>CM027852.1:9366658-10044158 GCA_016097595.1 Eucalyptus pumila
TGCAATCAACCCTTTTGGAAAGAAAAATTCTTAGCGGGTTTACCCCAAATTATAGGTGATCAAGTTAGGGATAAAATTAGAAGAATACAATGGCCAAATACCTTATGATCTTCTTTCTTATGGTGAAATAATCTCTTATGTTTACCGTCAAGGAACACAAATGTGTAATACTATCAAATTACAAAGACAGCTCAAGGAAGAACAATCTCTCACCAATAGAAGTCTAGGAGATTTCGTGCTCAATACGACCCTTCTTATAATGAAAAAACAAAACCAAAATGTAAGGGAACTTGTCCTTCCGAAAGAAACAAAGAAACACCACAACAAATCTCAACCTCGTAGGAATAAACAAAGACACCAGAATAACCCAAAACGAGACCTCATAATGATAGGAAAAATTTTAAAGACATCAAATGCTATTCTTGTGGTAAAAAAGGTCATATTTCAAAATACTGTAGGATTAATAAAAAATTAAATGAACTCTCTCTTGATGACAATACTCTTAACCAGTTAAATAACATATTCATAGAAAATGGTGATACTTCTTGATGAACTTCTTGAGGAAGAAGGTCTTCGATTAATGAAATAGATTCCTCTTCGATTCCGATTATGAAGACGCCTCTCTGAAAAACCCGTTCTGAAATAAACATGTTAACAAAAGATGAAGAATTTCTCCTTAGCACTTGCTGATAAGATTACGACCCCGAAGCCAAGAAAGAATACTTAGACAGACTTCATTCTTCCCTAAATATTACCTCCAAGCCCAATACTTCTTACAATTTAAAAGACATCTTGAATAGAAACAAAAAACCTCTTGTCTAGACCCGTTAATATAAATGACCTCCAAAATGAAATAAAACAACAAAAATTAGAAATTCAAGCCTTGAAAGCAACACGTTAGATATGAAAAAAGAGATTTCGATATAAAATCTCTCGTCATAAAAGGAAAAACAAAATTAGAAGACCAAAACGAAATCACCAATACATCGATACTCCGAGACCCAACCTTCCTTATGTTATTAACAGAAATAACATCTAGAAAATGGATAATAAATATTATGATAAAAATCAACAATGAGTTTATTATTGAAACAACAGCACTCTTTGATACAGGGAGCTGACCTCAATTGTATCAAGGAAGGCATTGTTCCAACAATATACTTTGATAAAACATCTGAATCCTTAAAATCCCAGCCTCGGAGACAAACTGAATATACAATACAAGTTACCCGAAGCTCTAATAATAAAAGATCAAATGTCTTATAAAACCTCTTTTCTTTTAGTTAAAAATATGAGGCAACAAGTAATCATTGGAACTCCTTTCATACAACTAATACAACCTTTTACAGTTACTAACGAAGGTATTGAAACTCATGCTCTAAACAGAAAAATCACCTTCAACTTCATAACGAAACCACAAAAGAGAAGCCTAAATATTTTACAAGAACATTCTATTTCAGAAATAAATTGCCTCATAAAAGACAAAGAAAATCAACTTGAATTCTTAAAAGAAGATTTAGAATTCAAAAGAATAGAAGAAAATCTTATAAAACCTAACATCATAGAAAAAATAGCTTCCCTACAAAAACACATAGAAAAAACTATATGCTCTACTCTACCCAATGCCTTTTGGGAAAGGAAAAAGCATATCGTTGATTTACCTTATGAACATGACTTTTCTGAAAACAAAATTCCTACCAAAGCCCGACCAACACAGATGAACCAAGAAGTTTTGAAATTTTGTCAAGCAGAAATACAAGATCTCTTGAATAAAAACTCATAAGAAAAAGCCAATCACCTTGGAGTTGTTCTGCTTTCTATGTCAATAAAAATGCTGAACTAGAAAGAGGAGTTCCCAGGTTAGTTATTAATTATAAACCTCTTAATACAGCTCTTAGATGGATAAGATACCCCATACCCAATAAAAAAGATTTGCTAAACAGGCTTTGTAGATCAAAAATATTTTCTAAATTTGACATGAAATCAGGATTTTGGCAAATACAAGTCAGTGAAAAGGATAAATACAAGGCCTTTACGTCCCTTTTGGCCAATATGAATGGAATGTTAGGCCATTCGGCCTCAAAAATGCCCCTTCAGAATTCCAAAGAATTATGAATGAAATTTTCAATCCTTATTCAGAATACATCATAGTTTATATAGATGATGTTCTAATATTCTCTTCCAATATAGAACAGCATTTCAAACATTTATCTACTTTCATAAAAATAATCATACAAAAACGGTCTTGTAGTCTCTCCTACTAAAATTGCACTCTTCAAGACCAAGATTAGATTTTTAGGCCATTACATCCATTTAAGCACCATCACTCCCATAGAAAGATCAATCTCTTTTCTTAATAAACCGGATGAGATTAAAGACAAAACTCAATTACAAAGGTTTTTGGGTAGTCTCAATTATATTCTAGATTTCTTTCCCAATATAAATATCCTTTGTAAACCTTTACATCAAAGGTTAAGAAAGGATCTCCACCATGGACCTCTGTCCATACAAACATTGTCAAACAAATAAAATTGCATGTAAAAGATATACCATGTCTACATCTTGCTGACCCTTCCACTTTCAAAATAGTAGAAACAGAGCCCAGCGTCGGAGATTAGGATACGGTGGCATTCTCAAACAAGTCAATAACAGCAAAGAACAAGTTATTCAGTTTATATCAAAACATTGGAATTCCACTCAACAAAATTATTCGACAATCAAAAAAGAAATACTTGCTATAGTCTTGTCTATATCAAAATTCCAAGAGATTTATTAAATCAAAAATTTCTCTTCAGAATTGATTGCAAATCAGCCAAGGACATTTTACAAAAAGACGTTTTAAATATTGCATCAAAACAGGTTTTTGCCGGATGGCAAGCCATACTCTCGGTATTTGATTTTGACATTGAATTCATAAATGGTTCTTCAAATTCATTACCTGATTTTCTCACAAGAGAATTTTTACAGGATACCAATATGCCAAGATCCAAAAAAGACAAAGATAAAGGCAAAGGCAAAGCCACTGCGAACCTTCCAATACACCACCAAAGCCAAAAGGCTTAACATCCGTCAAGACATGGCTCCAAATGGCAGAAAACAACCAAACATTCTTACAGCAAACACCTTCGCCAACAAAACCCATATCATCCGAACCCATGCCAGCCCTTAATCAGTTAGCCAACATACTACCAAAAGAAACAATATTGCTACTTGCCCAATCTTTACAAAACGTAAAGAAAGAGCCATCCGGTGCCATAGAGGTAAGTAACAATCCTTCCCGCTTGCTACACAAAAACAAGCGGAATACAAAAAAATTTCGAATGAGGTGGTTATTAAGCCTCAGGCAACCCCTCCTTCTCAAAGATCAAAATTTTTCCCCAAAACATCTTTTCAAAAAATATTGACTGTGGAAGATGGATTCTTCGATAAAGATCCAATCAAATTTGCAGAAAACATATTTCCAAAAATTGGCTTTTCAAACCTCACAATACAAACAAAACCCTTGCTTATTATTAGCAAATTTTAGTGGAAACAGAATCAGCAAGGTTCACTCACTTTGCTGACAAAACCAATACAGAAAATATCCTTTATTCCACTATATCCATCAGTAAAGTCATACACCCCTCACATTGGGGAGCCTCACCTCATACACCCAGAAAATTCCAAACCAGACTTACCCAAAGCCTGCCATACTCCTCCTCTTATACATACTGGGACTACCAACAAGCTTGGTGGAACGTCTTTTCAGACGAATACAAATTTCCAACACACCTGGTTATTATTCTTCAAAGACAACTTCCCAAGATAAAGCTTACCAAACTGGTTTGACTCCTGGTGGGATCTCTTTGGTCCTTTGGACATAATATTACACCCCACGTCAAACAAGGATACAAGATTTTCAGTGAACACTTCATACCAACACCTCATGATATAAGGTTCCCATGCCTTATGCATTTCTTTATAATATTCAGAATCTCTTGGGTAACAGCACGGGAATTTGAATACAATACATCCAATAAAACCAGGTGTACCAGTCTTGTCCGAAAATACAAAACAAAATGGTGGGATGGATTGATTTCTTGATCAAGGATCCGAAGCTGCGGTTAAAACATGGCTAAATAGCCAGAAAACCCAAATAATCGCATCCCCATCAAATACATCGTTTTTACAGGAAAAATCCATGGCAAGTGCAGGCACTTGCAGTCCAAAACGAGAGAGGAATATTGCAACATCCTCGGACAATGCTCTCGAAGCGGAAGAATCACAATGTGGATCTTCCAAATCTCCATACTGATCAAGACGGATCCTCCCGATCACATCATAGTGGAAACACTAATGAAGACGACGCTCTACGGGATCAATCACGGGCCCGAGATTAAAATTCAAAGACATCACATGCAGATACTATTACAAGCGGTGCAAAGGCTACACACCGGAGCGTAGTAGACATACAGCATTCTCACTTTGTTCATGCAATTCACTTACACTTGTTCACTCGAGTCTTGTTCACTTTACCTTTACATTGATCAGAAGCATCCTCTATAAATACACCCACTCAACATAGAAGAGGGGGCTCGAAATTTTCCAGATTTCTCTCTTCTTCTCTCTCTCTCTCTCTCTCTCTCACTTGTAACCCATCCTCCCTTCCATCTCCATCCTCATCTCTTCCATCTCCAAGCTCTCTTACCTTGTATCCCCCTGGTTTCAAAGTAAGTTAGTTTTTCACATACATCGTTTTATACAGGGTTACCAACTTACATGATAGTTGGTTAACCATTTCTTGTAATACAAACATCAATATTCCTGGAGTGCGGATTACCGCCCTAGTGGATGACTTGATGCTTTAATTTTGCACTTCTCAATACATGTAATTTCAGCTTTTCAGCTTTAATACAAGTTCATACCACCTTCATGGTTGGTTTTGTTTATGCATACTCTTACTTTATATCTTATATATTGCTTTCTGTCTTTACATTATTTTTAATTCTGTGCGACTTTATTTAAGTCATTTACTTTCTTGTTCTTATACACCATTTTGCCCTTTAGATACATCTCTCTGCTTTCATATAGATCTGTTAATCTCATATACTTCCTTGTTCTCTCATATAGTACTCCGATCCTAACCCCTTTATGGTATCAGAGTACTATATTTTTCTCACACCATTTGAGGTATTTGAGGCACGCTAAATGGACCGTGCCTCATATGCTGATAAACTATATGATCCTTTGGAGTTGGCATAGTTGGTTGGGATGCTGGGCCTTTCCAACTTAGAAACTGGACGTTATTTGTTTGAATGTTTACTAATTATCTTCAAACTGCTCTGGATTAGGATCGCTGGTATAAATCAAAGATCTACAGCCTTAATCAGCTCATGAGGTTTTCTAGGTAATACGTAGATCGATTGATAGCCGGGTTTCCACATTCACGCCCCAATTATAGCCAAAATGTTAACGACTATTCTTCAATTTGAGAAAATTAAGTTGACGGTCCTTATTTTTACAAATGACAAATGGATTGGAAACATTGCAGTAACATTCACTCATAATTTATTTAATTTACCAAACTTATCCAACTTGATGTTGCTGTGCATAGCACAAGTAAACTGAAATGCTGATTTGAAAGACATCCATCAATATGCATGAATTAGTTGATCCAATAAATTGTCACCTCAAGTGAGAGAGTAGTTGTTCAAAACGCCCGGAGCATTCCTTTTGGTTATATATATATAGTAAGAAATAACTAAATGTTGGGAACATGTATTGGCACCAAAATGTTTTTGGTTATTTGTTTGTAAAACAAACAAAATAGTGCCTTTTCCTTGTCTAACATAGAAAAATTAGAAGTACATGGGGCATGGCATTATATAAGTGTGGATGTCTCCTAACTTGTTTAGATGAAGAAATGGGTTATGGCTAGATCTCATAATACTCGCATGTAGGTGCGCGAATAAATTCGTTATTATTATTATTATTATTATTATTATTATTATTATTATTATTATTATTATTATTATTCTCATAATACTCGTATGTAGGTGCGCGAATAAATTCTTTATTATTATTATTATTATTATTATTATTATTATTATTATTATTATTATTATTATTATTATTATTTTTGCTAATTTTTATTAGGCATGTCGCAATCTTTGAAAAGTTGTATTTGTCCAATTGGTATTTTTTAGAAATTGTGAAATTCAGATTAAAAATAAAATAACATAATTATTTTATTATTTTATTCCAAATTTCCAATATGTCTTTTCAACATATCTTTCGAGAATGTATCTATTCACTTTGCAACTTTTTTCGAAGGATTGCTTCTGTTCAAAAAGACTGAGATAAGTACGTCCGTTTTTTTTGTATCAATGTTCATCAAGTCTTGTCCAATTTACTTCCCAAGAACATAGCCTTCTTTCCAATTATTTCTTTTCAAGAGTTTTTGGAGATATAATAGAATTGCTAGCTAGTATTCTCGTTCGAGACTTTCTTGTATCATGAAGGGTTATTACCAATAACCATTAACAACATTGTAGAGTAAATAATTCTTTAAAAAGAGTGTTATCATGTCTCAAAGTTTAATCCTATTTTTTCAATTCCTGACTCTAAATTCCCAACAAATTTGGCACGACTGGCAAGAGAAAGACGTTTGGCATTTAGCAGATGGAAATTGAGAGATAGGTAACGAGCAATGCCAGACTCTAATGAAGGGGATTCGAAAATAGGAGGAAGCTGTGAAAATCCTTAAAATCTCAAAGGAGGTAGGCTAATGCCAGATCACGGTAATAATAGCCTCAGCTAATTGGATATGAGTAGACAACTTTTCAAAAAAAAAAAAAAAAAATAGAGTTAGTTGCAGAGTAACCTTAAATTATTGGGCACCACAAAATGGACATGTAAAAACCTCCAAGAAACCGATTCGATAGCCGCGGAAACATGCAGTCGGCAATTCTGAAGATCAAGGAGCAAAATGACCAAACTAGTTCAACAACCAATGAGAAATTTGGAAATCACCTGTGCTGTGGTGGGCAAGGATTCAAAAGAAGTACGGAAGCAAGCTTAGGACTAAAGCACGTTCACACTAAACAAATCACAAGATTTTACTTTATTTATTTATTTTTTCATATTTTTGATCAGTTTGCTTTATTTTGCCAAACTCTTGCTCTTGCAAGTGTGTTTCAAGCTTTTGCCGTCGGCTTTTATCTCTAAGTCATCCATCAATTTAGTTTGTTTTCCTCTCTAAACTGTAAAAATTATTTGATCGATAGCACAAGAACTATTTGATTTTCGCATATGTCTATATCTCGAGTTTGGTCTTCTTTGGGGAGCCTTCTTTGAGGGCTGGCATCTATTCAACGAACTTCAAGGGAAACAAAATAACAACGGAATAATAGATAGAGCAACACTAATCAATTTATTCATGTATTATCACTCCAAAATCTGCTATTTTCTACGATACAAGGGTCCCGAGAGATTGCAAGAAATCGACGTTTGATCAGCCCTCCTGAATGAAAGTACAAATTGAAAGACCATGAAGTTCATCAGTCAAGAAAACAGCGTGTTTGAAATCCATGAGAGCGATAGGTGTAGCAGCAACATACGGATCTATTCGATTTCTTGATGGCCAAGATAAGGACGTGTTTGAAGGTTAAGACAAAACTTCCTCGTCGAATGCTAAGTAATTTCTCTTGGGGAAATGGTCGTTCGGTCCGACGAAAATCTGTTGAATAATTCTCCTCTTTTGAATATCAAACCATTTTCTGACTAATTATCTCTCCAACTCTTTCTCTCTCTATCTATCTCTATATATGAACACACCCTATGCGTGTATATTGCCCCCTATAGCAGAATAAGATCGTATAGTACTTTAAAAAATACCTTTTGTTACTGACTTTGGCTTCTTGAAAAAGCCATGCAGCGATTGTCAGCAGCCGTAGCGAAAAGCGTAATTCGTCACGACCACATTCTTGGACACAACAGCCAAATTATGCAAACCTAAGACCGCCGTGCAACGTGTTCATAAACCACCGTGGTGTCGAGACCAAACGGAACATTGCCAGCTTGTTGTACGATTTCCTGACTTTGCTCGACCTTCGTCCTTTCTTGGATAGGAAGAGCATGAAGCCCGGAGATAAGCTGTTTGATGAGATCAATGGGGCCATATATGGTTGCAAAGTTGGGGTGGCGGTGTTCTCGCCTCGTTACTGCGAATCGTGGTTCTGTCTCCAGGAGCTCGCTTTGTTGATGGAGACGAAGAAGAAGGTGATACCCATTTTTTGCGATGTGAAACCATCTCAGCTTCACGTCGTGGACGAGGTGACGCATTCGGCCGGGGATTTGCAAAGATACAGGCATGCCCTTGAGGAAGCCAAGAACACTGTCGGTCTTAGTTTCTGTTCATCAAAAGGGTATGCTTTAACTCTCCTTTGTTCTAATCTTCTACTACGAATTGTAGCATGACTTGTTGCGAATGATGACGAGAAGTCATATTATCATGAAAAGCAGTGGATATACGCAGAATAAGAAAAGAAAAGAGGGTATTCATAGTCTAAAAAATCGACCCGAAAGATTAAACTAGAGAGTAGAAGACAAAATAGCTGTGTATTGAAGCACCATTACTAAAAAAGTACGAATTGCTTAAAACACAGTAAAATGCCTCATATATTTTCTTAGTCAGTGCAAGTGCATATTAGTATATATAGCTTAAGTATTATATTCCATGGGTCCTGATATTGTTTCTACATGGTGGAACAGGGACTGGTCTAAGCTAGTGAGAGATGTATCGTATGCAGTGGTACAAAACTTGCCGGAGGCAGAAGAAGAGAAGCCTAATTAGAGCCAAACACAAAATTGTGTCCATATCACTAGCTCAAAAAGGCACATGATGGTTAGCGCATTGTGCATTATAAATATTGCGTGTAGAACCAAATGGAGGGGGTTTAAAGAGGTACATTGGAGAGACCCATCTCTCTCCATGCCTTGATTTAATTTATTTCCTGAATCAAATTTATTGATTTAGTTGATTCTTTGTAAATAAGATAATATATAGTGGTTTGATAGTATTACCACATAGTTTTTAAGGGACCGAGGCAGTACAACTAGTATTAGCTAAAGTTTCGTTTAGTTCTGTTTATGTATGATGATAATAATAACATTGTAAAAGAAATAATCTCTTATTTAGTACACTATTCCTATGATTATTGCTAGTGTAGTATGTTGGTATCACTTTCTTCGGATGTTTTGGGGTTACTTCACACATGTACATGGGTGTGTAGTTGCAGGAATTTTATCCTAATAATCTCTCGTTCATATAGCATGAACACTATGTTTTCTTGTCAAGCATAAACTGCTTGTTATCCGCTCCATTAAGAAAAATGATCATTTTTTTGGTGATGATAAATTTCTAAAAAAGTTAGCAGATATAAAAATTATTGATAAGAACATTACTGTATTTTGATATCGATAGCAAAGATATAGATGGACATGAATTTGACAATCCACAAACACCCATTCAGACGAATGAGCCCACAAGCGCAACCAAAAGAGTTATCTTTTCATGTATATTGTAAAGTATTACAAAAGTTGTATGATACATCGAAATGATGAAACAACTACATTGTTAACCCTAGGTAGCGTAAAATTCCAAAAAATAACCTTAAGTAGTAAATAATCTGGAAAAATAAACAAAATAATAACACGGAAAAATGACAAGAAATAGAAAAGCGTCCTAACACATGCCTAAACAATGGATTTTGATGTCCAAAGCGACTACAAACGAGAACTCCATTTGGTCGAAGCGTTGTGCTCGGAACAAGCTTGTTGAATTGGTATCATGGGACTCATAACCATCTTCTCGGGCACCGCATGGATTATTGTCTTGGGCCCACCTGTTGGATATATATTTGTTCGAACTCTCCAGAAAATCATAAGCAATCGGTCTGTCTCATCTCCCCAATTGAATTTATCCGTAAAAAAATCACTGGGCAAATCATCTTGCATTTTTCTTTTACTTTTTGCCAAAAAGTCTCCATGCAGTGATAAATAACCCTGTTAATTAGATGTGTAAGTTAGTGCAATTAGCTTGATGAGATTCAGCAAGATTATCTTGTATACCTTTTTTCCTCAATTGTCTCCTTAGAAAATTACCTAATTCAATTTTGGCAAGTTAATCTTTTCAGTCAATTTTGCTAGAAATCATTGACGTGGTATGTGGTTGATGATAAGTAGATCGCCATAAGTTAGCCATTTCTGACGAAAATTGATTGGAGGTACTCATTGAAATTTCACACATGTTTAGGATTAAATTAATAAAATTAAAAAGTTTAAAACTGAATTGACCACTGTACAATAATTTTAGGATTGATTGAAAAGTTTTCCATTGTATCCTTCTAAGCTATATATAGTATAAACTCTTTCTTTTAAATAAAATAAGAACCGAAATAACATATTCCTAAATGTAAGCATTGTTATGTATAATATCCGAGCCACTAATTCCCCCCGGTTTTCTTTTGACATGCAAACTCCTTATAAGGGAAAATTATCTAAAAAGTCCTAAATTTATTATATTTTTGCCAATTTAATTATAAACATTTTAATTTTGTCAATTAAATCCTAAATTTTTTTTCACTTCTTGCCAGTTGAGTCCCTCCGACCAATTTTAGTTGGAAATTGCTAACATGGAAGTCGATGGTGTCAAGTAGGACCGCCAACGATGTGGATAAATTTTAATATTTTTTGAAATTTTTTTCCTCTTTTCTATTTTTATTTTTATTTTTTCTTCTTCTTCCTTTTTCAGTTGGCTAGCTACCGGCCATGTCGGGTCGACTAGCCTTGCTCGCCATAGGCGATGCACAGTTGGGCAAGACCTAGTGAAGGTTAGCCTCGGCCAAGCTAGATCTCATGAGATTGGCCCTCACCTAGGCTAGGGTGGCCTTGCCCGATTTGGCCTGGGCGAGGCCGACCCTTGTTAGGCCTCGCCTAGGTGGCGAGTCTCAGCGAGGGCTCCATTACTAGATTTGGTGAGGTCGGCCCTTGCCTAGGCCAAGGTGGCCTCGCTAGGTGTTGCCTGCACCCAAGTGAACCTTGGTGAGGCCGCCTTAGCTTGGGTGAGGGCTGTCCTTACTTACCCTAAGCAAGATCGGCTTTGCTAGGCCTTGCCTAGGTGAGGGCTCCCCTCGTTGGGGCTTGCCCGGCCATGACTCGCTTGTGGCGAGTGAGGGTAGTCGGCCTGGCATGGCCAGTGTTTGACCTTCAATAGCCAACCATCAACAAAAGGAAGAAGAAGAAGCAAAAAGGAAAAGAAAAAAAAAATAAAAAGAGAAAAAAAATAAAATATTTAAAAAAATATTAAATTTTGTTCATGTTAGCGATGTAGTCCTACATGGCACCGCTAGCTTCCATGTCAATGATTTTTGGTTAAAATTGGTCAAATGAACTTAATTGGTGAGAATTGAAAATGTTTAGGATTTAATTGGCAAAAATGTAATAGATTTAAGATTTTTGGACAATGTTAGCCCTTCAATGACATCTCTGTCCATCTATAATTCCTAGTTTGTACTTCTGTGGCAATGATTTCTTCGACATCAGAGTGGCATCTAGAAGAATAGAAGCTAGTAACAAAGCCTAAGGGCACTTTTTGGTTTCAATGCTACTTCATCACTATATGTTTTCAATTAAGAATGATAACACAAATAATTCATAAACTTTGATTTAATGAGTAAAGTTGTCCTTAAACTTTTACTTTATTCAATGTTGTCTTGCAATTTGGCGTAATGTGCAACATTATCTATGAACTTTTAATTTATTCAATGAGATCATGAATTATTGGTAAATATCCGATGTAGTCTTCTCATTTGTGTCATTAAATATTTAGTTTAGAAATCATATTGAACAAATTAAAAATTTTGGGACAAGATTACTTATTGAACCAAAGTTCAAAGACCATTTATACCATTTTCCTTTATTATTACAATTCAATCCCTTTGTGCTTAATTTCTCACGAGTTTTACACTGAATTATAATGGAAGTGGAAGATGATTCGAACCATTGGAATCAAACTAGATGGAGGAAACCATAGTACTTAATTTAACGTACGTAAAAAGCCAAAAAGAAAGCAAAAACTAGAAGAATTCCTTGTGAATTTCCGGGATTAAGCATGGATGGTTTTGATCTGATTAAGGATGTGCTATTAGTCTGATGCGCGAATGACCCATGATTGCATCACCCAACCAATATAATTGTCTTAGAAATCCACGCGAAACATGTAATATGTGCTTTTGTGGATCACATGATGATATCTTTTCTACGTAGAATTAGATGCACGAACAATTCTTGATGGAGCCATTGTTAATAATGGATTTGGGCCAGCTATATAACACTGTTTCCATCATGGATAGTGGAATTGGGCCAGCTATGTAACACCGTTCCCATCATGGGGAGGGGAATTGGGCCTCGTGAATGAGAGTCTTGTGTTCAAGCCCATCTTCCTATAGAGGGTTCACAAGTGAAAGGGCTTGAATGGGGTTGTAACATATCTTATCCTCTACTCGAATGTTAGGTTTAAGGTGCTAACAATGCACCAACTGCCCATTGGATGAGCTGGTCACAATTGTCTCGATAGGGGTGAGAGGAGAAGCTCAAGACCAAAAATATGGTTGAACCTAGGTTCGTCGTTTGTAGACTAAACAAGATTTCCTGAGATCAAGGATAGATTAGGGAATTGAACATGTGATCTTTAGCTTGCAAATCAAGTCTTGGGCCGCTCGACCAACCTGTATTCTAATTTTCCTTCATATAACATCAAATTAAACTGCCATTTTTCCATGGAACTTTCTTGCCCCTATTTACATGAAAATTCAATAAATGAATAGTCATTTGGTGAAAAATCATTTAAATATTTCGTTTTCTATTGGTATAAGCATAGAGATCTAAACACTAGATCATTAGCTAATAAAATAAGGAATGAGTGTTGAAAAAAATGATATTATTTTGTTTTGTGAGAATCTGGAGTATTACTTCACTATGACTATATATAAAATTATATATTTAATGAAACTATTTTTTATTATACCACCTACTTGAAATTTTTTCAAGTTCTATGCTACTGAACCAATTAAGAAAAAAAAAAAAAAAAGCCAGATACTTTTAGGTTTTGAAGGAGAGCTATATTAGATGGTTGACCTTACCAAAAACAAAAGGGAATCAACAAGTTGCCAGAAGAAGCAATTGGATATTCCAATATGCGGCCAAGAAAGAACTTTCTGCAGAAAAAAAAATAAACAGAGAAGATGGGACGATGATACCTCGAATTTCTATGTTTAATGTTCAGGTATGTTCGGTTTGGTAGCCATGTGTCGTGTCTGTCTGATGAAATGGACAAGGTGTGGTTCCGCTTTGGACTTTCTAAAAGTCAGACCAATGTCAACTGCTGAGTCGTTATATAATACGCTATCAAGAAACTTCTGATGTTTTGCAGCAAAAGCTATGGAGTCACTCGCACCGAATTTTACGGAATAAGAATAGAATTTGACCGTCGATGTTCCAAACTGGTCAAGATCACAGGGCTTCTACCCCAAAGATGGAAACATTTCGCTAAATGATATGAAAAGAACAGTGGGTTAATTGCATAATTATTATATTGATAGCTAGTGATGTTTGGTGGTTGCTTTTACTGGTAAGATGCCTTCTTTGACGCACCAAAGATCTTTTGTTGAATATTCGTAGCAATAAAAGGCATGCTGCTGCATTGAATATTAGATCAAACAAGCTCATCGATTTAATCAACGTAATTCCCCGTTCGATTTTGAGAATATGCTCCTATCGATCATTCGTCTGCATTTTCCCTGTAAAACCACGGTCAAAGTTTGAAGGGATAGACCGGGCTGGTGATTCCGGCATTCATATTAGTCAGAGAGACTTCGAACCATTTTTTAAGGGATTGCTGGAGGAGATCATCTGAGGAGTAAGCATGGGTATAGGTTCAACGAAACCAGGGTTTTTCAAGTGTCATAATGTTTCTTTGACTCCCCCCAAAAAGCCAAGGCAGAGAAGAAATAGCCCCTGTTGATCGCGAAAGGGCAAGGTGGAACTGAATTTTTCCTTGAATTAGCTGAAGACACTAGTTTACTCGAAACCCACCATGATCTCGACGCAAAAAAGTCTTTAATTATCAACCTTAAGGCGACCCTGCTTTGATTCGCTTGTGTGCATGGCGTGTATCGTAGTCTAGACCAATTTAGAACTGACCAAAGGAGAGAATCTTCTTAGTCTTTTTTGCTGAACGTGACTTGACCATTTCTTGGTCTTAAAAGTGCGTGCAGATCGTGAATTCCTGAATGTGGTTTTGGCTTTGACCTGACCTTGATTCGGCTCTCCCCAACTTTCAAGGCTTCCGCCCAGAGCGGGGAAAATGACTCGTGGTACTGTCTGTCGATTTTGACGTGACGAAAACCGTTAGGTAAGGGGAAAAATATTTACGATTCGCCTCTTAACGTGATGACTAGGGTCTGGCTGGTGGTGACGACCTAACCCCACCTCCACGGACCATGGTTCGGCTGTTCATGGATCCGTGATGACTAGGTTCTGGCCGGTGGTGATGACCTAACCCCACCTCCACGGACCATGGTTCGGCTGTTCATGGATCCGTGATGACTAGGTTCTGGCTGGTGGTGATGACCTAACCCCACCTCCACGGACCATGGTTCGGCTGTTCATGGATCGGGTTCGATGGTCGGAGACTGAAGTGTTGCTGTTTACGGCCCCAAATTTGACTATGGCGGACTCGGGTCGATCGCTTGTGGTAACTAATTTTGATGATGTGGGTGATGGAGATAGAAGAAAACTCTCTCTTTTAAATTTTTAAGCGTAAATCGTTTTCTGATTTTCACGTGTGAATACTTATTATCAATTCAGAAAATTGTTGGCTAATGAAGTTCAACAGTACCGAAGAAGTGGAGTAAATGGTTTCGCACAACCACCTTTTCCCGATGCAAATGGGTCCGTAATTTTTAAGACGTCCCGTGATATGATTATGAAGTATTAATAGATGCTCGTGTAAGGATGTTATGGGCGAAATCCCACGTCTGAAAATTAGGACGATACGAAACAACTAATATTCTAGCTAGATTTTCACCAAAATAAAAATAATATATTCTAGCTAGATCATAATGGACCGAACCTAAACCCAAGACTCCCACTCTACAGACTTAACTCTTCAAAGAGACGCGTGGAGCTTCAAGCACCGTCATTTTCCCTTTCAAGCAAAACTAATTTTCTTTTAACGACCGGATGAATAAATTCGGTAGTTGTAAGGTATGGCCCAGACGATCGGGAAAGAAGAAGAAGAAGAGGCAATTACTATTAGTAAACAATATTTTATGGTAGATCTGATTGTCTCTAGTTGTCGGTACCCACATCGTCTCCTGTATTTTCCTAGAACTGAGGAACGACAAGAAGTAGTGAACCAATCCATGTTCAAAATTTCCATTATTTTGCGGCTCATGACTGAGAAAAGCTCTTGCCATTTCGGGTAACAACATTCGGCGCCGTGTATAGATTAAATCAAATTGCTTAAGTTAATTAAATTTCCATGCAACTCAGAGATAACGCGGGATATTCCGAGGTTGGTGCGTGCTTTGAAGCCGATACGGAAAGTCAAAAGGATGGACTGCTCTTTTGAGTCCGAATTTCACACGACGTATCGTCTGAGGAAGGACGCCGAAGAGGGGGCGATTTTGATGAAGGGGTTAGGCAGTGACCCTGCAATTTCCAAGTAAATCTGCTATGCATTTGAGTTGTTGAACGTTTTCATGCGAAAGAAATAGCGAAAAAATAAACATTGACTTAGCATGTGAAAATCCGAGTTTATACGCTCCAACCGTTTGGGAAGTCGCGAAATTAACTGAGCGTTCAGCAACCATCTATCGTATGTATTAACAAGACGTGATTACCGTCGAAATTAGGCTCCATGAAATTCAGCTCTTGAGCAAAGTTTAGTAATTCTAACGAAACATAAGGAGGCATTGCCAACGAGAAAACAACACGACAACATCAAACCGAGGTCAACGAACGTGAATCCAAGAACAACTAATCCTTAAAACTCCGCGAATGGGCGTTTCGCAACAACAAATGAAGACACGCCGCAAAGAAATCACATGAAATTGACCTATACCCAAAGTACAAATTCTATTCAAATGACCGCCTCCTCATCATGTCTCCCAAAGTTGCAAAGAACGTGTTTGAAGGTTTTGGGCAGTCGTCCAGACATTAGAATATTTCAATCTGCGCTCTTTTCTCTGCTTTTTCAAAACAAGTACCAAGTACTTTCGCTTGGCGGTCTATGTCGGCACGACCCAAAGCCCTTGCATTCTCTCTCGCTATATATATATATACTCAGACAAAGCGTAAGTTTCACCCCACAACATACAATCGAAAAAGAAAGAAGTCTACACCCTTTGATCCGCTCTGGCTAACGCAATGCAACGTCCGGTGGCTACGGCCAAGAGCTTGATTCACCACCGGGGCCGCAACCTCCGGCAGAAGATCCAAATGCAAGTCCTGAGGCCGCCTTGTGACGTGTTCATAAACCACCGCGGGATCGACACGAAACGGAACGTGTCGGGCTTGTTGTTCCACTACTTCAGCGTGCTCAACCTCCGCCCCTTCTTGGACAGCAAGAACATGAGGCCCGGGGACTCATTGTACCAGAAGATCAACGAGGCGATCTGTGGGTGCAAGGTCGGGGTGGCCGTCTTCTCTCCAAATTACTGCGAGTCGCCGTATTGCCTCCATGAGCTTGCCGTGTTGATGGAGAACAAGAAGAGGGTGATTCCCATCTTCTGTGATGTGAAGCCATCTCTGCTTCAAGTCAAGGACGATGGGCTCTGTTCCGACATGGACTTGCAGAGATTCAGGGACGCCCTTGAAGAAGCTAGGGACACGGTCGGACTCACTTTCGACACAACGACAGGGTATGCTCAATTCTACATCCTTATGTTTTTTAACCAAATGCTCGTTACCTAATTTTGGGTCCATTATCTTCTTGCGCTCGTAGTAGTTGCAGGAAAGCATACATCGACAATTGATTACTACACCATCAGCTACACATGCATGCAGATTGATATTTCTCATTTTTTTTTCTTGGTCTTGATGTTATTATGATTCATTACAGAAGACTGATGGTGTTTTCTTTTTGCATTTTGAAATATAGGGATTGGTCAAAGCTCTTGAAAGATGCTACGGACGCAGTGGTGAGGAATGTGCTCGAAGTAGACGAAGAAGGCGCAAGCAAGAACCCGTTATACGTTGCACGGAAACGCCTGAACTTTTCTTCTCTTTCCTGAATGGTAGAGAGAAAAAAAGAAAATTGGGTCAAGAACATGAAGATCGCTCTTGGTTCCCAGTGCGGCGGTCTGCAACGAGTGGGCGTCATCCTCGTGCTTTAATCGATTGCTTCCTTTATTGATTTGTTAATTTAATTTGTAAATAACTTTGTAAAAAAAAGGACAAAGGAGAGACCTAGAAGAAAGTGCAATCTGACAGCGCAAGAAAACAGCACTATCTTTCAACTTTAAAGTTCCTTGTTTTTTTTTTCTTCTCTCTCCTGTAATTGATAACATCTAGGGTTTCCACATGGACATGCGGATTAGAGCTGTCGATCTTTTTGTGTCATATGCAATAGTTCATACCGCATATGTATACCCTCTTAGAAAGATAAAATGAATTATATACTAGAGTTGTTGATCTTTTTGTCTGTACTTTTGCTGGACAATCTGATCATGCTCTATGATTAATTTCGTTTCTTTATCTCTTAGCTTAATCGGGAAATTTGTTAACTGTTAAGAGCACATGCTCCACGAGAGGAACAGGTAAATCTTTACTAAATTTAGCTATGACCATCTAAACATCATACATAAATAGACAACATAACACTGGTCTGATTATTGGACTTGTGGATCGAATGGCCACTTTTCTTTGTTTGTAGCTTGACCTGGATTCAAGCCTTACCAGCTCAAGAGATATATTGGTGTATCGGGTGCATATCTCTGCATATCATATCTGAATGGCATGTGCCTTAAAAACAATCGTAAACATCATTTATGTTACTTTTAATTTCAAATTTTTGTCAAAAAGGGAAGTGTCGTTAACTGTGCTGAGTATATTCCTATTTCACATGCATTCAAGAAAATTACACATATTAACGAGAAATTCCCGTATTATTGCTTCCATGAATATGTGAGGAAACTTCCCTAACAACTCACAATCACTTCTTAAACGGCGGATTACCAGACATGAAGTTTCTCACAACTGCAAAGGAAAATGCACTTGGTATCACTATGAACGATTGCTCACCAGGGATTTCAGTTCATGCCCATCGAAGACAATTGTACCGACCCAAAAATTCTCGTGAATAGAAATGTCGCGACTTGGGGAAAATCAATGGAAAATGCAGAGAGATCATCAGCACGCATCTTCCAGGATGAAATTGGAATTTCAAAGGAACTTTCTGTTTGACCGGAGAAAAATATTATAACTCGGTTCGGGTGTTCTGAATCACGGAGAGAGGTTTATTGTAATATATAATATATTTTGACAACATAACATCGGTACCACGTTGGTCAAAGTGCAGAAAATTTAGAACTGGTCTCGTAAGCTGCGAGACATTTTCGTTGTTATTTGTAGAGGGAGGGAGCATCGGTGTAAGCTTCGCCGTCCATTTTCTGACCATCGATATTTACCAAAAACGGAGCAATAATTTTTATTATTATAAGTCCCCATCGATCACATCTAATGTCGGATCTATAAACGTTTATGGAAGAAGCTATGCGGTTGGGGAATGATATAGCCATTTGAATTGCCATCTCGGTTTTTGTTTTATAGATAAATAACGAATTCATTTGCCCATAGAATGGTAGGTGGTCCAATCTTACAAGAAGCCTTTGTTAAAGAAAATTATCAAAAAAAGTCTTAAATCTATTGTATTTTTACCAATTCGGTTCTAATTAATTTCATTTTTGTCAATTGAATTCTAAACTTTTAATGTTTTGTTAATTAAGTTTATTTGATAATTTTTTACCAAAAATTGCTAAGATAGATATTGATCATCCTACATGGCACAATCGACACTAACGTAAATAATTTTTAATAATAATTTTTTGTATTTTTGCATTTTTTTGTATTTTTCTTTTTTTCTCTTGGCAAGGGCATTCCTCAACAATATATTCACTTGGGGAGATTACTAAGAGAGAGCCCAAGTTGGAGCTTATCAATATATCTAGTTGGATTTACTATTACTTAAAAGTTTAAACCAATGAGTTATAGGTTAGTTAGGATATATTAACTATTTTACATCACACTAATTCTGCAATGTGGGACTTTGTTCTTATACAATTCATACGTGCATCTCTACAATCTCCATCTCATGAGTGAACTTAGGGGGTGCATGACAACCCAAAATTTCTATTCCAGAAATAGTTTTTCTGTTTCAGACCTGTTTATGGAAGAGAAATCCATTTGATAAACCTAATCAGTTTTTTTATTTCTGGAATAGATTTCTATTCCAGAAATAGGTTTGGAAGAGAAATCATAAGTTAAATTTTTCTACTTCTAATTTCTGGATGAGAAATCAGAAATAATTTCTCTCACTAAACCCTAATTTTGATAAGTCCTCCTCATCTCCTCTACGTCTCTGCCTCCACCTCCTCCTCCGCTCTCCTCATTTTATTAAAAATAAAAATAAATATATTCATTTAAAAATAAAAATAAATATATTCATTTAAAAATAAAAATAAATTTATTAAAATAAATAAATTATTTTTATTTATCATTTTATTTTTAGTTTATTAAAAATACATTTATTTTTATTTGCCTTGAGTGTTTTGTCAAATAAAATTATTTTTATTATTTTTATTCATTTTAAAATAAATTTATTCGTAAAATAAAATAAAATAGAATAAATAAAATAAATTTATTAAAAATAATTTATTTATGATAAAAATATTAAATTTTTATTTATTAAAAATAAATTTATTAAATTTATTTTTATTTGTCTTGAGTGTTTTGCCAAATAAAATTATTTTTATTTTTTATTTTTATTCATTTTAAAATATTTTTATTCTATAAAAAAACTAAAATAGAATAAATAAAATAGATTTATTTTTATATTTTAATTTTAAAATAAAATGATATTTTAATTTTATTTTTTATGATTTATTTTATTTTATTTTATTTTATTAATTATTTTTTTGTTACTAAATCATTTTTATTTTTATTTTTTATATTAAAGGTCGTTGGTCATCGCGCCGCCGTTCGGAAGGAAGAAATTTTATGTTGTTATCAAACGAATTTATTTTTAGAGTAAAATTTTGTGTCGTTATCAAACGGTTATTTTTGCTTAAAACTCTTCTAAAAATAAAATAAAAAAATCTATTTCTGTTCCATAAACTATTCTCGGAATGGTTGTCATGCGTGGCCTTTTAGCGTTTGTCTACTCCCCTTTAATTCAGGTATCCTCCAATGCCTACTTTCATCCTTGGCCATTTTTTCCGTATCGAGTTATGAAGATTGCCATCAGAATACGTCGCTGCACCACAATGCCCACCGCCTTCACTTTATGTCTCTTCAGTCATGAAAGTTGCTCAAAAATTACATTGATCACCAAATTTCTTTCTTTGGATATTCACTAAACAATACGTATTGGAAGTGGAGTCACTAATCAATCATTGACTTTGATATCATTAATTGAGAGTACATAGCAAAAACTAGATACCTTTACCCGAGAAGATTACCAAGAGGGAGAGTTCAAGTTCAAGCTTATCAATATATGAAGTCAAACCCATCTCCACTTAAAAATTTAAACTAATAAATTATGAGCGAATTATTCCACATTGCATTAATTCTTTAATGTGGGACTTTTTTATAACACAACTCATGAATGCATTGAGCCGAGACTCGCCCAAGGTTGGGCGTTGACACCCTTGCTGATTGAGATTGTGACCATTGACCCCTCTCAATGTAAAAGTTGGTTTCAATAGAAACATAGTGATGATTCTCATACAGTATGAAACAAATCATACACGACTCTCATTTTTCTACGGAAAGCCTAATTGCAACGAATCATTACAACATTTCCAAGTATAATGGAGAGGCCATAGCACCGACTCCTTGAAACCCAAAATTGAAAAATACGTGCAGCATTAATTACTTCGATGAGGTCACAGACACTTTGCCCTTTCAAAATAAAACACGTAACTTTAAGGGATAATCATTACTTTCTTCATGGGAGATGATATTGCGATGGCTTTTCAATCTCATGATGATCTTCCGAAATGATGTCGCTGCAACCAGACCAATGGTTGCGTTGGAGTGGCTACGAGACAAGGGAAGATGGTGAATTCCAACATAATTAACAAACCCCAAATCAAGAAAACTCAGACATGGTCTGTGGAGTGGAGAGCCCAGAAGTTGACATATCACTTAATAAAGAAAAACCAGACATGGTCTGTGGAGTGGAGGGCACTAAAATTGACGGTTCCAAATTATGCACACATTGACCTGGTGCTCCAAATTATAATGCGCGAGGAAAACCGTCCTCAAACCACTTTCCAAGTCTATCTCATCACTAGCTAACCACATGACGTACATATCCTGTTTATTTCAGGTAATCCCATGACCGAGATCTCATGTGGTGTGGAGCACTAAAATTTAATATGCCTAAAATTTGTCGATTTAAGTATTTTTAGTAATGCTTAATACATAGATATGTTGACTAGCTTAAATATGTCTGCCTCTCCTTGTGATCTCCCTAGAATTGAGGTATGGGGCTTGAATTGCGAGTCCTAGAAGTGATTTCGGAGCGAATGGTAGTATTAAAACTAACGATTTATAGGTAAATTCCTAATATGGATTAGTATCAAGGAAGAAATCCGGTGATTAACGGGCTAGAGTGAAGATTCCCATCATCATTGGTTTGATAGGATAAGAGACCAAGGATATGTTAGAGTTAAGGATTACCCTATTAAGGGGAAGCATGCTTAACATTAGAGGCATTCACACGTGAAAGGGAGATTGTGAAAGTGAACATATGAGCAATTTTAGAGAAGTATGATATCACTGCTATCAACTATTAAAAATGTTTAAATTGTTAGATAAAGATATAGTTTAATATTCAAACAATCAAAGACTCCCCCTTACATGTGAGACAATTACTAACTATTTTAAAAACTTAAACTGTTAATTAAATGCATAGAATAGCTATTTCTAATTAATGTTGAATCAAACAAAGGGAATGACTATTTCATTAGCAATATTGGAAAACATATATAATTATTGGTGTATGCTTTATTTGAATATCATGTAAAATTTAGCAGAATCACTGTGAATTATTTGAAAAGCTTAAACAGTCATATGAAAACACACGTATTAGCTATTCCTTGACCCCTCAAGGAATAGCTATTCCTTATTAATTTTTGAACCAAACAAAGAAATGATCGTTTCATCAGGAATACATAGGAAATAGAACCATTTATGTGCATACTTTGATACCGCGTAAAAGTAAGACTAATGTAAACCGTTCTCAAATTTAAGTCTTTAATTGTGGGCGCGGAATGGAATGGGCACGAGGAATATCAATAATTGATTAACGAAGGAATGATTGTGCGAATCCAGGAGTCCTTTTAGGACAATCAAGCCTTTTGGGACAATCAAGCAACGTGGCTATTCGCTACGGAGTCCCGACATAATGGGGTTGGCTTCTCTGCTCGCGTATAAGGGGTCAATAGTAAATTATTTTGTAGCACTAAAAATTTAGATATTTATTCATATGTAGATTGTTGGTTGTTGAGAATAAATATAAGAATAGACATATGTGACTCTAAAGTAGATCACTTTTGCTGGTGAATCATGCGGTTGATGACTCAAAAAAGGGTTTGTTTATTAGGAAGTGGACATGGCAACTTGGACTTCTTTGCACTCATATGAAGTGGAAAATTTTCACAAAGAGAGTGACTATTAATTGTCGTAAGTGAAAAAGTCTTCATCCTGTCAATTATAACATGTAATCAACTCAAATAATCTCAATTCAAGCATAAATTCAGACATCTCAAACAAGGACATTTGGTTATTTTGTGACACAATGTCAAATTATTGGATTGAAGTATTAGTTTTCACCATGTGAGACGCTTGAAATTGAAGCAAGAGAGAGTGATTCAGAAAAGATGATACAGAAGGGACAAAGTCGAGCCACTTTCTGCAGAAAGAGAGAGCTGTCCAGTTGTCCTTTTCCACTATGTAAAGTAACTAATGAGGGTTTGTCAAAAAAAAAAAAAAAAAAGGTAACTAATGCGGGTTGAGTACTTCTAATCTTGACTTCTGGACAGACTTTCCTAGTTGTTCCTTAATCATTCAACCGACCACATTAATTAATATTTCACAGCGACTATAATGACCGTACCACACTAATTGAGTTGTCTTCTTGACATTGTGAACCTAGAAATTTTATCTTTCGGTTCAGCAGTTTTGACTACTAACTAATGATTTAAATGGGTTTAGACATGTATTCTAAAGTCATCACATGAAAGGAGTTATATTACATCGAACCACCTGACTTCCTTTCTTGCATAACATTTTTTGCACGAGTCCAACAAGACCATATCAAGTTATGTTTTTATTTATTTATATAATTTGAATTAGTTTGAAGTAGACATTTCAATGACTCTCATTTCGTCCTAATCTAATCAAAATGCTTGATGACTAGTTCTAATCATTTCTTGGTTTCGTCACTATGTTATATGGCATGTTAAACTTCAAAAAGATTTTACCCAAATTTTTTAAGTGGTGCTTTTGTCTTCGCATGTGCCTGAGATAGAACACTATAGACATGTAAGGCATCCTTATTTTTAATATAAAAGGAGAAGTGTACTAGAAGTCTTAAAACTTGTCATGAAAGTACAATTGAGTCTTAAAACCTTCAAAAAGTATAATTAAGTCCTAAAACTTATCGTGAAAGTGCAATAAAGTCCTAAAATATCTAAAAGTGCAATCAAATCCTAAAACTTATCACGAAAGTGCAATTGAGTAAAAAAAAATTATTTATTTTTCAATCAAAGGACTTGATTTGACTAATTTGACAAATTCTAGGACTTTCATTACACTTTTGTAACAAATTTTAAGACTTAAGTGCATTTTTTTGAAAGTTTTATGACTAAATTGAACTTTCATGACAAATTTTATAACTTCTAATACATTTATCTCTAATATAAAACTATACATGACAACCAACAAAAATACTAGATTGGATAAATGAGGAAGAAGATCTGCTATCTTCCACTCTAGGCCCGTTTGCTATCTTGTTTTGTAGACTGGATAATAAAATGAGAACATTGATCTTAGTACTGAATAAGACTAGAGCTCGGAACAACAAACTTCATTGATTCGATTGAGGGAAGGGACGTAAGTTTATACAAGGTTTCAATTGAAGAAAACGCTCCAATTTTCTCTTCACTCGAATCCACATCTCTAAACACATTACAATCACAAATGGTTCAAAACGATTCCTTAAAAAAGAACTCCTATTGAGCCCCTAATGGGCTAGGATATGAATATGGGCTGTAGCCACTATTTCTCCTATGCTTTTCTTGGCCATTTCATACGGGCCTGACCCAATTGAATTTGCAGCAGAAGGCATAAGCCCATAAGGTCAGTGATTTTTGTTCTTTTGGACTGAATAAAAATTCTTTTTTCACTTATCCCCACATCAATCGATCATAGAACTTAAAAGTACCCCCCCCCCCCCCCCAAAAAAAAAAGAAGTAAAAACTCTCACATGAATTACTTACCTGAATACGGACCGCCACGATTTTGATCATGGAAAAATGAGTAAAGCGAATCATATTTGCAAGGGGACATCATGAGTATATAGTTGGTCATTTAACTCGTCTCATTAACACAATGTAATCCTTCGAATTTATTTACTTGCCATTGACCCTCGGATTTGTAGAAGTGGTCAAATTAAATAATCCCAATGCAAGTTACAACAAATTTACCTCCGTGCCATGATATAGAGTTGGTCGTTTGGCTTATGTAGCTCCTACATAATTCTTCAAGTCCATGTTAAAAATTCATCGGGAGCGACCGGCTCATCATTTTTGAATCTTCAAATTTAAGATGAATTGGATAATTATGTTTCAAATAGAATCCTGGACTTGTTGCTTGTTGTCATGAAAAAAAAATAAAAGAGTTAATCATACAAATGATCAATGAACTTTAATTTAATATGTAATGTCGCTCATGAGCTTTTAATTTATTTCATATGGTTGATGAACATTAACTCAATGTGCTATGCTGTTCCTAAATTTATAATTTATGAACTTTTTATAAATGTTCAATCTATCCTCTAAATTATATATCTTTGAATTTGAATTAATGAAAGAACAATATCACACATAATTTAATGACTAAATTGAATATATACAAAAAATTCATGAATCATATTGAATAAAATAAAAGTTCTAAGGATGGTATTGAATATTGGGGATGAATTCAACTTTCAAGAGACATTCTATAAAGATAGCTAAGTTTATAATGGGTTCAAACACTATTTATGTCATTTTTTCAACATAAAAAAATAAAAAAAAAGTGGGTAAAGTTAAGGAAGATGAGATCGAAAGTGTCCCACAGTATCTTTCTCTGCCGAGTGAACTAACTCGCATTAAAACCCTTCTGTCCTACTGCTTCCTCACCGACATCCAATCTCACATGATCGCAGATACTCTTTTATATCAACTATACCAGTCACCGCTCTGTGTCTTCAATTGGAATTTCACGTCATCGAAGGTTACGGGATGATGACGGGAATCGGAAGGGGGCTTCTCGTTCTGTTTCTGTGCATTGTCAAAACAGCTTGTGCTCTGAACGCTAGCCACCGTCGCGGCCACGAAGATTATGTGCAGTTCCTTCTTGCCAGTGGAGTTGCTCGAACTCCTCCAATGGGGTGACACTCAGTTTTGACTTTACCCTTCGCACTTCTTTAGCTCTGCAGCTAGTTCTGTTGTGGATTTATCATGTCCCTTTCGCTGTTTCTTTCTTTTGCTTTTGTTGTAGGTGGAACAGTTGGAATCATTTTCAATGCGGGATTGATGAATGGACTGTGAAGAGCACTGGTGATGTTTTGTCTTCTTTACTCACTATTTCTTGTTCATAATCATGGCAAAGATGTGTGTTGTGGACTTCTGTGAATTTCACTGGTCTATTTCCCAGTAGCCTCATAGAGAAACTTCGTTTCTTTGTTCTGCTTCTGTCTTGTTTCTATGTCTTTCCTCTTAGTTAGGTCTTGCATATCGTTTTCTCGGATTTCTGGGACGTCTGAGTGAAAACAACTAAAGACATCAACTTTGAAAGTGTCTTAAGCACTGAAGTTAGAAGACAATTTGTCCCGCCAAAATAGAAGAGGAAAGTTTTCTGGAAAGCATTCCCAAAAGGGCCATTGCTATTATAGCATATAGAGCAGTTATAAAGTGATTCAAAATGAATAGAAGAGACAGTTTCGCTTAGTAACCTGTAATACTAATGAATTATTGGGACAAGAAGTTGACATTTGAGAGCTCTGAGTAGCTCTAACAGATGAGTTGGCATTTATCACTTGATTTAAAGAAGTTTGTGGCTTATTCATACCATGAAATGGATTTTCCAGCTTATATTAATGATTTACATTCCGTTCCTTCTATAGCTGATGCACTTGTCTCCACCGGTTTGGCTGCACTTGGATACAAGTATGTAAACATTGGTAAGTGTCGTTAAATCTCAGTCTTCAATTCCTTAATAATGTCTTTGTATATTCTGCTGCTGAAGTTGTTAGGAAGGTACTTTTGTCGCCACTGCCCGGAAATATTGTAGTCAGTGACCATGAACTTTTGTTTCTTTTCTTCTACACTTTCAATTTCACTTTTTGCCTCAGGAAGAGTAAACATGATTACTTACAGAGACAAATTTGCAAATCGCCACCAAATTAGAGCTATAGCAATGTCTGCTTTATGACTGCTATTTTACCAAAAGCCTCACCAAAAAGGTTAGCAAAATGCAGATGACTGTTGGGCTGAAAGAAACAGAGATCAGATGGGCAATTTGAGGGCCAAGTCTTCAACTTTCCCTTCTGGAATCAAGGCCCTGGCTAATTATGTGCACGCAAAGGGGTTAAAACTTGGAATATACTCAGATGCCGGGCAAGTCTATCCATTTTTTCAGGTTTTCGATGACGCATGTTATTTTTGTTTGCTCATAGCAGTGATCTTCTTTGGATTTTGTTTTCTTTTTCATGTTGACAGGTATAGTACTTGCAGCAAGACAATGCCCGGGTCTCTCGGGCATGAAGATCAGGACGCAAGAACTTTTGCTGCTTGGGTTCGTGTCCTTGATTTAATTGATTTCGGGAGAGAACTAAGTGATACGATATGATATGACGTAGGGGTGTTTGGCTGTAGGGAGTGGACTATTTGAAGTATGACAATTGCTACCATGATGGATCCATACCTCAGCAAAGGTCTAAATCTGATCATATAATTAGGCATCTGGACTAGCTAAACAACCAGTTTTGATCTTCTGTTTCATTTGACAGGTTCTTGAGAATGAGCTATGCGTTGCAGAGAGCCAAACGACCAATACTTTTTCTATCTGTGAATGGTATTCTGTGTTTGATACTGGATGTGATAATCTCCAGTATTTGGAATGAATGTTTTGAAGCATCTTCACTAAATCTCACTACACCATGAGTGGACACTATCGTGTATCAATATATGGCTTTAGTATCTGCTGAACCATGTTACAGGGGAGAGGAGAATCCAGCAAAATGGGCTGGTCAGCTCGGCAATTCTTGGCGAACGACGGGGGATATTAAAGACAGATGGGATAGGTTGGATATTTTGCATCTCTTTGAACGTTAACAGATCATTCATAGAAGGCTTTTGAGTTTAAAAACGCATGTAATATAGCCTCACTTGTGCCCTCATGCATTGTCATTCAGTGTCACCTCCATTGCGGATATCAACAACATATGGGGAAGATTTGCCGGACCGGGCAGATGGAACGGTAACTGAAAAATATATTTGCTCGATTTGCTTCTGCTGTTTTCTGATTGATGAGCAGTCATGAAGCTCCGGTGCCTGCAGAGCTTTCAAATTTACTAGCAATCGTCAAATTGTCTTTGGTCTGTAGCCATCTCGAAACATTAACATGCAGCGCAAACTTGTAGATCCCGACATGTTGGAGGTGGGCAATGGGGGGATGACTTTAGAGGAATACAGATCCCATTTTAGCATCTGGGCTGTCATGAAAGTGCGCCTTCTGCTCCACGGCTTCCTATTCTTTCACCTACAAAGATTTTGGATGATGCCTGAATTTTATTCTCCTCGCAGGCTCCTTTGCTAATTGGATGCGACATCCGGTCCGCAAGCAGAGAAACTCTAGCGATACTCAGGAACAAGGAGGTGATTGACGTGAACCAGGACCCTTTGGGAGTTCAAGCCAGAAAGCTTCGATCAAAGGCTGGGCTAGAAGTAAGTTCATCCATAGTTAAAAACCACAGAACTAATTATCCAAGTCACCAAAAATTTTATTGTAATTAAGGCCAGCAATTGTCTAACTGAAGTTTCAAGCTGTTTAATATGAGTAAAGTACGAAAATTCTGCATTCCAGGTAAATCAAATGGTCTTCGTCTTTCAAATCCAGAAAATGGCTATTGTGACTTGATGTTTTCTAAGCATTAGAGTTTCTGATGACATGGTAAACCTCGGCGGCACGATCTTCTCTTTCTGCTGTCATCTGGATTCACCAAGGTCTGGGCCGGACCTTTGTCAAGAAGAAGAGTGGTGATAGTGTTGTGGAACAGAAGCGGTGTCAGGGCCCCTATAACGGTTGGATGGAGGGAAATCGGGCTCTCCCCGCCGCGAGCGGTCATCGTCAGAGATGTCTGGAAGGTAATCCAATGGATTCTCTTCGACTAAACTTTCCTGATCTCTAGTTTGTACTGATCATTTGTCAAATTCAATGCATATTCTGAGACACTATTCTTTTATGGCAGCATTCATTTGTCTCAAAGAGCGTGAGGTTCCATTTGACTGCACTTGTTGCTCCTCATGCCTGCAAGATGTATGTGTTCACGCCCGTTTAATGCAAGGCGCATTTGGTGAAAGGACGTAGTGCATCAACTCAAAGTGAATGAGTGTAAATCTGTCATAAATTGTGCGGTTAATGGAAGGCAGATTAATTTTCTTTTGTCCTTTCTCTTTTTGGTTTAGGTAGCCACTTTCTTTGTTTTTATGTCAAAGTGGTTTCCATGACGATTTAGCTATTGCTTTTGATATGAATCCTTTTATTGTTGCGACTAGACATTGAAAGGATCTAGAATGACTTATCTAAACTTTTGAGACTGCCACATATTCTGATATGGGGAGTCAGTACATGAACCCACTAAAGTGGACGCGCAATATTTATCTTTCTTATCAAATCTTTAAAGTGAACAACTCTTATGTGAATTTATTTATTTGGGTGACTTAGACCATTTATTTTTTTCTAAATAAGTGATTTGAAGGTCATATAACATTTTGTCATTAGAAGCAAGGAAACATGCGGTTTAATACTTCTCATTTTTTAATAATATTTAAGGATAAGTAAATCAATATAACATTTTGTCATTAGAAGCAAGGAAACATGCGGTTTAATACTTCTCATTTGTTAATAATATTTAAGGATAAGTAAATCAAAAGTCCTAAAATTAATTGTAAAAATGCCACTGAACCCTAAAACTTTCAAATGATGCAATCAAATCATAAAACTTGTCACATGATGCAATGAAGTCATTCTATTAACTTCGTCTCATTAGATTAAATGAAAAAGATAACGTTGTATTTTTAAAATTATTTTCTTGAAACACATGGTGCCGCCAAACATAAGAAAAATACATCAAAGTTTGAGAAGAAAATAGAAAAAAAGGACTAAAAATAAGAAAAACTAAGAAAAATATAAGAAAACAAAAAAACTAAATATCTAAAGCCACCACTTGGAGGCTCGACCATCCTTCCACCAATACTTTTGCAATGGCGCTACCATTGGTGGAGCGACACGGTAACCCCTTAATTGACTCATTGATGTATTGTTTTCTTTGACTCATCTCATATTAAACCTTACGGTTTTATTCTTTGACACATAAGCGGGCACCTTTTCAAGAGGTCATCCATCTTGGGAGTGCTCCCACCTATGCACACTTATTTTGGAGTTTCAAGCTAAGCATTGCCATCACGTCAAAAGACACTTTCTCGAATTAATTTTAGTTTTTACACACATGCATGCGCACACATATCCTACAATTGCTTTTTTTTTTTTTTATCCCATTTAGTTTACAATTTGGTTTATTCCTTTCCTTTAACATCCAAGAAGCTTGCTAGGTTCGAGTCCTTTGACCTCGGCTTCCACTCCCTACCCTCATCAGACCAAATCGTTACAGTCATGAAGTTAAGCAATGGTAGTGGACAAATTTGATTGATGATGGTTCTCTCTTCAAAAATTAAAAAATCACATCAAAATTCTCCGTTATTTGAATTAAACTGAATTAATAGAAGCAATCGGTTGCATCAATATAGTAAGTTGTAGGATTGGATTGCACTATATAAAAATTTTAAGACTTGATTGCACTTTCATAATAAATTTTAAAATTTTTGATGCATCCTCAATTTCAATTTCTGGCTTAGCAACTTCTATAGCAAATTTACTGAAGGGCACAAGATGGAAATGAATAAATAAGTAGACCCATCTGTGGTCCAACATTCATCCACGATGTCTGTTCCTTTCTTAGCATTTCCTACCTTATCTTGGGGAAGCTATCAAATTCTCAATATTTTGAAACTCAAAAGTTAAGTAGGCCAATTTTTTATGTGGTTATGATCATACTTGTGGACTTCAAATCTATCTTAAGTAACACCAATACAATAATTCCGTGAGCAATGGGGGAAGTAATGCATGTGAATGAGCAAAATTGTACACCTAATGTTCTCTAAAATCATATTACGAAACCTAATACTTTGTTCTAGTGCCATGTTGGTAAAGATGCTTTGTTCTCCTGTTAGGTTTCTAACAACACGCATCACAACCTCGGTTGTTCTTACCTTGTAATTTGTACCATGAGATCCTGGTTATTGGCGTGGGAAGATATTGCTCAAACTTTTGGTGCAAAACGCGACGAGGCATACCGAGTAATTACCAGAGCATTGATTTATACCCACAAGAGAAGCATTGAAAGCAAATACATTTATCCGTACGGTGTCTTAAAAATTAGGCTTTTAATGCGGGTATTGTGAGATTGTCAGTGTGATGAACGTGTTTGTCTTCTTCCTGCAACAAGACATGTTCTAATCTCTGGATTGGTATGAACTCACGCTCCACTAATATTTGGTGTGCGTGAAATTAAAAGCCTGGACCTAAACAAGTATTTAAAAAATTTCATCTTGGTTCTTGTTTGGATTTTGAGATAATCGGGATGTAAAATAACAATAGAGTATTCCCTCTCCTTAGGGAAGATAGAGATAGAGGGAAAATTAAGGGTATGAGATTTGCGAGCACCGATATATTAAAATAAAGAACGCATCTATGAAGCCTACCATCACTACAAGCAAACGGGCAGGCCTTGGACACTGTCGTAGGAGTGCAAACTCCCTTTTACGGTGAGGAAACCAACACCAAGGATCCAAATAAAGCCGACCACACCCAATAAAGAATTGAGTAGGCAGAGTCTCGTACATGCTATTTTCGAGACAAATATGATATGTCTATGCTAGCCTCGTTAGTGCTTATCTTCTCTCATAATGTGTAATTGTTAAGCAGAAACAAGGAGCGAAGATGGACCACACGCTGAGCATTAGATACGGCTGATTTGAGATTACAGCTCATTGATGAGTGACAAGTTGGCAACGTCATGCCCAACAATGAATAAAAAAAAGAAGAATATCTTGTGGCTTTGCCTAATGCAGACAATATGATCTCCAAGCGGAAGCAATACGTACGAAAGTACCAAACGATAAGATCTGAAATTTGGCACTTTCTCACCTCATATCGACCTTCTTCGAGAATGTTGACATCAACGAACGAAGGTGAGGGTCCATATGAGAGGGAAATTTGCCTGACGTTGCATATCATTAGGTTTGGCTGCTTTAAAATCTACATAAAGTTGGTATTTATGAATTAGGCCAATAAAATAAATTAAAATAAGAAGCTCGGTATCCGTTAGTTTGAATATAAAAAAAATCATGTCAAAGAGTTAAACGTTACATACATTACAAATTTCAATTTCTGTAATTTGTTGGGGAAGAGTTATCTATTATTTATGAATAACTTACACATTCTACATTCAAATTCTGTAATTTGTTGGCAAAGAGTTATCTATTATTTATGAATAACTTATACTTTCTTCATTCAAATTCTGTGATTTGTTGGCGAAGAGTTTATCTATTATTTACGAATAACTTACACATTTTACATACCTACCAATTTAACTTAGATTTCCATAAGTTAAATGATTTGAAAGTCAAACTTGTATGGAAAATTCATAGATCTTTCTTAACCTGATTTCCTTGGCCTTTGCAAGCCCATCAAAGATACTTAACAAGAGTCTCGGACTAACTGCGAAGTCCTACTTCCACTACCACTTGCAAGATTGAACAGTTCAATGCAGCTATCATTCCGCCAAAGTTGTCTGTTTGTAGACATATGATAAAATTGGAATGATACAAAGAAGATTAGCATAGTAACCATGCATGCGAAAATTAAGGGTTTAACAATTACCTCATAGCTGTAGTGCCTCCGCACTCAGAACTCTCAAAAGCCTTCAATGTCTTCAAAGTTCATCAAAATTTCAAGAAGATCCAACCTTGACAAAATAGTTACCATCTCTTTTATTTGTGTGTGTATTTTTTATAATAGAAACTGAACTGAAAGCTACTCGACCGTAAAGAGAACGGGAATGAACAAATAATATTGTCACCCGGATTTTAGAATAACTTATTTATGGTGTGATTCAATGAAAGAGTTTCATACACTTTAAATGACTCTAGCCATAAATAATTATTTTTTAGAATCTCTTCAATGATTTGTTTAGCTTAACTGAAAAATAATATTAATAACAAATGATATGCCATCAAATCCGACGAGGAAGACTATATATCGTAAATTGATCTATTGACTACTACCTATATGCATACTAAAAAAAAAGATGGGTAGAATAGGCTTTAATAGTTGGCTCACGTGTCAACATCCAGTGCGTTTCCATCTTGTATTTGAGCTGCATGATCATTGAGAGATGTAAAGAGCTATAAATGTTTACTTAACTATTATAACATTATATTTGATCAAATGAAGCACAATGACAAATAAATCTGGAATAGTTAATGATTTAACATGCTGACTTATGAAATTTTGTAAGACCACTGCTAATTATTTTTAAAAATTAAGTTTTTAGATGAATGCGTAATTCATTATTTAAGTATTTTAACATTTCCCTTTACGCATGGGCAAGACTTTGGCCTTTGTGGAAATATGCAAATAGGGAGGCAAATTGGGGTTTGGAAAAATCAGAATGTAGAATCTCTTACTTTGATAACATGTTAATGTTTAGAGTCGAAAAGGAAATGACAATGAAGTACTTATGGTGGCTCAACCCAATTAGAGTTGTATGATATGTATTTATAAGAATGACTAATTAAAGAAAGAGTACAAATAGAAACATAATTATAGAAATAACAAAAAAATATATAAATCACATATTAATAGATTTTAAAGCTTATTTATCCATGATACATTAAGGAGCTCATAATTAATAATTAATTACGCGATAACCAACAGAAAATTATAAAAAGAAATGGACGAACTAAAATCTTGAAACATGTACTCCAATTTTGACATGTCTGCCCTCCTTGAGAAAGTAGTTACGAAAATGTATTTTTTATATGCCTAACTGGCATGTAAAATATTCGAAGATATTAAAAGAATCATTACGTAGAATATTCCACTGTTTAATTGATCATCAAGCTTTCGTTTGTGCAGATCTCGTAAAGTATAATGCATTTAAAAATTCACGTAAGTTTTTCGAAAAAAAGATTATAACATCCAACTAAACCATATTAAATTAAATCTTCAAACTTGTTTTCGACCGATTCTTTCTGGATGGCGATTCGAATTCGCAATGAGCAGTTGATTGGATATGTTTAACTGTAATTTGTATCAGACAAACGCCACGATGAGATAATCATCGCCAACGGCCCGACGCTGCAGACCGAGAACCGAGTATAAAAGCAAGAAGATCAGATCGCACAGTGCTGAAGCAGTCGACATTGACTTCGACTTCTCGTTTTGACGGCCTGATGCTTCTTGGATTCGATCTCAGGCAAGCGGGTTCGCATCAGAATTAACACGCACCACGAGGTAATTAATTAGATGAACTCCTCTTGCTTTTCTTCCCCCCTTGAAGACGTTGGAAATCTTTCTAAAGAAGCGAAATTTGAACTTGTTCCTTTGATATTTTGATTTTCATAAGCCCTTATGAAATTGAATTCTCTCAAGACTTCTGAGTGGTTAAGTGAGTTTCTTTAGATTAATGGGATTCCGTGTTGTCTCTATAAAATTTTGCTTTTCATATTTTCACACAATCTCCTTTTATCTATCAGTTCAAGATTTGTGAACAAAGTTTTCAACATATTGTTAGAGTTAGATTTCGCCTCGGTTTATGTCGCATGAACAGATCATTCCAAACCCCAAACCCTTCTTGTATGTGAATCGTTTGTTTATGGGGTTTATATGCTTTTTATATATACACATGTGTGCTCCCTTCCATCACATATTAACTTAAGTTTTGGAGTGGATATTCAAAGTTCATAAATTACTTTAGTAATTTAGAGTAACGTTGAGGGTCACGCATGTCATTTTACAGTCTATTTATTTCTCCTTTCTTTGTTTTCTTTCTCTTTCCTTATTCTGATCTCCCCCCTTTTTTTCTAGTTTTCGTGGAAGTAATCACAAATGGGAAGCAACGAAATCGGTGCAAAAAATTCCTAGGGTTTGTTTGCGATGCAATGCAAGATTTACGGGTGTAGTCAACCAATGAAATTGAATGATAGTGAATCCATTGTTCACTCAAAAAAAAAAAAAAAAAAAAAAAAAAAAAAAAAAAGCCTGCATTCCAACCATTAATTTCTTAGTTAAAAACTAGTCGATGATGTTGGTAAATTCTTCTTTGGCATGCTTGGTTCATTGGTGAATTTAGGAAAGGAAGCAACTTGGTCAATAATACATGTCTGAAATTACTAAACTAAGCCTGTACTACTTATTATTCAAAATTTTCACTATAGCTAAAAATTTGCCGCAAAAATTGTGGTTTTCCCCACTAATTATACATCATAACACTTATGTTATCTTCCTTTCGTGTAAGATAAAGGTTTAGTGTCGTGTTTGAAGATGTGGGTAATTTTAGTTTAAAAAAGAAAAGTCAAATCACCATTGATGTGTCATTGTACGTCCAATTGAAATTGGAATTAATCTGTTACAAAGGCTTATCGACACATCCTATAACATCACCATATAGTGGTTTGATAATGTTAGAGATACCTTGGCGCTTAGTGGCTCGAATTTCCTTACTATGCTCTGTTTTCTGGTGGCATCCAATGTCAATTCACGTCGAACGTTAGTCTTTCGTTCATGTTCAATGATTCCTAGAGTCAAAGCTACTTGAGACCTTCTCCAAACCCCAAAAGTCTTCCGGTTTTTTTTATTTTGAGTTTTCTATATTTTATCTTTATGTGGCTGTGAGATGGTGGCTATTACATAAGAAAGGCATGACAGCAAAAGGTGTACAGGCAGTTCAAAACCTCCGACCCCCCCACAAAACCTGTGCTTCCTCCATTTTGGTCCCATATGCCTTTCCTGTGGTCCCCAATCTCTCCAGCCTCGCCACGTGTTGGCGAGCTACCGGCTTGGGAGTTACATGTGTCGTGTCGCGGTCGGTCCGATGTGCTATTTGATCAGTACCTAGGCAGCTCATTCCTTTGTCACAACTCATAAAACATACCATCTCCACTGCTCATCTCTCTCTTTCCTTTCAGTTGATATCCTCTCTTCCAAAATCATATGTCAATAGTTCATCACAAACTTTCTCCAATTTCTTCCTATTCTTGTGCACTGTGGTTTTCTTCTATTTGAAGTGGAAGACTTTCTGACCCGGATTTTCAAAGAAAGCATCATCGGTTCTATCTTCGATGGCGAGCACGGATTCACCAACGAGTTCACGACATCTGCACTTGCTGCCCGGCTTCCGGTTCCACCCCACAGATGAGGAATTAGTGGTTCAATACCTTGGAAAGAAGGTTGCCTTGGAGCCGCTTCCAGTTTCGATCATCGCTGAGATCAATCTTTACAAGTTCGACCCTTGGGAGCTGCCAAGTAATTAGTTACCAGTACATGCTCGGTTCGTCTTTATATTCTTGTAAATCTTTGCACTGAATCTTCCTTTAAATTCCGAACTTTCAGGTAAGGCCATATTTGGGGAGCATGAGTGGTACTTCTTCAGCCCTAGGGATCGGAAATATCCGAATGGAGCACGGCCAAATCGGGCTGCGACATCTGGGTATTGGAAAGCCACCGGTACTGATAAGCCTATTTTTGCTTCGACTGGCAAATGCAAGGTCGGTGTTAAGAAGGCGCTCGTTTTCTATCGCGGGAAGCCTCCGAAAGGGACTAAGACCGACTGGATCATGCATGAATACCGTTTCACGGATGGCAATTCAGCTCCGAAGCCTCCTAAGGCGGATTCGGCAAGCAAAAAAGGCTCTTTGCGTGTAAGGAAATTTGGTATATCTTTTCTTGGTAGCTTCGCATGTCCTTATATAGTAGTATTGATAAAGTTGGGTGCGAATTTGCTTGTTTTGTGTATTAGCTTGATGACTGGGTACTATGCCGGATTTACAAGAAAAGTAGTCCGGTCCGACTGGTCGAGCCCAGGAACGAGAACTTTGCTCCGCTGAACATGAATCCACCGGCATCAAAGGGCGTGAACTACAGCTCCACGTTACCTGGGAATAACGATGGGGCCTTCTTCGAGGGAATGTTGCCGGAAACCATTAACAGCACTTCAATTTCTCATCAGTTGCCTTTCTCAACCATGAAACCGGACGTCTCAATCAGCCACTCGGCCATGGCCACCAGCGATGAATCACGACGCGGATGCCCTGCGCCGGTGCAGTACTGGAGCGAGGATGGATTGGCGATCTCGGGTAAGCGATATGAGGGTGGCCATCATGATCAAAATGGTGGTGGCAATGGCATGGATGACCGCAACTCTTTCGTCTCTTTGCTCCATCAGATCCCACAAAACAGTGAGCCGTTCCATCCGCACATGTTCCTCGAGAACCCAATCGGGGATGGTGACTTCCAGCGGCAGTTCCAACCGCCCGGCATGAACTGGCCGAACTCGTAGTCATTAGTCAAGAAGCAATGGAAATAATACTCAAGGCAAAAAAGCCACAAAGGGTGGGAATCAGATGCTCTGATTTCCATTTTTTCTCGTTATCTTTCTTTGTTTCGGATTTTAAACTTCTGTTATCTTAGGATCGAGATGGACTTTCATGTTCATTCTAGATTATATAGCTCTATAGTTGATAGGTAGTATTACATGCAGGTACTTGAATAATGTACATTTTCAGAAGATCAAAAGGAGGAAAAAGACATAAGCATAAGTGCTTTCAACGAAGGACAAACGAGAAGCGAGGAAAATTCGTTAGTTTTTTTTTTTTTTTGTTCGCCTTCATAAATTATGCCATTTGCATAGATGATTTATTTTTTTTTTTTTTTTTAAATTCGTATCATACCGTTTATAGATATATATTATATGAGCTTTATATGTTTAGCCAACTAGGAAAAAGTCTGTGACACCCACGAGCATATCAGCAAAAGCTTACAATTTTATGCATATGAAAAAGATAAAGAAATGCTTATTTACTTTATAGGCAAGGCAAGAGAAGAAAGATTTTATAAAATATTTATCGGACCATTTATAGATATATATATCATATGAAATTTTTGTGTTTAGCCAAACTAAGAAAAAAATATATATGTGACACCCACGAGCATATGCCTCAATAGCTCAAAATACGATTTTTATGCATGTGAAAGAAGATAAAAAAAAAAAAACAAAACTTATGTGCTGGATTGGTGGGTAAATTTTAATTAAGCGAAAATATTTTAAATTTTAATTATGCGAAAGGTTTGTACATTTAATTACTAAAGAAGATACGAGAGAATTGGATTGGTGGGTAAATTTATTACAATGACGTCGTCAAGGGTGATCTTAAGAATCATTAGTTCCCCTAAGGTCAATGGTGGACTACATCATCACATGCCACGTGTCGCCGTGACATCGAGCAAGAAGGTGCACTAACCCTAATTGCCTTTTGATCTTGATTGGGTTGCATTCGTCGCGTGTCTGATATTGATTGATCCTAGTGCTTCCGCATCATTTTGGTAGCGAGATATTCCTAGAAACACACCAAATGAAAAAATTAGCTAATCCATTCTAAACATATAATAGAGATACTAATTAAGTTTTAAAATTTTCAATTTTATTAATTTAGTTTTAAATCTTTATGCAACATTCTACTACACTGCACCGCTAGTGATTTCTAATTAAAATTGATTGAAATAACTATATTAATATTTAATGAAAATTTTTAGGATTGAATTAACAAAATTAAAAAAATTGTGATTGAATCAACTTTCGTATAATAGTTTTAGAGTGATTAGATAATTTTCCCGAGTAAACCTATTATATGAGCATCCTTGAAGAAATTATTCATTCATTTGTTGCAATTTTTGTATTTATCTCCCTTTATTCTCTAAAAAATGCGCATTAGGATGGAAGAAATCACTAAAACATTTTAGAAGAAATGGCAGACAATAAATTCTAAAATTTCTTAAGATGCCTTGAACCAAAAATGAAGAAGGGTTCTAGGGTGTAAAAGGTGGAAGCTAGTTTTTCTAAATTTTAATTTGAATATATTCAAATGACCAAATGAATTTTTCTCTTATAATCATCCTAAATGGGTCTAATGTAACGAGATGATCTTGTTGCGTTTCAAAACGATGTTGTCCTTTCGACATTCAAAAACAAATACCACTTTAAATTTAGTCCTAGAAAATTGTATTTATGGTATTGAATGGGAAAATACCAAACGTTTTTTGTGTTCTATTAGCCTCTCACTCTTTTGTGCTCATCAAAACACGAACGTTTATATGCACTTTTTCTCATATTGTCAATTAATCGAGTTCGAACATGGAGATGACGAGGGATAAAAAAAGGCGAGAAGCCTCGTTTGCTGTCCGGGAAGTCGCTTTCCTGCCAAGCATCTTATCTAAATAGAGCACATTGAGATTGTTTCGGCTCTCCAATCACTTTCCCTTTCGGAAAACAAGAACAAGCACGCATCCTCAAGGCGACGAAAAGATTAAATATTTTCTCCTTCTTGGGTCGATTTCGGTACGATCTGGTGGTGCAACGTTAGCTCGAGGTCCAGCTCACGTTCACCTGTCATTCTCTGGCCTGTTGTGGGACGGAGATATTCCTCATGGGAAGCATCTTTCTTGATAAACCATGTTCAATGCTTTGCCGAAGAAATACGTGTCGACATATGTAGATTTATATATGTATAAAAACCCTTTTGTCTCTTCTTTTGTTGTTTCCAGAACTACACTTTATATATTTGTTAGGAAAAGTTAAAAAGTTAGGGATCCGGATATGTTATTCTGTGGTTTTCATCCGCCACTCACTCTGTCCAATTATGAAATAATTGCATAGTCATTTTCTAAAGTACTTCTCAAAAGCTTAGCTTAAGGGCAAAGGCCTATATTTTCGTCCAACAGATTTTTCGATCGGTGGATTACATATACTTTTATCTGATTTTTGCACGGGGGCGATGGGTGCGGTAACCCTGCACTGTCCCACGATCGATGTATAACAAGTCCATCTTATATCTCAGCCTGACAATGATACAACTACCCTCTCCTTCTCCTTTGTTTGTCCACATCGCTCTTCGGCCACCTCCAACGGTACCATGGGTAGCCACCGCACGAGGACCATCGCCACCACAAACGACCGTGTTGCATCCGCCCTTGGCCATAGTTGTGACCTCCACTTTTGCTACGCCTAGCCATCGATCTCACCACAACACCTCTAATCTTGGATGACACCTATGCTGCTGGTTTCCACTCGTGTGGCCGTGAATCGTGCTCGCCTTGTCGAGCTCAAGCTTGGCCAGTGTTCTCGAGCCTCGTATCTCAGATTCAAGTTCAAGCACGCCCTCGATTCAAGGTCTAGGGTTCAGGTTTAGTGTTGCCAAGCATGAAATCCAAGACGTGCGCTTGATTTGAGGCTCAATCTCGGCTAGGGCTCGTCATGGCCACACCTCCTCCCCCTCGATGGTGAGGTCGGAGGGGCTGGCTTGTAGCTAAGGTGAATGCGGGCCGGGAAAGTAGAGGGCTTTTATCACTTAAGAAGGCTTGGCAATTTGGCTAAAATGTATTCTACTGTCAAGTGTGGTTTATATGCTAGATTAAATTCAGATAATTTGAGATGATGGGTCTCAAATTGGTCTCACATGCATCTCACAACATATGACATTCCAAATTTAGTTTAATTTATATATACACACACGCACACACGCACACACTATTAATTTATAAAATACTAATTGTAACATCATAAATTTTGTACATAGTGACACGACGCTGATATACTAAATTTAATTTCTAATAAAGAATAAAATTCACATTACAGAAAATGTGGAGAATCAAATTGGACTGGAATGTCATGGAATAAGGGTTGACATAAAGTATGCCCCGACAATTGAAGGAACCCAAGGATAATGTCTTATATCTATGCATAATGATATGAACTTGAAAAGAAGGATTCAAGTATGTTGATATAAAGTAGGCCCTGACAATTGAAGGAAACCAAGGAGAATGTCTTGTACGTATGCACAATGATATAAACTTAAACAGAAGGATTCAAGTATGCCATTAGATATGATCCTAGAGATGTTCAGAGTAAGAACAAAAAGCAAAAGATAAAAGAAAAAGAAACGGGCCAGAGGCCCCGTCCTCCGCTTATCGAAGAAGCCAATGGGCTTTAGCCCATTTTCTTCTAGTCCGGGACATAAATAGCGCAGACCCATTTCCCTCTATTGGCCATCAACTGACCGCTAAATTATTTTGTTGAAATATTTATCCGTTTTAACTGATAAGAACATGTTTGGATCTATATAGATTGATACTGAACTGGGGCTTCCACTCGTCCCGGATACCGAATTGGGACTACGGCCCGTTTATTGACATTGAATTATTGCTGTTGAAATGGGGCTTTGATCTAATCAGATTTCCTAACAATGATGCCGAATCGGGAATTCGCTCCACAACCAATATTGAATCAATCATAATGAGTCGGAAATTTTGTCCATCATGGATTTGGTATGAGGGCCTTCGGTTGGAACTGTGCTAAACTACCTCTATCGAACTGGGACCTCGGCCCGTTACTGATGGATTATGGACATTGAAATCGAGACTTTGGGTCTTGCACTTAATTTATTACTCTTTTGGGTTAATATATCTCACTAGAGGCTCTCTGTTTTCCCCAAGCACTCGTTGAGGTTGAGGCTGACTGCGGGTCTTGCTTGCTTGATGCATCGATTCATTAGGTTATCTAGCTACATGAATGATTTCTATCATACATGTATTAACCAGGTGCCCTGTTAAAACTCCTTATGGTCTATATTCATGAGAAATTCTTGCATGTTTTTCTTAAAAATGAAAACGATAAGGCTTTTATTGTACAAATATGTATTACCTAGAATATGAGTTAGGTCGCAAGATTCGATAGATATAACCAGGTGGATGTGGCATATCCGTCGTGTGAGAGTTCAATTTCCATTATTTGCTGATTAATATTGAAAAGCACTTTCAATTAATGCTACAAGATGGGTCGTGAATTTTTTATTAATAAAAGAAATTTTATGGTCTTTTTATATTATGAAAATAGGGAAAAAGTCAAAGGAAAGAAAAATAAGTTATTACCAATGACCTGTCCAATGAGATTCACATGGACATGGATGTCTGGGCTCGAGGACGGCCCCAGCCAACATAGTAATAATTAATAATTCGCACCGTACTATGGATAAAAAATTCAATTTGTATTAGCTTTTATAAATTCACTATAGGAACATGTTATATCAATAGTGATGTCTGCCTAATTACAAGGATATTTCGGTTAAATTTACATAAATAAATTTTCTTTTTTAAAAGCCAAAAAAAAAAAAATTTCGCACCATTCGAATGACTATGGATACAAATCAAGTACTTCAAAAACAAAAAGCCACATCTATTATCTCAAGCACAAATTTTTTTTTTTTAAAGTCGGAAAATGATTATGGATATCTCTAATTTTAGATTAATAAAGAAAATGGCTGCAAATTTCCTTAAAAACTTTTATCTTCTACCTCTTCTTATTGGCCACAATATTTAAAGCGCCTTCAATATAATTTTCGTGAGGGTCAAAAGGGTGAAAATACAAATAAAATAACAGCTGCATACAATTAATAGCAATCCGTCTTATATCATGTCAAAAAAGCAATTAAAATCTTCAAGATATCTGTTCGGTTTTTTAATGTTTAATATTTTCTTATGTCTACTAAACAATAACGGTGTCACTTTGAATAGGGAGTAGCTTTTTTATGTTATAAAGAAACAAATGGGCTACTTTTTCTAGTTCCAACTGATTGATATTTATTTTGACTTCATAGCTTATGAACGAAACATATTATAGAGTAATTAAATCAGCAAAGTTTACAATTGGCATGGAGACATGATAAATATTGTTAAGTGAACATGATATTTGATAAATGTTTATCATTCGGTATAGCCAAACATGGCTATTTATGAAGAAATATTTAAATAAATGAAGAACAAGAAGAATATGAATCATAATGATTGCGAAAAAGGAAAAAATAAAATAAAGAAAAAGCCACAAAGAATCCTAAATTTAAGATAAACATTTTTGTGAAATTAAAAACTTTAAATTATGTTTACTGTGACACATTTCCCCTAAATCTCTTTTTATGATAAAAAAAAACCCAAACTTCTATTTACATGTCCATTAAGGTTCCATTTTATGAATTTTCAGTCAAAACAATTCTATTTATATCAATGTCGTTTTTAATGGTTCTTATAGAAAGAAATTTTAACTGAGGATAAATATGTTATTTGTATATAAGTTTAAGATTTTGAATATTAAAGGAACAAAAATTCGGAAAAATATACAATTATGCTAAAAGAAAAAGTACGAAAGGAAAATATTATGTCGCTTTCATAGACTTAAAGGTGGACAGTTGTCTATATTTCTAATCCACAGTTTCGCCAGGGTACGGTCTAGGAGGAGAAAAATTCGGATCTTGTGTGTCACGTTACAAATGGTGATAAGAGTTGTTTTTGGAAAAGACAAATTCCACGGGACCACAGAATCTCTTATACTCAATAAGAAATAATGTAGATTAAGGGTTTGTTTGCTAAAATTGAAAAATAAATGTAAAAAATTACTGAAAATGAAGTGCTAAAATCTTTGGCTGTGTTTAATTGTATGGATTTCTATATATGATAGGACTACATATAATAAGATTTATTCATATCCTATTCATTATTTGGTAAATTGCGGATTGAAAATCAGTTATATTTATATAATATTATATACATTATTTGGTATAACAATACATCAATGTAAATAAACATAAAAATTCACAAATGGAGATGGTGAAAATCTCTCATGACACTTGTGCCAACTTTATTTTATATGCCTTTTTTCCCTTCTCTTTCCTTAATTATTTTCCTTTTTTCTATTTTTCCCTTCTATCATTCTCTAATAATTTTTTAGTAAATAGTAAACTATAGTAATGCACATAAAATTCTAAAATATGTTATCAATACAAATATATTATATTGAATTTATATTATAAGATATAATTAAATTCGAATATTTAAATAAAATTAATATTAAATTAAAATAGCTGAATTGTAATTTTTTGTAATTTTGAATTTCTTATACTAGAATTCAAATATTTTTTACATTGAGATATAATTTTAATTTTATTAATTTAAGAAGCTTATTATTTGAGAAAAATAACCTTTCTAGTATGGATAGTGGAGACTCTATCCACTTTTATCGCACCTACTCTATGAGATAATTTTATCCGAGCTATATCCCTATTATAGTCGATTTTATCATGTCTTAAATAGGCACCAAATGTAGCCTTTGAGTATTATCTCATAACATATGTAGTAAGGGTGTGCAACTGGATCGGATCTACTCAGGAACCAGATTGGTCCACCTAAAAAATAGGTTTGGGAATCGGTCCCCATTGAAACTAGTCTAGGAACAGGTTTCCAAAATTTGGAGTTGGTTTGAACAGGTCCGATTCCTGGTTTTGAGTGAATTACCCACTCGAGAACTAGATTGACCAGACCTGTTTTGGAATCGATTTGTGAACTGGTTTTATAAGCCCAAAAGTCTAAAACCTATCTTTTCCCCCTTGATTTCTAACCTTAGAACTACGTTTTCCCTTTTGCACCGCACCCTTCCTTCATCATTCCTCTTCCTTGCTCACTTCCCTGCCTCATCGACTCACGGTTGCATAGTCCATCGCTAGCTCACGCTTGTGAGGATGTTGCATATCCAAAAGAGAAAAGGACGCGTTGTTCTTAGGTGTAAAGCAAAAATGAAAACATAAATCTAAATAGAGAGAGAGAGAGAGAGAGAGAGAGAGAGAGAGAGAGAGAGAGAGAGAGAGAGATTAATTTTGTTGCAGTGAGTTTGAACTTCCAAGGTACTACAATTAATTTTGTTGCAGTGAGTTTGAACTTCCAAGGTACTACAAGCATGATTCATGTGAAAGTGTTGATGTGAGAGATGAAATTCAGAGAGAGAGAGAGAGAGAAAGATTAATTTTGTTGCAGTGAGTTTGAACTTCCAAGGTCCTACAAGCATGATTCATGTGAAAGTGTTGATGTGAGAGATGAAATTCAGAGGATTACTTTTTTCACATATTAATGTAAAATTCAAAGCCGTATAAAATATCGGGTGTTTGTAAAATAGGTACTAGTAGAAATAGAGTAGATCCTGAAATCAGATCCAAAAAATTGGGTAGGTTCCAAAATAGAGTTTAGTGCATATGGGGTAGGGTATGGGGTCCAAAAAAGAGGAATCAATTATAACATTGTCGGGGATAGGGTAGATTAATTTTGTTGCAGTGAGTTTGAACTTCCAAGGTCCTACAAGCATGATTCATGTGAAAGTGTTGATGTGAGAGATGAAATTAAGAGGATTACTTTTTTCACATATTAATGTAAAATTCAAAGCCGTATAAACAGGTGGTTGTAAAACAGGTACTAGTAGAAATAGGGTAGATCCTGAAATTAGATCCAAAAGATTGGGTAGGTTCCAAAATAGAATTTAGTGCAAATGGGGTAGGGTATGAGGTCCAAAAAAGAGGAATCAATTATAACATTGTCGGGGATAGGATTAGGTCTAGAACCTACCTACTATGTAGGGGTGATCGGTTCCTGGTTCGATCTGGTTCCAAGGTGGAACTGGGAACCGGATTGGGAAAACCAGTTCCCAATTTTGGGAATCATGGACCGGACCATCGGTTCCTGTCCGGTCTGGTTCGGTCCAATAGATCGGCACTTTCTTTTTCCACTAAATAATGACCTTGCTCCAGACCGATTAATCCAATTCGGTTCCCGAGTGATCTAATAAAACTACTCACACATGTTTTCACGTGCAAAATATTCAAACTTCACTTGCGTGAATATTAATCATAATTTATGTGTTTCACTCTTAATTTTAAGCATAAAAGCCATGACCAATTTGAGTAAAATCTGTGCTTGGCTTAGGTTTTATAGACAATCTCTCTTCTATGCTTTGAATGTTTAGTCGATGTCAGACTCTTTGAGACTTGAAGTGCCTTGTCGTTTGCAAGTGAGGGGAGCAAGAGAGAGAGTGAGCATGAGGAACTCCTAGAGCCTTATCCCACATCGAGGAGAAGATAAAACTAACAAATAAGTTTTCCAAGAGCTTTGGTGGTCTCTTGGCCACATAAGAGGTTGTTACCTCAATTGCAATTCTGATTGCAACAAGTTTCATATATAATATTTATATATTATATGTGTTTATATATTATATGTATATAAATTATATATAAAAAAATTTGGTTCGGTCCGGTCGGTCCGGTCGGTCTGGTTCTCACCTTGGAACTAGGAACCAAACCGCCGACCATGGGAACCGCCCAAAACTGGCCGGTCCGGTCCGGTCTCGGTTCGGGCGGTTTCCATTGCACACCCCTACTACTCTGGATCTGATCATCCCTAATATGTTGACCACATTTTAAGTTTTACTTTTTTTCTTACCAAGTATGGGAATAATGTGCATAATTGAAGTGATTTATTACTATAATTCGTAAGATATTAGGATGTTTATTCTATTATTTTACCAGTTAAGTAAGTCTCCCTCACTTACCCCATTAGATGATGTTTTACATAAAACAATGGATTGAGTTGTGTGTAGTAAGTTGTTATCAAAGGCACTTAATGACATTTTAGAACTTAATGTGGCTATTAACAAAACCTTAAGCCTATTATATCAAAATAATCACATATTAAGAATCTCCTAGACTCACACTAGGATCACATCAAAGCACAACTTCCAAATAAGTATCGCAACGCATACGACTTGTCAAGAAAAGAGCTAGTTTGTATGGTATCGAATTTCCATCGGTAGTGATGATTTCCGGAGTTACCGATCTAGTTTACGGATGTCAACTCAGTCTAAAATTTTCAATTTTTGCTAGTTTACCGATCTAGTTTACGGAGTTACCGAGCTAGTTTGTGTGAAATGTCAATGCAGCCGGAAATGATTGGACATTGAAGAAGTGATGGGGATAATTACATTGCATGTGAAGTGCCAACGAGGATAAGGCGTAGAGCTTTAAAACAATTACCTTGCATTGGAATAGACATCGAATGACAGTTTATACTATTATTGTGCTTATCATGTATTGCATGGATAGGTCATTATCTTAAAATGTGAATAGGTTTTCTCCAACTCCTCGGCTTTACCTCGGTCGGAACCTGCCTAGGGTGCCGTAGAAGGATTCGTTTCCAACTGGTGATATATAAAACGATGGGAAAAGGATAGGACCAGAAAGCAAATTACAAAACTAATTTCGTCTTCGTGCACAGTTTCCAGTCAAGTCAGTGTCGTTTCGTTGGCAAGGAGCTTGCCAACAAGCTTTTGGCTTCGCGTATCCCGTGAATCATGCTAAGCAAAAAGGGGGTGAGCCTGAGCCACTACTGTCGTTTCAAATTTAAATGAATCGGATCGTTTAACTGAAGTTTTTAAATACACGGATCGAACGTGAGCAGTCGAAGTCTGTTGGTGTCACTGATTCGGTCACATCGATAAACAATGCAGGCATAACATCGAATTTAATCCGTCGAGTCAAAAGCAGGTCATACCTAGTAATTGGGTTAGTAACTCTCTCTATGCTCTTTTGGATTTGTTGTGTGCGGATACTACTACTGTAACAGCTTTAAACGTCACTTAGTAATGCATTTCTGCTTCTCTTTTTTTATTTATTTAAAAAAAGCAGGTCATACCTTAGTCACACGAATGAAAATTCAAACACGGAAGCTTTCGCCATTGCTCCGATCACTTTGGCTGTATCCGGCCATGTTCTTGGTGATCGATCAGCGGGTCGCCGATGGCGTCTAGGCTGGGCTGCTTGCCAATGTTTCAGTATCAATTATTTCTCCACTTGCACGCGCACGGAAAATAAATTCATCAGTCGTAATCTGCCCCTACTGCAAACGATGACTGACGTGCGACCGGGTTCAGATGAACCTAGCTGCTTAGGCAAATCCATCATTCTACTAGGGACCGAACGAGGGATCGCGGGATCATAAGCAATCTGACCCGAGCCAATTCAAAATCTGGAATTTCCCAACCTTAAATTACGTGAAAGTGCAACCAATTCCTATGATCGACGAGAACCAAATGAACTGACAAACTGATTGTCGGGGCATTTCTGATTGGTCAAAGCTCAAGGATATATTTCCCTGTAATACCTTTAACCAAAATTCGATATTCAATATTTATTAAGAGGAGATGTGATCTATAGCAATTCCGAATAGAAGTCTCAACGAACCACAAGGAACGTTTATGCTTTGTCAGAATTTAATCAACAACAAAGTGCATAACACTTTGCCGGAACTTAATTGATGTTAAAGTGAGATAATAGAGAGATACCGCATTGGAATTTAATTGACGGAGAAGGTTTATGTCGCATATTGAGTGGGATAAGAGTTTGTTAGAAGTAGAAATGTAAGTCTGTCAATATGAGCCTCGAAAGATGCAAATAATTGACCATTGCCAACCATAAAAGGTCTACAAGACCATAGTGTTTTCATATTCATTGGTCGTTTTATGCCTATATAAGGCAATGTTTGTAAATGTTAAGGGGTCGAACTCATTCTCCCAAAAAATAATATTGTGTGGTTTGTCATGAATTCCTAAAACTCTTTCCTCTTTTCTTTTTTGCTTGGTATGACTTTTTAAAACTAGGGATATTTTGATTGATCATAGTAGTATGCTTTGCACTTGCTACAATGTGGAACCTATGCATCATAATTCTGCTATCCTAAATTTTTTTATGACATGAGTCTCAAAATGAAAAGGAATCTATTGGCTAATAGACGGTCCTTATTTTGAGGCTGTAGAAGGGCCGTGTGTGTGGGATAGAATACTTGTCACAAATTTTATTTTCATTTTCCCTGACTTGTATCATAAGCCAATTTCCTTTGGGGAGGACTATTGTCACATGACCCTCTTAATCATAGTGAACTGTAGCTTGTACTCAATCTAGGTTTTGATAGAGAAAGCCCATCTCTCTAACTTAGGAATTTACCCCAACTTGGCATTCCATAAGTTCCACTAATATTCTGACAAGCTCTCATAAGTCATCCAAAAGATAAAGGCCGTCTAAATTAAATATGGAAGTTGCTCCAGACATGGAAGAAGTAAAGAAGCCCCTTGAAGCCCTCAGGTAGCAGTGTCCAGAAAGAAGCACTTTTGATCCTCCTGACATCATATCCAGCTCTTATTAGTCTTTAGAGATATAGGTACCGAATATCATGAAGCTTTAAAAGTTGAAAGACTCATAAGAGAATATATGAGACAAAAGGATGAAGATTACTCAAATAGTTTGGATGATGATGAGCCAAAGTATGATTTGTGAAGAAGTTGAAAGAACATGTGGAAAAGCCCGAAGACAAGAGATCTGAAGCATTTGAAGCTCTACGTGAAGATGAAGAAAAAATTGACCTACGCACTTTTTATGACATTGTTCATGTAGTGATTGGTATTGTTCATAGCATTGTAGCGTATTGTTTGGCACTATAATAGACTGTTGTATAGCGTATTCGTAGTTCATACCATATTTCTATAGTGACTTAGTCACTACAATGGCTTGTACCTAGAAAATCACATCGACACGTTTAATGTGTAAATTTCACATAATTTTGAAGATAGAACTAAAAACAACAGTTGAAATTTTCGACTAGCACTAAGTTGTATAGGCTGTGGAAAGCCATGTAGAATTCCTCAACCACCAAATATTTTACTTGGTTCTATTGGTAAAATTACCTAAAAAGTCTTGAACTTATTGTAATTATGTCAGTTTAGTCGTAAACCATTTTTATTGCCAATAGAGTCCTAAACCTTTTGCATTTGTGCTAATTCAGTCAATTCGATCAATTTTGACCAGAAATTGTTGACATGGATACTAGTGCAATCGGTGCTAATATGGATAATTTTTTTATAAATATTTAATATTTTATAAAGATATATTATTTTTATATTATTTATTTTATTTTCTTTCTCTTTCCTTTTTTTTTTCCCTTTTTACTCTAGCCATCTACTGGCCAGAGGCGAGGGCCGGTCAATCAACTTCTTAGACCACTGTGCCTACCAAGGCTTGACCTTGCCATTCTAAGGGAGGTTGGCCTTGCTAGTGGCTAGGCAAGGTCCACCTCTCCGACCCTCACCTCTGGCTAGTCATTGAGGCCTACTGACTAGCTAGAGGAAGAAGGAAAGGAAACATGAAAAAAAGAAAGAGAAATAAAAGAAAGAAAAGGAAAATAATAAATAAATAAATAAATAAATAGATATTGAAAATTTATCAAAAATTATCTATGTTAGAATTGATTGCGACCATGTAGGATGATTTGCGTTTATGTTAGCGAATTTCCAATCAAAATTGGCTAGAATGGATTTAATTGATAAAAAATAGGATTTGGAATTGAATTGGCATAATTGTAACAAATTTAGAAATTTTTTTTTTGGGTAATTTTCTCTCATTTTTTAGCTTATGAAAGTCTACCAAGAAAAAGAAAAGAAAAAAACAACCAATAAAAGAGATTGTTCTTTGGCTGAGCGAGCTTATTTGATCTACCTACCTCATAGAAAAGGGGTATGCCCCACTAGGACTATGACTCCACAGAAGAGCTTGTTCAACCTATCTACCTCATAGAAAAAGAGTTTGCCCCACTGATTCTTCTACTATGGTCATGATTCACATTTTGACATGACAGCTCCGAAAACGAATCAACTCAAAGCCATGAATAAATAAACCTCATAGGTTCGTGCAATCTCCCATTCAAAGAAGCCAGCCAAATTCTTCTCAACAAAATCTTCATGGAGTCCCAAAAATCATCATTTCAATCTCTTGTCAATACGATAAAAAGAGATATACTTTCTGTCATGGGCTCACACTCATTCCTCTCCCCTTCACCATACGACACCGCATATAATGACTGTATTTCGCAAGAATGATTCCCGATCCTCACCGATACGAACGTCCCATGTTCGAGGGTTGTCTTAATTGGGTGCTTCAGAATCAGAATGAAGAAGGCTTTTGGGGATATCATGATTATGATAGACATGAAATGCCCGGTGGAGTGGAGTGTCTTGCTTCGACCCTTGTTTGCATCACCGTGCTCAAAAAGTGGCATGCCGGTTCACCTTTGATAGAGAAAGGTATTGTGTGCTTCACTTCCAATCAAAAATGATTTTTCTTTATTAACACCGACTATGGCCATTGCAAATGTGATTTTTCTCTAGGATAAAATATATTTTGGTGAGTAGATTACTAATCAAAACTCCACACTTAACTTTCAAATAAACACACAATTTTCAATCCCCTTTCATCAGGCCACTCAACTATATTCTAACTTTCAATCTAGTGATTTGTGCACTTTTCGACACATAAAATCTAATTCGGCTTATAGACAAAATAAAGTCAAGTGATGATTAAAGAAATTCAAACTTAGGCCAATACAGACATGATATTTCCAACAATAAGAAAGCTTATGAAAGATGTTGCAAGTAACTATTGGCATTCGTTTCCTTACTGAAATGCAACAGTCATATAATTCTTCACGTACTCTTTTCCAATACTTCTCGATTTTTCACGTTGCAGGACTAAAGTTCATTCACAAAAATGCGGAATTACTTCTTTCGAGATACACGCACGGAAAGTTTTCTCGTTGGATTGCTATTGTCTTGCCTGGAATGGTTGAATTGGCACGTGCTAGCAGTTTGGAGGTCGTATTCCCCGAAAGTGTAGACCGTGCTCTAGCAGATTTATTAATCAATCGACGACAAATTCTCGAAAGGTAATTCTAATACTTTCCTTTTTATTGGTTAAAAGATATCATACACTTCTTTTTTTTTTTTTTTGGTAAAAGTTCAAAAATAGTCAGAGCCTCAAATCTTAAAATTAAATATGACAAGTACCGACAACTCCTATGTTTCTTCCGCTTGAGATGCTATCATAACTTTTAGGGGTTTCGCCATTTTGCAGGGAAGAACTTGTGGACAAGAATCAATATTGCCCATTGTTGTCGTATCTTGAGGCATTGCCTTCGACATACAAAATCAGCCATGAAACCATATTGAAGCATCTGGACAGTGACGGTTCTTTATTTCAATCACCCTCTGCAACATCACGTGCATACCTATCCACCGGGAACGAAGCATGCCTGGCTTATCTTCAATCTCTTGCTTCGAATTGTGCTTCTAGTGGCAGTAAGGGAACTCTACGTCCAAGAGATTTTTAGATGCTTTCGGAGTATATCATTCTTGTTTCCCTGACTAATGTCATTTCACGAAAATAATATTTGTCACTTTCGGAAAAGAGAATAAGGCAATTGTAGTTATAGACTGGTTGTGGTTAACTTGAGTTGATGAAAATGTCGTATATCAGGAGTATAAAAAATATGTCGCTCTATAGAAGGTATGACAAAGGATGCATTAACTTCATTGCGATCTTTTTGGTTTCTTTTAGCTTGACTTTTGTGACGGCCTCAAAGAGGAAGCCATTCGCACATAGGAACAAAACCAAAGACTTTGATAATTAAGCGGGTCAATTCTGTAGTCCTCGTAAGAGCGACTGAAAGCTAAACAAATGAAAGCTGATTTTATGAGAGTAGGGTAATCATAGGATACGCCGAAGATTTTATAAAAACTGATTTATCCATTATTAATTTGGAAATTGGTTTATTGAATGCATATATTTGTCTTTTCTACCAATCATGACCCTCCAATATCTTTTGGCTATTCTTGATGATTGAAGCAGTTCCATCTCTCTATCCCGTGGATGAAGATCTTACAAAACTTTCCCTGGTTCATCAACTGGTAAGATTAGGGTTGACCGAGTATTTCGACAGGGAGAACGATGAAATTTTGGCAAAAATCTATCGGTTAGTAAAAAATTCCTAGTCTCTCTGTTTTTTTTTTTTTTTTAAATAGAAAATCTCCCAGGCCCATCCCTACAAAGCTAGGAAAATTAACAAAAAATTCCTAAACCTCTTGTACTTGTGATAATTTAGTCCTAAATATTTTGACGATTTGTCAATTTAGTTTTAAATCTTTTCACGATTTATCAATTTAGTCATTCTATTTAATTTTGATTAGAAATCGCTCCTAGTGACAACTTTTCAAAAAAAGATTATGAATTTTATTATTAATTTTTTTTCTTTCTTTTCCTTGCTGAAAACTGATGAGGGTTGGCAACCCTCGTTTGGTATAGGTGAGAGTCTTTGTGCCATTGCTGGCCATAGGGGAGGGTGTTGGCCTTCTCGTAGATCCAAGTGAGTGCTGCAACACCGTAGCCAAGCTATGAGTGAGGTTTATGGCCCTTGCATAGTCTAGGGGAGGGTTTGTGGCCTTCGCTTGGATTTGGGCAAGGGTTTGAAACTCTCACTTGTGGCCAGTGAGGGCACAGAGGCCCACATCCAGACTAGGCAAGGGCCATGACACCCTTGGCCAAACCATGCTAGGATTGCCAACCCAAAAAAGGAAAGAATAAAGAAAATAAGAAAGAAGGAAAATTTTCAAAAATTTAAAAAATTTTAAAACAATTTTAAAATTGCTCACATTAGAACCAATCGTATCACATCAAACATTCGGCCTTGACTAGACTATCGTACCAATAATTTCCAACTAAAATTGGGCAAATTAACTAAATTAGTAAATCGTCAAAAGACTTGTGACTAAATTGACAAATCGTCAAAATACTTACAATCAAATTGACACAATTGAAATATTTAAGATTAAATTGGCATAAGTACAATAGGTATATGATCTTTTTGGTAATTTCCCCTACAAAGTTGTACACTAGTTTCTATTTAGTAGCAATCACTTTTGAGGTCACCGAAATTGTCCATATGACATCTTTAACTAATTCAAGCATATCAACATATCTTTTTTCAGGAACTACAAGCATGAAAAAGAAATCACAAAATCAATTCATTCGATCGCTGCGGAGCTATACAAAGATTGTTTGGAATTCTGGCTTTTGCGTATGCATGGTTATAGGGTATCACCATGTATGAGCTGCGAGCTTTATAAGTTCCTCAATTGGTTCCTTTTCCTTTGGGTCATTCACTGATGATATTTTTAAGTGGTTCAATTAATTTCAATTAAAATATGCATTTTGCAGCTAGCTTTTGTTGGTTTCTAGATCATGAAGAAGTTCGAGATCACATTGAAAAACATTATGAATACTTCTCGAGCGTGCTCCTTTACATTTATAGAGCCAGCAATCTTATGCTTCCGGACGAATACGAACTCGAGAAAGCAAGAATTTTCTCGAAGAAATTTCTTGAGAAAATTGCGTCTAGAGAAACAAGAGATTCCGGCATCATCTCGTCGAGTCACTACAGAATGGTTAGCGGGAATATTCAATACTTCTTTTGGTCCCCTAGGCTATAATCGTTACGATATCGATTGATGCTTGATATTTCCATATAGATTGAGCATGAATTGGGTCTTCCGTGGATGGCTCGACTAGACCACTTGGAACATAGGACGTGGATGGAGGAAAAAGATGCTTGTGTACTATGGATGGGAAAATTTCCATACAATAGGTATTTATGTCTTAAAAGGGACAGTCTTATCTTGTCGTGTTACCATGCCATAACATGCAAGTAACCTTTTGCTTTTCTTTGGTTTCATTAGGCCATCATTTGTTCATAATCAAGAAATAGTGCAACTTGCTCTGCAGAACTATGTATTGCGACAATCTGTTTACAGGATGGAGCTTGATGTAGTAAAGAGGTATATATGCAAACTGCATAATAACGTATTGTTCATTAGCAAGTACTTATTCCTAATGACTGTTATGTAATGGATGAGTTCAGGTGGTCCGAGACAACCGGACTTAGAAAGATGGGGTTTGGTCGAGAGAAGACATTGTACTCTTATTTTGCTGTTGCCGCTTCCATTTCTCTACCTTGCAACTCCGATGTTAGAGTACTGATCGCCAAGAGCGCAATCATGATAACCGTTGCCGACGACTTTTTCGACATGGAAGGTTCATTAGAGGATCTGGAAAAACTTACTAATGCAGTTCAAAGGTATGCTTATCACCGTTAGTAGTTGTTTAACTCCAACTTAGTATTTCAATAATTTATCTCTAGAGTTTGCATTGACTAGACCATATGCACGAGGGGATGCCTACATACAAAATTAATGTGTGTACGTTAAACTGATAATTCCATTCAATTATTTATCCTTCTGATCACCCCTTTTTTATCGGTGACAAACATTATATTAGGTGGGATGGGGAAGGATTAACTGCGCACGCCAAGACCATATTCGAAGCCCTCGACGATCTCGTCACTGACTTTAGAATGAAATGCTTCAAACAATCAGGGAAGGATATCAAGAAAAACCTTCAAGAAATAGTAAGTCTCGTGTTCCCACGTTATACTTCTCTTTCTTTAATTTGCTACATCGAGCAATGTCTTCTGCTGGAATGGGCTGAAATGCTATGTGTTTGGTTGGAAAGTGGGGCGAGACATTTCATTCATGGCTCATGGAAGCGAAGTGGAGCAAAAGCGGGGGTGCGCCTCCAACGAAAGAGTACCTCGATGTGGGCATGACATCAATCGCAGCACACATCTTAGTCCTTCCCTCTTCGTGCCTCGCGAGCCCCACGACCCCGTTGCATCAGCTGTGGTCCAACGCTTACCAGCCCATCACCAAATTGCTCATGGTCATCACTCGGTTGTTGAATGACATCCAAAGCTACGAGGCAAAGTTTTTAATGTTGGATAGCATTAGTTGAGGCTATTTGAACTGTTGAATATGATAGAGCTAAGTCTGGCCGCTGCTCCTGAGTGGCGCTTGTTCATTGCTGCTCTTATTGTGGACCTACATTCACTCTCTTATTTTGTCTCCGTGTTTCTACGATTTTCTCACATTACAGAAAGAAGAAAAGCAAGGGAAATTGAACTTTGTGCTGCTCTACCTAAAGGAAAACCCCGAGGCCAGCATTGAGGATTCCATCAACTTCGTGCAATTGCTGCTAGAACAACTGAAGAAAGAGTTCCTCCTACACGTCCTTGAGGAACTCTGCAACTTGCCTGAACCGAGCAGGCGGCTCCACCTCGGGTGCTTGAAAGTGTTCCACATGTTCTTCAACTCCTCTAACCGCTATGACTCAGAGACGGGCATGCTCCACGACATCCAGAAAGCGCTTGTAGTCCCACCGCGAGTCCCCAAATTGAAGCCCTTGAGGCCTTTGCCGGAGCAACTGGGACCGAAGCCACGGGAGTTTGTGACCAAGAGCCTGTATGGCCAAGTCGGCCTCGAGCGTTTTCCTAGGAAGAGTTTTGTTGGGTATCGAATATCTTCCCGAACTGGCCCAGTGGATAGATGGGAGAAGATGTACAAGTCGTCTAATTTTAAGTTATGTTTCGCTTAGTTATAGCAGTAGTAAATCTTCATGTACCATGGTCATGAATTAATCTCATAGGTTCCCCCACCTGAAGCTATTTTGGTTTATATCAATAATGAAATAAGTGTGTAAGGGCAGAGTACTCTCTGCAAGTAGCTTATGAAGATGCGTAAATCGGAAGTGGACAGGTCATCCACATACTTCAATGCAATAATATTTTGTGCTTCAGTGTCATTGTTGTCCATGTGGAAAGCGTTACAAATCGACCTTCTAATTTGGTTAGAATTTGAACAAATTGGGATCTTCTAATTGAAAATTCAGTAAAAATAGTTTCGGTAAAAATAGTAATGGTTAGTTATCATATTGGATGGAGATTGAGTTGCGATGAGTGTCATCTACACAATAAACTAAATTTGAACTATTGAAAATTGTGAGTTCAATATGGGCCCGTTTAGTAATGCTTATGTTATGGAGAATAATTTCTTTTCAAAATAGTCTTTTTGTATTTCTATTCCTTGGAATAATTTTTTAGGAAAATAACGCGTTTGATAATTACATAAAATTTTGATTCTTGGAATGGAAAAAAAATTAATGTGTTTGGTACATATCACAATTTTTTTTGTAACATTATTTTTTTATTTTTTTAATAACTTCTTAAGTTTTTTTTTCTTTGCTTATTCTTCCTTGCCTGCGGCTGTTGATAGTTGGTTGTGGTCGACAGTCGGCTGGCGAAGGTGGTGGCTAGATAGCAGAGGGCGGTGGCAGCAAACGGCAGGCGGGAAGGAAAAAGAAAGAAAGAAAAACTTATTTCTAAAAATTGTTACAATAAACTATTTTTTTTTACTTCTTATTTTTGTTCGAAATTTATTCCCCGACCATTTTTCTATTTTGGATAATAGAAAAATTAGTTGAATTATCAAACGGATTTATGTTCTTTTTTTGTTCTAGGGAAAGAGTAGAAAAACAAAAGAACAAGAATGTTAACAAATAGGCTCTATAAATCTCAAGGAGATTCTATCAAATGTGATGCTTGTTCAATTTCTGCTTAGTGCATTACTTAGATTGCAGAATTATTTTGTGAGAGAGAGAGAGAGAGAGATCACAATTAATCGGTGGAAACTAGAATTGTGGGATCAAACACGTGAGAAGAAACGAGATCATGAACCTTGGCTATCCCACTTACCTCAGCGTGAGGGCCACCGCCACCACAGCCGACTATCGTTGCCTCCGCCCTCGACCAAAATCGTGACATTCGCTTTCCCCTACTGCCTGCCACAGATTTTCACCACCAAAGCCTCTAATCTCGGCTGACTCATTTCCCTCTGTTTTCCACTCGCATGGCCACGACTTGTCCACATTGTCGTTCATCCCAAGCTTGGCCAATGCGCTCGAGCCTCAAATCTCATATATGAGTTTGAGACTACCCTAGATTTGACATCTAGGGCTCGAGCCTAGCGTTGCCAAGCCCGAGATCCGAGGCTTGAGATTGAAGGGGTTGGCTCACACCCGAGGGTGAATCCTAAGGAGAAAGGTAGAGGGCTTCAAAGATCGATAAAAAAACAAAAAAAAAAAATGTTGACAAAACTTGGGAGAAACAGATGGACTTCCGAAACAAAAAAGAAAAAAAAAGAAAAAAAGAAAAAAAGAGAAAAAAAAAAAAGGAACAATTGTCCTAAAGGCACCACCTTAAAAAACAAATTGCCATGATATATATACTAAACTAAATTTGGATAATTAAAGATGATGGAATTCATATGAATTTCAGGTGTATCTCATGAGATTTCACAGCTGAAATTCAGGTTAATATATGCATTAAATTGGTTGAAAACTTGTAATAACATACCCATCCGTGGGCAGCCATGCTGATATTTGTTCTCCTCCGCTTTGATGTGGTCGAGAGTTCGAATCCCCACAGTGTAAGCGATTTAAGTGGGGGGCCCTGACGGTGGGTTGCTGGGCCAACTTCCCCTGAGGTATAGTCGTTGTTCGGCTTCCATCGCAAAAGCCCGTGAGACTCCGAATTGGCGTAAGCCGACAAGGGTATTGCTCCGATGGATTCTTGGTCACCAAAAAAAAAAAAAAAACTCACAATAACATCGCTAAATTCATTCATAGCAACATATCACCAACTTACTAGATATAACTTCTATTAACTAAAAAAAAAAAAAAATTCACATGATAGAAGATGTGGAAAATTAACTTGGACTATAATGTTGAGCAACGATCGAGAGAGTACCTTATAAATTTTACTTGAACGTGAACGGAGAAATCAGGAGATGAGGACGGCATGAAATATGTTTTAATAATTGAAGAAACATGATGGACTTTTTTTTTGTTGGAAGAAAAATAGGGAAGGATTCAAATATGCCATATTCTAGACATGTATGGAGTAAAAACAATAAAGAAGAGAGAGAGAGAGATGGGCAAAAAGCCGCGTGCTTCGCTTCTTGAAGAAGCTAATTAGCCTGTCCTTGTTCTTCTGGTATTAGAAGGAGAGAGGAAGGGGAGTTGCGACTTCTAGTGACTGTACTGTGCATTGTAATCCCAACACAAAGTTTCTTTACATACGAGCATTTAAAATGTCTTCAATGGACATTCTAGATCTCGTCGATGGATTCGCGTGCAATGGCAACCTACCCTCCAAGGAATAGTTCATCGGGAATTTTTAGAAGCGCCCCGTGAACATTGCACTAAAGACAACAAAATTATGAACAAACAAACATTACTGCCAAGCTTATTATACTAAAAATGCAATGTCCAAAAGTGCAGGACAATTAACAGGCCTACCATAAGCCGCAACATTCAGAAAACAAATGAAAAAAAAGCCTAATTTCACAGAATCACAGGTAGTCACCCGGTGTATAGGAATAGACGATTTATATATGCTACATATAAAATTTGATGTATTTTCACAATTCACATACTAATCACAACATATTTATGAATAAATGATAACAGATGTTTATCTTAATCATATCGATTTCAGCACTCAATACAATTAATTCATAAGTTACAATTGATGCAGGATACTAGTTTATACCAATATTACTATTGAACCAATGCATGGTTTTTTCTTAATATAAGATGCATCGATTAAACTTTAATGATAGACCTAACCATTTGGAAAAAAGAATTAATCTAATTTTTTTTTATTGAAAGTCCTAAAAACTAGTTTTATATGGATAAGTGTATTGAAACTTTTAAAACTTATCATGAAAATATGATTGAGTCTCAAAATTTTCAAAATATGCAATCAAGTCCTTAAATTTGTTGCGAAAATGCAATTGGGTCCTAGAGCGGAATGTAGTTTCTTTAATGACGGAAATGTTGATTATGAAATGCATTCTATTGATTAATTTTTCGAAAATGATACAAGTGATCATTTTAAAGATAATGTTTTACAAATCGTTGATGTTTTGTTGAAACAAATGCATCCATCAGCAGGATTCCTTAACTAGACATCTCGCAAATCAATTCTAGCTGTTATTCTGGTCTAGATTGGCTATTAGTCAGTTGGAGTCATTGTTGAGGGATGAAGACTAACAACTGACCAGCTAGCATCTTCAGGAGTTCCAAACGAGGAAGTAGGTAGCTTGTTCCAAGAATTTGTGGAGTGGCAGGATCAATAAAGACTGAATTAAGAGGACTCAAGTGATGGAAATTTATGCGTCACGATTTTAGTACTTCATAACTTATTATCCAGGGTAAGTTAAGGCACCCGCAATTTTTTGTCTAAGCGCCATCTCTTATTTTAGTACTTTAGAAGTAGCTTAGTATGCGTAGATACTCTCATCACTTGATAGCCTAAGTTTCAAATATACGTTTATCACCTCACATTTCATGAACTTTCAGCGGTTTGATTGCACTCGTTTATGTCACAAGTTGATGCATTCTTTAATCTCACCACTGAAGGACTCCATATTACAGTTTGCATCCAAATTGAAGTTCAAACCCAGTTAGCACATTTAGCAAATCGAGCAGATTTCTCAAGTTCCACCAATCAGAAAATGCTACCAATTAATTTGTCAGTTCAACTGGGTCCTCCTGGGTATTAGGAGTTGGGCCTACTTTTACGTAATTTGAGGTAGAATAATGCCGAAGTTGGTTGATGTTCTGTTCATACAGCATGTCCGGAAATTATGGATAGTGAAAGATGACATGACATCAATAGACTTGGATTAATGGACCTTTGATTTTCATGGTACTTCCATGAGATAGGGATGTCAAGTTACCCGATCCAACCCGGCCAGAATTTCTTGGGTATATTCAATTTGGTTCAAGTTTCATGTTTCACGTTTTGCTTTTTTTTTTTCCTTTCTTCCCTTCTTACCTACGTAATCTTTCTAAAGCACATGCCACATATGCAGGACTGTTTATAAACAATCATTTATTCAAAAGTTGCGTGCAAAAAAGAATATTAAATTAACTTATAAAGAATGACCAAGATAGTCAAATGTCATTAATGGCGAGCAAACAGAAGAGTGCTTCTAGATATATCGAGTTCATCCATGAAATCGATACAATCAATGATGTGACCAAATACAAAGACAAATCATTTCCGACGTAAATGAAAGTAGGAAAAATCATCTAAAACACGAACTTTCGTGAATCAACAAGAGAACAACTGCCTCGCTTGCTTCAACATGGAATTGGCTCTCATGATTGGAAGGTTGATTTAGTAGGGGGTCTAACATATTTGGACGATGGATCACTGAGGACACTAGGGGCGAGTGTGGCTCCAGGGTAGAACTTGAAACTTGAGAATCGAATCAGTAGGAACCTGTCCGGTTCCAAGTTTCAAAAATTGGGAAACCCATTTCAATGGTACCTGGAACAAGTTTTTGTATAATTCTAAGCCTATGTCTTCATGTGAACTTGCATTATTCCATGACGTTCAGTAATGAGTACATATATGTAACAACTAGTTTGAACTTCCATTTTATGACTGAGATTTTTTTTTTGTTAATACTTCATATTTTTCGTATGTCTAAATATAAGTTATGATAAGTAAATTGTAACAACAAGCGATGGTCATTAAACAAAAATTAAGGAACCTATTCTAACATATAGGTTTAAAGTTCCAGTGGAATTTATATGGAACCTAGAACTGCTCGTCCCAAAATGGTGTTTACTTGCCAATACTTAAGCAAAAGAACCCATGAGTACACTGGATATCCAAACCATGAGCACATCTCACAAGTTTCCTCAATATTTTTATTTTATTTTATCTAGTATTTCATCCTTATTGGCTAAAATTCTTTTTAAGAAGCAAAAAAAAAAAAGGCCACCAGACCCCATATGTATTGATAGATGAGAGAAATTTCTTAAAAAAATATAAAATATGAAGTCATCTTTTTTAAGATAAAGCTAAAAGGTAAAACAAAAACTAAGCCAAAATTGACTTTGAAAATCAAGTCAACTAATATAAATGAAGAATATGTAAGAAGTGGATACAATTATTATTTAATGTGATATCAACAACATATAGAAATTCAAATTAGTTTGGCGAAAAAGAGAGAGTCTCGAAACTCGACCTGATCCAATAGACTTGATGATTTGGGATAAATGTGTTTCAAGTTGGGTTGGGTCGGGTAGAGCATGGTTCCATTTGTTTCAAGTCAAGTCGGGTATTCTGGATACCTGATCCATTGATACTCCTAACATGAGATGCATGAGTTCTTTGCCACTAGAAAGGAGCACTTGACTGGAAACCTTGCATGAAAGGGAAATTTGTTTTGAAACTTCCTTGTCTCATCCTCTCTTTTTCCCATATTCCTTGGGAGGTACACTAGGCTAATCTGAAATCCTTTTTTCTTGTGCACTTTCAGACAACTGAATTCCATTTTAGGATGTCTTTCACGACGAAATATATATATATATATATATATATATATATATATATATATATATATATATATTAGATAGATAAATATTATATTGATAAAAATATTCACTAACCGAGTAGAGTCAATTAGGGTGTTTTCATTGATCTCTATATCTCTTAGGATTGTAGAACCTGTCATGTAACATGTTAGCATGTTCTTCTATTATTCCTAATTCATTATAATTGATATTGAAATAATAAGCTATTAAACAAAGGTATGACTTAATATTTAAATATTATATCACTCCCCTTCACACTTAATCTAATCTTTTTGATTAGTATTAGGGGTCTTGAAAGATTTAAACTCAGAATTTCCTTCTTTAATACCATATAAAATTTTGTGAGACAACTGCTAACCGTTCTAAAAGTTTAAGCCATTTAAGTTAATATCATAAAGAACCTTAAATTGGTATATTTGTGACAAATGTACTCAAAATGACCAGATAAGACCTTATGGCTTGTTGTCTAGCCCTTCAGGTTTGTTGGATAGCGCGTACTTAGTGTCCATTTGCCCATTAAATGATCCCAAGTGAACCTTGAAACGTCTCGACATGACAGCGGGCCCTCGGGACCATCCCTAGACACCTCGATACATATATTCATCAAAGGACGGCGCTGAGACCTCACTGTCAATTGGCTGGCACCCAACCAATGGCAGGCTCGTACCTGAGATGTTTCGGGTTTGCTCGGGATCATTTAATGGGCATGGCAAATGGGCATTAAGTACGTGCTATCCAGCAAGCTTTAAAGGCTGGACAACAAGCCATGAGGTCTTGTTTGGCCATTTCAGGAGTTCCAGGCAGCCCTGGCTGAGTCCCATAACGCTATTTTTACTATTCCTAAGAACCATCAACATCCACCATGAGAATCATGCTCATGAGCGGTGCCGCATTATTTAATGCGCCAACAACAACACGAGTTTCAAGCTTCAAGAGCTTCGAGAGTTTCAAGTTCCAAAGACAGGAGTCCCCACTTAATCAATGACCCATGAGTTCACATCTATCATTGGTTTCATCACATTAATAATCGACATAAGAAGAAAATTGAGAGGAAAGAAAAGAAATGACAAAATTAATTTTGTTTTCATGCAAAGTTTCTAGTCAAGTCCTCCATTTTGTCGGCAAGAAACTTCCCATGTAAGCACCAGGAAAATCAATGACCCATGAGTTCACATCTATCCACGTCATTGGTTTCATCATATTGATAATCGACACAAAAAGAAATTTGAGAGGAAAGAGAAGAAATGACAAAACTAATTTTGTTTTCATGCAAAGTTTCCAGTTAAGTCCTTCATTTCGTCCGCAAAAAATGTGACATCCCGAATTTTGACCCCGTCCCGAATATATGAAACGGACATTTTGCCGGCGCACCTATGGTCTTTTATCTCTGAGCTGATCACTCACGAGTTAATCAATCTATTGGATGAAGCCGTTAATGGATATAATCGCGGTAAAATCCCTAAAAGCTAATCGATAGGTTGGATTGGGCTAGAATCGCGTTCGATCGATTTTAACTAAGAAATTGAATTCGGTTTCGGAAATCGGATGTTTGAACATATCGCAATTCATTTATAGGATGTCGTCTTGTCTTTTGGAGTAATTTCATTGAGTTCGAGATTTTACGGAAAATCGATTCGAAAGTTGTGGAAATATAGCAGAAATTTCGGATGGGCTCAATTGAAGAAAATTTAGACTTCTAAGCCGAACTATTGGATGATGGGAATTTTTGGAGATGTGTGGGATTTTTTTTCGACGAAATTGGACTTCGAATTTGAGAAATTGAGGATGAAATTAAAATCCAAAATTTAGGGAAATTCGGAGCTAGGCATGGAGGGGTGCAACATTGGTCATCAAATTGGTTTAATTGAGGATTATATTGCAAGAAAGTATTGGGGGACAAAGGTTTAATTGAAAGGATAAGCTTGAAGACTACTTGGATCAAGTAATGATGTTATAAGATATTTTTTTGGACTTTTGTCTTTCTCTCTCTCTCCACCAAACTTCTCGAGCACGTCCTCGCAATCCATCTCTTCATGTCTTCTCTTTCTCGATCAACCGAAGCCCACCGTTTCTGCTTGCTTTTGTTTACTTCGGTCCACGTTTCTCTCCCTCTTGCTGTCTCTCCACCGAACTCCACCCACGCGGCCTCATGTCCAGCGGTGAAATGGAGTCAACGAGTTGGTGAAGCCCTCCCCAAAGTTGACCGAGCTCCACGAAGCCACAACCCACCGAGACAACGCCCACACCCTTAATTCTTTGCCAGCTCGCCTCTGCCACCATCTTGCCTCTCGTGTCTTCATCTTGCTGCCACAGATTTTCGCTCGCCTTCGCTGCTTCCTCGCCCAGCATCACCGAAGTAGCAGTCCACGTCTCCAGCAAAATCATCACCAGCGAACCAAATTCTGCTTTGCTGCCTGTAGCCGTCCACGCAATCAAGCAGCGCTCGAAGCTGCTCCATTTCCGCGTGGTCTTCCCCGGCAATTCGGCCCAGCGGTTGGACCATTTGAAGCCGTGAGCAAGCCAGCTCAGTTCGGTCTTTCTTCAGTCCATAATCCACGTGAAGTTCAGCTCAGGTTGCAGCCCATTTTCAGCCGTGAGACCCAAGCCCAGCAGCCTATTTTTAGTCCTCCAACTCAGCCAAGTCTTGGGCCCGCGAAGCAAGTCGGCCCAAGTTCGGCCCAAGCCCAGCAATTTGCTGTGGCCTTGCAAGGCCTTTGGGTCCGGCCCGAGTGATCATTGACGTTGCCGAAAATTTGGATTTCGGCCGTTGTTGCGTTGTTGCGTCGCCGTCGTGGTGTTCCAGTCTTCACTTTGCCAAGTAAGTAATCTCACTAATCCTTTCTTAGTAGACTAATGATCCTTAAGGGTTGATTAGATTTAATTAAGTGTAATTAGGTGGTTAGATTAGAATGGATTAGTGATTATTAGTTAATTGCATTACATATTAGTTAGGTGGTTAGTGTACTTAGCTAGAGAACTGCCTATACTATTTATTAAATGCATCTCGGGATTTGTCCCGACCCTTATTGGGCTTCAATTAGGCAATACGAGCCTAAATTGGATTTTTAGTATTTATTTATTAATGTTCAAAATGAATTATTTAATTATTTATTTTTCGGAAATTAGGCAAGGATAGCCAATGATCGAAATTTCGTATTGATTGTAGTGGTGCTCTCTGTTTATTTAATTGAGTACCTGGTTGTGCAAATTGAGTGCAAATAGTAGTTGTGGGTATTTAATTTAGAATTGAATAACTTTGGTAATTGAGTGGAGAATTACCAGACGTCGGTCTACAGCATCAAAATCTATTTTTGTACTGCTGAAAGGAGTGGGTGAATAAAAAAAAGAAATTATTGTATTTTGGCTAAGGCCGATCGTGTGCCAACACACGTGTACTTTTATCAAATATGATGAAAATGGTAAAATTGATTGTGTCTTCAGAATAGAAAAAATACTATAATGGCTCAATGATTCGTATGTCATTTGGAGAATGGACGTTATACTATTACAGCTCGATGACTCTCATGTCATTTTTGGAAAGAATTGCTTGTATACCGGCTTGATGGCCCTATAGGTCATCTTGGAGAATGGACGGTATTAAATGTCGGCTCGGTGATTCTATAGATCATCTTGGAGAATGGACGACATGCCATAACGGCTCGGTGACTCAACATGTCATCTTGGAGAATGTACGTTATGATGAATATGCTCGGTGACTCTATATGTCATCTCGGAGAATGAATATTATAATATACTAGCTCGATAACTCAATAAGTTATCTTGGAGAATGAATAGTATGTTATAGTGACTCGGTGACTTAGTGTGTCATCTTGGAGAATGAATCGTATAATATACTGGCTTGGTAACCCGATGAGTTATTTTAGAGAATGGACAGTATTGATTGAAATGACCAAGAATGGTTCGTTTGATATGTAATCGACTAGGTCGATTGATCGAGATATTGATTTGTGATGTGACTGCTTGGGTGCCTATTGAACTATGCTAATATACAGGTGGAACCTAAGGCCAAGGTAAGTCCTCTGACTCGTGTGTGCATAGGCAGCCCGGTTAGCATATTGGTTTCCTAATCGAGTCTTAGTGGGGTAGAACTTGCTGAGACGTGTCTCATCTCGGTTGTGGGACAACATTTTAGGCCTGTAGATGAGCTTGTGAAGAAGGAACCAGAAGAGGACGATGAGCTAGTTAAAGATGAAGAGCTTGAAGGATGTGAGCTTAGTGAAGAAGAGTCAGAAGAGGATTGGGATGATTCTAAGTACGACCTGGATGAGGATTGAGATCCCATCCTCTTTTGTGAATCTTGTCTAAATGTGAATAGTGTGAAACTAGAATGTTATGAATAGTCTTGTGAATAGACTTTGAGTTATGCCATGTATAAAGGTTTGGTTGTAGATTTCAATATAAAAAAAATATAGCCTTACTTTTCTATCCCATTGTGTTATTGTCTAGGGATTTATAACTGCTTCCGCATGTGCTTAAAAAAGGAAAGGGTCGGCAATACTTAATCCTGGGATATCGCATTATAAAATCGACTAAGTAAAATGATGTGTGCGTGCTCGAGAATCGGGGCGTGACAAGAAACTTCTCATGTAAGCACCAGGAAAATCAATGACCCATGAGTTCACATCTATCCACGTCATTGGTCTCATCACATTGATAATTGACACGAGAAGAAAATCGAGACGGCAAACGGTATCACAAGAGGGTTTCCTGATTGGCAAATTTGTCGTCATTTCATCTTTCAGTGCCAATTATTTTGGGACATGCCATATGTGGACAGGAAATAAATTCATTGGACATATTTCCTACGATAGACAGTGACTCGTGTGTGTCCAGTTTTAACAGTGGACAACGTAGGAGGCGTTCCACTCGACAACAGATAAAGATCACTTCATTGTCTGGTGGGCCAATGGAAATCCTTTGAAGCCAATCAGAATGAAGGACAAGAAGGCTCGTATATCTGAACTCGAAATATTTTCACTTTTAGGGGGAAATGAGTAACTTAGGAAGTTCTATCAAAAGAGGAAGTTAAAATTTGATAGTTTGAGAAAATTTATTTATCATGAACTCACGTATGTCAATCTATACACATCTTAGTAACGTAAATAATGTTCCATTAGTAAATTCTGTAGCATATCTATAAGCTATCATTGACACTAATTAATATTACTTGTATGCAATAAAGAAAAATGGATTGAATTAATGTTGTACATTTGTCTCAATATTTGTTAAATATAATTGTCATACTGTGCATTCACTATTTATACTATAGCAACTTAGTTGACACAATGGATTCTACCTAGAAAATCACACTAATGTACTTAATGTGCAAATATCACTTAGCATCAAACATAGAACTGAAAACAATGGTTGAAGTTGTCGACTAGCACTTAGTTGTGTAGCACTTGGATTCCTCAACCACCAACTTGGTTCTGACAGGTTTTGAGGGTACAATTTCCCGGAGGAAGCCAAGTCTTTCGAAATTGATGTGCCAAGGGTTGGCCAGACGAGTTGAACATGAACGAAGATAGTACAACACTGCCTGGATGGCATAAATGCTTGAGGAAGCAAAGTGTTCGTACTTGACTTTGCCATTGACGTTAGCTATATAATATAAGAAATTTTGATTTGGTACACTAATTAATTTAAAAAAAATATCTTCCATAAATACAGTTCATGTGTTGATGCCTATAATGGTTTTTATCTTCCAAATGGAATCATCCCATATGAAAGTTTAAGAAAAATTATCAAAAAAATCCTAAATTTACTACAATTAAATCAATTCAGTTATAAACCTTTCAATTATACCAATTAAATTCTAAACATTTTAAAGATTTTTCAATTTAGTTCATTTGATCAATTTTAATAAAAAATTGCTAACGTAGACATTGATAGTCCAATATGGCACAAGTGGCATTGGACAAACGATGTTGACGTCGACAATTTTCATATATTTTCTGATTTTTTATATTGTTTGTTGTTTTTCTTTTCTTTTCTTTTTCTTCTGTTTTTTTTTTTTTTTCCTTTTTTACAACTCTAGGCTAGTGAGGTCGTTGGCCAACCCTTGCCGACCATAGGCAGGGCATTGGGTCCTTGCCCAAATCTAGGCAAGGTTTGATGCCCTTATAGCTATGGGCGAGGGCCTTTGCATCCTTGCCAAGATCCAGGTAAGGGCGCCAAGCCCTTGCCTAGATCTAGGCGAGGTCCACAAAATCCTTGTGGGCTATAGGCAAGGGCATCGTAAAAAGAAAAGAAAAGAAGAAAAAGAAAAAGAAAAAGTAGACGAATTCTCAATACCTCATTATGACACAGTTGAACCAACAAATTAATAGCTAGCATTTTCTAGGGAAAATTGCCTAAAATGTCTTAATCCTATTACACTTTTGTCAAATTTTTATTATAAACTGTTCAATTTTGCCAATTGAGTCTTAAACTTATTCACATTTTGTCATTGAATCCATTTAGCTAATTTTAACAAAAAATTACTACCGTGGATACCGACCCTTCTACATAGCATGATGGTACTGACATGGACAGTTTTTTTTTATAGTATTTTAACAGTGTTTTGGTTTTTTTTCTTTGTTTTCCTCTCTTCTTCCTTTTGTGGGTGGCCAAATAGGCTAGCCTCGCCTACGTGAGAGTCACCCTCACTTGGGCAAAAATGAGCATCAACGAGGGCTCCCCTTGCAAGATTTGTCAAGGCCAAGGCAACCTGGTGAGGTGTCGCCTGGGCAAGGGCAAGGCCTAGTGAAGTCGCCTTGGCCTTGTGAAGGTCGGCCTCATGAAATTTGGCTTGGGGGCTAAGCTTTTTTGAAGAATCGACAAATGCTTGTACAAGTCTTTGAGGATGAGTGGTCGAGTTTATCGAGATCCTAGGGCTCGGCCATGTTTACCACAAGTTTCGAACTGATCTTAATTTGTTCGTCTTTAGTAGCCTCAAGGCCCCAATTCTATGACAATGCCAAGGTCCAAACCCGCCCACACTAGCCATCTAGATTGGGATCATGCATTGCCACTCCTCCATTCATCAAAGTCGTAGTTCGCCCCTCAAGGTGTATGCTCATGTTAACAGACGTATGGTGGGTCCACTTCCACTGTCCTTTGAAGGGTTATGAGGTGAAGACAGCCCGACGACACAGGAAGGAGGTAGGAGGGAACAAGATTTTTGGGGCTTGAAAGATTTTGATGAATTCAGGGGCCACTATTAGGCGGTACTTGTATAGTTAGGTGGGAGGGGTGACCGGCCTATAGTCTAGTATAGTTAGTTTAATACTAACCTTTTGTACTTTCCCATAGCATCCCACCTGTCGTCTAATGTACATGTAAATAAATACGAAATGAAGTTGTCTTGTTTGCAGAAAATCTCGTGTACCCTAAAATTTCCTATAGTCCCTTACACTTCCGCATGCTTAAGAAAATTAAAATGAAGAAGATATTGGTGATAGTAGTTCTACAGTAGCCATGACGTGCCAAGGTCGTCACATGGCTGCCATCGTAGCTTCCCAAGTCTCGTCCAGTTGCCTCAGCTCATGGATCGGGGACCCTAGCAACTTGCCTCAAAGCTCTCCCATGCCGGCTTTGAGCTCTTGCATCCCGACCTAGAGCTCCTCCTTTTTGGCTTTCGTTCCGTCGACGGTCTATGACAAGTCCTCTATTGTCCCCTCGACATCCGAGACGGTCTCCTCCATGACTGTCATTCGGCGTTCTAGGTCGCCCATTTGATCCCTTGAACTCGAGACACCTTGAGTTTTCTTCGACTTGGTAGGAGCCTTCTTGTTAGTCCTATTGCAGTCCTTACAATCCTCGACCTGAGCGTTCGCAACATCGGGACACTAATAAGCCATCGTGCTTGGAACGAAGGCTCTGATACCATTTGTCACAGGTTGATTTTTTCCGAACGATCACCTACACTCGTGCGGCCATAGGAATTCAATCCCAAGTTAGCCTCACACACACATGTTCGAACACAAGGGTCATATGAACAAAGGGGCGAGTGTATTTGCTTATGAATAAGTTGAATACAATGAGGGGGAGGGTGCCCTATTTATACAAGTTCGATCCTCATCTCAGCCGTTGATCCTCCCTCCTATCCATTGGTGATGTTTGAATGTATATTATCATTACAAGTTTGTACATTAGGCCACTCAATGGCTCTAGGCCTGGAAAAGCCCAAGGGTGTGTATTAAAAGCAAAGGCAGGGCCGCTTGACCTAGAGCAGGTAAACAGTCACGAATTTTTGTTCGCATTGTGCATGGGTTGGTTATATGTTGATCATGGGTCGATCATGGGTCGATCATGGGTTGCTTGCAGGCTGGCCCTTGTGCGTAACACGGCCCCATCATGGACAGTCTTAGATCATGCTTCGTCCATGGGCGGTGTCACTTTGCACTTGCCACAATGTGGAATCTATGCTTCATAATTATGCTGCACTAAAATTTTCTATGATTTGAGTTGAAAAATGAAAATGAATTTGTTGGGTAACAGGCAATCCCTATTTTGAAGCCGTGGAAGAGCCGTGCGTGTGGGATAGCATACTTGCCACAAATTTTGCTTTCATTTTTTCTAACTTGTATCTTAGGCCAATTTCCTGTGGGGAGGACCATTGTCACATGACCCTTTTGAACATGGTGAATTGTAGCTTGCACTCAATCTAGGTTTTGATAGAGAAAGCCCATCACTCCAACTTGAGAATTTACCCCAACTTGGCATTCCATCAAGTTCAACTAATGTTCTGACAAGCTCTCATCTATCATAAAAAAGACAAAGGTTGTTTGAATTAAATACGGAAGTTGCTCTAGCCATTGAAGAAGTGAAGAAGCTCCTTGATTCACTTAGGCAGGAGTGTCCAGAAAGAAGCACTTTTAATCCTCCTGACATCCTATCTAGCTCTTACTAGCCTTTACATGATATAGGTACCGAACATCATCAAACTTTAGAAGTTGAAAAACTCATTAGAGTATATATGAGAAAAGGACGGAGATTACTTGGATAGTTTGGATGATGATGAGCCAATTCATAAGTACGGTTTGTGAAGAAGTTGAAAGAAACATGTGGAAATGCCTAAAGACAAAAGATCTGAAGCATCTGAAGCTCCACGTGAAGAAGAAGAAAAAATTGACCTACGCACTACTGACGGCATTGTTCATGTAGTGATTGATATTGTTTATAGCATTGTACCGTACTGTTTGGCACTATAACATATTATAGCAGAAGTGGAAAAAGTGGGCTAAGAGTTTGTCATAAGTAGAAAAGTCAAATTATTAGTATGAGCCTTCACAAATGCAAACAATTGGCCATTGTTGGCCAAAAAGGTTCTGTAAAGTCATAGTGTGTTTGTCTTCATTGGTTGTTTTATGCTTATATAAGGCAATGCATGTAAATGTTAGGGGTAGAATGCACCCTCTCAAAAACAATTATTATGTGGTTTTACTATGAATCTTTAAAGCTCTCTTATCTCTTTCTTTTCACCTGGTATGATTCTTTAAAAATAGAGATATTTTGATTAATTCTAGTGGTATGCTTTACACTTGCTTCAATGTAAAATCTGAGGATAACAACTTTGCTACCCTACAATTTTCTATGATATGAGTCAACAAACGAAGATGAACTTGGTGGCTGATAGGTAGTTTCTTTTCTAGGGCCTTGGAACTTAGTTGACAATAAGATACCTAAAACTACAACTGAAATATGGGAATTGAAAAACATTTTAATTATGAAAAAATAACCTGTGTGCTAATTCCATTAGTAGCTTCCTGGGTTTTCTGTTTTCCGACCTAGTGTGGACTGGTGCACCTTGACAAAATCCAATGATGAATGGGCTTTGAAAGGGGAGTTTCCTGTGCCCATTGTAATAATATGGCCCAACAAGTCAAGCCTGAGCTCAACTCTCTTTCTCTCTTCTTATTTGAGCTCGTGCAATGAAGCACAAGAGGATAAGAAGAAGCTGAAGCAGAAATAGGGGAAAAGAAAAGGGGCTCGCCAAGAAAGAAGAAAAAGGTGAAAGAAGAAAGGAGGAAAGAGAAAATTTTCATGTGCTCATGATCCATATGACTCATCAAGCTAACTCAACTCCGTTTTGCAATGCCAGTAAGAAATCAAAACCCCCAATTGTCTATTGAAACAAATTGTCACATTTAGGACTTGAAATTCGTTCTGAATTGAAGCAACCTCTGCTACCTTTAAATCTGACAAGTTATCGAGAGGTCTCTCATCGAGCTCAGATGATAGAGAGAGGTTTGAACAAGCAAGCTACCTTGTCTGGATTGAGGTTTAACTCTCACACAGAAGGAATTCGCCAGGGGAAGAGGCCCATGCCTGGAAATAGATTCCAAGTTCCACCAAATAGGAGAGGTGGAGTTGGCAAGCCAGTGCCAAATAGGATTGAGTTATGTCGCGCTTGTGGAAGGCGACATGAAGTGAACTAGTGCCCCCAAAGGACGGGCGCCTGTTTTGAATGTGGCCAATAGGGTCACCTAGCCAAGAACGGTCCCCGGAGACAGGGGAGACCTCAACAGTTGCCGGCGCCGCCACCGTTGGGTCAAATCAGGGGGAATGTACCGCAGAACGTATTGTAGGGAAGACAACTTAGACCTCCGATTCAAGGCACGGTGTATGCTATCACTTAAGGTTAGGCAGAGACTGCACCTGACGTGATCACAGGTATGGTTTCGCTAAACAACCATCCTGCTTTTGCTTTATTCAATCCAAGCACAACACATTCCTTTATTGCCAAGCAGTATGTTAAGTTGATAAGGTTGAATCCTAAATTACTGGAATCTATTGTTAGCATATCTACACCATTGAAGGAAAATGTGTTATCTGCTTTGGGTTGTTCTGGTTGCAAGTTAGCGATTGGTGAGCAAGAGGGAAAAATAGACTTGTTAGTCTTAGCCATGTATGACTTTGATTTAATAATTGGCATGGACTAGCTCACCAAGCAATGAGCTAAAATGGATTGTTATTGCAAGTTGATTCAATTTTACCCATTAAAGGGTGAGAGCTTCGAGTTTGTAGGGAACCGAGGAAGACCATCGATTTCCTTGATCTTGTCGTATGAGGCAACTCGTTTGTTAAACGAGGGTTGCTAAGGTTACTTGGCAATTGTCGTGGATACGACAATTGAGGAATTGAAAATGGAAGACATTGCTGTAGTGCAAGAATTCCCAGATATGTTCCCAAAGGAATTGCTAGGATTACCACTAGAAAAAGAAATTGAGTTTGTGATTGAGTTAGCACTCAGGACAAAGCCAATCTCTAGGGCTTCTTACCGAATGTCATTATCTGAATTGAATGAACTGAAGGTGCAAATGCATGACTTATTGGATAAGGGATTCATTCGTCACAGTGCATCATATTGGGGAACACCAGTTCTATTTGTAAAGAAGAAAGATGGATCGTTGCACTTATGCATCAACTATCGGCAACTCAATCAAATTACGATCAAGAATAAGTATCCATTGCCGATGATCGATGACTTGTTTGATCACTTACAAGGAGCGTCGATATTGATCGACTTGAGAACGAAATATCATCAACTGAGGATCAGGAAAGAGGACATTCCAAAATCAGCATTTCATACTCGGTATGGTCATTACGAGTTCACTGTGATGCCATTCAGGTTGATGAATGCCCCCACTACTTTCATGGATTTGATGAACTGAGTATTCAAGGAATACCTGGATCAGTTCATAATCATGTTCATAGATGATATTCTGGTGTATTCTAAAAGTGATGAAGAGCATGAGAATCATCTAAGATTGGTGCTGCAGACACTGAGAGTCCATCGGCTGTATGTCAAGTTCAGTAAGTGCGAGTTTTCATTAACTCGTGTTGCTTTCTTAGGTCACATGATTTCAAGCGAAGGAATCTCTATGGACCCGAAAAAGATTGAAGCTATGATTAATTGGCCAAGACCGACTACAATGACATAAATTAGAAGTTTTATGGGTTTGGCAGGTTATTACAGACAATTTGTGGAAGGGTTCTCATCATTAGCATCGCCATTGACAAGACTCTTGAAGAAAGATGAGAAATTTGTGTGGACAGACAATTATGAGAGTAGTTTCTAAGAGCTTAAGGAAAAGCTGACTATTGCACCTATGTTGACAATTCCATCTAGTCTTGGAGGATTCAAGATCTATAGTGATGCATCACTAAGAGGATTGGGTTGTGTGCTAATGCAAGATGGTAGAGTTGTTGCATACGCCGCCCGTCAGTTAAGGCCTCATGAGTTGAATTACTCGAGGCATGACTTATAACTCGCAACTATCATATTTGCCCGAAAGATTTGGAGACATTATTTGTGAGGAGAAAAATTCTAAATCTTCACGGACCATCAAAGTCTCAAGTACCTATTCTCTCAGAAGGAATTGAACATGAGATAGCATTGATGGATGAAATTACTAAAGGACTACGACTGTGATATTCTATATTACCCAGGAAAGGCAAACAAGGTCGCCGATGCTTTGAATCAAAAGTCTTGTTGCTCATATATTGATTAAAGAGTGGAACTTAATCGAGAGAGCTCGAGATTCGGTATTCAAGTTTGAGGTAAACCACCTTTCAAGTCTTATGGCCACCCTTATAATTGAACCGGATGTCCAAATCAGAATCAAGTTACTCCAACCGACAGACATAGATGTATAGAAAATTCTACAAAAGGACACTAAGAAAAGAAAAGCTGATTTTCAGGTTTCTGATGATGGAATGCTAAGGTTCCGAGGACGTTTAGTTGTACCTAATGATGTGGAGCTTAGAGAGGATATCTTGTTAGAAGGGCATTGTAGCAGTTACAGCATTCATCCTGAAAGTACCAAGATGTATCAGAATCTGCGTCAACATTATTGGTGATCATGTATGAAGGCGGACATCGCCAAGCATGTCGCCAAGTGTCTAATGTGTCAGCAGGTCAAAGCTCAACATTGCAAGCCGTGAGAACTTTTGCAACCTCTCGAGATCCCATAATGGAAATGGGAACATATCACAATAGATTTCATGATTGGACTACCAAGGAGTCAAAGAGGAAATGACTCGATTTGGGTAGTGATCGACGGACTGACAAAGCTGGCTCACTTCATTGCTGTACGAAAGGACCTTAGCTTGGATAGATACGTAGTCTATACGTGCGTCAAGTGGTTCGTATGCATGGAGTGCCGGTTACGATAACTTCGAATAGAGACTTGAGGTTTACTGCCGCTTTTTGGAAAAGCTTGCAAAGTGTTATAGGTACAAAGCTTCAGTACAATACGACATATCATCCTCAAATGGATGACCAGTCTAAGAGGACCATTTAGACCCTCAAGGACATGCTGAGAACTTGTGTACTAGACTTCAAAGGAAGTTGGGAAGATTAACTACACTTGGTGGAATTTGCTTACAACAATAGTTATTAGCAGAGCATCAAGATGGCTCCATTTGAAGCATTATATGGCAGAGTGTGCAGGATACCTGTGTGTTGGGATAAAGTTGGGGAAAGAAAGATTACAGGCCCAGAGTTGGATCAACAATTAGTCGATGCCGTGGCAGTTATCAGAAACAGATTAAAGACCACTCAGAGCAAACAGAAAAGTTACGCAGACAAGCGTCGGAGGTCTTTGGAATTCCAAGTTGGTGATCACGTTTTTCTAAAAGTGTCACTAATGATGGGAACTTTGCGCTTTGAAAAGAAAGGAAAAATGAGTCCAAGGTACATAAGTCCGTTTGAGATTCTTGATAGAATCGGGAGTCTAGCGTATCGTCTTGCATTGCCGCAAGTGCACGGTGTCTTTCACATGTCGATGTTAAGGAAGTATGAGTCTGACCTGACCCATGTTCTCAATTTCGAGGAATTGGACGTGGATGACCATGTGTCATACGTTGAAAGCCCGGTTCAGATTATGGATTGAAAAGAGTAAGTTCTGCGTACAAAAATCATTCCGTTGGTCAAAGTGGTCTAGCAACACCACGGTACTGAATGAGCGACTTGGGAGACTGAAGAGTTGATAAGACAGCTGTACCCTCACCTTTTTGATGAAGTTTTGTAATGATTTAAATTTCGAAGACAAAATTTTTATAAAAGAGGAAGAGCTGTGACAACTTGAATTTTCAGATTTTGTTTTCGATTAAATAAATTAGGCCTTTTCTTACCTATACGAAATAAAAAAATAAAAAAATAAATCAGGCATTTCGTTGACGCACCTATAGTGATATTCTCTGAGCTGATCACTCACGAGATAATTGGACTATCTGGGAAAACAATTAAGGAATCTAAATGCAATGAACTTGAAAATTCGATCAGGAAATAATTGCTCGATCATATTGGTCTGCAGGGGTCATTACGGCACTTTCAAAATTGATCAGAGACCGGAGATAGGTTGACTTGACTGAGATATGTGATCAGAGTATGGGTGATTCCACCTGATTGCAAAATACTCATCGATCGGTACTAGACCAATTTTTCTATCATTTTGGTACCTGATACTCGTATTTGAAACCTTAAGATTTTCACGACAACCAAGAGTCACCAATGAGTCGAAAATGTACAATGTGACTCAAGATAAATCAATCATGGGTCAATTGCATCAAAAATTCCTAAAAGCTACCCGATAGACTAGATCACGCTAAAATGGCTTCGGAGTGAAATTAACCGTGAATTTGAACCCGATTTCAGAAATTGAAAGTTCTATCATGTCACAACCTATTTTAGGAACAACGACTCATTCTCCGAAGAATTTTCAGAGATTCTGAGATTATTACGGAAAATCGATTTGGACGACGTAGAAAATTAGCAAAAATTCGATTTAGCTCATTTGAAGGAAATTCTAACTTCCAGACCGAGCTACTTGACGACAGGAAAATGTGGAAATTTTGTGGGCTTTTCCATGAAAAAATTTGGATATTGATTTGAGAAATTTCGTGAAGAAATTGGAATCTAAAGTGGTGAAATTTGAAGCTTTGGTTGGGGTGGTGCATTATTTGCATCAAAATTTATTTATTATGGGCTTATCTTATTGGAAAGTATTAAGGGGGACAAGAAGTTAATGGAAGGGATAATGGTTGACTAATATTCCCTATTTGCTGGCTTCCACCTCACAGTTCAGGCCCCCCTCCTTTGGACGTCTTCTCTTCCCTCATTCACATGCTTCAGCCTTCTCAGACAAGCTTCGCTGCCCTGTCTTCTCTCCAACTGAGCACCCACAGTAGCCGTTCACGAATTTTCCCCACGCCACCACCGAATCCCCACCGCCAGTTTGTGCTTCTCCACGCGTTGAAGCCCAGCTCCTTCGGTCAACTCTCTTTTCTTCGCTAACTACAGCAGCTCATGCCAATCGCACACCCAGTGAAGCCAAGTTCACACCAACGAGCTGACCGCGTTGCCTCTCGCCTTCAGCCACGTGGAGCCTAGCCCATCAACAGCTTTGCAAGCCCACATTTCCCCACAACTCAATCAACCGAAGCTGCTCCATCTTCGTGCCCTCCTGCCGTCTCACATTTCAACCCTTTGTCCATGCGTCTTTGACGATCAACCAAGCAGAGTCGGTTGACCCCAGCAGTGAAGCCAAAGACGCCAGCTTCTCCATTGCTACTTTGGTTTGCAACAGCTCAGCCCATTTGGGCCGCAGTTAGGCCAGAATCGACCCATCTCCAGCAGCCCACTTCGCAAGCCCAGCTTTTGAGGCCCAATTCCAGCAAGTCCATTGAAGCCACGCGTTTTCTGCAAGCCCAGTTCAGTGCGGTCCAGCCTGTGAAGAAGGCCCAACCGTAGCCAAGTCCAAGCCTAGTAATTTTCTGTGGGCTTGCAAGGCCTTTGGGCTTGGTCCAAGCCTGTCAATGTCGTTGCGAGCCCAAGTTCGACTGCCGTCGTGCCTCCGTCGCGGTGATTCGGTCTCCGCTTTTAATCAAGTAAGTTTTGCTCACTAATCCCTTATTAGTCGGTTAATGATGCTTAGGGGTTGATTAGATTTAATTAAGTGCAATTAGGTGGATATATTATATTAGAGTAATTAAATTGGAGACTTAATGATGCATGTTAGACAAATGGATAGTGTAGCTAGCAATAAAATAGGTCATGGTATTTATTGAATGAGTCTCGGTAATTTTTTGGGCTCATCTTGGCTTCCAATTAAGCATCTTGGCTTCCAATTAAGTGTTATAGGCATAAGTTGAATTTATTGCAATTATTTATTATTTTCCGTAATTATTTAATTATTTATTTATTTTTCGAAGATTAGGCTAGGATAGCCGATGAACGAAATTTCGTGCTGATTGCAATGGTGCTCTCTGTTTATTTATTTGAGTACCAAATTGTGAAATTCTAATGTGATTGGTGATCGTGGGGAATTATCACAAAAATAAATGGGTCAGCAATGCGTCCTGAAACATCGCTATTATATCAACTAAGCAGGGATGGGCACGTGCCCGAAGGGTCGGGACATAACATTACTTGCCACTCATAGGAATCCATCTAAAAGATAAGAGCACAATAAGAAATCCTTCTTGTTCTCAGGCTAAAGACTAAACGAACTAACATTCAAAATAAGTCTGCATTCTTATTAATCATAACATGTTATATAGATGAACTTGAAGCAACCCTCCAAGCATGAGCAATTACAAGACTCTTTGGGAAGACAAAGGGCTCATAAATAAGGACTCTAGAAATTTAAAACGACATTTTACTAAACCTTGAAAATATAAGAAATAAATATTGTTGGGTGTAGGTATCCAAGACTTGCTCGATTCAATGAATGTAGGCACCTTTCAAAACATGCGGCTACCGAAGTATCAGTATAGTTACTAAAGTATCAGTACCTATGAGATCGGTAACACTTTTGTAGAACTGATGTTGTCTCAGAAGGCTCCGGCATTATTTGACATTGCAAACGCAACTGAATAATTGCTCAGCCTAAGATACACTTTGCATGTAGTCTTCAATCTTTTGACCAGCAGCAGCTAGTCTAGCTTACACACTTGCTGTGTGATTACACTTGCGCTAATATCTCAGTCGAGAGCAAGAGGCTGGATCACGGTAGATAGAATTTGCCGCCGAATGTCTCCATCCTGGATGCCGAGCCCATCTCCAAACTGGTAAAGCATGTGCGCAACACGAGCTGCATTCATGGCGACATCAATGAAGGGTTGGAGAATTGGCAACTTGGCATTGCCGAAGCAATAAGCATTAATGCTTTTCCATGCTTGGTTTATTAATTCCTTGATGTGCTTCCGAGCAACATCCTCCGACACGTTCGCTTCTCGCATGTAGCAAACCACCGAGGATGGAGCATCTCCTCTATCTCTTTCAGCCTAATCAAACAAATAAATCAATTTAACTTGTTAATTATATTCCGCAAGCTAAGAATTTGTCCATCATGTCGAATTAATATTTGCATAGAAGTTTGATAATTACCGTAGACGTTCCCAGGTCATTGCAGAGTCGAATTATCATGGACACGTTGTAAATCAGATTTTTGTTTCTCTCTAGCAACTCTTCTACATCCTCCAGTTTCATATGTCCCGCAAAATAATAAGCATGAGACAAGATCAGTGGTCCAGAAGATGATGTCCAAGCATTGCTCAAGTACTCTTCCAAAGATGGTATGTGGCCGATATTGTCCCACTTTGCTTCAGTAAGTAACGCTTTGCAAAAATCTGCCCACTGTGAAAAATAAGGGAAAAGGAAGATTTAATCGAAGATGATTAATAATCTAAGGACGTAAATTACTTGCGGTGACATATGCATGGACGTGCAGTAATCCGACAGTTTTTTGCTTACGGCTTTCGTAAGATTTGGTAGCACTCGATGCCAATCTTCATCCTTGCCAATATCATAAGCATTCTCATATGTAACATCGTGAAGCACTTGGAAACATATCTTCATGCAGTCGGGAAGCTGTTGAATCTGCTCTGAGTCCCATCTGAAAGCATCAGACTTTCCAGTTTGAGAAAATAAGCTAAACAAACACGAAAGGAAGAGATTAAGAGGCATCGTGGCCAACCCGGTAATGGCGCTGGTGAAGCATTCTAGCTCCTTCAATGAACCATAAAGGTCGTAGACATCGTCAATCACCAGTATCAAGATGATGACCTTGGTGAGAGATTTTCTAAGAGAGCTGAACCGTGGTTCCTGAGAGAGTCCAAGGGCGCACAAGAAAATTTCGACCAGCCGATCCCTCGTGAAGTCGACATGTTCAAGAAGTCCAAGATCCCTCCACCACCTGAACTTACCGAAGCAACTAATCAAAATCAAAAGCTATGAAAAACACATCATGTCCGGTACAGATATCATCAAAGTACAATTTCTTAAGATGAATATAGACCACATAAATCTTAAATGAGTTTGAGCGTGTTAAAATTACCTGGATATTTCTATAAGATCTCTTTGGTGTGTGGCTTGGACAATGTTGAAATTGAGCTTGGCAAGCTCGAGCAGATTACTTTGCTTGTCCTCCTGTTGCTCATACAAGTCAATTTGCCATTTGATGTCGAACCACTGGACCCTCCTGTGCATCGGAAGCTCCAAATAATGGGCGGCACGTTTGAAGAGCAGACCGTCCAAACCAGGTACTCTCTCGTGGAGAATCCCAGTTGAAAAGGTTTTCGCTTCATTCAAAATGTTTTCGTCTTCCAAAGCCAGATGTGATGCCTCAAGAAGCTCTACTATAGCTTCAACATCTTGGCAGTTGCTTCCGTTCAACCCGTCGCTTCCTTCTTTGAAACTCCTTAATTCATCTGATTACAAATTGAAAAATAAGGATTTACGACAGGACAGAACCGAGAACAGCATTCTGATACTGCTAACCATACTCGAATTTACTGAATATTAGAACGTACAATGACTGACTACTTAAAAGATATTATTATAAAGCAGTGAAAAGAGACGTGAATTTTGAGTGGCTTGTATGCATTCAATTTCATATTACCTCTCTGCAGACGAAACTTTCTTCGCCGTATAGTCCAGATTTACATTTTCTTTGATAGCCCTTTCTCTGGAAACAAGAAGGGTTTTTCAGAAGAGCTAAGACATCTAGGCATGTCAATTGCGCGCTTCTCCAGTAGGGTGCACTGAAAGAATTCCATTGTAATCTCAACGAGTGATTTCGAAGCCGATGTGTGTCTAGCTTTCTAATGGTTACTCAAGAAAGGATTTCATAAATCATGGATTTCAGGTGGGGCTTGCCATCACAATAATAACGTGCTGGAAATTCACGTCAAGTTTTGTCTGTACATAAGTTGGACCAATTTATGTCTATGATTTAAACTAATTCTTCATGCATTCTCTCCATTAATTGATTAAAAGTAACTCTAAGGATATTAAGACGGATATGGAAGGAACAACTTTTGTGTTGTAATCTTCATTGATTATTTGATGTGTGTTGTGCTTTGATAATAACATGTCAGAAGAATATTTAGAACTTACCTTGTGAAACGACATGGCCATGCTGTCGAAGGAGCCTAAACCGAAGTGCATTAGCATAGAGATGATCTTCCATGTTGAAAATGTCATTGTTGGTGGATGCAACTGGTTCAAGAGCTTCTTTCATTTCATCATTAAAAAGGTTGTACAACCCCAATTTTCTCATTCTATCAATCAACTCTAACTTGGCGAGCGAATTGACTTCTTCTGATAACATTGGCTTTACTTCCTCCACAAGCTGTTTCACCCGTTCTTTAATTGCTTCTTTCTGCTGAGTCAAGTTGAATTCATTAGATCAAAATATACCTCGAAAAGGCCTAAAAAAATCAATCTATAAAGCAATGCCAAATGTTATGATTTTAGTGCATGCATATGTTGAGCTATATAAATTGGTTTTGTATAGTATATTTTAGCTATAAATCAAGTCTGGATGTGATGGCTGGTATATATAATAACATTCACCAAAACTTAAACATTGCTAGCCACAAATAAATGGATAATGACATATATCAATATCATGCATGATGTTACAAATGAACCTGGAGCAAAATACACTACCATGCTCGATTTCAAGAAAACATCAACGCATGTCTCATAGGGAAAATTGTCCAAGAAGTCCAAAACCTATTGTATTTTTACCAATTTAGTCTTAAACTTTTCAATTTTGCAAACTGAGTTTTAAACCTTTTGCTAATTTGTCAAATGAGTCAATCCAGCCAACTTTGGTTAGAATTCGCTAACTGCATGCTAGCCATCGTATATGGCACGACCGGTGTTGATGTAGACAATTTTTTATAATATTTTAACATTTGTTATATTTTTTCTTTTTTTTCTTCTTCTTTCTTTGTTTTTTCCCTTTTTTTCTTCCTCCTTTTGGCGATGATTGACTACTAGCCATAGGCGATGGCTAACCATTGGCCATGGTTGAGCGAGCTAGCCTCATCTATGTGAGGGTTGCTATCGCCCACCAAAGACGAAGCCGCCCTAGCCTACGCGAGGGTTGGCCTCACTAGATCTAATATGGGTGAGGCCTCGTTGGGCCTCACCTAAGCAACGGTGAGCATGGTGACATCAACAATGGCCAGAACCACCATGAAGCTGCCCGCTCCATACAAGAGGAACACCATAATGAACAAATGCCCTACACACGCACAACGCAGTGAAAGAGAGAGATGAGTAAGCGTATGTACCACATCAACTTTGCAAATTGCCATTGCTCAAATCTGGCTTGAGCGAGGACCACCATCACTAGGCGTTCCCTTTGCCCAGGAGATGCTCGGAGAGGGGAGCCCTCACCGAGCCCGGCCATCACCTATGGCTATAGGCCAGTTAACGACAAATGGAGGAAGAAGAAAGGGGGAAAAAAGAGAGGAAAAAATCAAATAAATAATAATAAATTGAAGTAAAATAAAATATTATTAAATGTTATCCATGTTAGTGTAGGCTATGACGAGTAAAATAACTAATGTCCACGTTAATGAATTCCGAACAAAATTGGCCAAATAGACTTAATTGGCAAATTGGTAAATTAAAATATTTAAAACTGAATTGGCTAAAGTGTAATAAATTTAAGACTTTTTGGATAATTTTCTTATATCTCATGTGCAAAATACTTGCATGATTGGATGCCATTAACTATTCACTCGTATGAGGAAGGGATCACTAAAACTAAGGCTGACACCAAAGAAGAACAATGTCGATAATGAACAACCAAATTACCTCGAACCCACTAGCGTGGATTATATAAGGTATATTCTTACGAGGTCATATTTGTCGTTAAGCGACTGGAGGAACTCGTATTTCCAAATGCTAGGCTTGTAATTGGCCGATCTTCTTTGGTGCGTCTTGCTCCCGACTTGCGGCGAATGCGGTAGGCATGGTTGGAGCTGGACTTGTTCTGTTTTGTCCTCCATGACGACCGAGCGAAAGTTGAGAAGATTGTGAGAGACAAATTTATACAAGTTTAGTGATGGAATGAGTGTAAGCGTTGTTGAGCACGATGCTTCGATATATATAGGTGAATCCCAGCGGCGAGTGCTGCTGGGGCTTGAGAGTGACCATAAAACTAGCAAATATCTCCGAACACACGCAGATATCACGTTGAGAACACGACACGACCTCACAAATCAAAACTTAGGAGGCTACATAAGGTTCGGTCAAATAAAACTCGGTTAAATTATAAATGCCTAGCTAGCAAAACGCAAGCCACATTCCTCTAGCCCAAAAAACAGATTTGGGGGATTAATTAAGAATAAAGTGGGTGTGCAATCCACTTCTCTGGTTGATATGGATGTTTGCTCGTAGGGTACTCCACTCAGTCTTATAAAATTGAGCAATCAACCATCATTTGTCTTGACAATATGTCTCGAGATTCAAGTGTGTGGAAGTATGGTTCACATCGAGTGAACGTTGGTCACGTCCCCAAGGACAGCTGGACTAGGACTCTCAAGCTGCTGATATGTTAAGACCGACTAAAGCTATAAAATTGTAGATTTCCAAAATCCGAGTTCATAGAGAGTCTGTATCATGGGATTAATGTAAGTGTTGTAATTTGGAATTTTTTTTTTTTTTTTTTTGGCTTAGTGCCTTTGTTTGTGCCAAGGTACAAAGAATGTATTGAAAAATTCCCCTCGTGAGTTCTGTTGACTTTGCACCTAAACTCAAGAACCCTTCTGTCATGAGATCAACTTTGTGTATTATTTTGTATGATTGAGAGATTGTTTCAAGAAAAATTGCAATGGCTAAAGACACTATGAGTTATTGGATATAGTTGGGAGCTAGAAAATACTATGAATGTTTGAATGACTTGAATATGATTATAATCTTTATTGTATCGCTTGATTTATAATGAAAGCTTGTACTACTCTCCCTGAGTAGATCGTACCAACCAAATTACATTAATCCAAAATTCAGTTTACTCATCTGTTTTTGGTTTAATTCTGTATGGTCACATGTTTTTTCAACAACAGTTTGTGCTTGTTCATGATAAACTAGTTCAATATTAAACCAAATATTCATTTATAGCTTAAGTTTTTTAGAGCAATTGGTAGTAGTCTTACTAAATCTCACAACTTGGTCATTAATTTCTTGGTGCATTTCAATTTGAGACTAGTAGAGGATTTGTGCATCACATGAAATTTGGAAATTGGTCTATGCTTTACTCTATGATAGTATACATCAAAATTGCAATGATTTTCGTGACTATAATCCCTTTGGTTGAATTATTCAATTTCATTAATCTAACTTTGTTTTCATATAGAGATAATTTAATTTATGACTTAAATTATCTTTCACATTCAGGTATAGATGGAGTTTCCTCACTTTAAATTATTTTTTATCAATGGAATTAAATGAATGTTTTTTTTTTCTCATTGATTATGCTAAACTTAGAAGGCTATAAGGTTAGTCAAACCTTGTTAGGCTAAATAAACTAGATAAACAAATGCCTATAACTAGAAAAGAAATGGAGGACACAAATGTCACATGTCCATGTTGATTTTTAAATGACGACACATCATGCTCACGAGTCTATGCTCTTTCAACCTTATTCGAGCAACGTAAGTCACATGTCTATAGAGATATTTCATTCGATGGATGGTGATTTGAGTCGATGACCACGTGTTGACGATGGACCTACGTAATGAAAGTAAATAGCAAGTTTCTATATCGTAATTTCTCTCTCTCCGAGAACAATTTTCAAGCAGTATTAACGTGAATTAAGTTTCTCGGCATTGATTTTTGGGGCGGTCGATGATCTATTGTCTCTACTTTGAGAAAGTGATGGAAACCCTCACTAATTTTTTAAAGATATATCTTGAGTTTGAACTTGAAAATAAAAAGTTTCCTAATTTTAATAGGTTTCTTAGTTGAAATAGGTTTCTTATTTAAGTGGTTTACCTAGTTTGAGCAGAATTTGTTGCGAAAGTATCAAAGAGGCGGCTTTCATGAATTACATCAGGATGTTTGAAGCAGTGAAAATCTTGTTTTAAGATTTTAGTTTTTTGGTCCGTCTTGTGTTAAGATTTTGTGTAATTCTTTTTATAAGACTAAAAGATTATTTCATGAGGATAGGACATCCAATCGTCTCCAGAAAGCAGAACAGGGACTCCTCTTCAATTCTTCGGAAATATCTCAACGTTTTACCCCTTTAGAATTAATATCTCGAGTGATGAAAGCGAACATACTGGTTCTTAGAATAAAACGGTTGAGCAATCAATCTCGACTGTCACCAAATAAGCTTGCGACAATGCTGAATGAGTCTGTACGACGCATGGGCGTGTCAGCACTGCCGTGCCCTGCTAAATTGGAGCCACAGAAAACTCATCTTCGGTGTGTGAGGTAGACATACCTAGATTTTCATATGAGGGTCGGGCGAACCTTCGACGATTTTCCATACAATATGTGCGCGTTCCTCATGAATTGTGACGGCCCCCAATGCGTGTCCATCGATCGGTATCACTTACATAAAGTTCAATACCTCGTCACTCAGAATTCTTGGATCACACATGTATGATAAGCCAAATGAGGACGTGATGCACGATAACACCATCACAGCCATTGATACGACAGTATTGATTTATACAAACTAAATAGACATACTAACTTTTCCTTCGGAAATATCCTCTGTCGAGTTCAAATGCCTTTCTAGTCTGCATATTATTGTTTTTAGTCTCACAAGAACACAAGAAAGAGACAAGCGAGTGCATGAATTTCATTGAGTCACTGGACCAAGAAGATTTGAACTTTTCCTTCAGTAATATTGGCTGTTGAGCTCAAAGGCTTTTCAGGTCCCCACATTCTTAATCTCTACTATCACAAGAAAGAGACGTCAAACGGGGAAGAGACCACCGACAGAGAACGAAGAAGTGAGAAGAGGTGCTAATCTGTGAACTATGAAAAGAGAAGACGGAGGAAATAGGGGAAAATAGAAAAAGCTTCGTCGGTAGCCGATCCGTACGTCCTAACTAGTCAAATCAATCGCACATTGCAACGCTTGGTAAACGTTCAGGTCCATTGTTTCAGAGTAATTTTCAAAGTCAAGGCATAAATTCAAAGTTAAGTTGATTTTGAACCGTGAGGTTCAATTGATGAGCCATCGGGCTGTGAATATAAATAAAAATGATATGTAGGGCATCATAGAGTTGTGTGGTTTAATGAAAATCGATTGTAAAGTACAAGTTGATCGAAACAAAATTATGAACTTTCATGTACGAATTACATGTAATAGAAAAGATGAATGTCCTTTATAAACGAGTTTCTTTACTAGCACGTAAGAGTGGACTCATTGATGATTGAGCATGGTTTAGTCAAGTCATTCATTAGAGTAGTATTTTACTCAAATTTTGATAACATTTTTCAGCTAATTAACAGGAATATGAGTGCGTCAACTTGAGCAACTGAAGGTCAATCGATTTTCAGTTTTTTCAAATAAGTGCTGCTATCTCTTCTACAAATTTATAAACTCATGTCTTAAAAGTAAGAAAGATTTGAGTATCATACGTGTAACTAAAGCATGATTGTTGCATAAATATTTAGATCAGGCATTTATTGTTGTTCAATTATTTTGAGAGCAGTTTGAGAAATGTGTTATGGAAGGTAAGTTCATATATATTGCAAATTGGTTTATGAAATGAGTTATAAATTGATTTGAGAAACGTTATACGAAAAATGTTAGGAAATGTTACATACATATATCAAATTGTGAATTTGGTTTATGGAAAACTCTAAAATGCTTTGAGAAATGTCTTGTGAAATAAATTCATTTTGATGAACAGAGATGTGAAATAATATATGTTTTGGTTTGTAAATTGTATTCTGATTATGAGATGGATTTGGATTGGTCTTGTGAATTATCGAGATGATGAATTGAAGTTCATGGTCGTTGTGAATCCAATGATGAGTTGTCAATATGCATATCATGCAAGAGCTAAGTTCTACACCAAGATGCGAGTTTAGTGTGAGCTGCCCTTAAGGCCTTGTACTATACAACATGTTGACACCTAAATTTTGACAACCCAGTTATTTGTTCATAGAAAATTAGGGATTTATTTTTAAACTCTAAAAAAAAGAAATAAAAAAAATTGCATCATAGCAAATAAAAGGGAAATAAGGGGAAAATCAATTTGATTGATTATGTATGGAAGGTGGGAATTCTAACAAACTATTCTTGCTTCAATTAGATATTCAATCTTGGTAAATGTGGAGCCGAATTTCCAACCAAGGATTAAGAAATCAAGTAAATAGAAAATCAAAATGGAAACCAAACCCAAAACCGGTGAGAAGAACGGCCAAATTGATAAATCGAAGGGAAAGTATCGAGGAGTTATACTCATCAGGTGAGTTGTTCGCAAAAATCAATAATGAACTTGGATGCATTTTTGGTAATATGAGAAAAAAGAATCAAAGTGTTAATTCACGGTGGCAAGTCCAGTCGGGGTTAAAATTCAATAATCTCCACAATTAAGGAAGCATAACTTTCTAAAGGTCAGCAGAGGTTTTCGCTATAAAGAGGATATTTTGTGAACAAAAAGGGTGGAGCAACGAAAGAAAGAATTCGTGCAAGGGGGAGAATTCGCAAAAAAAAAAAAAAAAAGTCGTGAAAGATAGAGTGAAAAAAAAGAAGGAGGAATTCGAAAGAAAGCGTAAAAAAAATAAAATAAATAAGCGTGAGAGACAGAGATGAAGAAAAAAGAGAGAAGAAAAGAGGAACATTTTCCCTCGTAGAAGAAGGGGCAGCTCCTTTTTCTCCTCTGACAAAAGTACAAAGAAAAGAAAGAAGCAAGGCTGCAAAGATGAGAGGAGAGAGAGAGAACAAAAAATTATTAAAAAATACAAAAGAGTGTCTTCTTCCTTGGATTCTTAGAGCGTACATGATAAAATTTTTGTTCAAGAAATTGATTTCTAGCTTAGAAATTGATTTCTCAATTTATATTCCCCGACAAGTTTTTGAAGAAAAAAACTCGTTTGATAACGACTTAAAATTTCTATTTCTGAAATAGAAATCCATTTAATAATAGAATAAAATTTCTATTTCTAGAAATATAAATTGATTAGATAACAACATAATAAATCCTCAAATACAAAATAATAATTGAAATAATACTAATATATTACAAAAGTTGAAAATACAATTTCATGGAACTTTCGGCATATTATTATCCATTGCCATTTTATTAGCAATGGTTTTCCTAAGCATATTTATTTGGTTTCCCTCCTCAGTTAATGTATCGTTTGCAAGCTCATCATTCGTAGGTTTAGACAAGTACTGCAATCTCTATATAGTGAAAAGTTCTTATCCATCTTGTCCTGATATATAATTATAGATGGCACAACATGCAATTACAATATGTGCTTGCTTTCAAATTGCAAATGAAGGCATGTGCCTCAATATGAAAAAACGATTCTTCAATGCCACAAATAATCTTTCAATGACATTCCTTAGAGAAGAATGCCTATAGTTGAACAATTTTCTTGCAGTTGTTGGCCGTCTCGCTTTACCCCTATAATCATTTAAATGATACCGTTCACATTTAAAAGAAGTTAAAAATCCTGGAGTTGATGCATAACCAGAATCCACTACATAGTATTTGCCTACAACAATGTATTCATACATTGGTTAGAATTTATAACTATAAATATGATCATAAAGAAAATTACTCCTTAAAGGACAAGTAAATACTAGGTGGCGGCCTAGGAAATTCTAAGCGAGGAGTCTCCAGTGTTGTTGCAAACACTCGATAATCATTGGCAGAACCTTCCCAACCAACATATACAAAAGTAGATTTTATATCAAATAAACAAACGCACATCACATTCTGAGTAGTAATTCTTTTCTTACTTCTAAATGGGATTTGCTTTGACACAGGTACAGAAGCATGAATATGGGTGCCATCAATAGCGCCTACACAGCCCTGTCATTTTATCAAAGACTATTATTATACAAGATTATCAACAAAATAAAATTGATGGTGTAAAGGAATATATGAGAATTCTACCTTGAAGTAACATTTATAGTTAGGAACCAATCGGGGGAAGGTCGATTTATTTTGATTCTCAAATTGAATCAATTCAGTTGCCCATCCCTAATTTCTTTATTGTTGCTCAATGAACCTTTAATGGCCCTTACATAGCAAAGAGAGAGATTCTCTTGAATCTCTTGCGTTCGAATTAAAATTCAAGATTGTGTAACAATCTAATTATTTTGATTTTGCAAGAACTTTGAATCCGTAAAGAAATAAGGTTAAATTTCTAGGCACATTTTTATTCATCTATTACGTAAGAACTTTTTCTTCAAGTGGCTATGTGCGTGCCCTTTCTAAGAGGAAAGAGCCCCATTGTTTTTAAGTAAGCATTTAAGAACTTTGGTCATTTTTTAAAATTTGGGACCCATTCGATTGCCTTTCATCTTAAAGAGGAAGTTATAAAAAAAAATGAAAATAAAACAACACAAGCAAAATAAGAAAAAGAAAATTAGCAATAATTTGTGAAGTTGTGGTTACGAGTGAATTAAGTTAGCAAGAAAGTGCAAAGTTCTTTTATATGGTTTGATTTCAGCTTCTGATTTCTATTTCAGAAACTAAGAAGTTAAAAATTTTAGCTTCTAATTTATCAAATTGCATTACCAAATGGAATTTTGTTTTAAACCTGTTCTAGGAAACAGAGAAATCGAGAAATAGAAATTTTATCATGCGCACCCTTAGCGACGCCCGACGCCCTCTCCACCCGGCACTCGCCGTGCCTCACCCACGCTGCCTCTCCGCCGGCCCGCTCTCCTCCTAGCTGCTGACACCCCCCTTTGCCCAAGCACCATCAGCACCATCTCTGCTCAACACCTCAACGCCCTTGCCTCTGCTCATCCGACCCAAGCAACCCGCGCCCGACGCCACCGCTGCGCCTGTAAGTTCGCGCCACCATCCTCTCTGCCCCTAATGCCAGCATCAAGTCGCACCTCAGCCCGTCACTGACTTGCAACGCCCAACGCCCCCTTCCACCCAGCGCTCGCTGCACCTCACCCAAGCCTGCACCTCCGCACCACCACTGCGCGCCTACATGAGCACCGCTGTCACCAACGCCGTAGCAACTCGACGCCCGAAGCCATAACCACTCGCTTCTAAATAGAGAACCCACAGTAGCATCATTACCGCCCCGATCATCGTCGCTCACTTGCAGCAGCTGTCGACCCCCACCCCCCTACCTTAGCTGAGCACCACCCCGCCGACGCCCACGCCTCCCTTCACCTGGTGTCGCTCGTCACTGCACCAGCAACCTTCGCCCCCGAGCCTCTAATTGCCGTGTTGCTGCTGTCACACCACCACCTTCACTCGCAACCTGCGCCCATCGTCGCTGCTGGATTTACCACCAGTCACCGTGCTTCTTGTTGCTCGACATCCGCGCCATCGTCCCCGACCCCATCGCAAATCATCGGTCCAAACCCGGCGCACCGGTCTAGTTTTTTTTTTTTTTTTTTTTGAAAAAAGTCAAGGTAGTTTTTTTATTTAGTTTTTAAAATTTTTAATCAAGTTTTGTCATTATTGCTCAAATTGGAACATTGGATGACGATGTTCATTTCGTTAATATTTTAAGCATTATCCTTAGGGTTTTACCTAAAATTACTGTAATTATTAATTTGATCTGTAAGTCGTTAGATTATTTTTTAATTATATTTATTTTTGTGGCATTCTAATAAAATTTTGATTATTAAATCATTATAATTATTAATTTGATTAATAATATTTTGGATTAAATTTTTAATTATTTTGAATTTTCTCTTATGTGATGTTTAGAGTTAAAATAATTGTTAATTTAACTCGTTTGACAACTAATTATTTTTTCAATTATTTTAATCATTCTTTTGATGAATATCTTGATTAGTTTAAATATAATATATATTTGATAATTGCCTATCTTGAAAAACACTAAAAAAATAAAAAAAATCAAAAAATCAAATTTTGTATCGGAATATGTTGGTTTCGTAAATTAGGATTACATTTTTAGATTGCTCGTTCTAGTAATTTTGAATAGATTAGGAATGGATCTAAATAATTATATATATATATATATATATATATATATATATATATAAGGTCTTAAATAATGTTTACACATTTTAATAATCTCTCTTTAAAAAAAAATAGTTTTCTAAGATAGGATAGGGTTTAAGTCAAATTAACCCTCAAAGCATATTAGAAAATTATTCATTTTAAACAATTTAATTAGTTTTTTTAATAAAAAAAGTATAAAAATATTAGGTGCATGTCAAATAGTTTACATGTTAGGTTCATTTAATTAGAATTTGCCCGTTAATAAAATTAGGTCATGTAGTTAAAGTGCATGTTATAGAGCAAAGTTTTAATTTCAAGATAAAAGAAAACCAAAAAAAAATTGCTTGCGATTGACTTAATTTCATGATTTTGATTCTACTAAGCAAATATTGTACCGCCACCGGCCAATTACAACATTCAATGTCGCATCAAATGAGAAGGGTCAGATTAGTACGATCTTGAGTATTTCTTTTCAGAGTGCAATTCATGTGGATCAGACCGACTACGAACATGGTTACTTTGTGCGATATTGTAACATGGACATCTTTCAGAGATTTGGCCATTATAAACCCAAGTAAAGAATTATGCAGCATAGGATACAATTTGCGTGGAGTACTCAAATCCTTCGACCGGCAGCAGCTAGTCTAGCTTACGCACTTGCTTTGTGATTACACTTGCGCTATCTCAGTTAAGAGCGAGAGGGTGGATCACTGCAGATAAAATTTGCCGCCTAATATCACCGTCCTGGACGCCAAACCCATCTCCGAACTGGTAAAGCATATGCGCAACACGAGCCGCGTTCGCGGTGACATCAATGAAGGTTCGGACAAAGGGCGTCTCGGCATTGCTGAAGCAATAAGCATTGATGCTTTTCCATTCCCGGTTTATCAATTCCTTGATGTGCTTCCTAGCGATGTCTTCCGGAACATTCGCTTCTCGCATGTAACACACCATCGACGATGGAGCATCTCCTCTGTCTCTTTCGGCCTAATTGAACAAGTAAATCAATTTAATGTGCTTATCAGATTCGATCCTTGATTCAATTACACCATATGCCGAGTTTTTTTTTCGCAGGTTAAGTATTCTTAACATCATGTCAAATTCAGTTGGTTTATTATAACTTCAGCGCAGAAATTTGATAATTACCGTTGACGTTCCAGGGTCGTTGCAGAGTCTAATTATCATGGACACATTATAAATCAGATCCTTGTTTCTCTCGAGCAAATCTGCTACATCCTCCCAATTCCTATGTCCCACGAAGAAGTGAGACATGATCAGTGGTCCTGAAGATGATGTCCACGCATTGCTCAAGTACTCTTCCAGCGATGGTGTGTAGCCCATATTGTCCCACTTTGCTTCAGTAAGTAGGGCTTTGCAAAAGTCTGCCGACTGTATAAAAATAAGGAAAAAAAAATAAAAAATCAGAGATGATCAATAATGTAAGGATAAAAAAAATTTGGGGTGGCACGTGCATATGTATGGAATTATCCACAAGTTTTTCACTCACGGCTTTCGCGAGATGTGGTAGCACTCGATGCCAATCTTCATCTTTGCCAATATCATAAGCGATCTCGTGAATAACATCGTTAAGCGCTCGGAAACACACCTTCATGCACTCGGGAAGTTGTTGAATCTGCTCCGAGTCCCGCCTAGAAGAATCAGATATTCCAGTTAGAGAAAATAAACTCAACAGAGACGAAAGGAAGAGATTGGGAGGCATCGTGGACAACCTGGTAATGGCGCTGGTAAAGCATTCCAACTCTTCCAACGAACCACAAAGGTCGTAGACATCGTCGATCACCAGTATCAAGATGACGACTTTGGTGAGAGATTTACGGAGCGAGCTGAGCCGTGGTTCCTGAGAGAGTCCAAGGGCACACAAGAAACTCTCGACCAGCCGATCCCTCGTGAAGTCCACGTGCTCCATAAGTCCCAGATCCCTCCACCATCTGAATTTACCGAAGCAACTAATCAGAATCAAAAGCTAGGAAAATCACATAATGTCTGGTAGAGATATCTTCAAAATAGGCACGTTCCCAGGGTGAATTTAGAGCATATATATATCACGACCGAGTTTGTTGAGTTTTCATCCTGAGATGAGTTGAAAATAGAACATGACATCCTTTAAACAGATGACCTTGGTCGAATGAATCGCTACATTTTCTACATCATTTGTGACTACATATAAAATTACCTGGATATCTCTCTAAGATCTCTTTGGTGTGTGGCTTGGACCGTGTTGAAATTGAGCTTGGCAAGCTCAAGCAGATTACTTTGCTTGTCCTCCCGTTGCTCGTACAAGCTTATTTGCCATTTGATGTCGAACATCTGAACCCTCCAATGCAACGGAAGCTCCAAAGCGTGGACGGCGCATTTAAAGAGCTGACTGTCCAAACCAGAGACTCTCTCGTGGAGAATCCCAGTTGAGAAGGCTTTTGCTTCATGCAAAATGTTTTCACCTTCCAAAGCCAGATGTGAAGCCTCAAGAAGCTCTATCATAGCTTCAACATCTTCGCAATAGCTTCTGTTGAATAAGATGCTTCCTTCTTTGAAGCTCCTTAATTCATCTGATTACAGATTGAAAGTCAGATTTATGACCGGACAGAACCGAGAATAATTGCTGATAATACTCAATATTAGAACCACGATGACTGATGACTCAGAAGATCTTATCGTAAAGGAGTGAATAACGACGATGAGCTTTGAGTGGCTTATGTGCACCCAATTTCATCGTACCACTATGGGGACTACACTTTCTTCACTGTCTAATCTACAACTACATTTTCTTTGTCCTTTCTCCAGGTCGCGCAACGGGCTGCTAGCGTCAACAGCCAGATTTGGCCTCGGCGGCTGCCCGCTGGCTGCTAAGTCTTTGGCCGGTTTTGAATTTAAAAAGAAAAGTGCTTTACAAAAAGTGTGACTTTTCCAAATAGTATTTAAACCAAAGTTGTTTTTTAATGCACTTTTAAATTACAATTGATCAAACACTACTTGTATTTCGAAAAATTCCTTTAACTTCAAAGTTTTTGTATTTCTCTAAAGACTTTCTTCAAATGCTGAACCAAATATATCCCAAGTCCATATAGGTATGTCGGTTTCATGACTTTTCCAATATGATGAATAAAAAATTCAATGATAATCTCAACAAGTGATATTGAAGTTGATATGTGTCAACTTTTCAATGATATCTCCAAAAAGAACCAAGTTTTGTATAGTAATCTTTAGTATATGTATGATTTTTTATTTTATTTTTTTGTGATTTGATAGTAACATCTTGCACCTACGAATTCACACAGGTCCATATTTGGAACTCACTTTGCGAAATGATATGGCCACGTTGTCTAAGGAGTCTAAACCGAAGTGCACTGGCATAGAGATGTTCTTCCATAGTGAAAGCACCATTGTTGATGGATGCAACTGTTTCAAGAGCTTCTTTCATTTCATTTTCAAAAAGATTGGACAACCCCAGTTTGGTCATGCTGTCAACTAACTCTAACTTGGCAAGTGAATCGACTACTTCCAATAACATTGGCTTTACTTCCTCCACGAGCCCTTCCATCCGTTCCTTGATGTTGACGCCTAAAATTTCATTTTAATTAATTAGGTTTTACTTTTGTTTTTATTTTTTATTTTATCTTTTTTTTCGGATGATAAATAAACAAAGAAAAAACGGAAAAGAAACAAAAGAGAAAAAGAAGCAGAAGCAGCCCTCACATGGGCCTGAGATGCCCATTTCGCCTCAGCCCGGCCTATCCGGTCATCTTCTTCCTCCGTCGCCTCTCAGCGCACGCGCGAGGGCTCGACGCCGGATGAGCGGACGGACGGCGACGCGAGTGGGGGGCACGGGCGGACAGGTGGCGGATGGGACGCCGGTTCGGCCGGCGAGGCTGCTTGGCGCACGGGGACCGGCGATCGAAGCTCCATCGACCGGCCGCCCCTCGGCCTATAAATAGGCCTCCATTTCCGTCGTCGGAGACACACACGGACGCCGAGAAGGATCAAAGGTTGCAGATCCTCGAAACCTCCCACTGAGAGACTTCAGACGGGGGCCGAGGACGAGCGGCCGAGATCCGAGAACTCGCGGCCGGAGACGAGGGGGAGAGATCCGAGTGGGTGGAGGCCGAGCACGAGATCCGGAGAGAGAGAGACGGAGCCGGATCGAGTCGCGGCCCTTGGACACCCCACCGAGAGACTTCGGGGGCCGAGGGTTCGCGGCCTCGGATCCGAGCCTCGCCGGAGGGGAGAGTAGAGAGAGAGACGCGGGAGGGGAAGGAATTCGCGTGGGTCTCGCCGTCGTCGTCTCTCGCCCTCGTCGCGCCGTCACCGAGCGGTATCGCGCTGTCCCGTCGCCGTCGCCATCCCCCTCTGCGCATAGCCCAGGTCATCTCCGCCGTCGCCGTCGCCGTCGTCTCCGCCGTCGTCGTCACCGGAGCTCCTCGGCGCCGCGGTCGCAAACCCTAGGGTTTGCGGTTTGCGATTTTCCGGGTCGCGAGCGGATCCGGACCCGGAAAATCGGGTAGGGTTCGCGGTCCGTGGGCGGCGGGAGTCGGGTCGGGTGTTCGGGTCGGATCCGGGTAGGGTTTAGGGGAGTCGGGTCGCGGAGCGGGCTGTCGGGCGGGTTGTCGGGTCGGGCCGGGTGTCCCTAAACACCCGGCCATGACGCCGTTTCATTAAATAAAATAAAAAAAATAAAAAAAAAAAAAAAGAGAAAAAAGCCGAAAAATCCGAGTCGGGCCCGCGTTTGGGTCGCCGGCCCGGGTCGGACCCAACCCGCGGATCCGACCCGGGCCGGTTTTGTTTTATTATTTTAATATAAACTAGTATTCTAATAAATAATAAATAAATAATTTATTTTCAAAAAAAAAATCAAAAATGTTTTTATTTCCAAAAAATCAAAAAATATTTAAAAAATGTTGAAAAATGTTTTATTTTCTAAAAAAATCGAGAAAAATCAAAAATAATTTATCTTCCAAAAATATTTTGAAAAATATTAAAAAATATTTTATTTTCCGAAAAAAAAAAATCAAAAATATTCCATATTTTCCAAAAAATGCCAAAAATCCAAAAAAAGCTAAAAATTCAGAAAAAAGGCCAAAAAGACTTGTATTTTTCCAAAAGAGTACCCAAAAAATCCCAAAAAAATCCCCTTTGTGTCCAAAAAATTAGAAAATGACTCAAAAAATGTTTTTCCTCCCAAAAATGCATGGAAAATCCCTCGAACATCCAAAAAAACCTCAGGGTTTAAACAAGATTAGGTACCGAAAGGGCATTAGTGATTAACTAGTGTAATCAAGTCCCCGATCCTAATTTCTCTGGTTGCGCAGGAGTGAGTATTTCTCCCGATACTTCACTTAGGTTTCTAATCAACCCACCCCAAATCGATTAGTGGCGACTCCATTTTAAAAATTGAATTACAGGTTAAAAACTTGAACCATTAAGTCGTGAATTGGTGGACTTGGGAGAGTCCGGGCATAATTAAATTTAGCCGAGCCATTAACCTCCTTTAGGCGCTCGTACCCGATCACGGGCACCGAGAAAAAAGAGGTCGCAACAGCTTGGCGACTCCGCTGGGGACTTTGAGGACTTAAGCCATTTTATCTTTGTTTAAATTCCTTGCTGACTTGGGTTTTTTCCTTTTGTGCAGGGTAATAGCTTAAAGTTTTTTTCATTCTGTCAAAATAAAATGTTTTTGTGATTATAAACTGTTGTGCATGCTTTATTGTTTTAAACACTACACATGGCACACACAACCCGGCCGCCGGACCTGGGCCGCCATAGGATTTCTAGGATGGTGTTAAGAAAGATACGACCTCGAACGCGAGACTGCGATGTAGAGGTTGCCTTTCTTTTCCCCGAATTTCTTAGCCGAGGTTAAGAGGGTATGCTGCTAACGCGAGACTGCGACGGGCGGATACCTTTTTAATTTCATCAAGCCTTCTGAGTTAGAAATCGAGCCGCACGTCCCATGCGTATGTCTTTGTGCTTGCCATTTTTCTTTAAAAGCAAAGTAATTTCTTTACTTTTACTCAGTCTTTTTATTTTGGCCCATGGCAATTTAGGATAAATTTTTCAAGTCCCAGTTTATATGCGATGGGGAAAGACGATATCCACTTCATTCCTGCTCCTAAGGCGGAGCTCTTCAGATGGTGGGGTCAATTAGATCAGTTTGCCCAAGAGCGCGTGAAGGCCAAAATCGGTCATCTCCTATCGTTGATTCAAATCACTGTTCACCCCGAAGTCATACAAGCCATGGCACATTTCTGGTGCCCGAAGACGGTTACTTTTATATTCGGTAGGTTCGAGCTAACCCCAACCCCGGAAGAATACGCATCATCACCGGAATGCCTCTTGAGAAAAAGCTCGTCAAACCATCGACAGGCGCCCTCCCGTGGCGCGGGTTGGCGCGACTTTTAGGAGTTGAAATCCATGTCATGAGACAAATTCTTGAAAGCAACCATAATACGTGCCCTCTAGAATTCATGAATGTATGTTTTCAAAACCAGCCTATGACCCAAAAAAGTGAGATTTTCCTCCTGGCCTTTTTCGGGCTCATCGTTTTCCCCCATCAAAGAAATGCCATAAGTCCTAAGATGACATGGATAGTTGATCAAATCTTGAGAGGGGGGAATTATGTCAACATGATTTTAACTGAAACATTCTTGTCCTTTAATCGTTTTAAAGACAACTCGGAGAAAATCATGCGAGCCTCTCCTGAAATTTTACAAGTCTGGTTCTTTTCTTACCTAAGCGAATTTCGAGACTTCATGCGATCATCTGAAACGAATGCTTTCGAAAATCCGTTACAAAAATTTATGGTTTTAGGACCATACATTCCCAATCAAAGCTGTTTAAATTGGGTTGACCTCCTAAGAAACCCAGTTCCTGAGGCATTCCAATGGTGTGCTGGTTGGTTCCATGAAAAGAGAGCTCGCTTTGCTTTCATACGCACCCGCCCAATTCCATTGCTCGGCCTCACCGGCGCCATTCCCTATTACCCATATCGAGTAGCACGACAATATGGAGCCCTTCAGGAGATCCCACCGCCTTTCAAGAGGATGATCCCTCCAGTTCTTTTCAACACAAGCCGTGACTATGCAATCGAAATTTCTATTGCTGAGGAAACCTGGGACAAGTGCCATCGCAAAAGGATCGTGATACCTGAAGGGCTTGAGGGAGAAGAAAAAGCCCACCACGCCTCCATGTCCTACATCCACAACCATCGCATCCCGACAAAATGGAAGCCATTAGTCCCTCACTCAATCGGAGAGCAACCCGCACGAGCAAGCAAAGCTCATGGAGAGGGATTTGGGAATGGACCGGATGCACACCTCAGAGCCAGCCCAAGGAAGCAGACGTCCTCGCAAGAACAAGGCTCCCCGTCGCATATAAATTGGCAATCATGTGCCCCTTAGTGTAAATAGTGTGAAAGTTCTGTCCCATTGTTTAGGGACTCTTGTTTAATATCTAGTATTTCATCCTGTCTTTTCAATTTCAAGTTCTAGATGTTAGGAGTTGGCGTCTATAAATCCTCTTTTGATAAATGAAAAAGCAGTTAGACCATTGCCATGGGTCAATCTTTGTTTACTTCCGTGCTCATTCCTTGTTTTCACAACGAACAGGTAATTATGAATCGCCGGCCACCAATAGCTCGCGACTGGCCTCATGCATTAGGGCCCGATCAGAATGATGCACAAAATCGCCTTATTAACATTGAAGACGGCGTAGGACAGATGTCCATTGTCCTTCAACAACTCTCAAGACAAATGAAATCCACTCAAGCCGAGCCCAACTCTATAGTTGCCTCAAGCACCGTCATGACACCCGCAAATTTGCCGAAAAATAGCCGATACCATAGACGGTTTGAAAGGATTATGAAAAAGTTAAGCCACCACAGGGGAGCGAATCCCATGGACCTGTCCAATTACGCTGGCATTGAGATCCCTGAAAAACTCAAAGCACCTGAATGCGAAAGGTATGCTGATACCTCCCGCCCAGAGACCTACTTGCAAGCCTACTTGGTTCGAAGGATGATTCAATCGTACCAATTGAGCCCGACCGCCCCGCCTTACGATGGTACATTATCAGGAAGATTAGTCCCCTTAAAACCTGTAGGGAACTAATTCATGTTTTTCACCAAGAGTATAATCTTGACATCACCCTACCCTACGAAGAACTGATGATCGTGGAGCACGAGGAACCGTTAGTCGTTGAGATAGGAGAAGAGCATGTCAATGAAGCCTTGCATGATAAATGGGCAGCTGAACAACACCATGTTACTGGAAAATTTCCCACTAGGAAAGGCAAGGAGCCTTTGTACGAGATCAAAGACACAGAGCCTGTTCAAGACCGGGGCACGACTGGGCAACTCCCCAAGCTTACTCCAAGAGCTAGGGTCCAAAGAATACCAACCCCTATCAACCTGGAAAGTGAATCAGACAGTGAAACTCTAATGTCCTTCACTTCCCTTGACAGAATCGAGCTGGCAAAACGAAGGGCCCTACTCAAAAGATCTGGACCAGGGGCCAAGAAAAGAAAGCCTAAGCAGATCAATTCAGCATCTGCCGACGAGCCACCGCACCAAAGCTTCGAGCATTCCCAAGAATACAACTTTGAAGGCTACCATCATCTAGAGTACAACCCTGAAGACTTCCCGGCCCTAGAATACAATCCCAAGGACTTCCAGCGTTATTTCGACAATGAAACTGACGATTCATCATATAACTGTTTCCTACTCTCATCCGGGGATGAAGGCCCGTCAGAAGAGGAAGCATATGTCTTTATCCGCTACGATCTTAACAAAGTGCTAAGCTTGTCCTCTAACCATGAGGATAGCTTCAATACTTCATCCTCATTCGGAAATTTTGACCAAGAAGAAAGCAATGGGATAATCTCGGTAGAATCCAACTTCCCTGAAACAGAAAAATTCACCACTACAACAATATGCAGTGGGAAAACCAGTGGCCTAATCAAGACATACCAGGCTCGTCTTGCCCTCATAGGATCATGACCCCCATAGAAATGTGGATACCCAATCTTCGCAAGTATAACGGCACGACTTGCCCCGTGGCCCACTTGCAGTACCTCCATGCTGAAATGAGTCGGTACTATGGCCCGATGTCATTCACAACTCAGGCCTTCCAAGAAAGTCTTACGGGGTCTGCATTGCAATGGTTCGTCACAGCAGATATCAGCCTCATGAGGGATTGGAATGAGCTGTCTTCCACATTCCTGCATCAGTACCAGCACCCGTTGAGCCGAACTGTCTTGCGAGAGCTTGGTTCACTTTAGAAGAAGACCAATGGAGGATTTTCAAGCATATGCAAGGAGGTGGGAAGCTTTTATGATGCAAATCTACCCTCAGCTAGCCGAAGAAGAAATGATAAAGCTGTTCATAGGAGCTTTACCCCGCAAGTACCGTTGTTGGTTGCATGGGTTACATTTCCACAGCCTCAATGAAGTGGTCCTCTCATGCGAATACTTCGAGTCTACTGGAGGCGAGGAACTCAAAGGCGCTTGATTTCAAAACCAGCACTATCAAAGTGCTCCTTTACACAGGGGTTTTCATGAGTTTTACTTGTTTTTATAATTTCATGTTTTTGATCTTGTCTAGTGTGCCACTGTTGTATTTTCCATTCCAAGTACTCTATTGTACAATTCTAATATTTTGTTTTAAGAGAATGAGGCGGTACTCCAAACCAGCCCGGTGATGCTATCCAACCATGAAAAGAAAACATCATCCAAGGAGAATACTGAGGGCTGGGCTTCCTCATGCTTTTTCTCCCCAAAAAAATATTTTGAAAATGAAAACTATTTCATCACCAAAAGCTTTTGTCAAAATAAGATGATGAATTTGAGCATGTTTGTCTCTTTAACTTTCTCACTTCATAGCATCCCCTTTTGATTTAGTGTGACGGGGGGTTGAAGAAAACGCATCGGCACATCATGTGAAATTCAAAGACACCATGCCACCAAACTCAAGAACACCTTTTTAAGAAAGCAAAAAGGGCAAACGAGAAATAATTTAGAAATGAGCATCACGTTTCAAAATGGAGATGAAGGATGGGACGTAATAGGCACGTTCCCAGCATATAATCAAACTTGAAGCATGCATAGCATGATAGCTCATGGCAGGATGTCGCAAGTTCATTGGCGGGACTTCCAGCTTCAACGAGCCAAAAAGCACAAAGAAGGAATTGCTTCTCTTCCTTTAAAGTGACTACTCCAACGGGAGAAAATCTAGACAGTCAAAGCGATCTATAGCCCCACACCCTCACAATGACTTTGGAATCTAGAAACTTCACTCCGTACGCATATTCTTCCAAGGAGTAATTGCCATCGAAAAGCTTGAGATTTTTTATCTCGATTCCATAGAAGCTTGAGGTACATGACTTTTACCTAATGATGCTATAAAGAGAAATTCCACAGAAGGAAGGCGTTGAAGATGAATCAACAACCATCAATCATGCATACGTGGCCATGAGTGAGGAAGGCCAATCGAAAGAAATGTCAAACTATGCCAAGATAAAAAGGCTGTCATCGACATTCAAATATCCCTACGAGTCAGCAAATACAAACTTTCGAGAAGAGTAATTTGGTATCGTTTCCAATACTCCCAGTGTCTGAACTCACTTTTGACATGTTTTCTCCTATTGACAGGAAGCATAGGATTCAAGAAACAAGCTTAAAGGTTAATTTGGACAAATCAAGTGACCCATATCGATTTACCTAACTTGGTATAAAAGGACGTGTCGTCCTGGAGCCGGTTCGGTTAAATAAAAAAGGCAGCGGCCTATGGACACCGTCGGCGCCTCTAGCCGAGTGGTATCCGGGAAGAAGCAAAAAGGTCCGAAGTCGGGGGTTCGAATCCCCGACGCGGCAGTTAACCGCTTGGTAAAAATAATAATAATAATAAATTTTTGCTTCCCTTGCACTTGCAAATTACGAGAGAACAGGTGACCTAACGAAGCAAAAGACATAGGACTTCGTGTCCCACTTGCACTTCAAGTCCATCCAATCATCTACAAACCAGTGAAGGGTAATTCGGTATCGTTTCCATTACTCCCACTATCTGAACTCGCTTTTGACGTATTTTCCCTATTGACAGGAAACATTGGGAATCAAAAAGAAAACTTGATGGTCAATATTGGCCAAGTGAGGTTCGTGGAAATGACCCACATCAAATTCACCTGGCTTCGTGTAAAAGGACGCGTCATCCGGAGCCAATTCGAGAGAATAATCGACCTAACGAAGCAAGGGACATAGGACTTCGTGTCCCCCTCTCACTTCAGTTCACCCAATCGTCTGCAAACCAATGAAGGGTAAAGTTGTATCGCTTCCAATTATTCGACTCTTAAAAGAGTTCATGACTAACACATTCCCTCTTATTTATTGCGAGAGTCACTTGAGAAGCATGTCTTGTTTGTTGCAAAACACAAAAACATAACAAATCAATGAGAGGCATGACAAACTCTCCCAAGCAAAATGGCGTCTCAAGTATCGCCAAAGCAAATGACAGAAAATCTTCAGGCCTCAACTCACATTTGATTTTGGCCAAACTAATTGATCTACTTGTACATCTTCTCTTCTACAGGGGCAAAAGCAGAGATGTCCAATCAGATTCCCAATCCTTGGCTAATCATTCATGTGTCATATCCCTAATCAATAGGGACAACCATCGACACCCATTTGCGAATAACCCTTTTGATGTTCAAAATCTAACATATTTGAAACATCATTATGTTAGCCCCTAAAGTTGTCAATAGGGTCTTTTTTGAGTCAAAACCATTCACTTGTTTTGAAGAGTTCAAACTCCATCATATTCAAAATGTTGCATGTCATTTCCAGATGAATTCTGCATGATGATTTTGTCTGTTTAAGTCACTGATTCCACTAAAGATTATCAGAATAGACAGCTAAGTGAAGAATACAAGATTAATTGAGCATGCTTGGATGAGGCATGTCGAAATGATGACAAGCAAGCCATATCCTACACACAATCCCCCCCATCTATATACTTGTGAGATGAGTGCAGAAGATTCCATGGCTACAGGGTAAAAAGTTCTCTCGCGAATGGTACAATAACCAAAACAGTGAAAGGCACTCCACTGCTCACTTTGAGCCCTATATACCGGTCAAATTCCTGTCTTACCCCCGTCAAAGAACCACCCCACACTGGGGCAAGTTGAAGGCAAGTCGCATCACGAGGTGAGAAAAGGGATAGAAATTCTCTTGCTTGCACTTGCATCAATCTTTGAGTGTCTTTAGTACATATGAACACTCACGTTAATTTAAGTGCCCTAGAGTCATGAAGAGCAGTTCTTTCTTTACGCACTTGTGTCCATTGTACAACTCAATTGAGTCTGTAAATTCACTCTCACATGGAGGCAAAACAGAAGTTACTGCCATTTAAGCAGCATAGCCCAAAGCGCCTACTGAAGATGAAGACTCAAGAGTCTAATAACGGTGCTCCGATTGAACTTGCCTAGGCCAGTTCCTCCAATGACAAGAATAAAAAAACATGGGCATAAAAAAGCAGTGTACCTGGTAAGAGCAAGGTCAATGCCCATAAATGAAGAACTTGAATAAAATAGGGGCATGAAAAAGCGAAAAGCAAGGCCAATGCCCATAAAGAAGAAACTGCCTGGTAAAAGCAAGGCCAATGCCCCCGGTCAAAAATGCAGCCAAGAAAATGTTGTTGTTGTGGTCCATAGAACCTCCATTTGACAATGAGAAGAAAGACTAGTAACAAATGCCAAGACAATCACCAACTCTCACCCTCTTACATGTGAGCCAAGTCTACGTTACATCCCATTGTAAAAGTCTCTTCGACTAGGGGCACTTCAATTAACGTAGGATTTCATATGTCTATAAGCATCGCTCGAAGAAGTACGAGCAAGACTATTCTATCTCTTTTCGCGGGACTCTTGACTTGCAAACCCGGAGATGATCGTGCGGCACTTCGTTCATGAGCCTTGACCTCGACGGTCCCATTTGATGAGCTATTGACCAAGTCTTCATCACAATTTCAACAAAGACCTCTCACATTGGTAAAGTCGTACCACTTGCGAGAATACTCGGACCCTGCGACATGATGACGGTGAGAAGTGTGGTCCTTATAAATCCTGCATCAATGGTCAGGATAGCCTTTTCCATGAGAGTGAGTGAAAAGTCCTTTCAGACTGAAAGTCCCTCATCTGGCATGCTCAAGACATCTACATTCTAAATGAAGGTTGTCTTTCAAAATCTTCTCCAGTGAAACTCAGATGATACAAAACTGACAAAATTGTCATGCATGAATCGCATTTAAACTCGTGAATTTACAGCATATGCAATCATGTGTGCTTATTGTGCAAATAGCGAGACATACTCTCGAGAGATCGAGAGATATTGCCGGGTAAGCATATCTCTATCCCTTTGTCTTAAAGTACCTATCACTTTGTCCGGGTACTCTCTTCTTAACACTCGACCTATTCGAGTCGTCCCTTGAGTTTGGGTGCTTGCAATTGTCTCGATCCCATGGTCTTTGAGTACCCACCACTTGCCGGTACTCCCTCTTAACGACACTCGACTGTTCAAGTTGTCCCCGAGTTTTGATACTTGTGCACGACCAAGTATCCCTTTATCGTTGAATACCTACTTTGTCTAGGTATCCCCACTGTCTTCGAGTACCGGCCACCGTTCGGATACTCCATTTTCCCGACACTCGACCTGTCCGAGTTGTCCCCAGAGTATTGATACTTGTGCCTGACCAAGTATCCCTTTGTCGTTGAATACCTACTGCTATCTAGGTATCCCCATTGTCTTTGAGTACCGGCCACCGTTCGGATACTCCCTTTTCCTGACACTCGACCTGTCCGAGTTGTCCCCAGAGTATTGATACTTGTGACTAACTAAGTATCCCTTTGTCTTAAAGTACCTACCAATGTCAGATACTCTCTTCTTGACACTCGACTTATTCGAGTAGTCCCTTGAGTTTGGATGCTTGTAGGAGTCCAAGTATCCTCTTGTCTTTGAGTACCGGCCACTGTTCGGATACCCCCTTTTCCTGACACTCGACCTATTCGAGTTATCCCTAGAGTATTGATACTTGTGACTGACCAAGTATCTCTTGGAATACCTACTGCTGTCTAGGTATCCCTATATCGTCAAGTACCCACCATTGTCCAGGTACTTCCTTTTCATGACACTCAACTTGCCCGAGTTGTCCCCAAATAATAGCAGCTGTTCAAGCATTCCACTGCTTTGTGTGCCTGCGCCTACCCAGGTATGCTTTCTTACACTTGGACCAACTGAGTGGTCCCAGATCATATCATTAAATACTTGTGTTCATCCAAGTATTCCAGTACTTTGTACACCTGCGGCTACCCAGGTGTCCCAACCTTTTTGAGTGCCTGCGGCCATCCAGGTAAGTCTCGTGCTACATTCAAGTTTATGTTACCAGGAGGTGAGAGACCTTCATGAATATCCAAGGTACGTCCTCGATATTCCCAACCACCAGGAGGTGAGAGACCTTCACGAATATGCGGGGCACGCCCTCGATATTCCCAATTACCAGGAGGTGAGAGACCTTCACGAATATGCGGGGCTCGCCCTCGATATTCGCATTACCAGGAGGTGAGAGACCTTCACGAATATGCGGGGCCCGCCCTCGATATTCCCATTACCAGGAGGTGAGAGACCTTCACGAATATGCGAGGCATGTCCTCGATATTCCCATTACCAGGAGGTGAGAGATCTTCATGAATATGCGAGGCACACCCTCGATATTCCCTTTACCAGGAGGTGAGAGACCTTCACGAATATGCGAGGCACGTCCTCGATATTCCCATTACCAGGAGGTGAGAGATCTTCATGAATATGCGGGGCACGCCCTCGATATTCCCATTACCAGGAGGTGAGAGATCATCACGAATATGCGAGGCACGTCCTCGATATTCCCAATTACCAGGAGGTGAGAGACCTTCACGAATATCCCAGATACGTCCTCGATATTCCCACTACCAGGAGGTGAGAGACCTTCACGTATATGCAAGACCCATCCTCGATATTTCCACACGAATATCTCAGGTATGCCTTGATTCTTCCTTCGGAGTTTGTACCTGTGATCATCCAGGTACCCTTTCGATGCTTGTGATCATCCAGGTATCCCCAAGAGTTTGTACCTGTGATCGTCCAGGTACCCCTCCGATGCTTGTGATCATCCAGGTATCCCCAAGAGTTTGTACCTGTGATCATCCAGGTACCCCTCCGATGCTTGTGATCATCCAGGTATCCCCAAGAGTTTGTACCTGTGATCATCCAGGTACCCCTTCGATACGTGTGATCATCCAGGTATCCCCAAAGAGTTTGTACCTGTGATCATCCAGGTACCCTTTTGATACTTGTGATCATCCATGTATCCCCCAAGAGTTTGTACTTGTGATCATCCAAGTACCCCTTCGATACTTGTGATCATCTAGGTATCCCCAAAGAGTTTGTACCTGTGATCATCCAGGTGCCCCTTCGATACTTGTGATCATCCAAGTATCCCCCAAGAGTTTGTACTTGTGATCATCCAAGTACTATCTCCCAACAAACAGATGCCCTAAGAAAGGTCGGCGCATCCCCCGTCAAGGCGACCGAAGAAAGGTTCGGGTCCTAGACAAACCAACTTATTGCTCTAACAGGCGACCGAAGAAAGGTTCGGGTCCTGGAAAAGCAATTCCCCGTCAAGGCGACCGAAGAAAGGTTCGGGTCCTAGACAAACAACTTATTGCTCCAATAGGCAACCGAAGAATGGTTCGGGTCCTGGAGAAGCAATCTCCTCATGCAACAGGTAAGATGACACATTGATACTTGCCAAACTCGGGGTTCACACCCTATCTCAATCACTCCCGGTAAGTAACTACAGGTATCTTCTTATCTATCTTTGTATATGTAGTGTTATATTGCTCTTTTTACATAGGATAATAAGTCTCAAATAAAATATAATCTGCTATGCATATATGGACAAAATTTAGGCATCAGTTTGTCTTTGAATGCAACCTCTGCGAGCTCACCTTCAAAGAGGGGCAGCTGTTGACACCTAAAATTTCATTTTAATTAATTAGGTTTTACTTTTGTTTTTATTTTTTATTTTATCTTTTTTTTCGGATGATAAATAAACAAAGAAAAAACGGAAAAGAAACAAAAGAGAAAAAGAAGCGAAGCGGCCCTCACATGGGCCGAGATGCCCATTTCGCCTCGGCCCGGCCTATCCGGGTCATCTTCTTCCTCCGTCTGCCTCTGCAACGCACGCGCAGAGGGCGCGACGCCGGATGAGCGGACGGACGGCGACGCGAGTGGGGGGGCAGCTGGCGGACAGGTGGCGGATGGGACGCCGGTTCGGCCGGCAGAGGCTGCTTGGCGCACGGGGACCGGCGATCGAAGCTCCATCGACCGGCCGCCCCTCGGCCTATAAATAGGCCTCCATTTCCGTCGTCGGAGACACACACGGACGCCGAGAAGGATCAAAGGTTGCAGATCCTCGAAACCTCCCACTGAGAGACTTCAGACGGGGGGCCGAGGACGAGCAGGCCGAGATCCGAGAACTCGCGGCCGGAGACGAGGGGGAGAGATCCGAGTGGGTGGAGGCCGAGCACGAGAGATCCGGAGAGAGAGAGACGGAGCGGATCGAGTCGCGGCCCTTGGACACCCCACCGAGAGACTTCGGGGGCCGAGGGTTCGCGGCCTCGGATCCGAGCCTCGCCGGAGGGGAGAGTAGAGAGAGAGACGCGGGAGGGGAAGGAATTCGCGTGGGTCTCGCCGTCGTCGTCTCTCGCCCTCGTCGCGCCGTCACCGAGCGGTGTATCGCGCCGTCCCCGTCGCCGTCGCCATCCCCCTCTCGCATAGCCCCCATCCGATCATCTCCGCCGTCGCCGTCGTCTCCGCCGTCGTCGTCACTGGAGCTCCTCGGCGCCGCGAATTCGCAAACCCTAGGGTTTGCGGTTTGCGATTTTCCGGGTCGCGAAGCGGATCCGGACCCGGAAAATCGAGTAGGGTTCGCGGTCTGTGGGCGGCGGGAGTCGGGTCGGATCCGGGTAGGGTTTAGGGGGAGTCGGGTCGCGGAGCGGGCTGTCGGGCCGGGTTGTCGGGTCGGGCCGGGTGTCCCTAAACACCCGGCCACGACGCCGTTTCATTAAATAAAATAAAAAATAAAAAATAAATAAAAAAGAGAAAAAAGCCGAAAAATCCGAGTCGGGCCCGCGTTTGGGTCGCCGGCCCGGGTCGGACCCAACCCGGGGATCCGACCTGGGCCGGTTTTGTTTTATTATTTTAATATAAAATAGTATTCTAATAAATAATAAATAAATAATTTATTTTCAAAAAAAAAAAAAAAATGTTTTTATTTCCAAAAATCAAAAAATATTTAAAAAATGTTGAAAAATGTTTTATTTTCTAAAAAAATCGAGAAAAATCAAAAATAATTTATCTTCCAAAAATATTTTGAAAAATATTAAAAAATATTTTATTTTCCGAAAAAAAAAAAAAAAAATCAAAAATATTCCATATTTTCAAAAAAATGCCAAAAATCCAAAAAAAAGCTAAAAATTCAGAAAAAAGGCCAAAAAGACTTGTATTTTTCCAAAAGAGTACCCAAAAAACCCCAAAAAATCCCCTTTGTGTCCAAAAAATTAGAAAATGACTCAAAAAATGTTTTTCCTCCCAAAAATGCATGGAAAATCCCTCGATCATTCAAAAAAACCTCAGGGTTTAAACAAGATTAGGTACCGAAATGGCATTAGTGATTAACTAGTGTAATCAAGTTCCCGATCCTAATTTCTCTGGTGGCGCAGGAGTGAGTATTTCTCCCGATACTTCACTTGGGTTTCTAATCAACCCACCCCAAATCGATTAGTGGCGACTCCATTTTAAAAATTGAATTACAGGTTAAAAACTTGAACCATTAAGTCGTGAATTGGTGGACTTGGGAGAGTCCGGGCATAATTAAATTTAGCCGAGCCATTAGCCTCCTTTAGGCGCTCGTACCCGATCACGGGCGCCGAGAAAAAAGAGGTCGCGACACTTGATTCCTTCTTTCTGCAAAATTGAGTCATATTTGTTAGATCAAAATCTACCTTGAAAAGGCCTTAGATAATGCAATCTATAGAGCAATGCCTAGATGTTTTTGTTTTAGTACATGCATATGTAGAGCTATATGAATTGGTTTTGGTACATGATATGATAGCTATAAGTCAAGTCTGGATGTGATGGCCAATACATATCATAACACTAACAAAAACTCAAACATTGCTTGCTACATTTAATAGGTACATGCATTGTAATGTTACAAATGAATTTGGAGCAAAGTACTACTTCAAACATCAATATGCATCTCATGTGCAAATACTTGCATGATTGCATGCCAATGTCCATTCGCTCATATAAGGAAGAGATGGCTAGAGTTAAAGAGAACAATAAGATAGTGCGGAAGCTACAAATTATAATCTTACGAGGTCATATTTGCTGCTAAACGACTGCAAGAAATCGTAATTCCAAATGTTAGGCATAGAATTGGCCGATCTTCTTTGGTGCATCGTGCCCACAACTTCTGGTAGATTCGCTTGGCATGGTTGGAACTGGGCTTGTTCTGTTGCGTACTCCATGATGCGTGAGTGAAAGTTGAGAAGATTGGTGAGATCGCGAATTTCTACGAGTTCTATGATTATATGAGTGTGAGTATTGTTGAGTACAATCCTTTGATTTATATAGGCGAGTCCGAGGGGGAGTGTTGATGGGACAACGTCACGTGGATGGTGATTTTTCAACGATGGGAAACTTTCCTCAGGCATTTATGCTCTTTTAACCTCATGCAAGCAGCGTTAGTCACGTGTCGACAGTGATTTTTCATTCGATGGATGGCCATTTGAGTCGATGACCACGCGCTGACCGTGGACGTACGTAATTAGAGCAAATAGCAAGAGAGTTTTTATCCCGTACTCCAAGAGTTCAATCATTTTCATACCAATAATGATATAAAACGATTCCTAGCCAAAGAAAAGAAAAATAATGATATAGAACGAGTTTCTCTCTTTTGACTTTTGGGGCGGTCGATGATTAATTGTCTCAACTGGAAAATTAAAGCATCGCCAAAATGGAAATTCTCTCTAATCAAAACATGATCACAATATTACTTATTTATGAGATTATGAATGAGCCATTGCGTGCACTGCCATCTCATTCCAAGTAAAAGCTCAGTCATTTCGATTCAACAAATAATAATATGGTCTCAATGCAGCATTCCGTCTTAAATTTATTTCATGTGGATAATTTCTTATTTATCGATTCACGTGTCATCTCCATCACGCTCTTCATTCAAAAAGAGGTGTCGATTATGCATTCATCACATTCCCTTTTTCCCTATTATTTCATCACTTGTGGTACGGCATCAATTTATGTTCCCAAACGTTTTCAAGACACAAAACATGGAACTGTTTCCGTTTCTTTCGAAATTTCTCAAAATTCTTCCCCATAAATTTGGAGATACAATAGAAACTAACACTCTAAACAGTGAAAGCCAACATGCTCATTTTTATAATAAACGGATTACGCATTCAGTCTCGAAAGCATGCCAATAAAGTTGGAATGAATCCGTGCATCATGTGAAAGTGCTAGCGCTTCACATGAAAGGGCTAACGCTAGTGTAGAAAAGTCATCCTAGGAGCGTGAGAGAGATGAGCCACGCTAACACATGCGTACCGGTCCAACGTTGGATTGCGATGGGCATCGGGGCTACCCCTTCCAAGAAGATGCATGTCCATTGATGGCTAAGTGATCGTAGCAGCCTGAAAATGAACAAACGTCAAGGGACCTACCCATTCATTGCATTGCTGGGCCACACGTTATATGGCCACATTCAGCTGATGATCTGATTCTAGTATACTAGATCGAGATATTTTATCACCCTAACAATGCCCTCTTGAACTTGGCAAATCCTTGATGTGACTCCACTTCGCTCCGCCGTGCACCATTTGTATATCTTTTGCTCAATCAAATTAGTGAGAACGTTGAATTCCTTAATTGATTGGCGAGAGTTTATAAAGAGTAAGATGTGGTTATTTAAAGCTTACAATTGATGGTTACAAATGGAGTTTACATAACTCAAATTAATAAGTAACTTCTTAGTCTCCTTTTATTTAGCAACGCTTGAGCCCAAAAAATATTGCTACTTCTCCTTTACACGTTGATATCGATGTTTATGACTTTTGTTATTCACCAAACTCTGCTACTATTAATTAAGTCTCATTGTTGATTATAGTAAAAAAAAAATGGTCATTTTAGGGTGTCATAAGGAAATGAGATCGATTTGCTAAATGAGCTATTTGGGTCAGAAGTTCCATTCGGATACGAACTTGTAATCTTTGTCATTGATCTCTCCTCTTCCCGGACGGCTATGATTGATCCATTAGGTTCTTCGATTTGTTCGGAAATGAACCCCATTTTCAGTGGTGAGATTACAATGTGTCAATATACGTCGTAAATGAGTGTGATGAAACTGAGGAAAATATGTTCCACAAAATAAACGAAGTCTAAATGGAAGTTCTTGAAATGGGAGGTGGTAGACATATGTTCGAAATTTAAAAGATCAGGCGACAAGAGTGTTCATGCATGCTACGCTACTACTGACCTAAGTATCTGATTAACATGGGATTTTAGTTGGGTGGCATTATGACTGGAACTAAGGTTAGCGATTCATGTTGGCATGTACTCTTCATGTTTATAATTTGTGTCAATTTGATTCGGCCTACAACATCTTGATTTTCATTCTACATGTCAAATGATTAAATCGTGATGAGAAAATGTTATTCATATTAATTCATGTAAACATATAAAGTTTGCATGTCAAGTAGCATCGCATTTGGCTTTTGTATCTTTATTTTGTGTTCAATCGCTGGGGCAAATGGGCCTTGGGAGGTTGATAAGCACGTTGCGCGAGATAGACTCAGCTTACATAGCAGCTCCAATTATTGCGTGATATTTTTTTTTTATAATATGACTGTTCAAGGATTTTGGCTCGAAACTCCATGGATTCATACAATAAAATGGCATATAGTAAGACTAGAAGAGAATTGTCAAAAAGTTCTAAACCTATTATACGATAGCTAATTCAATCATGAAACTTTTTAATTGTATTAATTTAATTATAAATATTTTTATGACTTATCAATTTAGGTTATGAATGTTTCAATTGTGCTAATTTAGTCATAAATCTTTTAACGATTTTCTAATGTAGTCCTTTTGGCCAATTATTCAAATAATAGACTTAGGACTGAATTAGCAAATTTTCAAATAGTTTATAACTAAATTAATGCAATTGAAATGTGTAGGACTAAGTGGGTATATTGTCAAAAAGTTTAGGATTAAATTGACACAGTTGAAAGGTTTATGATTGAATTGGCCACGCTATAGTAGGTTTAGCACTTTTTATCAACAACTTCAAAAAGATGAAAAAGTCATAAATGGTATATGATTTATTTGTGAATTTTCTATGAATCTTCTGATCTCCATGGTGTACCCTAAAGAATGTGAATTTTAATATTTCTTATGAGTACTTGAGGATTTAATAGTTGAGAAAATCTAATTATCAAGAATTCATGTGCGTCGATCTATTAAAGGAAGTCTTAACATATCTTGATAATGTACATAAGGTCGATTGAATAATTATCTAGCATATCGGCAGGCTATTATTGTCATTATTGAGAATAGAAGTGAAATATAATTACATTCTATGAAAAAATAGGGCTTGCATTAATGTTCTAGATATTTCAGAATACCGTTACATATAGTTGTTGTATAGCGTATTCGCAGTTCATACCATATTTCTACAGCGACTTAGTCACTACAATGGCTTGTACCTAGAAAATCACACCGACACGTTTAATGTGTAAATTTCACATAATTTTGAAGATAGAACTAAAAATAAGAGTTGAAATTTTCAACTAGCACTAAGTTGTATAGGTGTAGAATTTCTCAACCATGAATTCTTGTACTTGGTTCTATTGGTAAAGTTACCCAAAAAGTCTTGAATTTATTGTAATTATGTAAGTTTAGTCATAAATCTTTTTTATTGTTAATGGAATCCTAAACCTTTTGATTTGTGCTAATTCAATCAATTCGATCAATTTTGGCAAAAAATTGTTGACATGGAGACTTGCCATCTGAAATGGCGCGGCCCGGTGCTTAATATGGATAATTTTTAATAAATATTCTAATATTTTATAAAAATTATATTTATATTTATATTTTATTTTCTTTCTCTTTCCCTTTTTTTTTTTCCCTCTAGCCATCTATTGGCTAAAGGTGAGGGCCAGCCAATCAACTTCTCAGACCACCGCCCCTACCAAGGCTTGACCTTGCCATTGCTAAATGAGGTTGCCTCGCTAGTGGCTAGCTAAAGTCCACCTCTCCAATCCTCGACTCTGGCTGGTTGTTGAGGTCTAGTGACTAGCTAGAGGAAGAAGGAAATGGGAGGAAAAAATAAAGAGAAAAAAAAAAAAAAAGAAAATGAAAAGAATAAATAAATAAATCAATATTGAAAATTTATTAAAAAATGTCTATGTCATAATCTTCTGCATCATGTAGGATGACTTGCATCATGTTAGCGATTTCCGATCAAAATTGGTTGGATGGATTTAATTGGCGTAGATACAAAAGGTTTATGATTTAATTAGTAAAAAATAGGATTTGGAATTGAATTGGCACAATTGTAATAAATTTATGACTTTTTTTGGTAATTTTCTTTCATTTTAAAGCTTATGAAAGTCTACAAGGAAAAAAAAAAGAAAAGAAAAAAGCCATTAGTATCACTAAGGAGAAAAGCCATGTCAACCCCCTCCCCCCCCCCCCCCCCAAAAAAAAGAAACCAAGAAAAGAGATTAAGCCTATCCAATCTACCTATCTCAAAAAAAAAAAAAAAGGAGTTTGCCCCACCAGGACTATGACTCCACAGAAGAGCCTATTGGACCTACCTACCTCATAAGGGGTTTGCCCCACCAATTCTTTTGCTATGGTTGTGATTCACATCTTGACATGACAGCTTCGAATGCGAATCAGCTCAAAGCCATTAATATATAAACCTCATGGGTTTGTGCAATCTCCCATTCAAAGAAGCCAGCCAAATTCTTCTCAACAAAATCTTCATGGAGTCCCAAAAATCATCAATTCAGTCTCTCATCAATATGATCAAAAGAGATCTACTCTCTGTCATAGGCTCACACTCATTCCTCTCCCCTTCACCATATGACACCGCATGGCTAGCAATGATTCCCGATCCTCGCCGACATGATCGTCCCATGTTCGAGGGGTGTCTTAACTGGGTGCTTCACAATCAGAATGAAGAAGGATTTTGGGGATATCATGATTGAGATAGACATGAAATGCCCGATGGAGTGAGGTGTCTTGCTTCAACCCTTGTTTGCATGATTGTGCTCAAAAAGTGGCATGTCGGTTCACCTTTGATAGAGAAAGGTACTGTGTGCTTCACTTCCAATCAAAAATGATTTTTCTTTATTAACACTGACTATGGTCATTGCAAATGTGATTTTTCTCTGGGATAAAATATATTTTGGTGAGTAGATTACTAATCAAAACTCCACACGTAACTTTCAAATAAACACACAATTTTCAATCCCCTTTCATTAGGCCACTCAACTATATTCTAACTTTCAATCTGGTGATTTGAGCACTTTTCGACACATAAAATCTAATTTGGCTTATAGACAAAATAAAGTCAAGTGATGATTAAAGAAATTCGAACTTATGCCAATACAGACATGATATTTCCAACAATGTGAAAGCTTATGAAAGACGTTGCAAGTAACTATTGCATTTGTTTCCTTACTGAAATGCAACGTCATATAATTCTTCACATACTCTTCTCCAATACTTCTCGATTTTTCACGTTGCAGGACTAAAGTTCATTCACAAAAATGCGGAATTACTTCTTTCGAGATACACGCACGGAAAGTTTTCTCGTCGGATTGCTATTGTCTTGCCTGGAATGGTTGAATTGGCACGTGCTAGCAGTTTGGAGGTCGTATTCCTCGAAAGCGTAGACCGTGCTCTAGCAGATTTATTCATCAATCGACGACAAATTCTCGAAAGGTAATTCTAATACTTTCCTTTTTATTGGTCAAAAGATATCATACACTTCTTTTTTTGGTAAAAGTTCAAAAATAGTCAGAGCCTCAAATCTTAAAATTAAATATGACAAGTACCGACAACTCCTATGTTTCTTCCGCTTGAGATGCTATCATAACTTTTAGGGGTTTCGCCATTTTGCAGGGAAGAACTTGTGGACAAGAATCAATATTGCCAGTTGTTGTCGTATCTTGAGGCATTGCCTTCGACATGCAAAATCAGCCATGAAACCATATTGAAGCATCTGGACAGTGATGGTTCTTTATTTCAATCACCCTCTGCAATATCACGTGCATACCTATCCACCGGGAACGAAGCATGCCTGGCTTATCTTCAATCTCTTGCTTCGAATTGTGCTTCTAGTGGCAGTAAGGGAACTCTACGTCCAAGAGATTTTTAGATGCTTTCGGAGTATATCATTCTTGTTTCCCTGACGAAAATAATATTTATCACTTTCGGAAAAGAGAATAAGGCAATTGTAGTTATAGACTGGTTGTGGTTAACTTGAGTTGATGAAAATGTCGTATATCAGGAGTATCAAAAATATGTCGCTCTATAGAAGGTATGACAAAGGATGCATCAACTTCATTGCGATCTTTTTTGTTTCTTTTAGCTTGACTTTTGTGACGGCCTCAAAGAGGAAGCCATTCGCACATAGGAACAAAACCAAAGACTTTGATAATTAAGCGGGTCAATTCTGTAGTCCTCGTAAGAGCGACTGAAAGCTAAACAAATGAAAGCTGATTTTATGAGAGTAGGGCAATCATAGGATACGCCGAAGATTTTATAAAAACTGATTTATCCAGTATTAATTTGGAAATTGGTTTCTCGAATGCATATATTTGTCTTTTCTACCAATCATGACCCTCCAATATCTTTTGGCTTTTCTTGATGATTTAAGCAGTTCCATCTCTCTATCCCGTGGATGAAGATCTTACAAAACTTTCCCTGGTTCATCAACTGGTAAGATTAGGGTTGACCGAGTATTTCGACAGGGAGAACGATGAAATTTTGGCAAAAATCTATCGGTTAGTAAGAAATTTTCTAGTCTCTCTGTTTTAAAAAAAAAAAAAAAAAATAGAAAATCTCCCAGGCCCATCCCTACAAAGCTAGGAAAATTAACAAAAAATTCCTAAACCTCTTGTACTTGTGATAATTTAGTCCTAAATATTTTGACGATTTGCCAATTTAGTTTTAAATCTTTTCACGATTTATCAATTTAGTCATTCTATTTAATTTTGATTAGAACTCGCTCCTAGTGACAATTTTTCAAAAAAAGATTATGAATTTTATTATTAATTTTTTTATTTCGTTTCCTTGCCAAAAATTGATCAGGGCTAGCAACCCTCGTTTGGTATAGGTGAGAGTCTTTGTGCCCTTGCTGGCCATAGGGGAGGGTGTTGGCCTTCTTGTAGATCCAAGTGAGTGCTGCAACGCTGTAGCCAAGCTATGAGTGAGGTTTATGGCCTTTGCTCAGTCTAGGGGAGGGTTTGTGGCCTTCACTTGGATTTGGGCAAGGGTTTGAAACCCTCACTTGTGGCCGGTGAGGGCACAGAGGCCCACATTCAGACTAGGCAAGGGCCATGACACCCTTGGCCAAACCATGCTAGGATTGCCAACCCAAAAAAGGAAAGAATAAAGAAAATAAGAAAGAAATAAAATTTTCAAAAATTTTAAAAATTTTAAAACAATTTTAAAATTGCTCACGTTAGAACCAAGCGTGCTCCTTTACATTTATAGAGCCAGCAATCTTATGCTTCTGGACGAATACGAACTCGAGAAAGCAAGAATTTTCTCGAAGAAATTTCTTGAGAAAATTGCGTCTAGAGAAACAAGAGATTCAAGCATCATCTCGTCGAGTCACTGCAGAATGGTTAGCGGAAATATTCAATACTTCTTTTCGTCCCCTAGGCTAAAATCGTTTTGATATCGATTGATGCTTGGTATTTCCATATAGATTGAGCACGAATTGGGTCTTCCGTGGATGGCTCGACTAGACCACCTGGAACATAGGACGTGGATGGAGGAAAAAGATGCTTGTGTACTATGGATGGGAAAATTTCCATACAATAGGTATTTATGTCTTAAAAGGGACAGTCTTATCTTGTCGTATTACCATGCCATAACATGCAAGTAACCTTTTACTTTTCTTTGGTTTCATTAGGCCATCATTTGTTCATAATCAAGATATAGTGCAACTTGCTCTGCAGAACTATGTATTGCGACAATCTGTTTACAGGATGGAGCTTGATGTAGTAAAGAGGTATATATGCAAACTGCATAATAACGTATTGTTCATTAGCAAGTACTTATTCCTAATGACTGTTATGTAATGGATGAGTTCAGGTGGTCCGAGACAACCGGACTTAGAAAGATGGGGTTTGGTCGAGAGAAGACATTGTACTCTTATTTTGCTGTTGCCGCTTCCATTTCTCTACCTTGCAACTCCGATGTTAGAGTACTGGTCGCCAAGAGCGCAATCATGATAACCGTTGCCGACGACTTTTTCGACATGGAAGGTTCATTAGAGGATCTGGAAAAACTTACTAATGCAGTTCAAAGGTATGCTTATCACCGTTAGTAGTTGTTTAACTCCAACTTAGTATTTCAATAATTTATCTCTAGAGTTTGCATTGACTAGACTATATGCACGAGGGGATGCCTACATACAAAATTAATGTGTGTACGTTAAACTGATAATTCCATTCAATTATTTATCCTTCTGATCACCCCTTTTTTATCGGTGACAAACATTATATTAGGTGGGATGGGGAAGGATTAACTGCGCACGCCAAGACCATATTCGAAGCCCTCGACGATCTCGTCACTGAATTTAGAATGAAATGCTTCAAACAATCAGGGAAGGATATCAAGAAAAACCTTCAAGAAATAGTAAGTCTCGTGTTCCCACGTTATACTTCTCTTTCTTTAATTTGCTACATCGAGCAATGTCTTCTGCTGGAATGGGCTGAAATGCTATGTGTTTGGTTGGAAAGTGGGGCGAGACATTTCATTCATGGCTCATGGAAGCGAAGTGGAGCAAAAGCGGGGGTGCGCCTCCAACGAAAGAGTACCTCGATGTGGGCATGACATCAATCGCAGCACACATCTTAGTCCTTCCCTCTTCGTGCCTCGCGAGCCCCACGACCCCGTTGCATCAGCTGTGGTCCAACGCTTACCAGCCCATCACCAAATTGCTCATGGTCATCACTCGGTTGTTGAATGACATCCAAAGCTACGAGGCAAAGTTTTTAATGTTGGATAGCATTAGTTGAGGCTATTTGAACTGTTGAATATGATAGAGCTAAGTCTGGCCGCTGCTCCCTGAGTGGCGCTTGTTCATTGCTGCTCTTATTCTGGACCTACATTCACTCTCTTATTTTGTCTCCGTGTTTCTACGATTTTCTCACAATGCAGAAAGAAGAAAAGCAAGGGAAATTGAACTTTGTGCTGCTCTACCAAAAGGAAAACCCCGAGGCCAGCATTGAGGATTCCATCAACTTCGTGCAATTGCTGCTAGAACAACTGAAGAAAGAGTTCCTCCTACACGTCCTTGAGGAACTCTGCAACTTGCCTGAACCGAGCAGGCGGCTCCACCTCGGGTGCTTGAAAGTGTTCCACATGTTCTTCAACTCCTCTAACCGCTATGACTCAGAGACGGGCATGCTCCACGACATCCAGAAAGCGCTTGTAGTCCCACCGCGAGTCCCCAAATTGAAGCCCTTGAGGCCTTTGCCGGAGCAACTGGGACCGAAGCCACGGGAGTTTGTTACCAAGAGCCTGTATGGCCAAGTCGGCCTCGAGCGTTTTCCTAGGAAGAGTTTTGTTGGGTATCGAATATCTTCCCGAACTGGCCTAGTGGATAGATGGGAGAAGATGTACAAGTCATCTAATTTTAAGTTATGTTTCGCTTAGTTATAGCAGTAGTAAATCTTCATGTACCATGGTCATGAATTAATCTCATAGGTTCCCCCACTTGAAGCTATTTTGGTTTATATCAATAATGAAATAAGTGTGTAAGGGCAGAGTACTCTCTGCAAGTAGCTTATAAAGATGCGTAAATCGGAAGTGGACAGTTCATCCACATGCTTCAATGCAATAATATTTTATGCTTCAGTGTCATTGTTGTCCATGTGGAAAGCGTTACAAATCGACCTTCTAATTTGGTTAGAATTTGAACAAATTGGGATCTTCTAATTGAAAATTCAGTAAAAATAGTTTCGGTAAAAATAGTAATGGTTGAGTTGCGATGAGTGTCATCTACACAATAAACTAAATTTGAACTATTGAAAATAGTGAGTTTAATATGGGCCCGTTTAGTAATGCTTATGTTATGGAGAATAATTTCTTTTCAAAATAGTCTTTTTGTATTTCTATTCCTTGGAATAATTTTTTAGGAAAATAACGCGTTTGATAATTACATAAAATTTTGATTCTTGGAATGGAAAAAAATTAATGTGTTTGGTACATATCACAATTTTTTTTTGTAACATATTATTTATTTTATTTTTTTAATAACTTCTTAAGTTTTTTTTTTCTTTGCTTATTCTTCCTTGCCTGCGGCTGTTAATCGTTGGTTGTGGTCGACAGTCGGCTGGCGGAGGTGGTGGCTAGATAGCAGAGGGCGGTGGCATCAAACGGCAAGCGGGAAGGAAGAAGAAAGAAAAAAAAAACTTATTTCTAAAAATGGTTACAATAAACTATTTTAGTTTACTTCTTATTTTTGTTCAAAATTTATTCCCCGACCATTTTTCTATTTTGGAGAATAGAAAAATTAATTGAATTATCAAACGCATTTATGTTCTTTTTTTGTTCTAGGGAAAGAGTAGAAAAACAAAAGAACAAGAATGTTAACAAATAGGCTCTATAAATCTCAAGGAGATTCCATCAAATGTGATGCTTGTTCAATTTCTGCTTAGTGCATTACTTAGATTGCAGAATTATTTTGTGAGAGAGAGAGAGAGATCACAACTAATCGGTGGAAACTAGAATTGTGGGATCAAACACGTGAGAAGAAACGAGATCATGAACCTTGGCTATCCCACTTACCTCAGCATGAGGGCCACCGCCACCACAGCCGACTATCGTTGCCTCCGCCCTCGACCAAAATCGTGACATTCGCTTTCCACTACTGCCTGCCACAGATTTTCCCCACCAAAGCCTCTAATCTCGGCTCACTCATTTCCCTCTGTTTTCCACTCGCATGGCCACGACTTGTCCACATTGTCGTTCATCCCAAGCTTGGCCAATGCGCTCGAGCCTCAAATCTCATATATGAGTTTGAGCCTACCCTAGATTTGACATCTAGGGCTCGAGCCTAGCGTTGCCAAGCCCGAGATCCGAGGCTTGCGATTGAAGGGGTTGGCTCACACCCGAGGGTGAATCGTAAGGAGGAAGGTAGAGGGCTTCAAAGATCGATAAAAAAAAAACAAAAAAAATGTTGACAAAACTTGGGAGAAACAGATGGACTTCCGAAACAAAAAAAAAAAAAAAAAAAAAAAAAAAAAAAAAAAAAAAAGGAACAATTGTCCTAAAGGCACCACCTTAAAAAACAAATTGCCAATGGGGCTAAATTTATTGTGATATATATACTAAACTAAATTTGGATAATTAAAGATGATGGAATTCATATGAATTTCGGATGTATCTCATGAGATTTCACAGCTGAAATTCAGGTTAATATATGCATTAAATTGGTTGAAAACTTGTAATAACATACCCATTTGTGGGCAACCGTGCTGGTATTTGTTCTCCCCCGCTTCAATGCGGTCGAGAGTTCGAATCCCCGTGGTGCAAGCGATTTAAGTGGGGGGCCCTGACGATGGGTTGCTGGGCCAACTTCCCCTGAGGTATAGTCGTTGTTGGGCTTCCATCGCGAAGGCCCGTGAGACCCCGATCGGCGTAAGTCGACAAGGGTATGCTCCGACGGATTCTCGGTCACAAAAAAAAAAAAAAACTTGCAATAACATCGCTAAATTCATACATAGCAACATATCACCAACACACTAGATATAACTTCTATTAACTAAAAAATAAAATAAAATTCACATGATAGAAGATGTGGAAAATTAACTTGGGCTATAATGTTTAAGAGTAGCGATCGAGAGAGGACCTTATAAATTTTACTTGAACGTGAACGGAGAAATCAGGAGATGAGGACGGCATGAAATATGTTTTAATAATTGAAGAAACATGATGGACTTTTTTTTCTTTTTGGAAGAAAAATAGGGAAGGGATTCAAATATGCCATATTCTAGATGTGTATGGAGTAAAAACAATAAAGAAGAGAGAGAGAGAGATGGGCTAGAAGCCGCGTGCTTCGCTTCTTGAAGAAGCTAATTAGCCTGTCCTTGTTCTTCTGGTATTAGACGGAGAGAGGAAGGGGAGTTGCGACTTCTAGTGACTGTACTGTGCATTGTAATCCCAACACAAAGTTTCTTTACATACGAGCATTTAAAATGTCTTCAACGGACATTCTAGATCTCGTCGATGGATCCGCGTGCAATGGCAACCTACCCTCCAAGGAATAGTTCATTGGGAATTTTTAGAAGCGCCCCGTGAACATTGCACTAAAGACAACAAAATTATGAACAAACAAACATTACTGCCAAGCTTATTATACTAAAAATGCAATGTCCAAAAGTGCAGGACAATTAACAGGCCTACCATAAGCCGCAACGTTCAGAAAACAAATGAAAAAAAAGCCTAATTTCACAGAATCACAGGTAGTCACCCGGTGTATAGGAACAGACGATTTATATATGCTACATATAAAATTTGATGTATTTTCACAATTCACATACTAATTACAACATACTTATGAATAAATGATAACAGATGTTTATCTTAATCATATCGATTTCAGCACTCAATACAATTAATTCATAAGTTACAATTGATGCAGGATACTAGTTTATACCAATATTACTATTGAACCAATGCATGGTTTTTTCTTAATATAAGATGTATCGATTAAACTTTAATGATAGACCGAACCATTTGGAAAAAATAATTAATCTAATTTTTTTTATTGAAAGTCCTAAAACTAGTTTTATATGGATAAGCGTATTGAAACTTTTAAAACTTATCACGAAAATACGATTGAGTCTCAAAATTTTCAAAATATGCAATCAAGTCCTTAAATTTGTTGCGAAAATGCAATTGGGTCCTAGAACGGAATGTAGTTTCTTTAATGACAGAAATGTTGATTATGAAATGCATTCTATTGATTAATTTTTCGAAAATGATACAAGTGATCATTTTAAAGATAATGTTTTACAAATCGTTGATGTTTTGTTGAAACAAATGCATCCATCAGCAGGATTCCTTAACAATAGACATCTCGCAAATTAATTCTAGCTGTTATTCTGGTCTAGATTGGCTATTAGTCAGTTGGAGTCATTGTTGAGGGATGAAGACTAACAACTGACCAGCTAGCATCTTCAGGAGTTCCAAACGAGGAAGTAGGTAGCTTGTTCCAAGAATTTGTGGAGTGGCAGGATCAATAAAGACTGAATTAAGAGGACTCAAGTGATGGAAATTTATGCGTCACGATTTTAGTACTTCATAACTTATTATCCAGGGTAAGTTAAGGCACCCGCAATTTTTTTGTCTAAGCGCCATCTCTTATTTTAGTACTTTAGAAGTAGCTTAGTATGCGTAGATACTCTCATCACTTGATAGCCTAAGTTTCAAATATACGTTTATCACCTCACATTTCATGAACTTTCAGCGGTTTGATTGCACTCGTTTATGTCACAAGTTGATGCATTCTTTAATCTCACCATATTACAGTTTGCATCCAAATTGAAGTTCAAACCCAGTTAGCACATTTAGCAAATCGAGCAGATTTCTCAAGTTCCACCAATCAGAAAATGCTACCAATTAATTTGTCAGTTCAACTGGGTCCTCCTGGGTATTAGGAGTTGGGCCTACTTTTACGTAATTTGAGGTAGAGTAATGCCGAAGTTGGTTGATGTTCTTTTCATACAGCATGTCCGGAAATTATGGATAGTGAAAGATGACATGACATCAATAGACTTGGATTAATGGACCTTTGATTTTCATGGTACTTCCATGAGATAGGGATGTCAAGTTACCCGATCCAACCCGACCAGAATTTCTTGGGTATTTTCAATTTGGTTCAAGTTTCATGTTTCACGTTTTGCTTCTTCTTCTTTTCTTTTTTTTTTCCTTTCTTCCCTTCTTACCTACGTAATCTTTCTAAAGCACATGCCACGTATGCAGGATTGTTTATAAACAACCATTTATTCAAAAGTTGCGTGCAAAAAAGAATATTAAATTAACTTATAAAGAATGACCAAGATAGTCAAATGTCATTAATGGCGAGCAATCAGAAGAGTGCTTCTAGATATATCGAGTTCATCCATGAAATCAATACAATCAATGATGTGACCAAATACAAAGACAAATCATTTCCGACGTAAATGAAAGTAGGAAAAATCATCTAAAACACGAACTTTCGTGAATCAACAAGAGAACAACTGCCTCGCTTGCTTCAACATGGAATTGGCTCTCATGATTGGAAGGTTGATTTAGTAGGGGGTCAACATATTTGGATGATGGATCACTGAGGACACTAGGGGCGAGTGTGGCTCCAGGGTAGAACCTGAAACTTGAGAATCGAATTTTACTATTAAAAATGTAGATGTAGATGATACATGGTGATGGGATATAGTGACGTGGTAAGTCTATGTAAAAATTCACAAGGTTAATACCACAAAAAACCTCTAATTAGTATACCTATGATAAATTTACCAAAAATTATTTTTTAGTCACCAAAAACTCTAAACGGTTACATGTATGATATATGTATCTTGTGACATATTCACATATAAAATTCGTCTATGTGGAGCAAATCATATGGTGAATCTTTCAAGTTGAACACTGGTATTAAATTAAACACTTCAAATGAGTTTTAAACCAACAACAATAATGCAAATTTGCGGATGATATGATATAAATATGCAAGACAGACATAGGGATAGTGGCAATAATGTTATGGGATCACCCAAGGGCTGCTTGGAACTCTCGAAATGACCAAATAAGACCTTATGGCTTGTTGTCTAGCCCTTTAGGTTTGTTGGATAGCGCGTACTTAGTGCCCATTTGCCCATTAAATGATCCCAAGTGAACCTTGAAATGTCTCGACATGACAGCGGGCCCTCGGGACCATCCCTAGACACCTCGATACATATATTCATCAAAGGACGGCGCTGAGACCTCACTGTCAATTGGCTGGCACCCAACCAATGGCAGGCTCGTACCTGAGATGTTTCGGGTTTGCTCGGGATCATTTAATGGGCATGGCAAATGGGCATTAAGTACGCGCTATCCAGCAAGCTTTAAAGGCTGGACAACAAGCCACGAGGTCTTGTTTGGCCATTTCAGGAGTTCCGGGCAGCCCTGGCTGAGTCCCATAACGCTATTTCTACTATTCCTAAGAACCATCGACATCCACCATGAGAATCATGCTCATGAGCGGTGCCGCATTATTTAATGCGCCAACAACAACACGAGTTTCAAGCTTCAAGAGCTTCGAGAGTTTCAAGTTCCAAAGACAGGAGTCCCCACTTAATCAATGACCCATGAGTTCACATCTATCATTGGTTTCATCACATTAATAATCGACATAAGAAGAAAATTGAGAGGAAAGAAAAGAAATGACAAAACTAATTTTGTTTTCATGCAAAGTTTCTAGTCAAGTCCTCCATTTTGTTGGCAAGAAACTTCCCATGTAAGCACCAGGAAAATCAATGACCCATGAGTTCACATCTATCCACGTCATTGGTTTCATCAGATTGATAATCGACACAAGAAGAAATTTGAGAGGAAAGAGAAGAAATGACAAAACTAATTTTGTTTTCATGCAAAGTTTCCAGTTAAGTCCTCCATTTCGTCCGCAAAAAATGTGACATCCTGAATTTCGACCCCGTCTTGAATATATGAAACGGGCATTTTGCCGGCGCGCCTATGATCTTTTATCTCTGAGCTGATCACTCACGAGTTAACCAATCTATTGGATGAAGCCGTTAATGAATATAACCGCGGTAAAATCCCTAAAAGCTACTCGATAGGTTGGATTGAGCTAGAATCGTGTTCGATCGATTTTAACTAAGAAATTGAATTCGGTTTCGGAAATCGGATGTTCGAACATATCGCAATTCATTTATAGGATGTCGTCTTGTCTTTTGGAGTAATTTTGTTGAGTTCGAGATTTTACGGAAAACCGATTCGAAAGTTGTGGAAAAATAGCAGAAATTTCGGATGGGCTCAATTGAAGAAAATTTAGACTTCTAAGCCGAACTATTGGATGATGGGAATTTTTGGAGATGTGTGGGCTTTTTTTTCGACGAAATTGGACTTCGAATTTGAGAAATTAAGGATGAAATTGAAATCCAAAATTTAGGGAAATTCGGAGCTAGGCATGGAGGGGTGCAACATTGGTCATCAAATTGGTTTAATTGAGGATTATATTGCAAGAAAGTATTGGGGGACAAAGGTTTAATTGAAAGGATAAGCTTGAAGACTACTTGGATCAAGTAATGATGTTATAAGATATTTTTTGGACTTTTGTCTTTCTCTCTCTCTCCACCAAACTTCTCGAGCACGTCCTCGCAATCCATCTCTTCATGTCTTCTCTTTCTCGATCAACCGAAGCCCACCGTTTCTGCTTGCTTTTGTTTACTTCGGTCCACGTTTCTCTCCCTCTTGCTGTCTCTCCACCGAACTCCACCCACGCGGCCTCATGTCCAGCGGTGAAATGGAGTCAACGAGTTGGTGAAGCCCTCCCCAAAGTTGACCCAGCTCCACGAAGCCACAACCCACCGAGACAACGCCCACACCCTTAATTCTTTGCCAGCTCGCCTCTGCCACCATCTTGCCTCTCGTGTCTTCATCTTGCTGCCACAGATTTTCGCTCGCCTTCGCTGCTTCCTCGCCCAGCATCACCGAAGTAGCAGTCCACGTCTCCAGCAAAATCATCACCAGCGAACCAAATTCTGCTTTGCTGCCTGTAGCCGTCCACGCAATCAAGCAGCGCTCGAAGCTGCTCCATTTCCGCGTGGTCTTCCCCGGCAATTCGGCCCAGCGGTTGGACCATTTGAAGCCGTGAGCAAGCCAGCCCAGTTCGGTCTTTCTTCAGTCCAGAATCCACGTGAAGTTCAGCCCAGGTTGCGGCCCATTTTCAGCCGTGAGACCCAAGCCCAGCAGCCTACTTTTAGTCCTCCAACTCAGCCAAGTCTTGGGCCCGCGAAGCAAGTCGGCCCAAGTTCGGCCCAAGCCCAGCAATTTGCTGTGGCCTTGCAAGGCCTTTGGGCCTGGCCCGAGTGATCGTTGACGTCGTCGAAAATTCGGATTTCGGCCGTTGTTGCGCTGTCGCGTTGCCGTCGTGATGTTCCAGTCTTCGCTTTGCCAAGTAAGTAATCTCACTAATCCTTGCTTAGTAAACTAATGATCCTTAAGGGTTGATTAGATTTAATTAAGTGTAATTAGGTGGTTAGATTAGAATGGATTAGTGATTATTAGTTAATTGCATTACATATTAGTTAGGTGGTTAGTGTACTTAGCTAGAGAACTGCCTATACTATTTATTGAATGCATCTCGGGATTTGTCCCGATCCTTATTGGGCTTCAATTAGGCAATACGGGCCTAAATTGGATTTTTAGTATTTATTTATTAATTTTCAAAATGAATTATTTAATCATTTATTTTTTGGAAATTAGGCAAGGATAGCCAATGACCGAAATTTTGTATTGATTGTAGTGGTGCTCTCTGTTTATTTAATTGAGTACCTGGTTGTGCAAATTGAGTGCAAATAGTAGTTGTGGGTATTTAATTTAGAAATTGAATAACTTTGGTAATTGAGTGGAGAATTACCAGACGTCGGTCTACAGCGTCAAAATCTATTTTTATACTACTGAAAGGAGTGGGTGAATAAAAAAAAGAAATTATTGTATTTTGGCTAAGGCTGATCGTGTGCCAACACACGTGTACTTTTATCAAATATGATGAAAATGGTAAAATTGATTGTGTCTTCGGAATAGAAAAATACTATAACGGCTCAATGATTCGTATGTCATTTGGAGAATGGACGTTATACTATTACAGCTTGATGACTCTCATGTCATTTTTGGAAAGAATTGCTTGTATACCGGCTTGATGGCCCTATAGGTCATCTTGGAGAATGGACGGTATTAAATGTCGGCTCAGTGATTCTATAGATCGTCTTGGAGAATGGACGACATGCCATAATGGCTCGGTGACTCAACATGTCATCTTGGAGAATGTACGTTATGATGAATATGCTCGGTGACTCTATATGTCATCTCGGAGAATGAATATTATAATATACTAGCTCGATAACTCAATAAGTTATCTTGGAGAATGAATAGTATGTTATAGTGACTTTGTGACTTAGTGTGTCATCTCGGAGAATGAATCGTATAATATACTGGCTTGGTAACCCGATGGGTTATTTTAGAGAATGGACAGTATTGATTGAAATGACCAAGAATGGTTTGTTTGATATGTAATCGACTAGGTCGATTGATCGAGATATTGATTTGTGATGTGACTGCTTGGGTGCTTATTGAACTATGCTAATATACAGGTGGAATCTAAGGCCAAAGTAAGTCCTCTGACTCGTGTGTGCATAGGCAGCTCGGTTAGCATATTGGTTTCCTAATCGAGTCTTAGTGGGGTAGAACTTGCTGAGACGTGTCTCATCTCGGTTGTGGGACAACATTTCAGGCCTGTAGATGAGCTTGTGAAGAAGGAACTAGAAGAGGACGATGAGCTAGTAAAAGATGAAGAGCTTGAAGGATGTGAGCTTAGTGAAGAAGAGTCAGAAGAGGATTGGGATGATTCTAAGTACGACCCAGATGAGGATTGAGATCCCATCATCTTTTGTGAATCTTGTCTAAATGTGAATAGTGTGAAACTAGAATGTTATGAATAGTCTTGTGAATAGACTTTGAGTGATGCCATGTATAAAGGTTTGGTTGTAGATTTCAATATGAAAAAAATATAGCCTTACTTTTCTATCTCATTGTGTTATTGTCTAGGGATTTATAACTGCTTCCGCATGTGCTTAAAAAAGGAAAGGGTCGGTAATACTTAATCCTGGGATATCGCATTATAAAATCGACTAAGTAAAAGGATGTGTGCGTGCCCGAGAATCGGGGCGTGACAAGAAACTTCTCATGTAAGCACCAGGAAAATCAATGACCCATGAGTTCACATCTATCCACGTCATTGGTTTCATCACATTGATAATTGACACGAGAAGAAAATTGAGACGGCAAACGGTATCACAAGAGGGTTTCCTGATTGGCAAATTTGTCGTCATTTCATCTTTCAGTGCCAATTATTTTGGGACATGCCATATGTGGACAGGAAATAAATTCATTGGACATATTTCCTACGATAGACAGTGACTCGTGTGTGTCCAATTTTAACAGTGGACAACGTAGGAGTTGTTCCACTCGATAACAGATAAAGATCACTTCATTGTCTGGTGGGCCAATGGAAATCCTTTGAAGCCAATCAGAATGAAGGACAAGAAGGCTCGTATATCTGAACTCAAAATATTTTCACTTTTAGGGGGAAATGAGTAACTTAGGAAGTTCTACCAAAAGAGGAAGTTAAAATTTGATAGTTTGAGAAAATTTATTTATCATGAACTCACGTATGTCAATCTATACACATCTTAGTAACGTAAATAATGTTCCATTAGTAAATTTTGTAGCATATCTATAAGCTATCATTGACACTAATTAATATTACTTGTATGCAATAAAGAAAAAGGGATTGAATTAATGTTGTACATTTGTCTCAATATTTGTTAAATATAATTGTCATACTGTGCATTCACTATTTATACTATAGCAACTTAGTTGACACAATGGATTCTACCTAGAAAATCACACTAATGTACTTAATGTGCAAATATCACTTAGCATCAAACATAGAACTGAAAACAATGGTTGAAGTTGTCGACTAGCACTTAGTTGTGTAGCACTTGGATTCCTCAACCATCAACTTGGTTCTGACAGGTTTTGAGGGTACAATTTCCTGGAGGAAGCCAAGTCTTTCGAAATTGATGTGCCAAGGGTTGGCTAGACGAGTTGAACATGAACGAAGATAGTACAACACTGCCCGGATGGCATAAATGCTTGAGGAAGCAAAGTGTTCATACTTGACTTTGCCATTGACGTTAGCTATATAATATAAGAAATTTTGATTTGGTACACTAATTAATTTTTTTTTTAAAATATCTTCCATAAATACAGTTCATGTGTTGATGCCTATAATGGTTTTTATCTTCCAAATGGAATCATCCCATATGAAATTTTAAGAAAAATTATCAAAAAAATCTTAAATTTACTACAATTAAATCAATTCAGTTATAAACCTTTCAATTATACCAATTAAATTCTAAACATTTTAAAGATTTGTCAATTTAGTTCATTTGATCAATTTTAATAAAAAATTGCTAACGTAGACATTGATAGTCCAATATGGCACAAGCGGCATTGGACAAACGATGTTGACGTTGACAATTTTCATATATTTTCTGATCTTTTTTATATTGTTTGTTGTTTTTCTTTTCTTTTCTTTTTCTTCTGTTTTTTTTTTTCCCTTTTTTACAACTCTAGGCTAGTGAGGTCGTTGGCCAACCCTTGCCGACCATAGGCAGGGCATTGGGTCCTTGCCCAAATCTAGGCAAGGATTGATGCCCTTATAGCTATGGGTGAGGGCCTTTGCATCCTTGCCAAGATCCAGGTAAGGGCACCAAGCCCTCGCCTAGATCTAGGCGAGGTCCACAAAATCCTTGTGGACTATAGGCAAGGGCATCGCAAAAAGAAAAGAAAAGAAGAAAAAGAAAAAGAAAAAGTAGACAAATTCTCAATACCTCATTATGACACAGTTGAACCAACAAATTAATAGTTAGCATTTTCTAGGGAAAATTGCCTAAAATGTCTTAATCCTATTACACTTTTGTCAAAATTTTATTATAAACTGTTCAATTTTGCCAATTGAGTTTTAAACTTATTCACATTTTGTCATTGAATCCATTTAGCTAATTTTAACAAAAAATTACTACCGTGGATACCAACCCTTCTACATAGCATGATGGTACTGACATTGACAGTTTTTTTTTATAGTATTTTAACAGTGTTTTGGTTTTTTTTCTTTGTTTTCCTCTCTTCTTCCTTTTGTGGGTGGCCAAATAGGCTAGCCTCGCCTACGTGAGAGTCACCCTCACTTGGGCAAAAATGAGCATCAACGAGGGCTCCCCTTGCAAGATTTGTCAAGGCCAAGGCAACCTGGTGAGGTGTCGCCTGGGCAAGGGCAAGGCCTAGTGAAGTCGCCTTGGCCTTGTGAAGGCCGGCCTCATGAAATTTGGCTTGGGGGCTAAGCTTTTTTGAAGAATCGACAAATGCTTGTACAAGTCTTTGAGGATGAGTTGTCGAGTTTATCGAGATCCTAGGGCTCGGTCATGTTTACCACAAGTTTCGAACTGATCTTAATTTGTCCGTCTTTAGTAGCCTCAAGGCCCCAATTCTATGACAATGCCAAGGTCCAAACCCGCCCACACTATCCATCTAGATTGGGATCATGCATTGCCACTCCTCCATTCATCAAAGTCGTAGTTCGCCCCTCAGGGTGTATGCTCATGTTAACAGACGTATGGTGGGTCCACTTCCACTATCCTTTGAAGGGTTATGAGGTGAAGACAGCCCGACGACATAGGAAGGAGGTAGGAGGGAACAAGATTTTTGGGGCTTGAAAGATTTTGATGACATCATGGGCCACTATTAGGCGGTACTTGTACAGTTAGGTGGGAGGGGTGACCGGCCTAGAGTCTAGTATAGTTAGTTTAATACTAACCTTTTGTACTTTCCCATAGCATCCCACCTGTCGTCTAATGTACATGTAAATAAATACGAAATGAAGTTGTCTTGTTTGCAGAAAATCTCGTGTACCCTAAAATTTCCTATAGTCCCTTACACTTCCGCATGCTTAAGAAAATTAAAATGAAGAAGATATTGGTGATAGTAGTTCTATAGTAGCCATGACGTGCCAAGGTCGTCACATGGCTGCCATCGTAGCTTCCCAAGTCTCATCCAGTTGCCTGAGCTCATGGATCGGGGACCCTAGCAACTTGCCTCAAAGCTCTCCCATGCCGGCTTTGAGCTCTTGCATCCCGACCTAGAGCTCCTCCTTTTTGGCTTTCGTTCCATCGACGGTCTAGGACAAGTCCTCTATTGTCCCCTAGACATCGGAGACGGTCTCCTCCATGACTGTCATTCGGCGTTCTAGGTCGCCCATTTGATCCCTTGAACTCGAGACGCCTAAGGGTGTGTATTAAAAGCAAAGGCAGGGCCGCTTGACCTAGAGCAGGTAAACAGTCACGAATTTTTGTTCGCATTGTGCATGGGTTGGTTATGTGTTGATCATGGATCGATCATGGGTTGCTTGCGGGTTGGCCCTTGTGCGTAACACGGCCCCATCATGGACAGTCTTAGATCATGCTTCGTCCATGGGCAGTGTCACTTTGCACTTGCCACAATGTGGAATCTATGCTTCATAATTATGCTGCACTAAAATTTTCTATGATTTGAGTTGAAAAATGAAAATGAATTTGTTGGGTAACAGGCAATCCCTATTTTGAAGCCGTGGAAGAGCCGTGTGTGTGGGATAGCATACTTGCCACAAATTTTGCTTTCATTTTTTCTAACTTGTATCTTAGGCCAATTTCCTGTGGGGAGGACCATTGTCACATGACCCTTTTGAATATGGTGAATTGTAGCTTGCACTCAATCTAGGGTTTGATAGAGAAAGCCCATCACTCCAACTTGAGAATTTACCCCAACTTGGCATTCCATCAAGTTCAACTAATGTTCTGACAAGCTCTCATCTATCATAAAAAAGACAAAGGTTGTTTGAATTAAATACGGAAGTTGCTCTAGCCATTGAAGAAGTGAAGAAGCTCCTTGATTCACTTAGGCAGGAGTGTCCAGAAAGAAGCACTTTTAATCCTCCTGACATCCTATCTAGCTCTTACTAGTCTTTACATGATACAGGTACCGAACATCATCAAACTTTAGAAGTTGAAAAACTCATTAGAGAATATATGAGAAAAGGATGGAGATTACTTGGATAGTTCGGATGATGATGAGCCAATTCATAAGTACGGTCTGTGAAGAAGTTGAAAGAAACATGTGGAAATGCCTAAAGACAAAAGATCTGAAGCATCTGAAGCTCCACGTGAAGAAGAAGAAAAAATTGACCTACGCACTACTGACGGCATTGTTCATGTAGTGATTGATATTGTTTATAGCATTGTACCGTACTATTTGGCACTATAACATATTATAGCAGAAGTGGAAAAAACGGGCTAAGAGTTTGTCATAAGTAGAAAAGTCAATTTATTAGTATGAGCCTTCACAAATGCAAACAATTGGCCATTGTTGGCCAAAAAGGTTCTGTAAAGTCATAGTGTGTTTGTCTTCATTGGTTGTTTTATGCCTATATAAGGCAATGCATGTAAATGTTAGGGGTAGAATGCACCCTCCCAAAAACAATTATTATGTGGTTTTACTATGAATCTTTAAAGCTCTCTTATCTCTTTCTTTTCACCTGGTATGATTCTTTAAACATAGAGATATTTTGATTAATTCTAGTGGTATGCTTTACACTTGCTTCAATGTAAAATATGAGGATAACAACTTTGCTACCCTACAATTTTCTATGATATGAGTCAACAAACGAAGATGAACTTGGTGGCTAATAGGTAGTTTCTTTTCTAAGGCCTTGGAACTTAGTTGACAATAAGATACCTAAAACTACAACTGAAATATGGGAATTGAAAAACATTTTAACCCGTGTGCTAATTCCATTAGTAGCTTCCTGGGTTTTCCGTTTTCTGACCTAGTGTGGACTGGTGCACCTTGACAAAATCCAATGATGAATGGGCTTTGAAAGGGGAGTTTCCTATGCCCATTGTAATAATATGGCCCAACAAGTCAAGCCTGAGCTCAACTCTCTTTCTCTCTTCTTATTTGAGCTCATGCAATGAAGCACAAGAGGATAAGAAGAAGTTGAAGCATAAATAGGGGAAAGAAAAGGGGCTCTTCGAGAAAGAAGAAAAAGGTGAAAGAAGAAAGGAGGAAAGAGAAAATTTTCATGTGCTCATGATCCATATGACTCATCAAGCTAACTCAACTCCGTTTTGCAATGCCAGTAAGAGATCAAAACCCTTAATTGTCTATTCGAACAAATTGTCACAATTATGACTTGAAATTCGTTCTGAATTGAAGCAACCTCTACTACCTTTAAATCTGACAAGTTATCGAGAGGTCTCTCATCGAGCTCAGATGATAGAGAGAGGTTTGAACAAGCAAGTTACCTTGTATGGATTGAGGTTTAACTCTCACAGAGAAGGTATTCGTCAGGGGAAGAGGCCCATGCTTGGAAATAGATTCCAAGTTCCACCAAATAGGAGAGGTGGAGTTGGCAAGCCAGTGCCAAATAGGATTGATTTATGTCGCGCTTGTGGAAGGCGACATGAAGTGAACTAGTGCCCCCAAAGGATGGGTGCATGTTTTGAATGTGGCCAATAGGGTCACTTAGCCAAGAACGGTCCCCGGAGACAGGGGAGACCTCAACAGTTGCCGCCGCCGCCGCCACCGTTGGGTCAGATCAGGGGGAATGTACCGCAGAATGTACTGTAGGGAAGACAACTTAGACCTCCGATTCAAGGCACAATGTATGCTATCACTTAAGGTTAGGCAGAGACTGCACCTGACGTGATCACAGGTATGGTTTCGCTAAACAACCGTCCTGCTTTTGCTTTATTCAATCCAAGCACAACACATTCCTTTATTGCCAAGCGGTATGTTAAGTTGATAGGGTTGAATCCTAAATTACTGGAATCTATTGTTAGCATATATACACCATTGAAGGAAAATGTGTTATCTGCTTTAGGTTGTTCTGGTTGCAAGTTAGCGATTGGTGAGCAAGAGGGAAAAATAGACTTGTTAGTCCTAGCCATGTATGACTTTGATTTAATAATTGGCATGGACTAGCTCACCAAGCAATGATCTAAAATGGATTGTTATCGCAAGTTGATTCAATTTTACCCATTAAAGGGTGAGAGCTTCGAGTTTGTAGGGAACCGAGGAAGACCCTCGATTTCCTTGATCTTGTCGTATGAGGCAACTCGTTTGTTAAACGAGGGTTGCTAAGGTTACTTGGCAATTGTCGTGGATACGACAATTGAGGAATTGAAAATGGAAGACATTGCTGTAGTGTAAGAATTCCCAGATATGTTCTCAAAGGAATTGCTGGGATTACCACCAGAAAGAGAAATTGAGTTTGTGATTGAGTTAGCACTCAGGACAAAGCCAATCTCTAGGGCTTCTTACCGAATGTCGTTATCTGAATTGAATGAACTGAAGGTGCAAATGCATGACTTATTGGATAAGGGATTCATTCGTCATAGTGCATCACATTGGGGAACACCAGTTCTATTTGTAAAGAAGAAAGATGGATCGTTGCACTTATGCATCAACTATCGGCAACTCAATCAGATTACGATCAAGAACAAGTATCCATTGCTGATGATCGATGACTTGTTTGATCACTTACAAGGAGCGTCGATATTTTCGAAGATCGACTTGAGAACGAAATATCATCAACTGAGGATCAGGAAAGAGGACATTCCAAAATCAGCATTTCATACTCGGTATGGTCATTACGAGTTCACTGTGATGCCATTCAGGTTGATGAATGCCCCAACTACTTTCATGGATTTGATGAACTGAGTATTCAAGGAATACCTGGATCAGTTCATAATCGTGTTCATAGATGATATTCTGGTGTATTTTAAAAGTGATGAAGAGCATGAGAATCATCTAAGATTGGTGCTGCAGACACTGAGAGTCCATCAGCTGTATGTCAAGTTCAGTAAGTGCGAGTTTTCATTAACTCGTGTTGCTTTCTTAGGTCACATGATTTCAAGCGAAGGAATCTCTGTGGACCCGAAAAAGATTGAAGCTGTGATTAATTGGCCAAGACTGACTACAATGACAGAAATTAGAAGTTTTATGGGTTTGGCAGGTTATTACAGACAATTTGTGGAAGGGTTCTCATCATTAGCATCGCCATTGACAAGACTCCTGAAGAAAGAGGAGAAATTTGTGTGGACAGACAATTATGAGAGTAGTTTCCAAGAGCTTATGGAAAAGCTGACTATCGCACCTATGTTGACAATTCCATCTAGTCTTGGAGGATTCAAGATCTATAGTGATGCATCACTAAGAGGATTGGGTTGTGTGCTAATGCAACATGGTAGAGTTGTTGCATACGCCGCCCGTCAGTTAAGGCCTCATGAGTTGAATTACCCGAGGCATGACTTAGAACTTGCAACTATCATATTTGCCCTCAAGATTTGGAGACATTATTTGTACGGAGAAAAATTCTAGATCTTCACGGACCATCAAAGTTTCAAGTACCTATTCTCTCAGAAGGAATTGAACATGAGACAGCGTTGATGGATGAAATTACTAAAGGACTACGACTGTGATATTCTATATTACCCAGGAAAGGCAAACAAGGTCGCCGATGCTTTGAATCAAAAGTCTTGTTGCTCATATATTGATTAAAGAGTGGAACTTAATCGAGAGAGCTCGAGATTCGGTATTCAAGTTTGAGGTAAACCACCTTTCAAGTCTTATGGCCACCCTTATAATTGAACCGAATGTCCAAATCAGAATCAAGTTACTCCAACCGATAGACGTAGATGTATAGAAAATTCTACAAAAGGACACTAAGAAAAGAAAAGCTGATTTTCAGGTTTCTGATGATGGAACGCTAAGGTTCCGAGGACGTTTAGTTATACCTAATGATGTGGAGCTTAGAGAGGATATCTTGTTAGAAGGGCATTGTAGCAGTTACAGCATTCATCCTGGAAGTACCAAGATATATCAGAATCTGCGTCAACATTATTGGTAATCATGTATGAAGGTAGACATCGCCAAGCATGTCACCAAGTGTCTAATGTGTCAGCAGGTCAAAGCTCAACATTGCAAGCCGGGAGAACTTTTGCAACCTCTCGAGATCCCAGAATGGAAATGGGAACATATCACGATAGATTTCATGACTGGACTACCGAGGAGTCAAAGAGGAAATGATTCGATTTGGGTAGTGATCGATAGACTGACAAAGCTGGCTCACTTCATTGCTGTACGAAAGGACCTTAGCTTGGATAGATACATAGATCTATACGTGCGTCAAGTGATTCATATGCATGGAGTGCCGGTTACGATAACTTCGGATAGAGACTTGAGGTTTACTGCCGCTTTTTGGAAGAGCTTGCAAAGTGTTATAGGTACAAAGCTTCAGTACAATACGACATATCATCCTCAAATGGATGACCAGTCTAAAAGGACCATTCAGACCCTCAAGGACATGCTGAGAGCTTGTGTACTAGACTTAAAAGGAAGTTGGGAAGATTAACTACACTTGGTGGAATTTGCTTACAACAATAGTTATTAGCAGAGCATCAAGATGGCTCCATTTGAAGCATTATATGGCAGAGTGTGCAGGACACCTGTGTGTTGGGATGAAGTTGGGGAAAGAAAGATTACAGGCCCAGAGTTGGTTCAACAATTAGTCGATGCCGTGGTAGTTATCAGAAACAGATTAAAGACCACTTAGAGCAAACTAAAAAGTTACGCAGACAAGCGTCGGAGGTCTTTGGAATTCCAAGTTGGTGATCACGTTTTTCTGAAAGTGTCACTAATGATGGGAACTTTGCGCTTTGAAAAGAAAGGAAAAATGAGTCCAAGGTACATAAGTCCGTTTGAGATTCTTGATAGAATCGGGAGTCTAGCGTATCGTCTTGCGTTGCCGCAAGTGCACGACGTCTTTCACATGTCGATGTTAAGGAAGTATGAGTCTGACCCGACCCATGTGCTCAATTTCGAGGAATTGGACGTGGATGACCATGTGTCATACGTTGAAAGCCCGGTTCAGATTGTGGATTGAAAAGAGTAAGTTCTGCGTACAAAAATCATTCCGTTGGTCAAAGTGGTCTAGCAACACCACGGTACTGAAGGATCGACTTGGGAGACTGAAGAGTTGATAAGATAGCTGTACCCTCACCTTTTTGATGAAGTTTTGTAATGATTTAAATTTCGAAGACAATTTTTATATAAGAGGAAGAGCTGTGACAACTTGAATTTTCAGATTTTGTTTTTGATTAAATAAATTAGGCATTTTCTTACCTATACGAAATAAAAAAATAAAAAAAAAAATAAATCAGGCATTTCGTTGACGCGCCTTATAGTCTTATTCTCGAAATGATCACTCACAAGATAATTGGACTATCTGGGAAAGCAATTAAGGAATCTAAATGCAATGAACTTGAAAATTCGATCAGGAAATAATTGCTCGATCATATTGGTCTGCAGGGGTCATTACGGCACTTTCAAAATCGATCAGAGATCGGAGATAAGTTGACTTGACTGAGATATGTGATCAGAGTGTGAGTGATTCCACCTGATTGCAAAGTGATCAGAGTGTGGGTGATTCCACCTGATTGCAAAATACTCATCGATCGGTACTAAACCAATTTTTCTATCATTTTGGTACCCAATGCTCGTATTTGAAACTTTAAGATTTTCACGACAACCAAGAGTCGCCAATGAGTCGACGATGTACAATGTGACTCGAGATAAATCAATTACGGGTCAATTGCATCAAAAATTCCTAAAAGCTACCCGATAGACTAGATCATGCTAAAATGGCTTCGGAGTGAAATTAACCGTGAATTTGAACCCGATTTCAGAAATTGAAAGTTCTATCATGTCACAACTTATTTTAGGAACAACGACTCATTCTCCGAAGAATTTTCAGAGATTTTGAGATTATTACGGAAAATCGATTCGGACGACGTAGAAAATTAGCAAAAATTCGATTTAGCTCATTTGAAGGAAATTCTAACTTCCAGACCGAGCTACTTGATGACAGGAAAATGTGGAAATTTTGTGGGCTTTTCCATGACAAAATTTGGATATTGATTTGAGAAATTTCATGAAGAAATTGGAATCTAAAGTGGTGAAATTCGAAGCTTTGGTTGGGGCGGTGCATTATTTGCATCAAAATTTATTTATTATGGGCTTATCTTATTGGAAAGTATTAAGGGGGACAAGAAGTTAATGGAAGGGATAATGGTTGACTAATATTCCCTATTTGCTAGCTTCCACCTCACAGTTCAGGCCCCCCTCCTTTGGACGTCTTCTCTTCCCTCATTCACATGCTTCAGCCTTCTCGAACAAGCTTCGCTGCCCTGTCTTCTCTCCAACTGAGCACCCACAGTAGCCGTTCACGAATTTTCCCCACGCCACCACTGAATCCCCACCGCTAGTTTGTGATTCTCCACGCGTCAAAGCCCAGCTCCTTCGGTCAACTCTCTTTTCTTCGCTAACTACAGCAGCTCATGCCAATCGCACACCCAGCGAAGCCGAGTTCACACCAACGAGCTGACCGCGTTGCCTCTCACCTTCAGCCACGTGGAGCCTAGCCCATCAACAGCTCTGCAAGCCCACATTTCCCCACAACTCAATCAACCGAAGCTGCTCCATCTTCGTGCCCTCCTGCCGTCTCACATTTCAACCCTTTGTCCATGCGTCTTTGACGATCAACCAAGCAGAGTCGGTTGACCCTAGTAGTGAAGCCAAAGACGCCAGCTTCTCCATTGCTACTTCGGTTTGCAACAGCTGAGCCCATTTGGGCCGCAAGTTAGGCCAGAATCGACCCATCTCCAACAGCCCACTTCGTAAGCCCAGCTTTTGAGGCCCAATTCCAGCAAGTCCACTGAAGCCACGCATTTTTTGCAAGCCTAGTTCAGTGCGGTCCAGCCTGTGAAGAAGGCGCAACCGTAGCCAAGTCCAAGCCTAGTAATTTTCTGTGGGCTTGCAAGGCCTTTGGGCTTGGTCCAAGCCTGTCAATGTCATTGCGAGCCCAAGTTCGACCGCCGTCGTGCCTCCGTCGCGGTGATTCGGTCTCCGCTTTTAATCAAGTAAGTTTTGCTCACTAATCCCTTATTAGTCGGTTAATGATGCTTAGGGGTTGATTAGATTTAATTAAGTGCAATTAGGTGGATATATTATATTAGAGTAATTAAATTGAAGACTTAATGATGCATGTTAGACAAATGGATAGTGTAGCTAGCAATGAAATAGGTCCTGGTATTTATTGAATGAGTCTCGGTAATTTTTTGGGCTCATCTTGGCTTCCAATTAAGCATCTTGGCTTCCAATTAAGTGTTATAGGCATAAGTTGAATTTATTGCAATTATTTATTATTTTCCGTAATTATTTAATTATTTATTTATTTTTCGAAAATTAGGCTAGGATAGCCGATGAACGAAATTTTGTCTTTGATTGCAATGGTGCTTGCTCTCTGTTTATTTATTTGAGTACCAAATTGTGAAATTTTAATGTGATTGGTGATCGTGGGGAATTATCACAAAAATGAATGGGTCAGCAATGCGTCCTAAAACATCGCTATTATATCAACTAAGCAGGGATGGGCACGTGCCCGAAGGGTCGGGACATAACATTACTTGCCACTCATAGGAATCCATCTAAAAGATAAGAGCACAATAAGAAATCCTTCTTGTTCTCAAGCTAAAGACTAAACGGACTAACATTCAAAATAAGTCTGCATTCTTATTAATCATAACATGTTATATAGACGAACTTGAAGCAACCCTCCAAGCATGAGCAATTACAAGACTCCTTGGGAAGACAAAGGGCTCATAAATAAGGACTCTAGAAATTTAAAACGACATTTTACTAAACCTTGAAAATATAAGAAATAAATATTGTTGGGTGTAGGTATCCAAGACTTGCTCGATTCAATGAATGTAGGCACCTTTCAAAACATGCGGCTACCGAAGTATCAGTATAGTTACTAAAGTATCAGTAACTATGAGATCGGTAACACTTTTGTAGAACTGATGTTGTCTCAGAAGGCTCCGGCATTATTTGACATTGCAAACGCAACTGAATAATTGCTCAGCCTAAGATACACTTTGCATGTAGTCTTCAATCTTTTGACCAGCAGCAGCTAGTCTAGCTTACACACTTGCTATGTGATTACACTTGCGCTAATATCTCAGTCGAGAGCAAGAGGCTGGATCACGGTAGATAGAATTTGCCGCCGAATGTCTCCATCCTGGATGCCGAGCCCATCTCCAAACTGGTAAAGCATGTGCGCAACACGAGCTGCATTCATGGCGACATCAATGAAGGGTTGGAGAATTGGCAACTTGGCATTGCCGAAGCAATAAGCATTAATGCTTTTCCATGCTTGGTTTATTAATTCCTTGATGTGCTTCCGAGCAACGTCCTCCGACACGTTCGCTTCTCGCATGTAGCAAACCACCGAGGATGGAGCATCTCCTCTATCTCTTTCAGCCTAATCAAACAAATAAATCAATTTAACTTGTTAATTATATTCCGCAAGCTAAGAATTTGTCCATCATGTCGAATTAATATTTGCATAGAAGTTTGATAATTACCATAGACGTTCCCAGGTCATTGCAGAGTCGAATTATCATGGACACGTTGTAAATCAGATTTTTGTTTCTCTCTGGCAACTCTTCTACATCCTCCAGTTTCATATGTCCCACAAAATAATAAGCATGAGACAAGATCAGTGGTCCAGAAGATGATGTCCAAGCATTGCTCAAGTACTCTTCCAAAGATGGTATGTGGCCGATATTGTCCCACTTTGCTTCAGTAAGTAACGCTTTGCAAAAATCTGCCCACTGTGAAAAATAAGGGAAAAAGGAAGATTTAATCGAAGATGATTAATTATCTAAGGACGTAAATTACTTGCGGTGACATATGCATGGACGTGCAGTAATCCGACAGTTTTTTGCTTACGGCTTTCGTAAGATTTGGTAGCACTCGATGCCAATCTTCATCCTTGCCAATATCATAAGCATTCTCATATGTAACATCGTGAAGCACTTGGAAACATATCTTCATGCAGTCGGGAAGCTGTTGAATCTGCTCTGAGTCCCATCTGAAAGCATCAGACTTTCCAGTTTGAGAAAATAAGCTAAACAAACACGAAAGGAAGAGATTAAGAGGCATCGTGGCCAACCCGGTAATGGCGCTGGTGAAGCATTCTAGCTCCTTCAATGAACCATAAAGATCGTAGACATCGTCAATCACCAGTATCAAGATGATGACCTTGGTGAGAGATTTTCTAAGAGAGCTGAACCGTGGTTCCTGAGAGAGTCCAAGGGCGCACAAGAAAATTTCGACCAGCCGGTCCCTCGTGAAGTCGACATGTTCAAGAAGTCCAAGATCCCTCCACCACCTGAACTTACCGAAGCAACTAATCAAAATCAAAAGCTATGAAAAACACATCATGTCCGGTACAGATATCATCAAAGTACAATTTCTTAAGATGAATATAGACCACATAAATCTTAAATGAGTTTGAGCGTGTTAAAATTACCTGGATATTTCTATAAGATCTCTTTGGTGTGTGGCTTGGACAATGTTGAAATTGAGCTTGGCAAGCTCGAGCAGATTACTTTGCTTGTCCTCCTGTTGCTCATACAAGTCAATTTGCCATTTGATGTCGAACCACTGGACCCTCCTGTGCATCGGAAGCTCCAAATAATGGGCGGCACGTTTGAAGAGCAGACCGTCCAAACCAGGTACTCTCTCGTGGAGAATCCCAGTTGAAAAGGTTTTCGCTTCATTCAAAATGTTTTCGTCTTCCAAAGCCAGATGTGATGCCTCAAGAAACTCTACTATAGCTTCAACTGTAAGAGTTTTTCTAATTGTGGACTACATTAATTGATATTGTAATTTACCGTTTAACGTTTATCGTTTTACGGGGTTTGGTCTAAGGTGAGATAGTAGGTTTAATTAGTCTAATATGGGCCATTTAGTGTGGGTAGTTGGCTGGCAGAATGAGGACTACTAAACTCTATAAATAGTCTTCAAGTCTCCTCTAACCATAATTCTCACATATATCCTCACCTAAGGGGCGTTTACCTAACGCTACACGCGTGAGGTACCTCATCGTTATAGGTGATACGGAGAGGCGATAGAGGAGAAGAACTGCGCGTGGAACATTGTGTTTATCCGCCTTTCAAGAAAAATGGATCCTAAAACAACGTATGTCGATTTCTTTCTACTCAATCATATGTATCTTTGTTAGTTATGGAGATCTTGGGGTTTGCATGATATATGCGTCTAACATGTGGTATCAGAGCCTCCATCACCCTATAACACGAACGCAATTGATTTTGCCCTAATTTGTACGGATTAACCCTAATTAGTGCGGATCTTGCCCTAATCTGCGATTTTCGAGACTTTTCGTTCAATAAAAATTAAATTAAATTATATATTTGGATTGGGCTCGACAATACGAAGAAAACCGTGGGCGGCGCGTCGCCGGAGGAGGCCGCACACGCCCCCACGCGCGGCCACGCGCCGCCTGCGCGTCGAACACGCACCGCGCGTGTGCTCCACGCGCCGCGCACTCAGGCGGCGCGTGCGGGCGCGTGGAGACTTCAATTCGTGCGTGGCTGGCGGTGACGGACTCGTATGGTTATTTCCTACGTCATGGTGTATTTATTTTATATTTTTAATGATTTTATGGATGTGAAAATACATGCAAAACCCTAAATACGTGCTTTTTAGTGTATTTTTTTGCGTATTTTTCTTGTATTTTTCTGTGATTTAGAAAATACAGGTGCCGGGATATAGGTATGTTATCACATAAACATTATAAAAGTGTGATTCATTAATAAAAAATTAAACTTTATTGTATTTTATTAATGAATAAGGCAATGTAATTAGCATGTCATGTGATTTTAGTGATATAATGCCCCTATCACTAAAGTTAAATCACATGTATATGATGTATGTGAGATGTAAAGATTATATCCCTGGGATGAGAGAGTTTGAGGATTGATTGAGTTGTGACCGCCAAAGTGGACACTTGGTTGAGTTTGAGAAATTTCGATCTCGTTTTTGATTGGGATGTCTCGGTCTAATGCGTAGTCATACTCCCAAAGGAGGTGATTATGTATTAGTTCATGGAGGATACATGATAGTGTGGTGGAGGAGTGACCGATTCTAATGATTCATATACCCAAAGGTGATGAATTCACGAAGATTGGAATATATTCTCATAACTCTTATCATGTGGGGAGTGTACAATTGCTTGTCATATATTCTGCCCAAAGGTGATTATGTGATTTTGCATGTAACTCTCTGAATGTGTACTTGTGCGTCAAGTTACACAATGCTCACATGATGCTAATTATATATATTGCTTGTCTTTCGATCACCTTTTTCGTAAGTGGTAACTCCGTCACCATTGAGGTTCTTGTGGTTCGAATTTTAAGAGATGGAGAGAGGATTTTTTGTTTGCTATGGAGATGGTAGACGTTCATATGGCTCTTCTTGATGATCGGCCGGCAGATTTGACTCGCGAGAGTACAGAGGCTCAAAAAGCAAATTTTGCTGCATGGGAAAAGAGCAATAGAATTTGCTTGCTTGTCCATGAAGCGTTCCATTCGGTGAACACTTGAAAAGTGGTTTGCCTCGCAGACCGCAATGCTAGGCAGATGATGGAAGCTTTGATGGCTAGAAATCGTGTGTCGCCTAATCTTTGAGATAGGGACACATATGCAAACACTTTTTACTATGAAGTATGATGGTTCGGTGGAGTTAGAGATTATGTTCGAGGATGGTTGATTTGCAAACAAAGCTTCGGTTCTCAATGTTGAAATTCCTACTGCTTGCATTGTCCATCAAGCTCTAAATACTCTTCCTCCTGATTTTGGGATTATTAAGACCAATTATAATTCCCAAGATGAAACCTGGTCTGTTAATGACCGATTGCAAGGTTGGTGGCAGAGGAAGAGAAATTAAAGAAAGATAAAGGACATATTGCTCTTTATGCTTCTAGTTCTGCTAGTGACAAAGGTAAGAAGGTGAAAACTTATACCCATAAAAGCAATTCGAAGTTGCTGGTCCTTCCAACTACAAAGGAAATTCTCGAAGGAGCAGGTCCTTCTAACACTCGGGTCCTAAGAAGGCAATCACCAAGAAGGATGGTGTTCTTTGCTACTTTTGTAGGGAGAGAGGACACGTGAAGAAACGTTGTAGCAGGTTTAAGGCTTGGTTGTCTAAGAGAAATAAGAGAGAGCCTAAAGGTAATGATTCTTTGGCATTAGTTTATGAATCCAATCTATTTGAAGTTCCGACCAATTCTTGGTGGCTAGATAGTGGTGCAACTAATCATGTTGCATTTACTATACAGGGTTCATAAACCAAAGGACGCCAACTCAGGATGAATCAAAGCTCACTGTTGGAAACAACGTTGGAGTTGACGTTGAGTTCGTGGGAGATGTTATTTTGATTTTAGATTCTGGTTTTCGGATGGTATTAAGAAACACTTTTTACATACTTTCTTTTAGGCGGAATTTAGTTTCTGTGTCTTGTTTGGACATGTGTGGATACTCTTTTGAAATAAAGAGTAATACTATTTCCATGTTTTTTTGATTCAAATAAGATTGGGTGTTGCAATTTATCCGATGGATTATATCGATTGAGCTTATCTCCCAACGACATATACGTTGCTTATTCCGTTGAAAAGGTTGTTTCCAAAAGACCTCTACCTAAGGAACAGTCTTATGCATTGTGGCATAAACGTCTTGGTCACATCTCTAAAGACAGAGTAGAAAGGCTTATAAAGGCTGATATCTTGCCTACTCTTAAAGATGATCAAGAGACTTGCGTAGACTGTTGCAGGGGTAAGATGACTAAGATAAAGAAGAAATCTGCTGTACGAAGTTCAGACTTGTTGGAGGTTATTCACACTTTATATTAGTGGACCATACACGGCTACTTTGTGCATAAATTTTTATTTCATCACATTTATTGATGATTATTCCCGATATGGATACTTATACTTGATTAAAGAAAAGTCCGAGTCTCTTGATAAATTCAAGATTTTTCGGACTGAAGTGGAGAAACAGTTGGGAAAAGTTATTAAGATTGTCAGATCTGATCGTGGTGGTGAGTATTTTGGTAGGCACGGTGATGCTGGTCAACTTAAAGGGCGGTTTGCTAAATACTTAGAGGATTCTGGGATAATAGGTCAGTTTACTATGCCTGGAAGTCCTGAACAAAATGGTGTAGCTGAAAGGCGGAATCGTACTCTTATGGCCATGATGAGAAGTATGATTAGTAGGACCAATTTACCTAATTTTTTGTGGGGAGAAGCTTTGAAAACAGCTCTTTATATTCTAAATCGTGTTCCTACTAAAGCAGTTCCATTGACCCCTTTTGAATTGTGGACTGGGCGTAAACCTAGCTTGAATCATCTTAGAGTTTGGGGATGTCCAGCAGAAGTGAAGTTATATAATCCAACATTGAGTAAACTGGATTCCAAAACTACTTGATGTTACTTCGTGTCTTACCCAGACCATTCAAAGGGGTATCGCTTTTATAACCCTAATGGAGGTACAAGAATTGTGGAATCTCAAACTGCAAAATTTCTAGAATTTGATGTAGCTGAAAAGGGTAGTTGCTCACAAGCTATCGAAGATGATAGTATGGTGGGGATTACTGGATCTCTGTCTTATCCTGTGCAGACAATTATAGAGCCTCTTACGCCACAAACTGAGCCTATTGTGGCACATGATCCTATTGTTGAGACAGTTCCTGATGAAATTCCTCAAGCCCCTCAAATTCATAATGAGGTTGACGTAGCTCCACTCAGAAGATCAACTAGAGAAAGACGTTCAGCTATACCACTAGACTATCTAGTCTACCTGGGAGAGCATGAATATGATATAGGTTGTGTTGTTGATCCTGTGACTTATATTGATGCTATCCCATGTCCTCAATCAGATTTGTGGTTAGATGCGATGAAAGATGAGATGCAATCTATGAAACATAATGGTGTTTGGGAGCTTGTTGAATTGCCCGAAGGTTGTAAACCTATTGGTTGCAAATGGGTATTCAAGACTAAAAGGGATTTCAAAGGAAAGATTGAAAAGTTTAAAGCCGTACCGGTAGCTAAGGGTTTCACTTAAAGAGAAGGAATAGATTATGAAGCAACATTTTCTCCAGTTTCTTCTAAAGATTCCTTTAGAGTGATCTTAGCATTGGTAGCTTATTACGATATGGAGTTACACCAGATGGATGTTAAGACTGCTTTTCTAAATGGAGACCTTGATGAGGAGGTTTATATGGTGCAGCCTTTGAAGGTTTTGTAGCAGATGACTCGGTCAGCTTGTTTATAGATTAAAAAGTCTATTTATGGCCTTAAGCAAGCTTCTAGACAGTGGTATTTCAAGTTTCATAGTGTTGTTACTTCATTTGGATTTATTGAGAACAAAGTAGATCGTGCATATACACCAAGGTCAGTGGGAGGAAATATATTTTTCTCATACTTTATGTAGATGATATCTTGCTTGCTAGTAGTGACATTGGTTTACTGCATGAGACAAAGCGGATGTTATCGAAAAATTTTGACATGAAAGACCTTGGTGAGGCGTCTTTTGTTCTTGGCATTGAGATCCATAGGGATCGCTCATGCCGTTCATTGGGTTTATCTCAGAGGGCGTATATTGATCGCATTTTAGAAAGATTCAATATGCGGGGCCCCTGAAACCAGGAATTGCTCCTGTTGTTAAGGGTGATAAATTGAGTCTTTCACAATGCCCTAATTCAGATTTTGAGAAAGCTCAAATGAAGGATGTACCTTATGCTAGTGTGCTTGGAAGCATCATGTATGCTCAAGTTTGCACTAGGCCAGATATTGCTTTTGCAACAGGGCTTCTAGGTAGATATCAGTCTAATCCAGGACACGATCACTGGGTTGCTGCCAAGAAGGTTTTAAGGTACTTAAAGAGAACAAAAGATTATATGCTGATTTATAGATATGTTCCAGACCTGCAATTAGTTGGATATTCAGATGCAGATTTTGCTGGTTGTCAAGATGATAAGAAATCATCGACTGGATACATATTTATGTTGACAGGAGGTGCAGTATCATGGAAGAGTGAGAAACAAAAATCCATATCTTCTTCAACCATGCAAGCGGAGTTTGTAGCATGTTTTTCAGTTGCTACTCAAGCTATTTGGCTCCGGAACCTCATTAGAGAGTTATCAGTTTATGATTTTGTGGATAGACCCATACAGTTATATTGTGACAATAACTCTGTAGTGTTGTTTATTAATAACAACAGAAGTTTAAAGGGGTCTAAACACATGGATGTCAAATTTTTTGACTATAAAAGAATCAGTACAGAATGGTGACGTTGCAGTAGATTATATTCATACAGATGATATGGTTGCAGACCCACTAACTAAAGGCCTATGCCCGTGTGTTTTTGATCGACATGTCATTAGTATGGGCCTAGGAGCGTCTTGAGATGCTATTATTTAGTGGGAGCTGTGTTTTATTCTTCTTTGAATAAAGTTTACATCTGTTTTGTTACAATTTAATAACAGTTTGATACATATATGTCAACTTTTGCATTCAATAAAATGTTTTTGAATGGATTGTTATTATGTTGATATATATTGTTAAAAGTCTCAGGGTATTGTTTAAACCTAGAGTGAAGGCTAGGGGCATCCGGGTATCTGGTTATTAGCCTTGTGCATATGTCTTGTGATACATAAAGAAAGGTTAACCATAAGGACAAGACATATGTGGGTTCATTGGAACCATAAAGCATTCTCTTGTGACACAAGTTTTTTGTGTCGCCTAAGGTAAGAGAATGGTGATCGACAAATGGGATCTCTCTATGAGAGATGTTATCCATTTGCCACACTACCATATTGAATCCATATCAATAAAGTCGAGAGCACTTGTGACCATGGAAGGCTCTGTGTGTATACATGCAGTTACTGCCATGATTCGGTGTTTAAGACTTTATGGGATAGGATTGACTATTAAGAATGATCTCTGGACCAATGTGCGCACATACAAGATACGATTTCAATTAATATAGTCCAAGTGGGAGAATGTAAGAGTTTTTCTAATTGTGGACTACATTAATTGATATTGTAATTTACCGTTTAACGTTTATCGTTTTACGGGGTTTGGTCTAAGGTGAGATAGTAGGTTTCTTAATTAGTCTAATATGGGCTGGCTAGTGTGGGCCGAGTTGAGCCTGGCCCGTAATGAGGGGGACTGGTTGGAAACTCTATAAATAGTGCTCAAGTCTCTCCTCTAACCCTAATTCTCACATATATCCTCACCTAAGGGGCGTTTACCTAACGCTACACGTGAGGGGGCCGCCTCATTGAGCCAGTGATACGGAGGGCAATAGAGGAGAAGGACTTGCGCGTGGAACATTGTGTTTCCGCTTCCGCTTCAAGAACAATGGATCACAAAACAGGTACGTCAATTCTTTCTACTCAATCATATGTATGCTTGTTCTAGTTATGGAGATCTTGGGGTTTGCGCAATATGCGTCTAACATCAACATCTTGGCAGTTGCTTCCGTTCAACCCGTCGCTTCCTTCTTTGAAACTCCTTAATTCATCTGATTACAAATTGAAAGCCAAGGATTTACGACAGGACAGAACCGAGAACAACATTCTGATACTGCTAACCATACTCGAATTTACTGAATATTAGAACGTACAATGACTGACTACTTAAAAGATATTATTATAAAGCAGTGAAAAGAGACGTGAATTTTGAGTGGCTTGTATGCATTAAATTTCATATTACCTCTCTGCAGACGAAACTTTCTTCGCCGTATGGTCCAGATTTACATTTTCTTTGATAGTCCTTTCTCTGGAAACAAGAAGGGTTTTTCAGAAGAGCTAAGACATCTAGGCATGTCAATTGCGCGCTTCTCCAGTAGGGTGCACTGAAAGAATTCCATTGTAATCTCAACGAGTGATTTCGAAGCCGATGTGTGTCTAGCTTTCTAATGGTTACTCAAGAAAGGATTTCATAAATCATGGATTTCAGGTGGGGCTTGCCATCACAATAATAACGTGCTGGAAATTCACGTCAAGTTTTGTCTGTACATAAGTTGGACCAATTTATGTCTATGATTTAAACTAATTCTTCATGCATTCTCTCCATTAATTGATTAAAAGTAACTGTAAGGATATTAAGACGGGTATGGAAGGAACAACTTTTGTGTTGTAATCTTCATTGATTATTTGATGTGTGTTGTGCTTTGATAATAACATGTCAGAAGAATATTTAGAACTTACCTTGTGAAACGACATGGCCACGCTGTCGAAGGAGCCTAAATCGAAGTGCATTAGCATAGAGATGATCTTCCATGTTGAAAATGTCATTGTTGGTGGATGCAACTGGTTCAAGAGCTTCTTTCATTTCATCATTAAAAAGGTTGTACAACCCCAATTTTCTCATTCTATCAATCAACTCTAACTTGGCGAGCGAATTGACTTCTTCGATAACATTGGCTTTACTTCCTCCACAAGCTGTTTCACCCGTTCTTTAATTGCTTCTTTCTGCTGAGTCAAGTTGAATTCATTAGATCAAAATATACCTCGAAAAGGCCTAAAAAAATCAATCTATAAAGCAATGCCAAATGTTATGATTTTAGTGCATGCATATGTTGAGCTATATAAATTGGTTTTGTATAGTATATTTTAGCTATAAATCAAGTCTGGATGTGATGGCTGGTATATATAATAACATTCACCAAAACTTAAACACTGCTAGCCACAAATAAATGGATAATGACATATATCAATATCATGCATGATGTTACAAATGAACCTGGAGCAAAATACACTACCATGCTCGATTTCAAGAAAACATCAACGCATGTCTCATAGGGAAAATTGTCCAAGAAGTCCAAAACCTATTGTATTTTTACCAATTTAGTCTTAAACTTTTCAATTTTACAAACTGAGTTTTAAACCTTTTGCTAATTTGTCAAATGAGTCCATCCAGCCAACTTTGGTTGGAATTCGCTAACTGCATGCTAGCCATCGTCTATGGCACGACCGGTGTTGATGTAGACAATTTTTTATAATATTTTAACATTTTTTATATTTTTTCTTTTTTTTCTTCTTCTTTCTTTGTTTTTTCCCTTTTTTCTTCCTCCTTTTGGCGATGATTGACTACTAGCCATAGGCGATGGCTAACCATTGGCCACGGTTGAGCGAGCTAGCCTCATCTAGGTGAGGCTAGCTATCGCCCACCAAAGACGAAGCCGCCCTAGCCTACGCGAGGGTTGGCCTCACTAGATCTAATATGGGTGAGGCCTCGTTGGGCCTCACCTAAGCAACGGTGAGCATGGTGACATCAACAATGGCCAGAACCACCATGAAGCTGCCCGCTCCATACAAGAGGAACACCATAATGAACAAATGCCCTACACACGCACAACGCAGTGAAAGAGAGATGAGTAAGCGTATGTACCACATCAACTTTGCAAATTGCCATTGCTCAAATCTGGCTTGAGCGAGGACCACCATCACTAGGCGTTCCCTTTGCCCAGGAGATGCTCGGAGAGGGGAGCCCTCACCGAGCCCGGCCATCACCTATGGCTATAGGCCAGTTAACGACAAATGGAGGAAGAAGAAAGGGGAAAAAAGAGAGAGGAAAAAATCAAATAAATAATAATAAATTGAAATAAAATAAAATATTATTAAATGTTATCCACGTTAGTGCAGGCTATGACGCGTAGAACAACTAATGTCCACGTTAATGAATTCCGAACAAAATTGGCCAAATAGACTCAATTGGCAAATTGGTAAATTAAAATCTTTAAAACTGAATTGGCTAAAGTGTAATACATTTAAAAACTTTTTTAGTGATCCCTTTTTGGATAATTTTCTTATATCTCATGTGCAAAATACTTGCATGATTGGGTGCCATTAACTATTCACTCGTATGAGGAAGGGATCACTAAAACTAAGGCTGACACCAAAGAAGAACAATGTCGATAATGAACAACCAAATTACCTCGAACCCACTAGCGTGGAATATATAAGGTATATTCTTACGAGGTCATATTTGTCGTTAAGCGACTGGAGGAACTCGTATTTCCGAATGCTAGGCTTGTAATTGGCCGATCTTCTTTGGTGCGTCTTGCTCCCGACTTGCAGCGAATGCGCTAGGCATGGTTGGAGCTGGACTTGTTCTGTTTTGTCCTCCATGACGACCGAGCGAAAGTTGAGAAGATTGTGAGAGACAAATTTATACAAGTTTAGTGATGGAATGAGTGTAAGCGTTGTTGAGCACGATGCTTCGATATATATAGGTGAATCCCAGCGGCGAGTGCGGCTGGGGCTTGAGAGTGACCATAAAACTAGCAAATATCTCCGAACGCACGCAGATATCACGTTGAGAACACGACACGACCTCACAAATCAAAACTTAGAAGGCTACTGTCGCGACCTCTTTTTTTCTCGGCGCCCGCAATCGGGTACGAGCGCCTAAGGAGGCTAATGGCTCGGCTAAATTTAATTATGCCCGGACTCTCCCAAGTCCACCAATTCACGACTTTAATAGTTTGAGTTTTTAACCTATAAATCAATTTTTAAAATGGAGTCGCCACTAATCGATTTGGGGTGGGTTGATTAGAAACCCAAGTGAAGTATCGGGAGAAATACTCACTCCTGCGCAACCAGAGAAATTAGGATCGGGGACTTGATTACACTAGTTAATCACTAATGCCCTTTCGGTACCTAATCTTTGTTTAAACCCTAAGGCTTTTTGGATGTTTGAGAGATTTTCCATGCATTTTTGGGAGGAAAAACATTTTTTGAGTATTTTTCTCATTTTTTTGACATAAAAGGGATTTTTTGGTATTTTTGATATTTTTTTGGAAAAATACAAGTCTTTTTGGCTTTTTCTGAATTTTTTGGCTTTTTCATGAAATTTTGGATTTTTTTGGATTTTTGGCATTTTTTGGAAAATATGAAATATTTTTGATTTTTTGATTTTTTCGGAAAATAAAATATTTTTTAATATTTTTTATATTTTTGGAAAATAAATTATTTTTGATTTTTTTCGATTTTTTTCAGAAAATAAAACATTTTCGACATTTTTAAATATTTTTCGATTTTCTGGAAATTAAACATTTTTTAATATTTTTTTAAATAAATTATTTTTGATTATTTATTTATTATAATATTATTTTATATTAAAATATTACAAAACTGACCCGGGTCGGATCCGCGGGTTGGGTCCGACCCGGGCCGGCGACCCAAACGCGGACGGGCCCGCGTTGCGAGCCCGACCCGGATTTTTTTTTTTTTTCTTTTAATACAAGCCCGGCCCGACGTTTTGGGAGGGATCCCGGCCCGGCCCGACGACCCGGCTCCGCAACCCGCTCCCCCGGGGACACCCGGTGAAACCCTACCCGGATCCGACCCAAACCCCGACCCGGTTTCCGCCGCCCCCCAAACTACGGAGAAACCCTACCCGACTCGTAGCCCCGGGTCCGACCCACTGACCCGAGGCCGTGACCCGGAAAATCGAGAACCCTAGGGTTCTCGATTCGCGGCGCCGGAGAGGGGAAGGCCGAGGTGCGCGGTGGCGACGGCGGCAACGGCGGCGACGACGGCGGCGAGCTTCGAGCGAATCGGTATGGCGTGGGCAGGATCTATCGTCACCTGCTCTCGGCGTTGGCACGGCACGGCGGCACGGCTTGATGACGGCGGCCCTTAAACTTGGACGGCGTCGGGAAAAACAGCAGCGGCGAGGCGCGGGGGCGACAGTATGGTTTGACGGCGTCGGGACTAGTGCTCGGCCACAGCGACGGCGCGGCGGCTCGGGCGACTCGGCACGACGGATTTCCGTGACTCTGCGCCCGGATCTCGACCCTCTCTCCTCCGGATCTTCTCTCGCTCGCTCCTTCGCTCGGATCTCACCCTCTTCGCTTCTCAACCCGACCTCGCTTCTCTCTCACTCGGCCGATCCGAGCCTCCACCGGCCGGATCTGACCTTCTCGGACTCGCTCGCCGGCGGCCTCCCCTGAAGTCTCTCAGTGGGAGGTCAGCCAAGCTCGCGACCCGAGTTCTCTCCCGCGCTCGCCCTTCAATCCTTCCCGATGTCTCTCAGTGAAGGATCTCCGAGCTCGCCCGTGCCGTTCTTCGACGAAGGTGGTGCCCTTTTATAGGCGAGGGAATCCGGTCGGCGGAGCTTCGACCGCCGGTCCCCTTCGTGCGCCGAGCGGTTCTCCTCGGCTGAACCGGCGTCCCATCCGAGCTCATCCAGCGAAGCATGCTCGGCATTGATGGCGCTCGCGATCTTATCTTCTCCGGCCGACGTCGGCCTACTCCCCTCGGCCGTAGGCCGTCCTTCGCGCGCGTCGCCGGCCACCGCGCGTGAACTACAGAGGCGGAGAAAGATGGAGCGAGGAAGAAGAAGAGGGAAGAAGAAGAAGGGGTGGGGCCAAGCCGCACAAGCCCATGTGAAGAAAATGGGGGGGGGGGTGCTTTTGTTTTTCTTTTCTTTTGTTTTTACTATTTTATTATTTTTTTTTTGTTTTTATTTATTTTTATTTTTTGTTATTTGTTATTTATTATCTAAAAGAAATTAAGACCTAATTAAACCTAATCAAAATTTTAGGTGTCAACAGCTGCCCTTCTTTGAAGGTGAGTTCGCAGAGGTTGCATTCAAAGACAAACCTGATACCTAAATTTTGTCTATACATATGCAATAGATTATATGATATTTAGGACCTAGTGTCCTATGCAGAAAATGAGCAATATAACATTGCATATACTAAGATAGATAAGAAGGTACCTGTAGTTACTTACCGGGAGTGAGTGAGATAGGGTGTGAACCCCGAGTTTTGGCAAGTATCAAGGCGTCATCTTACCTGGTGATATGAAGAGGTTGCTTTTCCAGGGCTCGAACCATTCTTCGATCGCCTGTTAAAACAATCAATGATTTGTTTAGGACCCGAACCTTTTTTCGGTCGCCTTGACGGGAGATTGCTCCTTCAGGACCCGAACCATTCTTCGGTCGCCTGTTGGAGTAATCAGTTGTTTGTCTCGGACCCGAACCATTCTTCGATCGCCGTGACGGGAGACTGTTCTTCTAGGACCCGAACCATTCTTCGGTTGCCTGTTAAAACAATCCATGATTTGTCTAGGACCCGAACCTTTCTTCGGTCGCCTTGACGGGAGATGCACCGACCTTTCTCAGGGCATCTCATTTGTGGGTGCCTGATTTGTATCGAGGACACCAGTTGGTACCCGACCTTTCTCGGGAGATGCACCGACCTTTCTCAGGGCATCATATTTGTTGGGGTGTCCGACTTCTGTCAAAGACACTGGTTGGAACCCGACCTTTCTCGGGAGGATGCACCGACCTTTCTCAGGGCATCGATTTGTGGGGCGTCTGACTTCTGTCGAAGACACCAATTGGAACCCGACCTTTCTCGGGAGGATGCGCCGACCTTTTTCAGGGCATCGATTTGTGGGGCGTCTGACTTCTGTCGAAGACACCAATTGGAACCCGACCTTTCTCGGGAGGATGCGCCGACCTTTTTCAGGGCATCGATTTGTGGGGCGTCTGACTTCTGTCGACGACACCAGTTGGAACCCGACCTTTCTCGGGAGAATGCGCCGACCTTTCTCAGGGCATTTGTTTTGTTGGAAGATACCTAGACATTCACAAGCATATCAATGAGTACCTGGATATTCACAAGTACTAACCTGAAGGATATTTGGGCCTTTGCCGGCATCAAAAGGGGCATTTGGCTGATCATAGGCAATGGACTGGTACTTGGATGATCACAAGTGCGAACTCTTGGGGGATACCTGGACGTTTGCAAGTAACGAAAGGGTACTTGGACGATCACAGGTACAAACTTTTTGGAGATATCTGGATGATTACAAGCATCGAAGGAGATATCACGGTACAAACTATTTGGGGATGATTACAAGTATCGAAGGGGTACCGACGATCACGGTACAAACTATTTGGGGATACCTGGATGATCACAAGTATTGAAGGGGTACCTGGACGATCACAGGTACAAACTCTTGGGGATACTTGGATGATCACAAGTATCGAAGGGGTACCTGGACGATCACAGGTACAAACTCTGAAGGAAGAATCAAGGCATACCTGAGATATTCGTGTGGAAATATCGAGGATGGGTCTTGCATATACGTGAAAGTCTCTCACCTCCTGGTAATTGAGAATATTGAGGACGTGCCTCGCATATTCATGAAGGTCTCGCACCTCTTGGTAAAAGGGAATATCGAGGACGTACTTGGGATATTCGTGAAGGTCTCTCACCTCCTGGTAATTGAGAATATTGAGGACGTGCCTCACATATTCATGAAGGTCTCTCACCTCCTGGTAAAAGGGGAATATCGAGGATGGGTCTCGCATATTCGTGAAGGTCTCTCACCTCCTGGTAAAGGGAAATATCGAGGGCATGCCTCGCATATTCATGAAGGTCTCTCACCTCCTGGTAATTGGGAATATGGAGGGCGTATCTGAGATATTCGTGAAGGTTTCTCACCTCCTAGTAATTGGGAATATCGAGGGAATGCCTCGCATATTCATGAAGGTCTCTCACCTCCTGGTAATTGAGAATATCGAGGGCGTACCTGAGATATTCGTGAAGGTTTCTCACCTCCTGGTAATTGGGAACATCGGGGACGTACCTTGGATATTCATGAAGGTCTCTCACCTCCTGGTAATTGGGAACATCGAGGACGTACTTGGGATATTCGTGAAGGTCTCTCACCTCCTGGTAAAGCGAATTTGAATGTAGCACGAGGCTTACCTGGATTGTCGCAGGCACTTAAAAAGGGGTGGAACACCTGGATAGCCACAGGTGTACAAAGTACTGGAATACTTGGATGAACACAAGTATTTAATGATACAACCTGGGACCACTCAGTTGGTCCAAGTGTAAGAAAGCATACCTGGGTAGGCGCAGGCACACAAAGCAATGGAATGCTTGAACAGCTGCTATTATTTGGGGACAACTTGGGCAAGTTGAGTGTCATGAAAAGGAAGTATCTAGACAACGGTGGGTACTTGACGATATGGGGGTACCTAGACAGCAGTAGGTATTACAAGAGATACTTGGTCAGTCACAAGTATCAATACTCTGGGGACAACTCGGACAGGTCGAGTGTCAGAAAAATGGAGTATCCGAACGGTGACCGGTACTCAAAGACAACAAGGATACCTAGACAGCAGTAGGTATTCAACGATAAAGGGATACTTGGTCAGTCACAAGTATCAATACTCGAGGACAACTCGAATAGGTCGAGTGTCAAGAGGAGAGTACCTAGACAGTGGTAGGTATTCAACGATAAAGGGGGATAGGGATATGCTTACCTAGCAATACCTCTAATCTCTGAGAGTATGTCTGTTATTAGCAAAATATGCACACATGATTGTATATGCTGTAAATTCATGAGTTCAAATGAGATTCATGCATGATAATTTTGTCAATTCTATATCTTTTGATTTCCACTGGGGAAGATTTTGAAAGACAACCTTCATTTAGAATGTAGATGTCTTGAGCATGCCAGATGAGGGACTTTCAGTCCGAAAGGACTTTTCGCTCACTCTCATGGAAAAGGCTATCCTGACCATTGATGCAGGATTCATAAGGACCACACTATCTCACTGTCATCATGTCAGCAGGGGTCTGAGTATTCTCGCAAACGGTACGACTTTACCAATGTGAGAGGTCTTTGTTAAAACTGTGATGAAGTCTTGGTCAGCGGCTCATCAAAGGGGGCCATCAAGGTTGAAGCTGATGGACGAAAATGCTGCACGATTATCTCCGGGTTTTACAAGTCAAGAATCCTGCGAAAAGAGATAGAATAGTCTTGCTCATACTTCTTCGAGCGATGCTTATAAACATATGAAATCCTACATTAATTGAAGTGCCCCTAGTCTGAAGAGACTTTTACAATGGGAATGTAACGGAGATTTGGCTCGCTTGTAAGAGGGTGAGAGTTCGTGACTGTCTTGGCATTTGTCACTAGTCTTTCTTGTCAGATGGAGGTTCTATGGACCACAACAGCAACTTTTTCCTGGCTGTATTTTTAACTGGGGGGCATTGGCCTTGCTTTTACCAGGCACACTGCTTTTTTCATGCCCCTATTTTTATTCCAGTTCTTCTTTTATGGGCATTGACATTGCTTTTACCAGGTACACTGCTTTTTTATGCCCATGTTTTTTCATTCTTTGTTGCTTGAGAGCTGATCTTGACAAGTTCAAGCAAACGCCTTTGTTAGACTATTGAGTCTTCATCTTTTACCGACGCTTTTGATTATGCTGCTCGGATGGTAGTAACTTTTGTTTCGCCTCCATGTGAGGGTGAATTTACAAACTCAATTGTGTTGTACAATGAATACAAGTGTGTAAAGAAAGAATTGCTCTTCGTCATTTCTAGGGAACTTAAATTAACGCAAGTGTTCATATGTAATAAAGACACCCGAAGATTGATGCAAGTGCGAGCAAGAAAATTTCTATCTCTCTTCTCACCTTGTGATGCTGCTTTGCTTCTAATCTGCCCCGGTGTAGGGGTTGTTCTTGACGGGGGTATGAGAGAAGCTTCACCAATGTATGGGGCTCAATGGGGGTGAGCAATGAAATGCCTCTCACTGTTTTGGTTATCGTACCATTCGCGAGAGAACTCTTTACCCTGCAGCCATGGAATCTTCTGCACTCATCTCACAAGTATATAGATGGGGGGATTGTGTGTAGGATATGGCTTGCCTTCCATCATTCGACATGCCTCATCCAGCATGCTCAATTAATCTTGTACTCTTCACTTAGCTGTCTATTCTGATAATCTTTAGTGGAATCAGTGACTTAAACAGACAAAATCATCATATAGAATTCATCTGGAAATGACATGCAACATTTTGAATATGATGGAGTTTGAACTCTTCAAAACAAGTGAATGGTTTTGACTCAAAAAAGACCCTATTGACAACTTTAGGGGCTAACATAAGGGTGTTTCCAAATATGTTAGATTTTGAACATCAAAAGGGTTATTCGCAAATGGGTGTCGATGGTTGTCCCTATTGATTAGGGATATGACACATGAATGATCAGCCAAGGATTGGGAATCGATTGGACATCTCTCGCTTTTGCCCCTGTAGAAGAGAAGATGTACAAGTAGATCAATTAGTTTGGCCAAAATCAAATGTGAGTTGAGGCCTGAAGATTTTCTGTCATTTGCTTTGGCGATTACTCAAGACGCCATTTCGCTTAGGAGAGTTTGTCATGCCTCTCATTGATTTATTATCTTTGTTTTTGACAGTCAGGTAATCCTGCAACAAATAAGACATGCTTCTCATTGATTCGTTATCCTTGCTTTTGTCAGTCAGGTGATCCTGCAACAAACAATAGGGAATGTGTTAGTCATGAACTCTTTCAAGAGTCGAATAACTGGAATCGATACAACTTTACCCTTCACTGGTTTACAGATGATTGGGTGAACCTGAAGTGAGAGGGGGACACGGAGTCCTATGTCCCTTGCTTCATTAGGTCAATTATTCTCTGAATTAGCTCCTGGATGACATGTCTTTTTACACGAAGCCAGGTGAATTTGATGTGGGTCATTTCCACGTACTAGCTTGGCCAATATTGATTTGCCTAACCATTGAGTTTGGTTCTTGAGTTGTGATGCTCCCTGTCAATAGGGGGAATATGTCAAAAGTGAATTCAAAGAAGGGGGAGTATTGGAAACGATACCAAATTACTCTTCTCCAAAAGTTTGTATTTGCTGACTCCTGATGATGTTTGAATGTCGATGACAGCCTTTTCGTCTTGGCATAGTTTGACATTTCTTTCGATTGGCCTTCCTCACTTGTGACCATGTATACATGATTGCTGGTCGTTGATTCATCTTCAACGCCTTCCTTCTGTGGAATTTCTCCTTCTATCTTTAACTATAGCATCATTGGGCAAAAGTCATGTACCTCAAGCTTCTATGGAATCTGAGATGGACAATCAAAACCTCCAATTCTCTGATGGCAATTATTTCTTGCGAGAGCATGCGTCTGAATAGGAAGTCAGGTTTCTAGGTCCTCATTTTGAGTACGGGCTAGAGACCGCTTCAACTGCCTGGATTTCTTCCCTGTTGACGGCCAATTCAAAGAGAAAAGATCCAATTCAAAGAAATGAAAAGAGATCCCTTCCTTGTGCTTCTGGGCTTGTGAAGGAGTTGGGCAGGAGCAAGGTGGAGTGTACAGAGCTCTTGGGAACGCTTGATTCCAACTGTATGCCTGTACCTATTACGTCCTATTTTTCGTTTCCTGTAAATAGAAGAGAAAGGACATCATTTCTAAAATCATATTCAGAGAATAAAACTTACCTTCTTTGAAATGGGATGATTCTTTCTATTTGTTCATGTTTTCTTGGCATGGTGTCTTTGAATTTGGCGAGTTCACGTGATGCGCTTGCTTCAAATGCCCCCTGTCACACTAAGTCAAAGGGGACGGGAATGATCTTCTGAGACATGAAATGAGTGAGTCAGAAAGACAAACATGATTAAATTTATCATCTTGTTTTAACAAAAGCGTTTGGATGATGAAATATTTTTTATTTTCAAAATATGTATTTGGGGGAGAAAAAGCATGAGGAAGCCCAGCCCTCAGTATTCTCCTTGGATGATATTTTCTTTTCATGGTTGGATAGCATCACCGGGCTGGTTTGGAGTACCGCCTCATGCTCTTAAAACAAAATATTATAACAGTACAATAGAGTACTTGGAATGGAAAATACAACCGTAGCACACTAGATAAGATGAAAAACATTATAAAAACAAGTAAAACTCATGAAAACCCTTGTGTAAAGGAGCACTTTGATAGTGCTGGTTTTGAAATCAAGCGCCTTTGAGTTCCTCGCCTCCAGTAGACTCGAAGTATTCGCATGAGAGGACCACTTCATTGAAGCTACGGAAATGTAACCCATGCAACCAACAACGCGGTGCTTGCGAGGTAAAGCTCCTATGAACAGCTTTATCATTTCTTCTTCGGCTAGCTGAGGGTAGATTTGCATCATAAAAGCTTCCCACCTCCTTGCATATGCTTGAAAATCCTCCATTGGTCTTCTTCTAAAGTGAACCAAGCTCTCGTAAGATAGTTCAGCTCCAATCTGGTGCTGGTACTGATGCAGGAATGTGGAAGACAGCTCATTCCAATCCCTCATGAGGATAAATGTTGCTGTGACGAACCATTGCAATGCAGACCCTGTAAGACTTTCTTGGAAGGCCTGAGCGGTGAATGACATCGGGCCATAGTATCGACTCATTTCAGCATAGAGATACTGTAAGTGGGCCACGGGGCAAGTCGTGCCGTTATACTTGCGGAGATTGGGTATCCACATTTCTATGGGGGTCATGATCCTATGAGGGCAAGATGAGCCTGGTATGTCTTGGTTAGGCCACTGGTTTTCCCACTGCATATCTGTTGTAGTGGTGAATTTTTCTGTTTCAGGGGAGTTGGATTCTACCGAGATTACCCCATTGCTTTCTTCTTGGTCAAAATTCCCGAATGAGGATAAAGTATTGAAGCTATCCTCATGGTCAGAGGACAAGCTTAGTACTTCGTTAGGATCGTAGCGGATAAAGACGTATGCTTCCTCTTCTGATGGGCCTTCATCCCCGGATGAGAGTAGAAAACAGTTATATGATGAATCGTCAGTTTCATTGTCGAAATAATGCGCTGGAAGTCCTTGGGATTGTATTCTAGGCCGGAAGTCTTCGGGTTGTACTCTTGGGGATTGTAGCCTTCAAAGCTGTATTCTTGAGAATGCTCGAAGCCTTGGTGCGGAGGCTCGTCGGCGAGTCTGTATTGATTTGCTTAGGATTTCTTTTCTTGGCTTCGGTCTAGACCTTTTGAGTAAGGCCCTTCGTTTTGCCAGCTCGATTCTGTCAAAGGAAGTGAGAGACATTGGAGTTTCACTATCTGATTCACTTCCCAAGTTGATAGGGGTTGGTATTCTTTGGACCCTAGCTCTTGGAGTAAGCTTGGGGAGTCGTCCAGTTGTGCCCCAGTCTTGAACATGCTCTGTGTCTTTGATCTCGTACAAAGGCTCCTTGCCTTTCCTAGTGGGAAAGTTTCCAGTAACAGGATGTTGTTCAGCTGCCCATTTATCATGCAAGGCTTTATTGACATGTTCTTCTCCTAACTCAGCAGCTAATGGTTCCTCGTGCTCCGCGATCATCAGCTCTTCGTAGGGCAAGGCTATGTCAGGGCTGATGTCAATATCATATTCTTGGTGAAAAACATGAATTAGTTCCCTCCAAGTTTTAAGGAGACTAATCTTCCTGACAATGTACCATCGCAAGGCAGGGGCGGTCAAGCTCGATTGGTACGATTGAATCATCCTTCGGACCGGAGTAGGCCTGCAAGTAGGTCTGCGGGCGGAAGGTATCGATATACCTTTCGCATTCGGGTGCTTTGAGTTTTTCGGGGATCTCAATGCCGGCGTAATTGGACAGTCCATGGGATTACGCTCCTGCAATCGGCTTAACTTTTTCATGATCTTTTCAAACCGTCTATGGTACTGGCTACTTTCTGGCAAATTTGCAGGTGTCATGACGGTGTTTGAGGCAACTATAGAGTTAGGCTCAGCTTGAGTAGATTTCATTTGTCTTGAGAGTTGTTGAAGGGCAATGGACATCTGTCCCACGCCGTCTTCAATGTTAATGAGACGATTTTGTACATCACTTTGATCGGGCCCTATTGCATGAGGCCATTCGCGGGCGATTAGTGGCCGGCGATCCATAATTACCTGTTCGTTGTGAAAACAATGAATGAGCATGGAAGTAAACAAAGATTGACCCATGGCAATGGTCTAACTGCTTTTTTATCAAAAGAGGATTTGTAGACTGCCAACTCCTAATATTTAAAACTTGAAATTGAAATGACATAATGAAATACTAGATATTAAACAAAAGTCCCTAAACAATGGGACAAAACTTTCACACTATTTACACTAAGGGGCACATGATTGCCAATTTATATGCGACGGGGAGCCTTGTTCTTGCGAGGACGTCTGCTTCCTTGGGCTGGCTCTGAGATGTGCATCCAGTTCATTCCCAAATCCCTCTCCATGAGCTCTGCTTGCTCGTGCGGGTTGCTCTCTCTGATTGAGTGAGGGACTAATGGCTTCCATCTTTTCGGGATGCGATGGTTGTGGATGTAGGACATGGAGGCGTGGTGGGCTTTTTCTTCTCCCTCAAGCCCTTCAGGTACCACGATCCTTTTGCGATGGCACTTGTCCCAAGTTTCCTGAGCGGTAGAAACTTCGAATGCGTAGTCACTGCTTGTGTTGAAAAGAATTGAAGAGATCTTCCTGATGAGAGGTGGTGGGATCTCCTGAAGGGCTCCGTATTGTCGTGCCACTCGATAAGGGTGATAGAGAATGGCGCCGGTGAGGCCGAGCAACGGAATTGAGAGACAGCGCTTGTAAGCGAAGCGAGCTCTCTTTTCATGGAACCAACCAGCACACCATTGGAATGCCTCAGGAGCTGGGTCTCTTAGGAAGTTTACCCAATTTAAACAACTTTGATTGGGAATATACGGTCCTAAAACCATAAATTTTTGCAACGGATTTTCAAAGCATTTGTTTCGGATGATCGCATGAAGTCCGAAATTCGCTTAGGTGAGAAAAGAACCGGACTTGTAAAATTTCAGGAGATGCTCGCATGATTTTTTCCGAGTTGTCTTTAAAACGATAAAAAGACAAGAATGTTTCAGTTAAAATCATGTTGACATAATTTCCTCCTCTCAAGATTTGATCAACTATCCATGCCATCTCAGGACTTATGGCATTTCTTTGATGGGGAAAACGATGAGCCCGAAAAAAGCCAGGAGGAAAATCTCACTTTTTCGGGTCATAGGCTGATTTTGAAAACATGCATTCACGAATTCTAAAGGGCATACATTATGGTTGTTTTCAAGAATTTGCCTCATGACATGGATTTCAGTTCCTAAAAGTCGCGCCAACCCGCGCCACGGGGGCGCCGGTTGATGGTTTGACGAGCTTTTTCTCAAGAGGCATTCCAGTGATGATGCTGTATTCTTCTAGGGTTGGAGTTAGCTCAAACCTACCGAATATAAAAGTAACTGTCTTCGGGCATCAGAAATGTGCCATGGCTTGTATGACTTCAGGGCGAACAGTGATTTGGATCAACGATAGAGATGACCGACTTTGGCCTTCACACGCTCTTGGGCAAACTGATCTAATTGACCCCACCATCTGAAGAGCTCTACCTTAGGAGTAGGAATGAACTAGATATCGTCTTTCCCCATCGCATATAAACTGGGACTTGAAAAGTTTATCCTAAATTGCCATGGGCCAAAATGAAAAGACTGAGTAAAAGTAAAGAAATCAATTTGCTTTTAAAGAAAAATGGCAAGCACAAAGACATGCGCATGGGACGTGCGGCTCGATTTCTAACTCGAAGGCTTGATGAAATTAAAAAGGTATCCGCCCGTCGCGGTCTCGCGTTAGCAAAGATACCCCCTTAACCTCGGCTAAGAAATTCGGGGAAAAGAAAGGCAACCTCTACATCGCAGTCTCGCGTTCGAGGTCGTATCTTTCTTAACACCATCCTAGAAATCCTATGGCGGCCCGGTCCGGCGGCCCGGGTTGTGTGTGCCATGTGTAGTGTTTAAAACATTAAAGCATGCACAGCAGTTTATAATCACAAAACATTTTATTTTAAGCAAAATGAAAAAAATTTAAACTATTACCTGCACAAAAGGAAAAAACCCAAGTCAGCAAGGCATTTAAACAAAGATAAAATGGCCTAAGTCCTCACATTCCCCAGCGGAGTCGCCAAGCTGTCGCGACCTCTTTTTTTCTCGGCGCCCGCAATCGGGTACGAGCGCCTAAGGAGGCTAATGGCTCGGCTAAATTTAATTATGCCCGGACTCTCCCAAGTCCACCAATTCACGACTTTAATAGTTTGAGTTTTTAACCTATAAATCAATTTTTAAAATGGAGTCGCCACTAATCGATTTGGGGTGGGTTGATTAGAAACCCAAGTGAAGTATCGGGAGAAATACTCACTCCTGCGTAACCAGAGAAACTAGGATCGGGGACTTGATTACACTAGTTAATCACTAATGCCCTTTCGGTACCTAATCTTTGTTTAAACCCTAAGGCTTTTTGGATGTTTGAGAGATTTTCCATGCATTTTTGGGAGGAAAAACATTTTTTGAGTATTTTTCTCATTTTTTTGACATAAAAGGGATTTTTTGGTATTTTTGATATTTTTTGGAAAAATACAAGTCTTTTTGGCTTTTTCTGAATTTTTTGGCTTTTTCATGAAATTTTGGATTTTTTTGGATTTTTGGCATTTTTTGGAAAATATGAAATTTTTTGATTTTTTGATTTTTTTCTGAAAATAAAATATTTTTTAAATATTTTTTATATTTTTGGAAAATAAATTATTTTTGATTTTTTTCGATTTTTTTCAGAAAATAAAACATTTTCGACATTTTTAAATATTTTTCGATTTTCTGGAAATTAAACATTTTTTAATATTTTTTTTAAATAAATTATTTTTGATTATTTATTTATTATAATATTATTTTATATTAAAATATTACAAAACTGACCCGGGTCGGATCCGCGGGTTGGGTCCGACCCGGGCCGGCGACCCAAACGCGGAAGGGCCCGACCCGGATTTTTTTTTTTTTTTTTTTAATACAAGCCCGGCCCGACGTTTTGGGAGGGATCCAGCCCGGCCCGACGACCCGGCTCCGCAACCCGCTCCCCCGGTGAAACCCTACCCGGATCCGACCCAAACCCCGACCCGGTTTCCGCCGCCCCCCAAAATACGGAGAAACCCTACCCGAATCGTAGCCCCGGGTCCGACCCACTGACCCGAGGCCGCGACCCGGAAAATCGAGAACCCTAGGGTTCTCGATTCGCGGCGCCGGAGAGGGGAAGGCTGAGGTGCGCGGTGGCGACGGCGGCAACGGCGGCGACGACGGTCAGAGCTTCGAACAGAAATCGGTATGGCGTGGGCAGGATCTATCGTCACCTGCTCTCGGCGTTGGCACGGCACGGCGGCACGGCTTGATGACGGCGGCCCTTAAACTTGGACGGCGTCGGGAAAAACAGCAGCGGCGAGGCGCGGGGGCGACAGTATGGTTTGACGGCGTCGGGACTAGTGCTCGGCCACAGCGACGGCGGCGGCCTGGCTCGGGGCGACTCGGCACGGCAGATTTCCGATCTCGCCCGGATCTCGACCCTCTCTCCTCCGGATCTTCTCTCGCTCAGCTCCTTCTGCTCGGATCTCACCCTCTTCGCTTCTCAACCCGACCTCGCTTCTCTCTCACTCAGGCCAGATCCGAGCCTCCACCGGCCGGATCTGACCTTCTCGGACTCGTTCGCCGGCGGCCTCCCCCGAAGTCTCTCAGTGGGAGGTCAGCCGAGCTCGCGACCCAAGTTCTCTCCCGCGCTCGCCCTTCAATCCTTCCCGATGTCTCTCAGTGAAGGATCTCCGAGCTCGCCCGTGCCGTTCTTCGACGAAGGTGGTGCCCTTTTATAGGCGAGGGAATCCGGTCGGCGGAGCTTCGACCGCCGGTCCCCTTCGTGCGCCGAGCGGTTCTCCTCGGCTGAACCGGCGTCCCATCCGAGCTCATCCAGCGAAGCATGCTCGGCATTGATGGCGCTCGCGATCTTATCTTCTCCGGCCGACGTCGGCCTACTCCCCTCGGCCGTAGGCCGTCCTTCGCGCGCGTCGCTGGCCACCGCGCGTGAACTACAGAGGCGGAGAAAGATGGAGCGAGGAAGAAGAAGAGGGAAGAAGAAGAAGGGGTGGGGCCAAGCCGCACAAGCCCACGTGAAGAAAATGGGGGGGTGCTTTTGTTTTTCTTTTCTTTTGTTTTTACTATTTTATTATTTTTTTATTTTTTTTATTTTTATTTATTTATTTATTTATTTTTTGTTATTTGTTATTTATTATCTAAAAGAAATTAAGACCTAATTAAACCTAATCAAAATTTTAGGTGTCAACAGCTACATAAGGTTCGGTCAAATAAAACTCGGTTAAACTATAAATGCCTAGCTAGCAAAACGCAAGCCACATTCCTCTAGCCAAAAAAAAACAGATTTGGGGGATTAATTAAGAATAAAGTGGGTGTGCAATCCACTTCTCTGGTTGATATGGATGTTTGCTCGTAGGGTACTCCACTCAGTCTTATAAAATTGAGCAATCAACCATCATTTGTGTTGACAATATGTCTCGAGATTCAAGTGTGTGGAAGTATGGTTCACATCGAGTGAACGTTGGTCACGTCCCCAAGGACAGCTGGACTAGGACTCTCAAGCTGCTGATATGTTAAGACCGACTAAAGCTATAAAATTGTAGATTTCCAAAATCCGAGTTCATAGAGAGTCTGTATCATGGGATTAATGTAAGTGTTGTAATTTGGATTTTTTTTTTTTTTTTTGGCTTAGTGCCTTTGTTTGTGCCAAGGTACAAAGAATGTATTGAAAAATTCCCCTCGTGAGTTCTGTTGACTTTGCACCTAAACTCAAGAACCCTTCTGTCATGAGATCAACTTTGTGTATTAGTTTGTATGATTGAGAGATTGTTTCAAGAAAAATTGCAATGGCTAAAGACACTACGAGTTATTGGATATAGTTGGGAGCTAGAAAATACTATGAATGTTTGAATGACATGAATATGATTATAATCTTTATTGTATCACTTGATTTATAATGAAAGCTTGTACTACTCTCCCTGAGTAGATCGTACCAACCAAATTACATTAATCCAAAATTCAGTTTACTCATCTGTTTTTGGTTTAATTCTGTATGGTCACATGTTTTTTCAACAACAGTTTGTGCCTGTTCATGATAAACTAGTTCAATATTAAACCACATATTTATTTATAGCTTAAGTTTTTTAGAGCAATTGGTAGTAGTCTTACTAAATCTCACAACTTGGTCGTAAATTTCTTGGTGCATTTCAATTTGAGACTAGTAGAGGATTTGTGCATCACATAAAATTTGGAAATAGGTCTATGCTTTACTCTATGATAGTATACAACAAAATTGTAATGATTTTCGTGACTATAATCCCTTTGGTTGAATTATTCAATTTCATTAATCTAACTTTGTTTTCATATAGAGATAATTTAATTTATGACTTAAATTATCTTTCACATACAGGTATAGATGGAGTTTCCTCACTTTAAATTATTTTTTTATCAATGGAATTAAATGAATGTTTTTTTTTCTCATTGATTATGCTAAACTTAGAAGGCTATAAGGTTAGTCAAACCTTGTTAGGCTAAATAAACTAGAAAAACAAATGCCTATAACTAGAAAAGAAATGGAGGACAAAAATGTCACATGTCCATATTGATTTTTAAATGACGACACATCATGCTCACGAGTCTAAGCTCTTTCAACCTTATTCGAGCAACGTAAGTCACATGTCTATAGAGATATTTCATTCGATGGATGGCGATTTGAGTCGATGACCACGTGTTGACGATGGACCTACGTAATGAAAGTAAATAGCAAGTTTCTATATCGTAATTTCTCTCTCTCCGAGAACAATTTTCAAGCAGTATTAACGTGAATTAAGTTTCTCAGCATTGATTTTTGGGGCGGTCGATGATCAATTGTCTCTACTTTGAGAAAGTGATGGAAACCCTCACTAATTTTTTAAAGATATATCTTGAGTTTGAACTTGAAAATAAAAAGTTTCCTAATTTTAATAGGTTTCTTAGTTGAAATAGGTTTCTTATTTAAGTGGTTTACCTAGTTTGAGCAGAATTTGTTGCGAAAAGTATCAAAGAGGCGGCTTTCATGAATTACATCAGGATGTTTGAAGCAGTGAAAATCTTGTTTTAAGATTTTAGTTTTTTGGTCCGTCTTGTGTTAAGATTTTGTGTAATTCTTTTTATAAGACTAAAAGATTATTTCATGAGGATAGGACATCCAATCGTCTCCAGAAAGCAGAACGGGGACTCCTCTTCAATTCTTCGGAAATATCTCAACGTTTTACCCCTTTAGAATTAATATCTCGAGTGATGAAAGCGAACATACTGGTTCTTAGAATAAAACGGTTGAGCAATCAATCTCGACTGTCACCAAATAAGCTTGCGACAATGCTGAATGAGTCTGTACGACGCATGGGCGTGTCAGCACTGCCGTGCCCTGCTAAATTGGAGCCACAGAAAACTCATCTTCGGTGTGTGAGGTAGACATACCTAGATTTTCATGTGAGGGTCGGGCGAACCTTCGACGATTTTCCATACAATATGTGCGCGTTCCTCATGAATTGTGACGGCCCCCGATGCGTGTCCATCGATCGGTATCACTTACATAAAGTTCAATACCTCGTCACTCAGAATTCTTGGATCACACATGTATGATAAGCCAAATGAGGACGTGATGCACGATAACACCATCACAGCCATTGATACGACAGTATTGATTTATACAAACTAAATAGACATACTAACTTTTCCTTCGGAAATATCCTCTGTCGAGTTCAAATGCCTTTCTAGTCTGCATATTATTGTTTTTAGTCTCACAAGAACACAAGAAAGAGACAAGCGAGTGCATGAATTTCATTGAGTCACTGGACCAAGAAGATTTGAACTTTTCCTTCAGTAATATTGGCTGTTGAGCTCAAAGGCTTTTCAGGTCCCCACATTCTTAATCTCTACTATCACAAGAAAGAGACGTCAAACGGGGAAGAGACCACCGACAGAGAACGAAGAAGTGAGAAGAGGTGCTAATCTGTGAACTATGAAAAGAGAAGACGGAGGAAATAGGGGAAAATAGAAAAAGCTTCGTCGGTAGCCGATCCGTACGTCCTAACTAGTCAAATCAATCGCACATTGCAACGCTTGGTAAACGTTCAGGTCCATTGTTTCAGAGTAATTTTCAAAGTCAAGGCATAAATTCAAAGTTAAGTTGATTTTGAACCGTGAGGTTCAATTGATGAGCCATCGGGCTGTGAATATAAATAAAAATGATATGTAGGGCATCATAGAGTTGTGTGGTTTAATGAAAATCGATTGTAAAGTACAAGTTGATCGAAACAAAATTATGAACTTTCATGTACGAATTACATGTAATAGAAAAGATGAATGTCCTTTATAAACGAGTTTCTTTACTAGCACGTAAGAGTGGACTCATTGATGATTGAGCATGGTTTAGTCAAGTCATTCATTAGAGTAGTATTTTACTCAAATTTTGATAACATTTTTCAGCTAATTAACAGGAATATGAGTGCGTCAACTTGAGCAACTGAAGGTCAATCGATTTTCAGTTTTTTCAAATAAGTGCTGCTATCTTTTCTACAAATTTATAAACTCATGTCTTAAAAGTAAGAAAGATTTGAGTATCATACGTGTAACTAAAGCATGATTGTTGCATAAATATTTAGATCAGGCATTTATTGTTGTTCAATTATTTTGAGAGCAGTTTGAGAAATGTGTTATGGAAGGTAAGTTCATATATATTGCAAATTGGTTTATGAAATGAGTTATAAATTGATTTGAGAAACGTTATACGAAAAATGTTAGGAAATGTTACATACATATATCAAATTGTGAATTTGGTTTATGGAAAACTCTAAAATGCTTTGAGAAATGTCTTGTGAAATAAATTCATTTTGATTAACAGAGATGTGAAATAATATATGTTTTGGTTTGTAAATTGTATTCTGATTATGAGATGGATTTGGATTGGTCTTGTGAATTATCGAGATGATGAATTGAAGTTCATGGTCGTTGTGAATCCAATGATGAGTTGTCAATATGCATATCATGCAAGAGCTAAGTTCTACACCAAGATGCGAGTTTAATGTGAGCTGCCCTTAAGGCCTTGTACTATACAACATGTTGACACCTAAATTTTGACAACCCAGTTATTTGTTCAAAGAAAATTAGGGATTTATTTTTAAACTCTAAAAAAAAGAAATAAAAAAATTGCATCATAGCAAATAAAAGGGAAATAAGGGGAAAATCAATTTGATTGATTATGTATGGAAGGTGGGAATTCTAACAAACTATTCTTGCTTCAATTAGATATTCAATCTTGGTAAATGTGGAGCCGAATTTCCAACCAAGGATTAAGAAATCAAGTAAATAGAAAATCAAAATGGAAACGAAACCCAAAACCGGTGAGAAGAACGGCCAAATTGATAAATCGAAGGGAAAGTATCGAGGAGTTATACTCATCAGGTGAGTTGTTCGCAAAAATCAATAAGGAACTTGGATGCATTTTTGGTAATATGAGAAAAAAGAATCAAAGTGTTAATTCACGGTGGCAAGTCCAGTCGGGGTTAAAATTCAATAATCTCCACAATTAAGGAAGCATAACTTTCTAAAGGTCAGCAGAGGTTTTCGCTATAAAGAGGATGTTTTGTGAACAAAAAGGGTGGAGCAACGAAAGAAAGAATTCGTGCAAGGGGGAGAATTCGCAAAAAAAAAAAAAAAAAAAAAAAAAGTCGTGAAAGATAGAGTGAAAAAGAAGAAGGAGGAATTCGAAAGAAAGCGTAAAAAAAATAAAATAAATAAGCGTGAGAGACAAAGATGAAGAAAAAAGAGAGAAGAAAAGAGAAACATTTTCCCTCGTAGAAGAAGGGGCAGCTCCTTTTTCTCCTCTGACAAAAGTACAAAGAAAAGAAAGAAGCAAGGCTGCAAAGATGAGAGGAGAGAGAGAGAACAAAAAATTATTAAAAAATACAAAAGAGTGTCTTCTTCCTTGGATTCTTAGAGCGTACATGATAAAATTTTTGTTCAAGAAATTGATTTCTAGCTAGAAATTGATTTCTCAATTTATATTCCCTGGACAAGTTTTTGAGCAAAGAAACTCGTTTGATAACGACTTAAAATTTCTATTTCTGGAATAGAAATCCATTTAATAATAGAATAAAATTTCTATTTCTAGAAATATAAATTGATTAGATAACAACATAAGAAATCCTCAAATATAAAATAATAATTGAAATAATACTAATATATTACAAAAGTTGAAAATACAATTTCATGGAACTTTCGGCATATTATTATCCATTGCCATTTTATTAGCAATGGTTTTCCTAAGCATATTTATTTGGTTTCCTCCTCGTTAATGTATCGTTTGCAAGCTCATCATTCGTAGGTTTAGACAAGTACTGCAATCTCTATATAGTGAAAAGTTCTTATCCATCTTGTCCTGATATATAATTATGGATGGCACAACATGCAATTACAATATGTGCTTGCTTTCAAATTGCAAATGAAGGCATGTGCCTCAATATGAAAAAACGATTCTTCAATGCCACAAATAATCTTTCAATGACATTCCTTAGAGAAGAATGCCTATAGTTGAACAATTCTCTTGCAGTTGTTGGCCGTCTCGCTTTACCCCTATAATCATTTAAATGATACCGTTCACATTTAAAAGAAGTTAAAAATCCTGGAGTTGATGCATAACCAGAATCCACTACATAGTATTTGCCTACAACAATGTATTCATACATTGGTTAGAATTTATAACTATAAATATGATCATAAAGAAAATTACTCCTTAAAGGACAAGTAAATACTAGGTGGCGGCCTAGGAAATTCTAAGCGAGGAGTCTCCAGTGTTGTTGCAAACACTCGATAATCATTGGCAGAACCTTCCCAACCAACATATACAAAAGTAGATTTTATATCAAATAAACAAACGCACATCACATTCTGAGTAGTAATTCTTTTCTTACTTCTAAATGGGATTTGCTTTGACACGGGTACAGAAGCATGAATATGGGTGCCATCAATAGCGCCTACACAGCCCTGTCATTTTATCAAAGACTATTATTATACAAGATTATCAACAAAATAAAATTGATGGTGTAAAGGAATATATGAGAATTCTACCTTGAAGTAACATTTATAGTTAGGAACCAATCGAGGGAAGGTCGATTTATTTTGATTCTCAAATTGAATCAATTCAGTTGCCCATCCCTAATTTCTTTATTGTTGCTCAATGAACCTTTAATGGCCCTTACATAGCAAAGAGAGATTCTCTTGAATCTCTTGCGTTCGAATTAAAATTCAAGATTGTGTAACGATCTAATTATTTTGATTTTGCAAGAACTTTGAATCCGTAAAGAAATAAGGTTAAATTTCTAGGCACATTTTTATTCATCTATTACGTAAGAACTTTTTCTTCAAGTGGCCATGTGCGTGCCCTTTCTAAGAGGAAAGAGCCCCATTGTTTTTAAGTAAGCATTTAAGAACTTTGGTCATTTTTTTAAAATTTGGGACCCATTCGATTGCCTTTCATTTTAAAGAGGAAGTTATAAAAAAAAAAAATGAAAATAAAACAACACAAGCAAAATAAGAAAAAGAAAATTAGCAATAATTTGTGAAGTTGTGGTTACGAGTGAATTAAGTTAGCAAGAAAGTGCAAAGTTCTTTTATATGTTTTGATTTCAGCTTCGATTTCTATTTCAGAAACTAAGAAGTTAAAAATTTTAGCTTCTAATTTATCAAATTGCATTACCAAATGGAATTTTGTTTTAAACCCGTTCTAGGAAACGAGAAATCGAGAAATAGAAATTTTATCATGTGCACCCTTAGCGACGCCCGACGCCCTCTCCACCCGGCACTCGCCGTGCCTCACCCACGCTGCCTCTCCGCCGGCCCGCTCTCCTCCTAGCTGCCGACACCCCCTTTGCCCAAGCACCATCAGCACCATCTCGCTCAACACCTCAACGCCCTTGCCTCGCTCATCCGACCCAAGCAACCCGCGCCCGACGCCACCGCTGCGCCTGTAAGTTCGCGCCACCATCCTCTCTGTCCCCAATGCCAGCATCAAGTCACACCTCAGCCCGTCACTGACTTGCAACGCCCAACGCCCCCTTCCACCCAGCGCTCGCTGCACCTCACCCACGCCTGCACCTCCGCACCACCACTGCGCGCCTACATGAGCACCGCCGTCACCAACGCCGTAGCAACTCGATGCCCGAAGCCATAACCACTCGCTTCTAAATAGAGAACCCACAGTAGCATCATTACCGCCCCGATCATCGTCGCTCACTTGCAGCAGCTGTCGACCCCCACCCCCCTACCTTAGCCTGAGCACCACCCCCGCCGACGCCCACGCCTCCCTTCACCTGGTGCCGCTCGTCACTGCACCAGCAACCTTCGCCCCTGAGCCTCTAATTGCCGTGTTGCTGCTGTCACACCACCACCTTCACTCGCAACCTGCGCCCATCGTCCCTGCTGGATTTACCACCAGTCACCGTGCTTCTTGTTGCTTGACATCCGCGCCATCGTCCCCGACCCCATCGCAAATCATCGGTCCAAACCCGGCGCACCGGTCTAGTTTTTTTTTTTTTTTTTTTTTTTTTTGAAAAAAGTCAAGGTAGTTTTTTTATTTAGTTTTTAAAATTTTTAATCAAGTTTTGTCATTATTGCTCAAATTGGAACATTGGATGACGATGTTCATTTCGTTAATATTTTAAGCATTATCCTTAGGGTTTTACCTAAAATTACTGTAATTATTAATTTGATATGTAAGTCGTTAGATTATTTTTTAATTATATTTATTTTTGGGGCATTCTAATAAAATTTTGATTATTAAATCATTATAATTATTAATTTGATCAATAATATTTTGGATTAAATTTTTAATTATTTTGAATTTTCTCTTATGTGATGTTTAGAGTTAAAATAATTGTTAATTTAACTCGTTTGACAACTAATTATTTTTTCAATTATTTTAATCATTCTTTTGATGAATATCTTGATTAGTTTAAATATAATATATATTTGATAATTGCCTATCTTGAAAAACACTAAAAAAATCAAAAAAATCAAAAAATCAAATTTTGTATCGGAATATGTTGGTTTCGTAAATTAGGATTACATTTTTAGATTGCTCGTTCTAGTAATTTTGAATAGATTAGGAATGGATCCAAATAATTATATATATATATATATATATATATATATATATATATATATATATATATATAAGGTCTTAAATAATGTTTACACATTTTAATAATCTCTCTTTAAAAAAAAAATAGTTTTCTAAGATAGGATAGGGTTTAAGTCAAATTAACCCTCAAAGCATATTAGAAAATTATTCATTTTAAACAATTTAATTATTTTTTTAATAAAAAAAGTATAAAAATATTAGGTGCATGTCAAATAGTTTACATGTTAGGTTCATTTAATTAGAATTTGCCTGTCAATAAAATTAGGTCATGTAGTTAAAGTGCATGTTATAGAGCAAAGTTTTAATTTCAAGATAAAAGAAAACCAAAAAAAATTGCTTGCGATTGACTTAATTTCATGATTTTGATTCTACTAAGCAAATATTGTACCACCACCGGCCAATTACAACATTCAATGTCGCATCAAATGAGAAGGGTCAGATTAGTACGATCTTGAGTATTTCTTTTCAGAGTGCAATTCATGTGGATCAGACCGACTACGAACATGGTTACTTTGTGCGATATTGTAACATGGACATCTTTCAGAGATTTGGCCATTATAAACCCAAGTAAATGATTATGCAGCATAGGATACAATTTGCGTGGAGTACTCAAATCCTTCGACCGGCAGCAGCTAGTCTAGCTTACGCACTTGCTTTGTGATTACACTTGCGCTATCTCAGTTAAGAGCGAGAGGGTGGATCACTGCAGATAAAATTTGCCGCCTAATATCACCGTCCTGGACGCCAAACCCATCTCCGAACTGGTAAAGCATATGCGCAACACGAGCCGCGTTCGCGGTGACATCAATGAAGGTTCGGACAAAGGGCGTCTCGGCATTGCTGAAGCAATAAGCATTGATGCTTTTCCATTCCTGGTTTATCAATTCCTTGATGTGCTTCCTAGCGATGTCTTCCGGAACATTCGCTTCTCGCATGTAACACACCATCGACGATGTAGCATCTCCTCTGTCTCTTTCGGCCTAATTGAACAAGTAAATCAATTTAATGTGCTTATCAGATTCGATCCTTGATTCAATTACACCATATGCCGAGTTTTTTTTTCGCAGGTTAAGTATTCTTAACATCATGTCAAATTCAGTTGGTTTATTATAACTTCAGCGCAGAAATTTGATAATTACCGTTGACGTTCCAGGGTCGTTGCAGAGTCTAATTATCATGGACACATTATAAATCAGATCCTTGTTTCTCTCGAGCAAATCTGCTACATCCTCCCAATTCCTATGTCCCACGAAGAAGTGAGACATGATCAGTGGTCCTGAAGATGATGTCCACGCATTGCTCAAGTACTCTTCCAGCGATGGTGTGTAGCCCATATTGTCCCACTTTGCTTCAGTAAGTAGGGCTTTGCAAAAGTCTGCCCACTGTATAAAAATAAGGAAAAAAAATAAAAAATCAGAGATGATCAATAATGTAAGGATAAAAAAAATTTGGGGTGGCACGTGCATATGTATGGAATTATCCACAAGTTTTTCACTCACGGCTTTCGCGAGATGTGGTAGCACTCGATGCCAATCTTCATCTTTGCCAATATCATAAGCGATCTCGTGAATAACATCGTTAAGCGCTCGGAAACACACCTTCATGCACTCGGGAAGTTGTTGAATCTGCTCCGAGTCCCGCCTAGAAGAATCAGATATTCCAGTTAGAGAAAATAAACTCAACAGAGACGAAAGGAAGAGATTGGGAGGCATCGTGGACAACCTGGTAATGGCGCTGGTAAAGCATTCCAACTCTTCCAACGAACCACAAAGGTCGTAGACATCGTCGATCACCAGTATCAAGATGACGACTTTGGTGAGAGATTTACGGAGCGAGCTGAGCCGTGGTTCCTGAGAGAGTCCAAGGGCACACAAGAAACTCTCGACCAGCCGATCCCTCGTGAAGTCCACGTGCTCCATAAGTCCCAGATCCCTCCACCATCTGAATTTACCGAAGCAACTAATCAGAATCAAAAGCTAGGAAAATCACATAATGTCTGGTAGAGATATCTTCAAAATAGGCACGTTCCCAGGGTGAATTTAGAGCATATATATATCACGACCGAGTTTGTTGAGTTTTCATCCTGAGATGAGTTGAAAATAGAACATGTCATCCTTTAAACAGATGACCTTGGTCGAATGAATTGCTACATTTTCTACATCATTTGTGACTACATATAAAATTACCTGGATATCTCTCTAAGATCTCTTTGGGGTGTGGCTTGGACCGTGTTGAAATTGAGCTTGGCAAGCTCAAGCAGATTGCTTTGCTTGTCCTCCCGTTGCTCGTACAAGCTTATTTGCCATTTGATGTCGAACCACTGAACCCTCCAATGCAACGGAAGCTCCAAAGCGTGGACGGCGCATTTAAAGAGCTGACTGTCCAAACCAGAGACTCTCTCGTGGAGAATCCCAGTTGAGAAGGCTTTCGCTTCATGCAAAATGTTTTCACCTTCCAAAGCCAGATGTGAAGCCTCAAGAAGCTCTATCATAGCTTCAACATCTTCGCAATAGCTTCTGTTGAATAAGATGCTTCCTTCTTTGAAGCTCCTTAATTCATCTGATTACAGATTGAAAGTCAGATTTATGACCGGACAGAACCGAGAATAATTGCTGATAATACTCAATATTAGAACCCCGATGACTGATGACTCAGAAGATCTTATCGTAAAGGAGTGAATAACGACGATGAGCTTTGAGTGGCTTATGTGCACCCAATTTCATCGTACCACTATGGGGACTACACTTTCTTCACTGTCTAATCTACAACTACATTTTCTTTGTCCTTTCTCCAGGTCGCACAACGGGCTGCTAGCGTCAACAGCCAGATTTGGCCTCGGCGGCTGCCCGCTGGCTGCTAAGTCTTTGGCCAGTTTTGAATTTAAAAAGAAAAGTGCTTTACAAAGTGTGACTTTTCCAAATAGTATTTAAACCAAAGTTGTTTCTCAATGCACTTTTAAATTACAATTGATCAAACACTACTTGTATTTCGAAAAATTCCTTTAACTTCAAAGTTTTTGTATTTTTCTAAAGACTTTCTTCAAATGTTGAACCAAATATATCCCAAGTCCATATAAGTATGTCGGTTTCATGACTTTTCTAATATGATGAATAAAAAATTCAATGATAATCTCAACAAGTGATATTGAAGTCGATATGTGTCAACTTTTCAATGATATCTCCAAAAAGAACCAAGTTTTGTATAGTAATCTTTAGTATATGTATGATTTTTTATTTTATTTTTTTGTGATTTGATAGTAACATCTTGCACCTACGAATTCACACAGGTCCATATTTGGAACTCACTTTGCGAAATGATATGGCCATGTTGTCTAAGGAGTCTAAACCGAAGTGCACTGGCATAGAGATGTTCTTCCATAGTGAAAGCACCATTGTTGATGGATGCAACTGTTTCAAGAGCTTCTTTCATTTCATTTTCAAAAAGATTGGACAACCCCAGTTTGGCCATGCTGTCAATTAACTCTAACTTGGCAAGTGAATCGACTACTTCCGATAACATTGGCTTTACTTCCTCCACGAGCCCTTCCATCCGTTCCTTGATTCCTTCTTTCTGCAAAATTGAGTCATATTTGTTAGATCAAAATCTACCTTGAAAAGGCCTTAGATAATGCAATCTATAGAGCAATGCCTAGATGTTTTTGTTTTAGTACATGCATATGTAGAGCTATATGAATTGGTTTTGGTACATGATATGATAGCTATAAATCAAGTCTGGATGTGATGGCCAATACATATCATAACACTAACAAAAACTCAAACATTGCTTGCTACATTTAATAGGTACATGCATTGTAATGTTACAAATGAATTTGGAGCAAAGTACTACTTCAAACATCAATATGCATCTCATGTGCAAATACTTGCATGATTGCATGCCAATGTCCATTCGCTCATATAAGGAAGAGATGGCTAGAGTTAAAGAGAACAATAAGATAGTGCGGAAGCTACAAATTATAATCTTACGAGGTCATATTTGCTGCTAAACGACTGCAAGAAATCGTAATTCCCAATGTTAGGCTTAGAATTGGCCGATCTTCTTTGGTGCATCGTGCCCACAACTTCTGGTAGATTTGCTTGGCATGGTTGGAACTGGGCTTGTTCTGTTGCGTACTCCATGACGCGTGAGTGAAAGTTGAGAAGATTGGTGAGATCGCGAATTTCTACGAGTTCTATGATTATATGAGCGTGAGTATTGTTGAGTACAATCCTTTGATTTATATAGGCGAGTCCGAGGGGGAGTGTTGATGGGACAACGTCACGTGGATGGTGATTTTTCAACGATGGGAAACTTTCCTCAGGCATTTATGCTCTTTTAACCTCATGCAAGCAGCGTTAGTCACGTGTCGACAGTGATTTTTCATTCGATGGATGGCCATTTGAGTCGATGACCACGCGCTGACCGTGGACGTACGTAATTAAAGCAAATAGCAAGAGAGTTTTTATCCCGTACTCCAAGAGTTCAATCATTTTCATACCAATAATGATATAAAACGATTCCTAGCCAAAGAAAAGAAAAATAATGATATAGAACGAGTTTCTCTCTTTTGACTTTTGGGGCGGTCGATGATTAATTGTCTCAACTGGAAAATTAAAGCATTGCCAAAATGGAAATTCTCTCTAATCAAAACATGATCACAATATTACTTATTTATGAGATTATGAATGAGCCATTGCATGCACTGCCATCTCATTCCAAGTAAAAGCTGAGTCATTTCGATTCAACAAATAATAATATGATCTCAGTGCAGCATTCCGTCTTAAATTTATTTCATGTGGATGATTTCTCATTTATCGATTCACGTGTCATCTCCATCACGCTCTTCATTCAAAAAGAGGTGTCGATTATGAATTCATCACATTCCCTTTTTCCCTATTATTTCAACACTTGAGGTACGGCATCAATTTATGTTCCCAAACATTTTCAAGACACAAAACATGGAACTGTTTCCGTTTCTTTCGAAATTTCTCAAAATTCTTCCCCATAATTGGAGATACAATAGAAACTAACACTCTAAACAGTGAAAGCGAACATGCTCATTTTTATAATAAACGGATTACACGTTCAGTCTCGAAAGCATGCCGATAAAGTTGGAATGAATCCGTGCATCATGTGAAAGTGCTAGCGCTTCACATGGAAGGGCTAACGCTAGTGTAGAAAAGTCATCCTAGGAGCGTGAGAGAGATGAGCCACGCTAACACATGCGTATCGGTCCAACGTTGGATTGCGATGGGCATCGGGGCTACCCCTTCCAAGAAGATGCATGTCCATTGATGGCTAAGTGATCGTAGCAGCCTGAAAATGAACAAACGTCAAGGGACCTACCGATTCATTGCATTGCTGGGCCACACGTTATATGGCCACATTCAGCTGATGATCTGATTCTAGTATACTGGATCGAGATATTTTATCACCCTAACAATGCCCTCATGAACTTGGCAAATCCTTGATGTGACTCCACTTCGCTCCGCCGTGCACCATTTATATATCTCTTGCTCAATCAAATTAGTGAGAACGTTGAATTCCTTAATTGATTGGCGAGAGTTTATAAAGAGTAAGATGTGGTTATTTAAAGCTTACAATTGATGGTTACAAATGGAGTTTACAGAACTCAAATTAATAAGTAACTTCTTAGTCTCCTTTTATTTAGCAACGCTTGAGCCCAAAAAATATTGCTACTTCTCCTTTACACGTTGATATTGATGTTTATGACTTTTGTTATTCACCAAACTCTGCTACTATTAATTAAGTCTCATTGTTGATTATAATAAAAAAAATGGTCATTTTAGGGTGTCATAAGGAAATGAGATCGATTTGCTAAATGAGCTATTTGGGTCAGAAGTTCCATTCGGATACGAACTTGTAATCTTTGTCATTGATCTCTCCTCTTCCCGGACGGCTATGATTGATCCATTAGGTTCTTCGATTTGTTCGGAAATGAACCCCATTTTCAGTGGTGAGATTACAATGTGTCAATATACGTCGCAAATGAGTGTGATGAAACTGAGGAAAATATGTTCCACAAAATAAACGAAGTCTATATGGAAGTTCTTGAAATGGGAGGTGGTAGACATATGTTCGAAATTTAAAAGATCAGGCGACAAGAGTGTTCATGCATGCTACGCTACTACTGACCTAAGTATCTGATTAACATGGGATTTTAGTTGGGTGGCATTATGACTGGAACTAAGGTTAGCGATTCATGTTGGCATGTATTCTTCATGTTTATAATTTGTGTCAATTTGATTCGGCCTACAACATCTTGATTTTCATTCTACATGTCAAATGATTAAGTCGTGATGAGAAAATGTTATTCATATTAATTCATGTAAACATATAAAGTTTGCATGTGAAGTAGCATCGCATTTGGCTTTTGTATCTTTATTTTGTGTTCAATCGCTGGGGCAAATGGGCCTTGGGAGGTTGATAAGCACGTTGCGCGAGATAGACTCAGCTTACATAGCAGCTCCAATTATTGCGTGATATTTTTTTTATAATATGACTGTTCAAGGATTTTGGCTCGAAACTCCATGGATTCATACAATAAAATGGCATATAGTAAGACTAGAAGAGAATTGTCAAAAAGTTCTAAACCTATTATACGATAGCTAATTCAATCATGAAACTTTTTAATTGTATTAATTTAATTATAAATATTTTTATGACTTATCAATTTAGGTTATGAATGTTTCAATTGTGCTAATTTAGTCATAAATCTTTTAACGATTTTCTAATGTAGTCCTTTTGGCCAATTATTCAAATAATAGACTTAGGACTGAATTAGCAAATTTTCAAATAGTTTATAACTAAATTAATGCAATTGAAATGTGTAGGACTAAGTGGGTATATTGTCAAAAATTTTAGGATTAAATTGACATAGTTGAAAGGTTTATGATTGAATTGGCCACGCTATAGTAGGTTTAGCACTTTTTATCAACAACTTCAAAAAGATGAAAAAGTCATAAATGGTATATGATTTATTTGTGAATTTTCTGTGAATCTTCTGATCTCCATGGTGTACCCTAAAGAATGTGAATTTTAATATTTCTTATGAGTACTTGAGGATTTAATAGTTGAGAAAATCTAATTATCAAGAATTCATGTGCGTCGATCTATTAAAGGAAGTCTTAACATATCTTGATAATGTACATAAGGTCGATTGCATAATTATCTAGCATATCAGCATGCTATTATTGTCATTATTGAGGATAGAAGTGAAATATAATTACATTCTATGAAAAAATAGGGCTTGCATTAATGTTCTAGATATTTCAGAATACTGTTACATATAGTTGTTGTATAGCGTATTCACAGTTCATACCATATTTCTATAGCGACTTAGTCACTACAATGGCTTGTACCTAGAAAATCACACCGACACGTTTAATGTGTAAATTTCACATAATTTTGAAGATAGAACTAAAAATAAGAGTTGAAATTTTCAACTAGCACTAAGTTGTATAGGTGTAGAATTCCTCAACCACGAATTCTTGTACTTGGTTCTATTGGTAAAATTACCCAAAAAGTCTTGAATTTATTGTAATTATGTAAGTTTAGTCATAAATCTTTTTTATTGTTAATGGAATCCTAAACCTTTTGATTTGTGCTAATTCAATCAATTCGATCAATTTTGGCAAAAAATTGTTGACATGGACACTTGCCATTTGAAATGGCGCGGCCGGGTGCTAATATGGATAATTTTTAATAAATATTTTAATATTTTATAAAAATTATATTTATAATTTTATTTTATTTTCTTTCTCTTTCCTTTTTTCTCTTTCCCTTTTTGTTTTTCCTCTAGCCATCTATTGGCTAGAGGCGAGGGCCAGCCAATCAACTTCTCAGACCACCGCCCCTACCAAGGCTTGACCTTGCCATTGCTAAATGAGGTTGCCTCGCTAGTGGCTAGCTAAAGTCCACCTCTCCGATCCTCGCCTCTGGCTGGTTGTTGAGGTCTAGTGACTAGCTAGAGGAAGAAGGAAATGGGAGGAAAAAAGAAAGAGAAAGAGAAAAAAGAAAATGAAAAGAATAAATCAATAAATCAATATTGAAAATTTATTAAAAAATGTCTATGTCATAATCTTCTGCATCATGTAGGATGACTTGCATCTATGTTAGCAATTTCTGATCAAAATTAGTTGGATGGATTTAATTGGCATAGATACAAAAGGTTTATGATTTAATTAGTAAAAAATAGGATTTGGAATTGAATTGGCACAATTGTAATAAATTTATGACTTTTTTTGGTAATTTTCTTTCATTTTAAAGCTTATGAAAGTCTACAAGGAAAAAAAAAAAGAAAAGAAAAAAGCCATTAGTATCACTAAGGAGAAAAGCCATGTCAAACCCCCCCCCCCCCCCCCCCCCCAAAAAAAAAAAAAAAAAAAAAAAAAACAAGAAAAGAGATTGTTCTTAGGCTAAGCGAGCCTATCCAATCTACCTATCTAAAAAAAAAGGAGTTTGCCCCACCAGGACTATGACTCCACAGAAGAGCCTATTGGACCTACCTACCTCATAAGGGGTTTGCCCCACCAATTCTTTTGCTATGGTCATGATTCACATCTTGACATGATAGCTTCGAATGCGAATCGGCTCAAAGCCATTAATATATAAACCTCATGGGTTTGTGCAATCTCCCATTCAAAGAAGCCAGCCAAATTCTTCTCAACAAAATCTTCATGGAGTCCCAAAATCATCAATTCAATCTCTCATCAATATGATCAAAAGAGATCTACTCTCTGTCATAGGGTCCACACTCATTCCTCTCCCTTCACCATATGACACCGCATTTTGGCAACGATTCCCGATCCTCGCCGACATGATCGTCCCATGTTCGAGGGGTGTCTTAACTGGGTGCTTCACAATCATAATGAAGAAGGATTTTGGGGATATCATGATTGTGATAGACATGAAATGCCCGACGGAGTGGGGTGTCTTGCTTCAACCCTTGTTTGCATGATTGTGCTCAATAAGTGGCATGCCGGTTCACCTTTGATAGAAAAAGGTATTGTGTGCTTCACTTCCAATCAAAAATGATTTTTCTTTATTAACACCGACTATGGTCATTGCAAATGTGATTTTTCTCTGGGATAAAATATATTTTGGTGAGTAGATTACTAATCAAAACTCCACTCGTAACTTTCAAATAAACACACAATTTTCAATCCCCTTTCATTAGGCCACTCAACTATATTCTAACTTTCAATCTGGTGATTTGAGCACTTTTCGACACATAAAATCTAATTTGGCTTATAGACAAAATAAAGTCAAGTGATGATTAAAGAAATTCGAACTTAGGCCAATACAGACATGATATTTCCAACAATGAGAAAGCTTATGAAAGACGTTGCAAGTAACTATTGCATTTGTTTCCTTACTGAAATGCAACAGTCATATAATTCTCCACATACTCTTCTCCAATACTTCTCGATTTTTCACGTTGCAGGACTAAAGTTCATTCACAAAAATGCGGAATTACTTCTTTCCAGATACACGCATGGAAAGTTTTCTCGTTGGATTGCTATTGTCTTGCCTGGAATGGTTGAATTGGCACGTGCTAGCAGTTTGGAGGTCGTATTCCCCGAAAGCGTAGACCGTGCTCTAGCAGATTTATTCATCAATCGACGACAAATTCTCGAAAGGTAATTCTAATACTTTCCTTTTTATTGGTCAAAAGATATCATACACTTCTTTTTTTGGTAAAAGTTCAAAAATAGTCAGAGCCTCAAATCTTAAAATTAAATATGACAAGTACCGACAACTCCTATGTTTCTTCCGCTTGAGATGCTATCATAACTTTTAGGGGTTTCGCCATTTTGCAGGGAAGAACTTGTGGACAAGAATCAATATTGCCCGTTGTTGTCGTATCTTGAGGCATTGCCTTCGACATACAAAATCAGCCATGAAACCATATTGAAGCATCTGGACAGTGATGGTTCTTTATTTCAATCACCCTCTGCAACATCACGTGCATACCTATCCACCGGGAACGAAGCATGCCTGGCTTATCTTCAATCTCTTGCTTGGAATTGTGCTTCTAGTGGCAGTAAGGAAACTCTACGTCCAAGAGATTTTTAGATGCTTTCGGAGTATATCATTCTTGTTTCCCTGACTAATGTCATTTCACGAAAATAATATTTATCACTTTCGGAAAAGAGAATAAGGCAATTGTAGTTATAGACTGGTTGTGGTTAACTTGAGTTGATGAAAATTTCGTATACCAGGAGTATAAAAAATATGTCGCTCTATAGAAGGTATGACAAAGGATGCATCAACTTCATTGCGATCTTTTTTGTTTCTTTTAGCTTGACTTTTGTGCGGCCTCAAAGAGGAAGCCATTCGCACATAGGAACAAAACCAAAGACTTTGATAATTAAGCGGGTCAATTCTGTAGTCCTCGTAAGAGCGACTGAAAGCTAAACAAATGAAAGCTGATTTTATGAGAGTAGGGTAATCATAGGATACGCCGAAGATTTTATAAAAACTGATTTATCCATTATTAATTTGGAAATTGGTTTATCGAATGCATATATTTGTCTTTTCTACCAATCATGACCCTCCAATATCTTTTGGCTTTTCTTGATGATTGAAGCAGTTCCATCTCTCTATCCCGTGGATGAAGATCTTACAAAACTTTCCCTGGTTCATCAACTGGTAAGATTAGGGTTGACCGAGTATTTCGACAGGGAGAACGATGAAATTTTGGCAAAAATCTATCGGTTAGTAAAAAATTCCTAGTCTCTCTGTTTTTTTTTTTTTTTAAATAGAAAATCTCCCAGGCCCATCCCTACTAAGCTAGGAAAATTAACAAAAAATTCCTAAACCTCTTGTACTTGTGATAATTTAGTCCTAAATATTTTGACGATTTGCCAATTTAGTTTTAAATCTATTCACGATTTATCAATTTAGTCATTCATTTAATTTTGATTAGAAATCGCTCCTAGTGACAACTTTTCAAAAAAAGATTATGAATTTTATTATTAATCTTTTTTCTTTCTTTTCCTTGCCGAAAACTGATGAGGGTTGGCAACCCTCGTTTGGTATAGGTGAGAGTCTTTGTGCCCTTGCTGGCCATAGGGGAGGGTGTTGGCCTTCTCGTAGATCCAAGTGAGTGCTGCAACGCCGTAGCCAAGCTATGAGTGAGGTTTATGGCCCTTGCTTAGTCTAGGGGAGGGTTTGTGGCCTTCGCTTGGATTTGGGCAAGGGTTTGAAACTCTCACTTGTGGCCAGTGAGGGCACAAAGGCCCACATCCAGACTAGGCAAGGGCCATGACACCCTTGGCCAAACCATGCTAGGATTGCCAACCCAAAAAAGGAAAGAATAAAGAAAATAAGAAAGAAAGAAAATTTTCAAAAATTTTAAAAAATTTAAAACAATTTTTAAATTGCTCACATTAGAACCAATCGTATCACATCAAACATTCGGCCTTGACTAGACTATCGTACCAATAATTTCCAACTAAAATTGGGCAAATTAACTAAATTAGTAAATCGTCAAAAGACTTATGACTAAATTGACAAATCGTCAAAATACTTACAATCAAATTGACACAATTGAAATATTTAAGATTAAATTGGCATAAGTACAATAGGTATATGATCTTTTTGGTAATTTCCCCTACAAAGTTGTACACTAGTTTCTATTTAGTAGCAATCACTTTTGAGGTCACCGAAATTGTCCATATGACATCTTTAACTAATTCAAGCATATCAACATATCTTTTTTCAGGAACTACAAGCATGAAAAAGAAATCACAAAATCAATTCATTCGATCGCTGTGGAGCTATACAAAGATTGTTTGGAATTCTGGCTTTTGCGTATGCATGGTTATAGGGTATCACCATGTATGAGCTGCGAGCTTTATAAGTTCTTCAATTGGTTCCTTTTCCTTTGGGTCATTCACTGATGATTTTTTTAAGTGGTTCAATTAATTTCAATTAAATTATGCATTTTGCAGCTAGCTTTTGTTGGTTTCTAGATCATGAAGAAGTTCGAGATCACATTGAAAAACATTGTGAATACTTCTCGAGCGTGCTCCTTTACATTTATAGAGCCAGCAATCTTATGCTTCCGGACGAATATGAACTCGAGAAAGCAAGAATTTTCTCGAAGAAATTTCTTGAGAAAATTGCGTCTAGAGAAACAAGAGATTCAAGCATCATCTCATCGAGTCACTGCAGAATGGTTAGCGGGAATATTCAATACTTCTTTTCGTCCCCTAGGCTATAATCGTTACGATATCAATTGCTGCTTGATATTTCCATATAGATTGAGCACGAATTGAGTCTTCCGTGGATGGCTCGACTAGACCACCTGGAACATAAGACGTGGATGGAGGAAAAAGATGCTTGTGTACTATGGATGGGAAAATTTCCATACAATAGGTATTTATGTCTTAAAAGGGACAGTCTTATCTTGTCGTATTACCATGCCATAACATGCAAGTAACCTTTTGCTTTTCTTTGGTTTCATTAGGCCATCATTTGTTCATAATCAAGATATAGTGCAACTTGCTCTGCAGAACTATGTATTGCGACAATCTGTTTACAGGATGGAGCTTGATGTAGTAAAGAGGTATATATGTAAACTGCATAATAACGTATTGTTCATTAGCAAGTACTTATTCCTAATGACTGTTATGTAATGGATGAGTTCAGGTGGTCCGAGACAACCGGACTTAGAAAGATGGGGTTTGGTCGAGAGAAGACATTGTACTCTTATTTTGCTGTTGCCGCTTCCATTTCTCTACCTTGCAACTCCGATGTTAGAGTACTGGTCGCCAAGAGCGCAATCATGATAACCGTTGCTGACGACTTTTTCGACATGGAAGGTTCATTAGAGGATCTGGAAAAACTTACTAATGCAGTTCAAAGGTATGCTTATCACCGTTAGTAGTTGTTTAACTCCAACTTAGTATTTCAATAATTTATCTCTAGAGTTTGCATTGACTAGACTATATGCACGAGGGGATGCCTACATACAAAATTAATATGTGTACGTTAAACTGATAATTCCATTCAATTATTTATCCTTCTGATCACCCCTTTTTTTCGGTGACAAACATTATATTAGGTGGGATGGGGAAGGATTAACTGCGCACGCCAAGACCATATTCGAAGCCCTCGACGATCTCGTCACTGAATTTAGAATGAAATGCTTCAAACAATCAGGGAAGGATATCAAGAAAAACCTTCAAGAAATAGTAAGTCTCGTGTTCCCACGTTATACTTCTCTTTCTTTAATTTGCTACATCGAGCAATGTCTTCTGCTGGAATGGGCTGAAATGCTATGTGTTTGGTTGGAAAGTGGGGCGAGACATTTCATTCATGGCTCATGGAAGCGAAGTGGAGCAAAAGCGGGGGTGCGCCTCCAACGAAAGAGTACCTCGATGTGGGCATGACATCAATCGCAGCACACATCTTAGTCCTTCCCTCTTCGTGCCTCGCGAGCCCCACGACCCCGTTGCATCAGCTGTGGTCCAACGCTTACCAGCCCATCACCAAATTGCTCATGGTCATCACTCGGTTGTTGAATGACATCCAAAGCTACGAGGCAAAGTTTTTAATGTTGGATAGCATTAGTTGAGGCTATTTGAACTGTTGAATATGATAGAGCTAAGTCTGGCCGCTGCTCCCTGAGTGGCGCTTGTTCATTGCTGCTCTTATTGTGGACCTACATTCACTCTCTTATTTTGTCTCCGTGTTTCTACGATTTTCTCACATTACAGAAAGAAGAAAAGCAAGGGAAATTGAACTTTGTGCTGCTCTACCTAAAGGAAAACCCCGAGGCCAGCATTGAGGATTCCATCAACTTCGTGCAATTGCTGCTAGAACAACTGAAGAAAGAGTTCCTCCTACACGTCCTTGAGGAACTCTGCAACTTGCCTGAACCGAGCAGGCGGCTCCACCTCGGGTGCTTGAAAGTGTTCCACATGTTCTTCAACTCCTCTAACCGCTATGACTCAGAGACGGGCATGCTCCACGACATCCAGAAAGCGCTTGTATTCCCACCGCGAGTCCCCAAATTGAAACCCTTGAGGCCTTTGTCGGAGCAACTGGGACCGAAGCCACAGGAGTTTGTGACCAAGAGCCTGTATGGCCAAGTCGGCCTCGAGCGTTTTCCTAAGAAAAGTTTTGTTGGGTATCGAGTATCTTCCCGAACTGGCCCAGTGGATAGATGGGAGAAGATGTACAAGTCATCTAATTTTAAGTTATGTTTCGCTTAGTTATAGCAGTAGTAAAATCTTCATGTACCATGGTCATGAATTAATCTCATAGGTTCCCCCACCTGAAGCTATTTTGGTTTATATCAATAATGAAATAAGTGTGTAAGGGCAGAGTACCCTCTGCAAGTAGCTTATAAAGATGCGTAAATCGGAAGTGGACAGTTCATCCACATACTTCAATGCAATAATATTTTGTGCTTCAGTGTCATTGTTGTCCATGTGGAAAGCGTTACAAATCGACCTTCTAATTTGGTTAGAATTTGAACAAATTTGGATATTCTAATTGAAGATTCAGTAAAAATAGTTTCGGTAAAAATAGTAATGGTTAGTTATCATATTGGATGGAGATTGAGTTGTGATGAGTGTCATCTACACAATAAACTAAATTTGAACTATTGAAAATAATGAGTTTAATATGGGCCCGTTTAGTAATGCTTATGTTATGGAGAATAATTTCTTTTCAAAATAGTCTTTTTGTATTTCTATTTCTTGGAATAATTTTTTAGGAAAATAACGCGTTTGATAATTATATAAAATTTTGATTCTTGGAATGGAAAAAAATTAATGTGTTTGGTACATATCACAATTTTTTTTTGTAACATATAATTTCTTTTATTTTTTTAATAACTTCTTAAGTTTTTTTCTTTGCTTATTCTTCCTTGCCGGCGGCTGTTGATAGTTGGTTGTGGTTGACGGTCGGTTGGCGGAGGTGGTGGCTAGATAGCAAAGGGCGGTGGCAGCAAACGGCAAGCGGGAAGGAAGAAGAAAAGAAAAAAAAGAAGAAAAATAACTTATTTCTAAAAATTGTTACAATAAACTATTTTTTTTTACTTCTTATTTTTGTTCAAAATTTATTCCCCGACCATTTTTCTACTTTGGAGAATAGAAAAATTAGTTGAATTATCAAACGGATTTATGTTCTTTTTTTTTTTTTGTTATAGGGAAATAGTAGAAAAACAAAAGAACAAGAATGTTAACAAATAGGCTCTATAAATCTCAAGGAGATTCCATCAAATGTGATGCTTGTTCAATTTCTGCTTAGTGCATTACTTAGATTGCAGAATTATTTTGTGAGAGAGAGAGAGATCACAACTAATCGGTGGAAACTAGAATTGTGGGATCAAACACGTGAGAAGAAACGAGATCATGAACCTTGGCTATCCCACTTACCTCAGCGTGAGGGCCACCGCCACCACAGCCGACTATCGTTGCCTCCGCCCTCGACCAAAATCGTGACATTCGCTTTCCACTACTGCCTGCCACAGATTGTCACCACCAAAGCCTCTAATCTCGGCTGACTCATTTCCCTCTGTTTTCCACTCGCATGGCCACGACTTGTCCACATTGTCGTTCATCCCAAGCTTGGCCAATGCGCTCGAGCCTCAAATCTCATATATGAGTTTGAGCCTACCCTAGATTTGACATCTAGGGCTCGAGCCTAGCGTTGCCAAGCCCGAGATCCGAGGCTTGCGATTGAAGGGGTTGGCTCACACCCGAGGGTGAATCCTAAGGAGAAAGGTAGAGGGCTTCAAAGATCGATAAAAAAAACAAAAAAAATGTTGACAAAACTTGGGAGAAACAGATGGACTTCCGAAACAAAAAAGAAAAAAAAAGAAAAAAAAAAGAAAAAAAAAAGGAAAAAAAAAAGAGGAACAATTGTCCTAAAGGCACCACCTTCAAAAACAAATTGCCAATGGGGCTAAATTTATTGTGATATATATACTAAACTAAATTTGGATAATTAAAGATGATGGAATTCATATGGATTTCAGGTGTATCTCATGAGATTTCACAGCTGAAATTCAGGTTAATATATGCATTAAATTGGTTGAAAACTTGCAATAACATACCCATCCGTGGGTAGCCGTGCTGGTATTTGTTCTCCCCCGCTTCGATGCGGTCGAGAGTTCGAATCCCCACAATGTAAGCGATTTAAGTGGGGGGCCTTGACGGTGGGTTGCTAGGCCAACTTCCCCTGAGGTATAGTTGTTGTTCGGCTTCCATCGCAAAAGCCCGTGAGACCCCGAATTGGCGTAAGCCGACAAGGGTATTGCTCCGATGGTTTCTCGGTCACCAAAAAAAAAAAAAAAACTCACAATAACATCGCTAAATTCATACATAGCAACATATCACCAACATACTAGATATAACTTCTATTAACTAAAAAAAAAAAAAATTCACATGATAGAAGATGTGGAAAATTAACTTGGACTATAATGTTGAGCAACGATCGAGAGAGTACCTTATAAATTTTACTTGAACGTGAACTGAGAAATCAGGAGATGAGGACGGCTTGAAATATGTTTTAATAATTGAAGAAACATGATGGACTATTTTTTTTTTTTTTTTTTTTGGAAGAAAAATAGGGAAGGATTCAAATATGCCATATTCTAGACATGTATGGAGTAAAAACAATAAAGAAGAGAGAGAGAGAGATGGGCAAAAAGCCGCGTGCTTCGCTTCTTGAAGAAGCTAATTAGCCTGTCCTTGTTCTTCTGGTATTAGACGGAGAGAGGAAGGGGAGTTGCGACTTCTAGTGACTGTACTGTGCATTGTAATCCCAACACAAAGTTTCTTTACATACGAGCATTTAAAATATCTTCAATGGACATTCTAGATCTCGTCGATGGATCCGCGTGCAATAGCAACCTACCCTCCAAGGAATAGTTCATCGGGAATGTTTAGAAGCGCCCCATGAACATTGCACTAAAGACAACAAAATTATGAACAAACAAACATTACTGCCAAGCTTATTATACTAAAAATGCAATGTCCAAAAGTGCAGGACAATTAACAGGCCTACCATAAGCCGCAACGTTCAGAAAACAAATGAAAAAAAAGCCTAATTTCACAGAATCACAGGTAGTCACCCGGTGTGTAGGAACAGACGATTTATATATGCTACATATAAAATTTGATGTATTTTCACAATTCACATACTAATTACAACATACTTATGAATAAATGATAACAGATGTTTATCTTAATCATATCGATTTCAGCCCTCAATACAATTAATTCATAAGTTACAATTGATGTAGGATACTAGTTTATACCAATATTACTATTGAACCAATGCATGGTTTTTTCTTAATATAAGATGCATCGATTAAACTTTAATGATAGACCTAACCATTTGGAAAAAAGAATTAATCTAATTTTTTTTATTGAAAGTCCTAAAACTAGTTTTATATGGATAAGTGTATTGAAACTTTTAAAACTTATCACGAAAGTGCGATTGAGTCTCAAAATTTTCAAAATATGCAATCAAATCCTTAAATTTGTTGCGAAAATGCAATTGAGTCCTAGAACGGAATGTAGTTTCTTTAGTGATGGAAATGTTGATTATGAAATGCATTCTATTGATTAATTTTTCGAAAATGATACAAGTGATCATTGTAAAGATAATGTTTTACAAATCGTTGATGTTTTGTGAAACAAATGCATCCATCAGTAGGATTCCTTAACAATAGATATCTCGCCAATCAATTCTAGCTGTTATTTTGGTCTAGATTGGCTATTAGTTAGTTGGAGTCATTGTTGAGGGATGAAGACTAACAACTGACCAGCTAGCATCTTCGGGAGTTCCAAACGAGGAGGTAGGTGTTGACACATGATTTTTAGTTGACACATTATTAAAAAGTAAAAAAAATCGAGATTTAAGTTTCTGATCGCAATAGAACTCCATCTCTCAACCAAAAAGTGTGACATCTCGATTTTCCAATTCTATTTTTAATAATTTGAGATGGGTATTTCGTTGGCACGCATATAGTTATTTTCCTTGAGTCGGCCACTCATGTGAAAACTAGTCTATCGGGTGAAGCCGTTAAGAGATTCTAATGCATCAGACTCGAGAATTTGACCAAGAAGCGACTTTTCGACCGAGCTAATCTGCAAGGGTCATTACAGCACAAATAAAAATCGATTAGAGATCGGAGATAGGTCGACTCAACAGAGGCATGTGATCGAGTGTGGGTGATTCCACCGGATCGCATAATCCTTGTCGATCGACACCGGGCCGACTTTTCTATCGATTAGATGGTACTGTGTTCGTATTTGAAACCTCGAGATTTCCCCGATAACCGAAAGTCGCCAATATTTCAAAGATGTACATTGTGACTTGAGATGATCAAGACATGTCAAATGCATTTAAAATTTCTAAAGGCTACCCTAGGTTGGCCACACTAAGATCGTCTTAAAAGTGAAATTAACCGTGGAATTGAGATTGAATTCAGAAATTAGAAGTCTGGGTATGTCAAAGCGGTGACACCAACGGAGCACAAATCGGGCCTGAAACTTGGCCCGCAAAGCCCACGATGCTGCTGGTTTTCCCTTGGCTATTGGCTGTTTTGCATGGCTGATTTCGCACGGAGAGAAGGGCTGGATTTGCGGCTTCAACGGGCTGTTTCAGTGTAACAGAAACAAACAGCAAAGGAGGAGGATTCGAGGGGGATGGCTCGGTCTTTGATCAAGCACATGAAGAACAAACGGGCCGATGGAGGGGGAACCGAGCGAGAGAAAAGGGAAAGGGGATGGGGGTGTGTCGGTCAAAAGCAGAAAAAAAGAGATAAGCTTTGACTCCAAAAAATCAAAGTAATGGAAGAGAAAGGGAAATGGGATACGGCAGAGGGAGGGGACGTCGGCAGGGGTGGATTCCGCGTGAGAGAGAGAGAGAGAGAAAGGAAAAGGACAGGGGCATGCGTCCAAAGGGGGAGGAAATAAAATAAAAGGAAATTAAAAAGGAAAATCCTATAACTAAAATTCTTGGTCTCACTTGCTCTTGTTTAGTTCAATTTGATCCCAAAAAATCCTCATGCTAAAGTACTTGATTCACACTTGCTTTCTTGCACAAAATTTCCCTCAAACAATAAGTTTTGGGCAACAACAACGGCAATTTTCTTCAATTACGAATTTTAATTTATTTTCTCTTTAGAATCCGATTTTCTAAACAAACAAATCCAGTTGAGGTCTAATTTGAATTCAGAAAAAACCCAAACAACTGCGATTCATCAATTCACTTACACTAGATGCCAAAAATCCCTTCAAATTGGCCAACCGAATTTCCGTTCATTTTCCGAATCGTCTGCAACGATTTTTCCGTAAAAATCCCGAACTCACCGAAAAGTCCTCGAAAAATGAGTCGACGTTCCTAAAATGATCTGTGACATGACAGGACTTTCAATTTCTGAAATTGGGTTCAAATTCGCGGTTATTTTCATCAAACGTGTTTTTAGTGTGACATTGCCTACTGGGTAGTTTTTAGGAATTTTTGGTGCAATTGACCCATGATCGATTTTCTTCGAACAATAATGAACCCATTCGACACATTGGCGACTCTCGGTGGTTGTGAAAATCTCGAGGTTTCAAATATAGACACAGGGTACCAAAAATGATAGAAAATCGGTTTAGTGCTGATCGACAAGAATTTTGCAATCAGGTGGAATCACCCACACTTTGATTGTGATCTCAATCGAATCGATCTATCTCCAGTCTCTGATCAAATTTTAATTGTGCCGCAATGATCCTTAAAGACTAGCACGGTCGAGCAGTCGATTCCTAATCAAATTCTCAAGTCTATTGCATTTAAAATTCCTTAACGGCTTCACCAGATACATCAGTTATCTCTTGAGTGGTCATCTTAGAGAAAAACACTATGGTCACGTTGATGAAAGGCCCAACTTATTCGATTGAAATTAGGGCTTGAAAATCAGGATGTCACAAGAGCAAATCATACGGTGAATCTTTCAAGCCAAACACTAGTATTAAATTAAACACTTCAAAGGAGTCTTAAACCAACGACAATAACGTAAATTTGCGGACAATATGATATAAATATGCAAGACCAACATAGGGATTGTGGCAATAATGTTATGGGATTACCCAAGGCCTGCTCGTGTCTGAGATGTTTTCGAGTTCGTTGGGGATCTTTTAATGGGCAAATGGGCATTAAGTACGCATTATCCAACAAGCTTCAAGGGCTGGACCACAAGTCACGAGATCTTGTTTGGCCATTTCAGGAGCTCTAGGCAGCCCTGGGTGGGTCCCGTAACATTATTTCTACTAACCATCAACATCCACCATGTGAATCATCCTCAGGAGCGGCGCCGCATTATTTTTTTCGCTGTTTGCATGTGTCCTTGTGTCACCTCAAAAGTACGATGATTTCTCTCACCTTAGGATAAGAGAAGTTCCTTTTTGCTTTTCGTCTCAAATACCAATAAGACCTCCATGACATGTCACATCCAATAAACGATTCATGCGGCACCCCTTAAAAAGGAACTGGCTCAAAGTCATGTATAAATAGACCTAATGGGTTTATGCAATCTACTATTCCAATAAGCAAGCCAAATCCTCCTCATACAAATCTTTATGGAGTTCCAAAAACCCTCGATTCAATCTCTTGTCCAAATGATCAAAAGAGAGATACTACCCAACATGAGCTCACATTCATTCCTCTCTTCTTCTCCATATAACACCGCATTTTAGGCATGATTAATGATTCGATCCTCATCAAGATGATCTTCCCATGTTTAAGGGGTGTTTGAATTGGGTGCTCCACAATCAGAATGAAGAAGGCTTTTGGGGAGATTATGATCATGATGAAAATGAAATGTCCAACAAAGTGGAGTGTCTTGCTTCAACCCTTATTTGCATGACCATGCTCAAAAAGTGGCATGTTGGTTCACCTTCAATAGAGAAAGGTATCACGTGCTTTACTTTCATATAAATACCGAAATATGGTCATCACAAATATAATATTTATTTGTTTACATTGAAATATGACCATTGCAAATATAATTCTTCCTTCTAGAATAAAATATAATTTGTGAGTAGATTACTTTTGTGATCACTAAACTAAACTTTGTACTTAAATTTTGAGCAGGTGACTTTGTTCACTTTTCAACCCATGGCCTAACCCACCAATTCTAATATGGTTTCAACTTGGCACTAATCATCTTTTTAATTTTATTTATTGAAATTCAGATTTATTAAATAAATTATGTGTATTTTTGAAATAGTGTGATTGTTTGCAATAGAGTACGATTATTATTATTATTATTATTATTATTATTATTATTATTATTATTATTATTATTATTATTATTATTATTATTATTATTATTATTATTATTATTATTATTTTTATTATTTCATTTATAATCTTATTAATATTTTTGCATAGTGGTTGTTAGGCACTCTTGCAACCTTTGGAAAGTTATGTCCATTTGGGCATAACCTCTTAACATCTGGGTAGTTGCGTCTATTTGGACACAACTCCTTCTCCTTGAAAGGCTATAATTTTTCGTAAATTATGAAATCCGACATTATAAAAATAGAAAAATCATCATCATCTTTTATTCCGAATTCTCAATATGTTTTTGAGAACATATTTTTTCGGACATAAATTCCATCTAAAAGGTTGCGTTTAGTTCTGAAAAAAAAAACTGACATATATATATATATATATATATGTATGTATGTATGTATGTATGTATGTATGTATGTATGTATGTATCTATGTATGTAGTTTTTACATCTTAATTTTTTTCAGGTTTCAATTCTTCTTTCAAAAAACTATACAACCATCTTTTTCAATTGTTTCTTTTTGAGATATCCCGAAGAATGCTAAAATTGTTAGATGGTATTCTCATTAAAATTTTATAGTATCCTAGAGGATTTTTGCCAATATTCAATATGTTGTGGAGTAAATAACTCCTTAAAAAGAGTATTATCATGTTTCAAAATCCGATTCCATTTCTTTTCATTCCTGACTATATTTGCCAACAGAAAGCCTATTAAAGATGATGCATGTAACTATTGTGTTTGTTTCCTTATTGAAATGCAACAATCATATAGTTCTTCACAGACTCTTATCTAATATTTCTCTCCTTTTTTTTTTTTTTTTGGATTTTTCATATTCCAGGATTAAAGTTCATTCATGAAAATGTGGAATTGCTTCTTCTAGGAAACAAGCATGGAAAGTTTCCTCGTTGGATCGCTATCGTCTTGCCTGGAATGGTTGATTTGGCCCGTGCTAGTGGTTTGGAGGTTATATTCCCCGAAAGTGCAGAACATATCATTGCGGATTTATTTAGTAATCGACAACAAATTCTAAAAAGGTAATTCGATTGCATTCCTTCTTTTTTGCTTGAAATTTACCATATGTTTTTAGTTTCAAGTTGACCTATGTTTGCATTTCGGTCACAATACTTTTTAAAGTTCATTACTAATATAGTCCCAACCATTTCAATTTAGTTCAATCTTAGTCGATCAACCCAAATCGGCATGCGATTGCATTCATCCTTCTAGACGTAATGTCGCGACCTACCTTTTTTGTCTGAAGAAGAAAAGATATAGGTTTAAGGGTATTGTCTAAAAGATGGCTTATAGCCCATGATTAGGCGTGGGCTCTCTCAAGCCCATACCTTGTGCGATGGTGAGGTGTTTGTAAAAGATCTTCTAATAAGCAGTCGCCACTAGTTTATTGGGGTTGGGTAGAAATTAAGTGAAGCATGAGAGTATGCCTCACTTCTTACACAACTAGAGAATCTAGGGACATTGACTTGATTACACTAATTAATCAATTAGTGCATCTTCGGTACCTAATTTTATTTATTTAAAAAAAAATTGTCAGGCAATCTAGATTGATTTAATATTTATCTACTATCAGGTGAGGTAATCATGTAGGTGTATAATCATTAACATAACAATAAGCAACCAAGGAAAACATTAAATACATTTTATGAGATAGTAAAGACTTAATACTAATGAAAAGATAAATACTAATCCTAACTAAACTAAAGGAAAGCCAAAATCAATGTATTAATATTGCGTAATCAACAGCATTTGTCTCTAAGGGCAATTGAAACCATAAGGTAAAGCCCTAAGGGCTCGGTCAACCTTAAGCATAATTCTAAATTGAAAAACTTCCACTTTTTAGGAAAAAAATAACTCAAAAAATTAATTTTAATAATTTTGAGAATTTTTAATTTTTAAATCTTAAATTTTATTAACATTTTTTTAGACATTTTGAAAAATTTGAGTTTTTGAATTTTCCAAAAAAATTATGTACTTTTTATCTTTTTGAATTTTGAGTTTTTATTTTTATTTTTTAATTACTATTGAAATTTTTAGACATTTTCTGAATATTTTGAATATTTCTTATTTTTTAATATTTCTTATTTTTTAAAATTCCGAATTTTATAATTTCTGAAATTTTTTGAATTTTCGGAATTTTTTTCAATTTTTAATGTTCCGTGAAAGTTTTTGAATTTTTGGAAAATTTTAAATTATCATTGTTAAAAATTTTATAATTTTTGAAAATTTTAATATATTTTTAATGTTTAATATTATTATATTCGGAAAAACGGGTTCGGACCCAATAAACCCGATCCAGCCCATTGACCCGATCCGATGACCCGGACCCGCCTTAACTAAAAACCTATTTTATAAAACCCTTTTTTATATTAATATTAATATTTTGATTTTTTTTTTCTTTTTTTTTTCCTTCTCTTGGTCATCTTCTTCGTGCAGGCCTTCTGCACGTCCGAAGCCACTTCTCTCCTACACTCTTTTTCACCGAAACTCATCAACCAAACCGCCGCCATTTTAAACGAGCCTCACTACCCTTTGTCACCGGCGCCGATGCCGCCCCTGCTCAGGCCACCGCCGAGCTGACACCCTCTCACGCATACGGACAAGGAGGAGAACGGGACACAACTTGCACAAAAATAAGCACGTGCGAACTGGTCAACCACGAGCTCCGGCCTGACACACCCTGAAAGCCGAACGCCAACGGACGAAAGGGAGGCCTATCTGGTTCCAAACAGCGAGAAACGGGCGGACCTCAGGCGACGGTGAAACGCTCGGTCTCACTCTCTCTCTTTCTAGGTCGTTCCCTCTCGCTCACTCAAGCTCTCTCGCGTCCCCCTCACTCCTCCTCTTGGTCTCTCTCTCCTTCCCAATGGCTAGCCAATCAGAATTTTGGCTCAGTGATAGTAAGTCTTGAATAATGGACAAACGGATTATCATAGCCTCAAATCTAAAAGCGCCAAAAAGTTGGGGCGCTAAAGCCACCGACAACTCCTATGTTTTACCCGCCTCAATCACAATTAAAACTTATACGGTTTTGGTCTATTGCAGGGAAAAACTTGTCGACAAGAAGCAATATTTCCCGTTGTTGTCGTATCTTGAGGCATTGCCGCCAACATACAAAGTCAGCCACGAAACCATATTGAAGCATCTGGACAGCGACGGCTCTTTGTTTCAATCACCCTCTGCGACAGCAAGTGCATACCTAGCCACCGGGAATGAAGCATGCTTGGCTTATCTTCAGACTCTTGCTTTGAATTGTGCTTCTAACGGCGGTAAGTGAATGCTAAGTCCAAAAGATTTTTAGATGCTTTTGAAGCATGCCATTCTTGTTTCCCCAGTTAATTTCATTTTATGAAAATTATATATTGTCACTTTCGGAAAAGAGAATAAAATTATCATAGTAATTGATGGGATGTGGTTGATTTCAGTCGATGGAATTATTTTTTTATTTTTTTATTTTTTGTCCTGGAGGAACGGCCATTGCGGACAAATGCGCCGTAGAACCCTCAAGGGTGACACTTAAGCGGAGGACCCACCACCCCTGAGTCACACTTAATACACCTAGCGCCTCCCCTGGGTTTTTGAACCCTTCACCTCTGGGCTGAGGATTAGCAGGGCTTTATCCAGCGGAGCCACCGCGGCCGGTGGTTCAGTCGATGGAATTGTTGTATACAAGAAGAATCGAAATTCTATCCTTCTATGGAAGGGAGGACAAAAAATGCATCAACTTTATTTCTATATTTTGATTTCTTTTAACTTAACTTATTTTTCCAATTAGATGGCCTCAAACTGGGACCGATCTGCCCACAGTAGGAACAGAAACTTCGATATTTTCTGCGAATTTGGACTGTTAACGCAAAACCAAAGATTTTGATATTTCAATGGGCGAATCCTTCCAATCCTTGTATAAGGACTTAAAGTTGAAACTAAAATCTTGCTTTTAGATTAGCTAGGCTGTGTTTGGCTTAAGACACGACTTCAAATGCTAGATCACTATAAGCTAAACTAATGAAAGCTGATTTTATATGAGTAAAGTAATAAAAGCTTATACCATCAGTGTAGAGTTTGAAAATTTATTTATAAAATTATATGGTTTTCCTTTTATAACGCTCATAACCCTTGTATATGTTTTGGCTTTCTTGATGATTAAAGCAGTTCCATCTCTATATCTTGTGGATGAAGAGCTTACAAAACTTTCCATGGTTTATCAACTAGTGAGATTAGGGTTAACCGAGTACTTTGACCGGGAGAAGGATGAATTTTTGGCACAAATCTATCGGTTAGTAAAACCTTCCTAGTCACTCAGTTATTTTTATTTTTATTTTTATTTTCCTAGAAAACTACTAAAAGAAAAAAAAAATTACAATAGGGGACGGGCAATGTCGTTCGTAAAAGCCTAGAAGCCCGTCCCGGCAAAGTTGTCGCCTATTTTCTATTTCCAGTACTGATTACTTTTGAGATCACCGAAATCGTCCATACGACATCTCTAACTAATTCAAGCATATTATTATTTCTTTTTGCAGGAACTATAAGCATGAAAAACCAATCGTGAAATCAATTCATTCAATCGCTGCGGAGCTATACAAAGATTGCTTGGGATTCTGGCTTTTGCGCATGCATGGTTATAAAGTATCACCATGTACGAGTTGCAAGCTTTATGAGTCCCTCAATTGGTTCCTTTCCCCTGGGATCTTTCATGGATGATATTTTGAAGTGGTTCCTTTAATTTCAATTGTATTCTGCATTTTGCAGCTAGCGTTTGTTGGTTTCTAGACCGTGAAGAAGTTCGAGATCACATTGAAAAACATTATGAATACTTCTCGAGTGTGCTCCTTAACATATATAGAGCCAGCAATCTTATGCTTCCGAACGAACATGAACTCGAGAAAGCAAGAACTTTCTCAAAGAAATTTCTTGAGAAAATCGCATCCAGAGGAACAAGAGATTCAAGCATTATCTCGTCGAGTCATTGCAGAATGGTTAGTGGGAATATTAAGCACTTCTTGTCGTTCTGCATAGTAAGCTAATGATTGAAATGTCTGTGTAGATTAAGCACGAACTGGGTCTACCATGGATGGCTCGCCTAGACCACCTGGAACACAGGATGTGGATGGAGGAAAAAGATGCTTGTGTATTATGGATGGGAAAATTTTCTTGCCATAGGTATTAATGTCTTCAAAAGGAAATTTATAAACTTGCTTGAATAGTATGCTATAACATGCAATTAATTTTTTGCTTTTCTTTGATTTCATTAGGTCATCATTGGTTCATAATCAGGATATACTACAACTTGCTCTGCAGAACTTTGAACAGAGACAATCTATTTACAGGATGGAGCTTGACGTGTTAAAAAGGCATTTGTGCATCTGTTTTAGTGAATGGGTTGTTAATTAGCAAAGAATTATTTTTAATTACTCTTTATCAATGGATGAGTTCAGGTGGTCTGAAACAACGGGACTTAGCAAGATGGGATTCGGTCGAGAGAAGACGGTGTACTCTTATTTTGCTGTCGCCGCTTCCGTTTCCGTGCCTTGCAACTCTGATGTGCGAGTACTGGTCGCGAAGGGCGCAGTCATATTAACTGTCGCCGATGACTTTTTTGACATGGAAGGTTCGTTAGAGGATCTGGAAAAGCTTACTGAAGCGGTTCAAAGGTATGCTTATCATTTTTAGTACTCGTTTAACTCCAACTTAGCGTTTCTACAATTTATTTCAAGAGTTACATTCACTGGACTACATGCCTACATGCAAGATTAATGAGTGTATGTTAAATTAATAATCACCTCACAGTCCATCCAATTATTTATCCTTCCAGTTGCCTTTTTTTTTTTTTTTAATCGGTGACCAACATTATATTACCTTTCACCAAAAAAAAAAAAAAAAAATTATATTAGGTGGGATGGGGAAGGATTGAGTGCACACGCCAAGACCATATTCGAAGCCCTCGACGATCTTGTCACCAACATCAGAGTGAAATGTTTCAAACAACTGGGGAAGGACATCAAGAAAAACCTTCAAAATATAGTAAGTCTCATATTCCCACGTTATACTTTTCTTTTTTAATGTGCGACATCGAGCAATATCTTTCTTTCGAATGGGCTAAAACACTGCGTTTGGTTCGAAAGTGGGGTGAGACATTTCATTCATGGCTCATCGAAGCGAAGTGGAGCAGAAGTGGAGATGTGCGTCCCACGCAAGAGTACCTTGACGTAGCCATAACGTCTGTCGGAGCACACGTCTTAGTCCTTCCTCCTTCGTGCCTCGCGAGCCCCACGACCTCATTGCATCAGCTGTGGTCCAACCCCTACCAGCCCATCACCAAATTGCTCATGGTCATCACTCGGTTGTTGAATGACATCCAAACCTACGAGGTAAAGTTTTTAACGTTGGCTAGCATGCGTCTTGAGGCTATTTGAACTGTTCAATATGATAGACCTAAGTCTGGCCGCTGGCCAAGCAGCTATAATTGGCCGCTGCCCCCTAAATGGTGCTCGTTCATTGTTGCTCTTATCGTGCACCTGTGTACACTCTTATTTCATCTCCCTGTTTTTACGATTTTCTCAAATTCCAGAAAGAAGAAAAGCAAGGGAAATTGAACTTTGTGCTGCTCTACCTAAAGGAAAACCCCGGGGCCAGCATTGAGGACTCCATCAACTTCGTGCAATTGCTGCTAGACCAACTGAAGAAAGAGTTCCTCCAACACGTCCTTGAGGAGCCCTGCAGCGTGCCTGAACTGAGCAGGCTGCTCCACCTCGCCTGCTTGAAAGTGTTCCACATGTTCTTCAACTCCTCCAACCGCTATGACTCAGACACGGACATGCTCCACGACATCCAGAAAGCGCTTGTAGTCCCGCCACGAGTCCACAAATTGAAGCCCCTGATGCCTTTGCCGGAGAAACTGAGACTGAAGCCACGGGTGTTTGAGACCAAGAGCCTGTCCGGCCAATATGGCCTTGAGCGTTTTCCTAGGAAGAGCTTCTTTGGGTATCAAATGTCTTCCCAAACTGGTCCAGTGAATAGTTCGGAGAAGATGTACAAGTCATCCAGTTTTAAGTTATGTTTCGCTTAGTTATAGCAGTGGCATATCTTCATGAACTATAGTCATGAACCAATCTTATAGGTTCCTCCACCTGAAGTTATTTTGGTTTTCACAGAAAAGTAAAGAGTATATCAATAAGTATGTATGAGAAGAGTAGCTTAGAAAGATGTGCAAAATTTTAGTGGATAATTCATCCACATACTTCAATGGTATTTCAAGCTTCAATCTTGTTTTTGTCTGTGTGGAAAGCGTTACTAGTCCACCTTGTAATTTTGTTAGAACTTGAGCAATTTGGGATCTTCTAACTGAAGTTTCAATAAAAACAGTAATGGTTAGTAATCATATTTGATCGAGACTAAGTTAAACTAAATTTGAACTTTGAATATAGTGAGTTCAATATAACTCCTAAGGGGATTCCACCAAATGTGATGCTTGCCTAATTTGAGCTTAGTGCATTTGTTAGGTTGACTGAATTATTTTGTGCATGTGCGCGCACGTATAAAAGAGAGAGAGATCACATTTAATTGATGGAAACTAAAATTGTGGGCTCAAGCACATGAGAAGAAACAAGATCATGAATCTTGGATAGACCACTCGCGAGAAAGCGAGGACTGCTGCCGCCATAGCCGACTATTGTTGACTCCGCCTTTGACCACAGTTGTGACATCTGCTTTCCACCACTGCTCTTTGCCAAGATTAGTTATGGGTTTCTATATTGATCTACCATGGGGTCACAATCCATCCGATTAGGTACCCTTAGAATTGACTCTTTCGGTGGGTGACCAACATTAGACCAGTTGGGACTGTAAAAGACTAAGTGAGCATGCCAAGACCATATCCAAAACCCTAGATGATCTCGTCAGCGACTTCAGAATGAAATGCTTAAAAAAATCAGGGAAGAACATCAAGAAAAATGTTCGAGATATATGGCCCCATATGATTCAGCTTTCCCAAGGGATTTTGGATCTCGAAAGCCCCTTTGGAAAAAATTTTGGTGTTTGGTTCAGCATTTGGAGCTCCCTTTCCCCAAATGCTTCCCTTTGAAATGCTGAAAGCCCAAAGCAGGTGGGGACCTGCTTTGGGCATTTAGCATTTTCGATATGCTGGTCCGCATCTACTATTCATTTGTTGACTTCTCTGTTTTTACCGAGCATCTTCCCCGTACCCTTATCACCGGCGGCCAGATCTAGCCACCGGCGAGGTTGCTTGAGGTTGCGCGACCTTAGGCGGCACCACCTGGGCCTCGCCGGAGGCCAGATCTGGGTCTACAGGACCCAAGCAAGCGTATGCCGCCTAAGGTCGCGTGAACCCAAACGACACCTGCTTGTGTCGCGCAAGCCTAGATCTAGCTGCCGGGGAGGCCCAAGTGGCGCCGCTTGAGGTCACGCGACCTCAGGCAGCCTTGCTGGCGGCCAGATTTGGTCGTCGGTGGTTGGCTTGCTATTGATCGGCGACGGAGTTTCATTAGATTTTATTTTTATTTAAAAATAAAAAATAAAAGCCCTTTGTAAATGTTGAGTTTACCAAACGGTATTTACACCAAAGTCACTTTCCAATGCCCTTTAAATTATAATTTGCCAAATGTTCAAGCATTCTCGAAAACCCCTTTATCCCAAAGGTATTTGCATTTGGCCAAAGGCATTTGCCTAAAGCCGAACCAAACGGGCCCATAATACGTCTCGTGTTCCCACATAATACTTCTCTTTCTTTACTTTGCTACACCAAGCAATATCCTTTTTTACTGTGATTGGTTGGAAAGTGGGGTGAGACATTTTGTTCATGGCTCATGGAAGCAAAGTGGAGCAGAAGTGGAGGTGCGCATCCAACGGAAGAGTACCTCGACGTGGCATGACGTCTATCGCAGCACACATCTTCCGCTGCATCAGCTGTGGTCCAACCCCTACCAGCTCCTCACCACCCCGTGCATCAAACTATTGAATATGATTCGGCTAAGTATAACTACTACCGAAGCCGCATGCAATGGCTGATGTTCGCTGGACAACACTTGTAAATTGTCAATAAATTTCTGCCCCTATGTACTCAATAATCCAATATCTCTAGTTTTTTTCCTTATTTTTTCAATTGTGTCCTTCCAAGTGTCACCTCTCTCTCTCTCTCTCTCTCTCTCTCTCTCATCACAGAAAGAAGAACAGGAAGGGCAATTGAATTGTGCGCTGCTTTTCCTAAAGGAAAACCCCGAAGCCAGCATTGAGGACCCCATCAAATTCGTGCAATTGCTGCTCAACCAAATGAAGAAAGAGTTCCTCCAACACGTCGTAGGCGATGTATGCAACTTGACGGAACCGGGCAGGCGGCTCCACCTTGGTTCCTTGAAAGTGTTCCACATGTTCTTCAACTTCTACAACCGCTACCACTCTGACATAGACATGCTCCGCAACATCCAAAAAGTGCTCGTGGTCCCGCCACAAATCCCCAAATTGAAGCCGCTGAGGCCTTTGCTAGAGCAACAAGGACTGAAGCCCTGGGCGTTTGAGACCAAGAGCCTGTCCAGCCAATATGGCCTTGGACGAGCTCCTAGGAAGAGCTTTATTGGGTATTGAATGTCTTCCCAAACTGGTCCAGGGAAGAGATGGGAGAAGATGTACAAGTCATCTGGCTTTAGGTTTTGTTTCGCTTAGTTATAGCAGTGGTATATCTTCATGTACTATAATTATTAAACAGTCACTCAGGTTTCCCCACCGGAAGCTATTTTCTTTTGTAGTACTTTAGCTGGTATGTCCATGATGGGGTGCGATTGGACCGCACCATTTGGACTTGATATGCTACGATGGAAAGACACTAATGGAGGGGTACGAGTGGAGAAGTATAAAAGGCTCCTGAACACAATCGTTGGAATGGTTGGCAATTCATTCACACCAAATTTTCTCTCCATTTCCATCAAAGAAGAAAAATGAATTCCATTTCACTTTTGCAAGAACGATCGGCATTTACGCCGTGGAAATCGGGTGCTTTCCTCATGATTGCATCCAGACTAACGTGAAGAAGTGTTGTTCGTGATTTATTCGCAATTCAATGTTCGTTCCGAGGCTATTTGCTGTTTACGCATCGGAATCAGGTAAGTCATCTTCCGCCGACTCAAATTCCAACATTGGTATCAGAGCCCGATCGTGATTTCTGCCTTGTTTTTCATCGAGTTTTCTCGTTTACCATTTGATATTGAGATTAAGAGATTGTATTCTACACTGTTTGGATTTCTGATAGTCGGAATTGCCATATGAAAAACTCGAAATTGAATCGGAGCGAAGAATGGGTTCCGGGTTGTGTGATCCGTGAGGTTTTGGCCGTTTTTTGAAATGCTTTTTTGGTCAAAATTAATTTTTAAATATACAGGGTGAAAGAGCTTGTCGAGACGAGTCCGACAATGGGTCGAGCGCCACCGGGAGACGTCGGACACGCCCATAGGCGCAGCCAGAAGCTGCTCCGCTTGGGCGCCACGCGCCTGAAGCGCTGGCACAGCCAGCGTGTGCGCCACACGCGCCAATTGACGAACCGGCAAGTGCACGACGCACGCTAGCCGGCGAACTGGCACGCGCCGGTCAGCGAACCGGCACGTGACGACGTCACCATGACGTCACCCAATAGTCGGTAACCACTCGGATGACGTCATCAATGACGTTAGCACCGGCGACAGTTGGTTGGCCGGTCACTGGCCGACGACCCAACCCGACCCGACTCGACCCGACCCGACCCATGACCCAACACGGGATCCGACCCGACCCGACAGTTGACCGGTCAACCGGTCCGGCGGTCGAACAGATCGGACCGATCACTGGTCGGACCGGGTGGACCGGTCGGACCGGCCTGGAGCCATTTGGCTTGCTCGCGCGTGCACCACACGCACCGCGCACTCAGGCGGCACGTGGGGGCGCGTGCGAGCTCCAATTGGAGCGTGGTCAGTGTCGTTTGGTTCGTATAAGTGTTCTCTACACAGTGGTATAATGATTTTATACTTTTGAATTTTATAAATGTATGAAAATGCGTAGGAAACCCTATGTACGCGTATTTTTTGGGGTTTAATGCAGTTTATTCATTTGTGGCTAGTATTTTCTTGTGATTTAGGAAAATACAGTAGCTAACTTGTGTGTAAATGATGTTATATATGCTGTGTAGAGCTTGGTTCAATGATATGATGTATATATTTTAATATACTTGCAATTTTCTAGCTGCTAGAAAATTAGAACAATGGTAGGAAATCCATTATATGTTGAATTGCAATTTTAATTATAGTTGAAGCATGACTGTTGTTTATACGTTGGTTATTATCATGTTATGTTTTTTGTGTTAAGGAAAAATGTAGAAATTACATAAGGTCATGTAATTATTTTTCCTAGTGGGAGTTCGTACGTTGGTAGAATTGAAAGGAGTTCTCACCTAGAACTTAAAATTTGCGCAAATTAAACTAATTAATGATAAGATAACAATTGTACATAGAAGTTGATTGGGAATATTGTGAACTTTTGCTTTTGTGTCTTTTGTTGAATTATCATTAATTTAGTTTGTCTTTGCTGCAAATTAAATGTGTGTTACTTTGTATAATGTGCTAGTATCGATTCTGTGTTTATTATGTCAATGTGTTATAACTATTGATTATGGCTTCGGCATCAAAGACCATTGTGGCTGACCTCAATAAGGGTGAAAAGCTGAACGGTGACAATTATGATATTTGGCACCGAAAAGTTCAATACATCCTTGAGGAGCAAGAGGTTTTGGAAACCCTCAATCATACCATGGATGAACCTGAACATAGAATTTCAGCTCAACACAGGAGAGATCTAGAAGCTTATCAAGCTTGGAAAAAGAAAAATAGCATTGCTCGCATCACATTGCTGAGCTGTATGCAAGATGATCTCATGTGTGAGTTTGAGAGTTATGACAAATCTCAAGCTATGTGGGTTGCCTTGAAAGATAAGTTTGGGGGTATATCTGCCACTAAGCTAAGGAGACTTACTATCAAATTTGACACATTCTGAAAGCGCCCAAATGTAACGATGAGGCAGCATCTTCGGGAGATGTCAAACATGATCCGTGAGCTGAAGTCAGCAAGTCACTCCCTTACTGATGAACAGTAAGTTGAGGCTGTTATAAGGTCTCTTCCTGATAATTGGAAGCATATGAAGATCAATATGACGCATAATGAGAATATTGTCACTTTTGATGATAGTGCGCGTCATTTGGAATTAGAGGATGAGCACCTAAAGGCTGCAAGATCCTCTACCCATGCTTATGTTGCTGAATCGAGTTCGCGCAAGGCTTCGGGCTTCAAGCGCAAGAGGAATCTTCAGTTCAACAACAAAGGGAAGATGACTGATCAGGGACCCAAGAGGGCTAAGACCTTCCGACGCAAGAAGCGTGGTGGGAAGAAGGACAAGGCCAAGATGGAGTGCCACAATTGTGGCAAGATGGGTCACTTTGCTCGTGAATGCACTGAGCCGAAAAAGGTACCCTATTACTCCATTACTTTGAGTAATGCTTTTGTTTATAGTACTGTAATGCTTGTTGAATCTCATCCAATGTGGACCGTAGACTCAGGAGCAACAGACCATGTAGCTAGAGACCGAGAAGCATTTGTGGAGTATCGTCAAATACCGCCTGAAAGAAGATGGATATATGTTGGGAATAACTCAAGAGTTGAAGTGAAGGGTATCAACACATGTAAACTAATCTTACGTGGTGGTCGAAACCTGTTCCTACATGATGTCCTTTATGCTCCAAATATTCGACGAAACTTGGTCTCTGTTAGTTGTTCTTCTTAGCTTAGGTTATGTATTGAATTTCCATGATAATTGTGTTGACATTTTGTATGGAACAATTTATTATGGTTCAGATCATGTATCGAATGGTTTTATGGTGTTAGACATTGATTATGATTAGTATAATGTTAATGTTGATGGTTGTTTTTCTTTATTGCATCTTCTAACAATGTTGAGATTGATGCAAGTACTTGGCATGCTAGATTAGGTCACATTGGATTGCAAAGAATGCAAAGATTAGCTAGAGAAGGCCTTTTAGGGTCACTCACTAATGTTATTCTATCCGTATGTGAACATTGTTTGGCGGGAAAAACAACTAGAAAACCATTCAGTAAAGGGACTAGAGCTAAATTTCCATTGCATCTCATACATTCTGACATTTGTGGTCCTTTGAATGTGAGGGCAAGGCATAGAGCCTCATATTTCATCACTTCCGTAGATGATTTCACACGTTTCAGTTATGTCTTTCTAATCTCCCATAAGTTAGAAGCATTAGACTGCTTTAGACGATATATAGCGATGGTAGAGAATCAGTTGAACAAAACAATAAAGGCATTGAGAACTGATCATGGACGTAAGTATCTATCGGAGCAATTCAAGGCTCTTTGTGATGAAAAGGGAATTGTACGACAATTAACTACTCCTGGTACTCCACAACAAAATGGGGTAGCTGAGAGAAGGAATAGAATCCTATTGGAAATGGTTAGGTCTATGATGGCGCAAGCAAATTTACTTATCTCCTATTGAGGAGATGCGTTATTGACTGCGGCCTATATATTTAACCATGTGCCCTCAAAATCGGTCACTTCCACCCCTTATGAATTATGGACTTGTAGGAAACCAGACTTGAGTAGTCTACGTCCATGGGGATGTGTAGCTTATGTTCATGATTCTTCCCATAAACATGGCAAATTAGGTCCTAGAGGGAAGAAATGTATCTTTATAAGGTATTCCGAATACTCCAAAAGGTATGTGTTCATAGGTGAATAAGTTGATGGAAGTATGACCAAAATGAAGTCACGAGATGTCACGTTCTTGGAGAACGATTTTCCTAATAGAGGTGAGATTGATAAGGACTTCCAATTATATGAGATGGAAGATCCTGATAACACACCCACTGATGTTGTAGAGGGAAATGAAGATTTACCTCAACACACAAGAACTAGTGGGAGTGTTGCATCGCCTGATGAATTGAATTCAAGAGAAATTCAATTGCGTAAAAGTAATCGTAAAAGTATTCCCCGTCATCGTATTGTGATTGAAGGGGAAGCATTTATGATTGCTCAAAAAGACGATGCCAAGCCTAAGACTGTTCAAGAGGCTCTCTCGTCCTCTAATAAGGAAGAATGGAGAAAAGCTTTGGAAGATGAGATTGAGTCAATGAGGGCAAACCATGTCTGGGACTTGGTTGATCTACCACCCAATCGTAAGGTCATTGGAAACAAATAGGTTTTTAACATTAAGCGTAGGGCGGATGGATCCATTGAAAAGTATAAGGCTCGCCTTGTGGCAAAATGTTATACTCAATAAGAGGGTATAGACTATGAGGAAACTTTTTCACCAGTTGTAAGGTTTGCCTCAATACGCCTTATTCTAGCTATCGTTGCACATTTGGATCTTGAATTACATCAAATGGATGTAAAGACGGCATTTCTCAATGGAGAATTAGATGAGAAAATTTATATGAAACAACCAATAGGTTTCATAGCTAAAGGTCAAGAGCATAAAGTTTGCAAGCTTCATCGCTCAATATATGGCTTTAAGCAATCATCTAGACAGTAGTATCTTCGTTTACATCGAGCAATAATAACTTTTGGTTTCATGATGATCGAAGAAGATCACTGTGTATGTGTCAAGCGGTCCAAAGATAAATTTATGATTTTATCACTTTATGTGGACGATATTCTATTGGCTAGAAATGACAAGGTTTTGGTTATCACCATAAAAGAATGGTTGTCTTTTAATTTTGAGATGAAGGACATGAGAGAAGCTGCTTATATATTAGGAGTTAAGATCGAAAGAGATCGATCGAGGAAACTCCTTACTTTATCACAAGAGTCTTATATTATGAAGATTCTTGAGTGTTTCAATATGTAGCATTGTAATCCCATTGATACCCCTGTCATGCAAGGTGAAGGCCTAAGTGCTGAAATATGTCCTAAGACTCCAGAAGAAATTAAAGTGATGAAAATTGTTCCTTACGCTAGTGCGGTCGGAAGTTTGATGTATGCTATGATTGTACTCGACCCGACATATGCTATGCCGTGGGATTGGTGAGCCGATATCAATCAAATCCCGGTCAAGCACACTGGAAAGCGGTGAAGAGAATCCCGAGATACTTAAAGGGCACTATGGACTATTGACTTTGTTACCAATGGAATGATTTATGTCTATTAGGTTATTCAGATGCCGATTGGGGTAGAGACTTGGATGAGCGTAAATTGACTTCTGGATATGCGTTCTTGCTCAATGGAGGTGCGATTTCTTGGAATAACAAGAAACAGACATGCACGGCCTTGTCTACGATGGAGGCATAATTTATTGCATATTCTGCCGCAGTGCAAGAAGCAGTATGGCTAAAACGTTTCTTGGAAAATTTAACCACTATCACTGAAGTTCCAAGACCGGTGACAGTTTATTGCGATAGTCAAGCAGCCATTGCTTATGTGAAAGATCACAAGCATCACGGAAGGACAAAGCACATTAACATAAAGAATAATTTCATCAGAGATATTATAACGCAGAAAGAAGTGATCCTGCAATACATTTTAACCAATAGAATGGTTGCTGATCATTTTACGAAGGCTATTCCTAGAAACATGTTCTTGACCCATAGGATGTCACTAGGATTGCGTAGAATGTGATATCTGTTATTGTAGAGGATCATTGGTTTATGTATTTGTGGACAGATGTATTGTACTTGTTTGTTTATTAGTGATTTGATGTTTTATCAATAAGTACAAATCCACTATGAGACTAGCACAAACACACATATATTATTGAAAAGTATGTTAGCAGGCAATGATTGGCTCACTCACACGAGCAATCGCCTCAAGTGCTGTAGTTAGCACGTTGAGATGAGACATTATGTACAAATAAATACTGAAGAGCAAGTTTGGTATATAAAATATGTCGCCTTGATTGGAGTCAAGATGAGGTCTATGATTTGTTTATAATAAGACCGAACATGATAATCCCACAATCATGTATGCTTAAAAGATGCCGAATGCGAGTACTTAATTGAGTGCTATAGAAAGCGAGCTGATATAGCACTCGAGCTAAACATGAGTATGTGAGAAGCACGTGACTATGTTTAAGATCTGTATGGTGGATATATTTGATAAATGACATACGCTCTTATAGAAAGAGCAATCCACTATAGCATGTAATTCATACTACATGTGCATTATACGACCAACAAGGGAAGGTGAGTAAAATTATCCCTATTTACTCATAGTGTGAGTCCTTGAGGTCATTTATAATTTACCTCAATTTTGTGCCCTATGTTACTTCTGACTATGTTCTCGAAGTAAAAGATCAATGTTGCTACTTTAGCATGTTATGGGCGGTCATGAATAGATATGACTTATGGGACATGTCTAGGAAAGCAATTGTTCTGAAATTCAGAGAGACATCAGTGCGAAGGAAGACTATTGTTATTTTACATCTATCATATGTATTTACTGGTCGACCAATTATATTGCCCTATGTGGTTGCGGATGTAATTGTAAATACATTGTGTTTTTTAGAATAGTCAAGTATAGCCTTTAAGGGATAGGTATACTTGGATTGATATAACAAAATATGTCTGGGGCACTATGAGACATCCATTGTTTATTTCTTTTAGGGGTTGTAGCCATTATGTCATCCCTAACAGGTGCATAATTTGAGCTCCTAAGTGCAGGTGTACTCACTAGTCGCACGGCTTATTTGCCAGTATGAATTGTTTTGTAAAGTTGATGAATGTTGAATGCATTATATTCTTGATAGAGCGCTATCAAGCCCATCATGTCCGAGTGGGAGATGTAGTACTTTAGTTGGTACGTCCATGATGGGGTGCGATTGGACCGCACCATTTGGACTTGATATGCTACGATGGAAATACACTAATGGAGGGGTACGAATGGAGACGTATAAAAGGCTCCTGAACACAACCGTTGGAATGGTTGGCAATTCATTCGCACCAAATTTTCTCTCCATTTCCATCAAAGAAGAAAAAGGAATTCCATTTCACTTTTGCAAGAACGATTGGCATTTACGCCGTGGAAATCGGGTGCTTTCCTCGTGATTGCATCCAGACTAACGTGAGGAAGTGTTAATCATGATTTATTCGCAATTCAACTTTCGTTCCGGGGCTATTTGCTGTTTGCGCATCGGAATCAGGTAAGTCGTCTTCCGCCGACTTGAATTCCAACATCTTTATTGGAAAACTCAGATATCAATTTCAAAGATGAAACTAATGTGTAAGAGTTGATCCACATACTTCAATGCAAGGGTATTTCAAGCTTCAATCTTGTTGTTGCTTGTTTGAAAAGCGCTACCATTCCCCCTTTTGATTCATCAAATTTTGAATAATTTGGAATCTTTTGGCTATAAGTTACGACCAAAATAGCGATGGTTAGTAGCCATATTTGCTTGTGACTAAGTTGCCATGAGAGTAACACAAGTTCTAAACTAGATTTGACCCAATGAAAATAGTGAGTCCAATATAGGTCTTACGAGGATTCCATCAAATGTGATGCTTGTCCAATCTTAGTTTAGTGCATTAGTTAGGTTGACTGAATTATTGAGAGAGAGAGAGAAAGAGAGATCATGTTTAATCGGTGGGAATTAGAATTGTAGGCTTGGGTACACTAGAAGAGACTAGATCACGAACCTTGGATACGCCACTTACAAAGGCGCGAGGATCACCCCACCATAGCCAATCGTGGCTGCCCCTCGACCACAGTTGTGAGACCCGCTTTCCACTGCCCCTCACCAAAGTTTTCCGCCACCAACCCCTCTAATATCAGCTGACACCCGGGCCACCAGTTCGCAGGGCCACGACTTATCCACGTCGTCGTCGAGCCAGAGCTTGGCAAGCGCGCTTGAGCCTCAGATCTCATACATGAGTTTGAGCTTCCTCTAGGCTCGCGATCATGGGCTCGGGCCTAGCATTGCCAAGCCCAAGATCCAAGGGTTGCGCTCAATCCAAAGCTCGATCTGAGCTCGAGCTTGTCGCAGCTGCGTATCCTCCCCCTTTGATGGTGAGGCAACGCGGGAGGGGGAGCTTGGAGAGGCTTGCTCGCATCCAAGGGTGAACGCTAATCGGGAAAGCAGAGGGCTTCAAAATTTTGATAAAAAAAAGGGATAAAACTTGGGAGAAACTAATGGGCTTCCAAGACTAAAGAACAAACAATTTTCCTAGAGAGACCTCTTTAAAATAGGGGTGAGCAATTTTAGATTTCGTGCAGGTTTCAACCCGAACTTGGAACTTATCCATTGGAATAGATTCCTTATTTTTTGAAATTTAGAACCTATTATACATACCCTAAAACTGGAATGTATCTTGTTATAAGTTTTAGGGTCAGTTCTAAGTTATTAGTAAAGTAATAAAAGTCTCGGTCATAAAATGAAAGTTCATACTTGTGAATTCAATTTATATACTCATCATCAAACGCCAAGGAATACCGCAAAATTACATGAAGACATAGATCAAGAAAAATACATAAACTTATTTTAGGTTCTAGGTTCTACCTACTTAGAATTTAAAACCTACCATTCGAAACAGGTTTCCCAACTTTTGGAACTTGGACCCTACCCTATATACCTTGGAACCTGGAACCGGACAAATTTCTACCGGTCCGGTTCTTCGATTCTAGGTTCTACCCTAGAACCATGCTCACCTCTACTTTAGAATACATATTCCCAATCTGCCTAAAATACATTTTTAAGGAGGACTTATTATTGAGTTTGGTATATATTAAATTAAATTTGAATTATATTAGCCGGTTGACCTTGCCGTGCTTCTTTTGGTCTTGGTGTTGTAGTGTGTGTGTCGCGATTTGCGGCTTTTATATCTCGTCACCCTTCCACTTCTTTTGTTCCTACATTTGGAGTGCAAGTTTCTGGTGAAGAGATCTTTTGTTCATTTGGCCATTTCTCAAAATATTTCTTACATTTTACCAAAATAAATAAATTAATTAATTAAATTCGAATCATTGGAAATGTTGGATCCCATATGGGTTCCAAGTATATGCTAATTAGCTTCATATAATTCTGTAAACACTAATTTTCTCATCTCACAAGATCTGACAGTTTAAATTCAATTGAATATATGTGTTAGACTCATTGAAGACTAGCAGTAACATACTTAGACTCATACATAGCGACATGTCACCAACACATCAGATTTGTAAAAACATTCATATGATAGAAGATAGGGAAAATTAACTTGAACCACAATGTTTAATAGCATCACGAGGAGAACATATTCTATCTTTGGAAAATTAAATAAACATAAAATAAAGGAAGGAATTCAAATAAGCCATGTTCTTGACGTGCTTAGAGTAAAAACAGTGAAGGAAAGGAAAAGAAAAAACAAAAGAGAAATGGGCCAGAAGCCACTTGCTTTGCTTCTTGAAGAAGCCTATTAGCTTCGCCCATGTCCTTCTGGCTTTAGACGGAAAAAAGAGAGAGAGAGACAAAGGAGTTGCGACTTTTTGTCGGAGAAATTGAATTCTGCTTCGTACCTCAAATCTCACCCAAAGTTTCAACAAATTTCATGTCCCGTTACGCTAGTAATGATTTCACGTTGTTGGCCTCCAAATGATGACTGAATTAATTTGTCGAAAATTGTATTTGTTTCAACTGACACGGTAAAAATTATAATTGGCAATTTAAACATGATAAATATTGTCAAGTGAAAATGATATTTGATGAACATTTACTATTTGGGGTAAGAAACACCATTTTAACTAAGAAATGTTTAAGCAGATGAAAAATAAGTTAAATGAATTTGCTTCTTGTAAATGAAAACAAAAATAACTATAACCAAACGGCACCTAAATTTGTCATTAATCGTAACTCAGATTGTGAAAATTTTACAAATCGGAAGTCTTGATTGGAAGCTGAAAAATAAGTGCCGTAAGCGCTAAAATCTTTAAGCATTTAATATAAAAATAAAAAATATTTCATAACATAAGAATATTAAATATTAAATTCTATTTTTACTTATGAAACATGAAATAGTGAGCACTATTCAAATGTTTTGACAATCTAATTGGTAAGATATTGCTTTCCATTGCATATTTTATTACTTGACCAATCAAGTGAGTCTTTCTTACTTACCACAATAGGTGATATTTCACTTAATCCAATCAATTAAGTAGTGTGAGGGTAGTGGTTGTCAAACACACTTAACAACATTTTAGTACTTAGCGTGGTCATCAAACACACCCTTAATCTATTAGACTAAAGTAATCATATTTAAAAACTCTATGGGACCTAAACTGAATCCCACTAAAAAAAAACAATAATCTCGATGCGTAATTTCTATTTAGCAATTGATTTGCATATGACGGGTGATTAAGAAATGAACCTTGTCATAAAAGAATGCTAAAAATGAGAGTTTGATAAAATAAATAAATAAATAAAAGCTAGTGAATGGGAAATGAAGACAATAGTGAGGCCGATTAGGAAACCGTGGGCATCATTACATGCTCGTACGCAATATCATTCACCCGTTCTTAAAATGTGGTCGGTTTGATTAATCTAAATTATTTTAAAATGATTCGTGCTTGAATTAGTAGCGCCGCATCTTATAAGTTAGCTATTACAATTTTAATCCAAGAAATTCAAGTGTGGAGCTTGGAATTTTCATCAGTTAGAATAATTAATTATTAAAATCCCATTTTCATTTAACAGTTTAAACTTTTTGAATAGCTAAACTCAGCCGTGATTCCGTAAAAACTTATCTCTTCAATCGGGCAACAATGAAATGAAGAGACACGTGCTTATTTTATTCCCCTATACTTTATTTAATAGTTTAATCTTGTTTTAGGAAAAGTTATGATTATTTCGTTATTTGGACCTTTCAAACCATCATTTGCATAGACGATATTGAGATTGAAATTATTCTCTACACCAACTCCAAGTTATTATTAATTCACACATCTTATAACTTTCCTCCATATCTACTCCACAAGTGATGATCTAATTCCTCCCACCATACTTCTTTTCTTCATAAATTTGTGAAATAAATACATTGAAAGTTCTGAAATTTGTCATGGAAGTACAATTGAATCTTAAAACTTTCAAAAAAAATGTAATCAAGTCTTAAAAAATTTTAGACTCAATTGCACTTTTATGACAAATTTTAAAAATTAATTGCACTTTTTGAAAATTATAGGACTCGATTGCACTTTCATGACAAATCTTAGGACTTAATTACATTTTTTGAAAATTCTAGGACTCAATTACATTTTGATTACAAATTCTAAGACTTTTATTACATTTGTATATATAACCATCCGATGTCGAACGCGTGCATTGCACATTCCTCCTGCACTCTAGTAATTTAACGACCACATGTTAAATGTATTGACAAGTTCATATGACTTTAAATAATTGTATTAGGATTTAAATTCCATATCAATGCCCATTCATAATCTTCATAACGAAGTGATTGGGCGACTGCTTATATATCCTAATAAATTTATCTATGTTAAATGAGTTGAACACCAATCATATATATATATATATATATATATATATATATATATATATATATATATATATTGTTTTGAAACAGAGAAGCATATGAAAATTATCTGAAAGAATCAGTAAATCAAATCCCACTTGGTAAAATTGTTGGAGAAAACTTCATTGAGTATTTTGAAGCTGACAAAACGTTTTCATCAGTCTGGTCTGAAGACTTGTAAACTCTTTCATCAAAGTCTAAAGACCTCCGGACTGTCAGACTCAAGAGTCAAAGTCTATCTTCATTGACAGTTTTCTAAGACCGTCGAAGAAGGCTTATTCAGAACTAGATCTTTTGTTAAGGATTTGACTTTATCGACTGGAGAAGATCTCTTGGCTGGATGTAGCATGTCGGAATCCATTATTCAAATCAAGATTGATTCAAGAATTTTGGATCCGTTGATTGGCGAAGTATATTTGGAAGGTTTTACTTATGGAAACCTAGATCCTGATTGTATGAGCGAGCGAGATTGATGGGCTATCGTCATGTTCCTTAAATAGATTGAAGATCTTCCTAATTGATTCTGTCCAATTGGTAGATTGGAAGAATTCCTTTGCTAAGTGCCAACGGGTATGATGGCATAAAGGAGTATATAAGGAAGACGTTCCAGTTGTTCGAGGGAGTGCGCGATAGAAGAATTCTAAAGTCTGAAGCTCCTTGTTCTTAGTCAATTAAATTGTTGAGCGAAATCTTGTACACAAAAGAGAGTCTATATCTTTGAGAGACCTTGAGGAAGTGTAGAAGAGTCTCTACACTGTAGAATCAAGGAAGAGCTTTTCTGTAACAACTCTTTTGTTCATAATGGAATCCAGCCAGTGGGCTGTCAGTGCGGAAAAATGGATGTAGGCTTGGATTAAGCCGAACTACTATAATCTCTGTGTTCATATTCTCTTTCCTACTCTCTTTTACTTTGATCGTAATTCGTTTTGTTTACAAAAGATGAATTTCCTTTCTATTGTCAATTAGTGATGTTCACTTATCACAAGAAATTGTTTTTACACCTATTCATCCCCCCTCTAGGTGCTTATACTAACTATCACAAAAATAACACTTTGACTATTCTTCTTGCTTTTATTGCACGTGGAATTTTTTTTTATGACTTAATCATAAAATTTCAAATAATTTATGATAAACACTTTGACAATTCTTCCTGCCTTTGTTGCACTTGGAATATCTTTTCATGACTCAATCTACGTTCATTTCTAATAATTTATGAGAAATCTGAGCAACATCATTATATGACTTGTTGAGTGACCTCACTGATAAAATATATATGAGAACATACTTAATTTTCCCCGGAAAAATTCATATTAGGTGGAAAATTTTGAATATAGTAGACTTATTGCGCCGCCGCCCCAGAGTACACTTATGTTCCAAGATTCACGTGGCGGATGTTGATGGTTCTCGTTACAATCGATCACTTTGCCGCGACCTCGTCACTTCACACGGCCTGAAGACACGTTTTGTGGTCCATCCAGGATGGGGATTTCTTTCGCATGTAGCCGCGGATGAAAGATTGATGAGACATATCAATTGCCCAAAATCTATATTTTCTTCTCAAACTTAGAGTTAAGAATAATATCGAATAAAAATTGTGTACCTTTTGCATATATCTATGTAAATGTCTATGTATCTCTTAATAAAGAGTACATGAACCTATTTTTAGATTTTATTAGATGATAAACTAAGGTAACAAAATAATTTCGATATCAATTAAAATCAATCGAGAATATGCACAATCATTCAAAAGAATATATATAAGATCGATATAAATATTCTGATTTTCCATAATGTTCTCTCAAACTCAAAGTGATGTTTTGAATAAATTGGCAATATGATCAACTCATGGTAGTAAGATCGGTCCAGCAAGTTATGCAACAACACGCTGACATGGCTGCTTGCAGGCTACGCAACAACAAAAAGGCTAACGTGGCTGCGATACTGCAGTATAGGGACAAAAGAAGAGGCCTGTCACGACCTGAATTTCTATAAAATTTTAACCTTGAATGCGCATATAATTTAAATGCACTTAAATCCACCCATAAATAATGAATTTATCTTCTATTGTACAAATAATTTAATCTTAGCTAAGATACATCAAAGTCTTATGTACAAAAACCTGTTTCTACTGTCGGTGCACACTTTGGTTCAATCCCTACAAGTGATTTTCGGAAGAGTTCATCTAAAATCTCTTGAACTACGGATGGACATCCTTGCCTATCGACATGCCATGGCCACCGAAATCGGGGGAACCGCCGAAGCCCCTCAGTAATCCAACCAACTCATCGTTGATGTTCTAGTAACAGTGACAAATCAACGGGGAACTCACTCAAGCAGCTCCACGACGACTCATGCAATAGAACTACATATAGTATATAGTATTGATGATTCTAGTACATGCACATCTTGGGTAGAAGTATAGCTCAAGTGCCAAAACTTGGTACAGAGGAATACTTAGGATGCATATGGGAGTAGCTTCTCAAGGCTACTTTGAAGCCCCAAGATCTTTGGGCCAAGTATAGGGTGTTTGGCAAAGAATTTTCAAAGCCCCTTTGCAAAATGTCAGCCTTGTGAAGGCTGAAAGCCCAAGGTAGGTTGGTGGCTACCTTGGGCTTTTAGCATGTCGAAAATGCTGAGGGTAAGGGGCTAAATTTTTTTTTTCTTTCCAAATTATCCTCGTTGATTCTTCGTTTTTCGGTTTTGCCCTCTCATCATCTTCTTCTTCTTCCGCGGTGGGTACTGTTCATCTTCTTTGCGGAGACAACTTTGCTCGCGCTGGCCACTGTGCCAGCAGGCCTCAACCGTGCCAGCACCACCCGCACCGGCACTCGAGCCGCCGACCACCGCGACGCCAGCTCTCAACCGCGCCAGCACCACCCGTGCCGGTGACCCGCGAGCCCTCTCTGCTCCACCACCGCTGCGCCTCCACCAGATCTAAACCCGAGCGGACCGCTACCCCTTTCGAACCGCACCTGCAGTAGATCGCGAAGCTCGCCGCGCCGATCTCACTTGACGATCGTGTCACCACTAACTACTGCTTGCCTCCGCCCGACGCCATCGTCACTCAGCAACTCTCGACCCAGCACCTTAGGCCCTCACCGCTCGACTGCTGCTGTCCCAATCTCATTGCTTGAGTGCCCCGACACTTGCAGATCTGAGCTCTCCTCCGCCCGACACTATCGCCGCCCAGCAGCCCACGCCCCAGCGCCTGACTCCGTTGCGCCGGCTGACGCTTCCACTCGTCATTTGCGGGAACTCCGCCTTAGCAGCTCACCTCCGTCGCGCCTATGCCCACCGTCCTCCGCTCGATCACTGACCCCCGCGCCCCGCTATGACGATGGTTTTCCCCCTTCGCCGGAGCTCGATGCCACCGCGCCTTGGCACCACTGCCCGCGAGCGGTCGCTGGTGAGGTCCTCCTGCGACCCCAATGCCCTAGATCTAGGTCGGGGCGAGGTCGCCGGAGGTTGAGGCGGCATCGCACGACCTCGCCGCCCTAGATTCGGGGTGGCTAGAGGTCGCAGCGGTGTCATGTGACCTCGAGCGCCCTTTGCCGGTGGTCTTCGGGGGTTGCTCGACCGCGGGTAGCCCTCCCCAGTCGTCTCCGGGGCTGCCTGATGTCGGCTGCCGGCAACAAATTTCAATCGCTGGTGGTCGCTTGCCCTTGCCGGTCAATTTTTTTTTCTTTTGATTTTTTTATATTACAAAAGTCCTTTGTAAATGTAATTCCTCCAAACACCATTTTACTTAAAGGTACTTCACAAACGGCTTTCAAATTACAATTTATCAAACACAGTTTGCATTTTGGAAAATATCTTTGCCTCAAAGGTCTTTGCATTTTCCTAAAGATTTTCCCCAAAAGCTTTCCCAAACGCACCCTTAAGTGCCAAAAGTTAGGAAAGTGACACTTAAGTGCCAAAATTGGAACAAAATGAATCATTTAAGTGTCAATCCGGCCAAAATGCTAACGTGGCAATTTTTCGGCAAAGTAAGTGCAAAACGCGTCGTTTTAGTGCCAACGTAGTAAAAAAATTAATAAAATTAAATTAAAAACTAAATTTATTTAAAACATTTAAAATAAAAATAAAAATATTTATTAAAAAAATAAAAAAAAGAGGGGGAAGGGAGGCGGCTGAAGGCTAAGTGCTCGTCACCGACACCTCCTCGCCACCGCCAGGAAGGGTTGGTGATGGAGGGGGGAGGGTCGGCCAGGGTCGCCGGCCTTAGCCGACTGGTAGTGAGGGTTCGCAAGCCCTCGCCCAGATTCAGCAAGGGTCACGGCCTTCACCCAGATTTCAGCGAGGGTCGGTGGCCCTTGCTTGGCCTCACTGGGTGAGGGTCGTGACCCTCGCCCCAAATCTGGGTGAGGGCTCGCGAGCCCTCACGCCCGGCCGGCCGGGTCGCCGGCCCCCGACTGGGCCCGATGACCTTAGTCGACACTTCCCCCACCATCATCGGTCCTTCCCGGCAACGGTGGGGAGGTAGCGAGGGCCCACAAGCCCTCGCCTAGATCCGGTAAGGGCTCGCGGGCCCTCGCCGTTGGTCGACTAGGGGCTGGCGACCCCGGCCGACCCTGTCCCCTTCGTTGCCTACTCTTCCCAGTGGTGGTGAGGACTCAACCCTCGCCTGCCTCCCTTCCCCCCCCCCCCGGCCCCTTTTTAAATTTTTTTAATATATTTTTAAAATGTTTTAAATAAATTTAATTAATTTTTATATTAATTATTTATCACGTCAAAGACAAAACGACGTCGTTTTTGCATTTTCTAGCTATGTCAGCATGCAAAACGACACCGTTTTACACTTCTTTCGCTGGAAAAGTGCCATGTCAGCATTTTGGTTGGATTGGTACTTAAGTGATCAATTTTGCTCCGATTTTGGCACTTAAGTATCACTTTCCTAAATTTTGGCACTTAAGTGTCCCTTCGTGCCAAGTTTTGGTACTCCAGGTGTCCAACACTCCACATCTTGATATTCAACACATGAAAGCTTCGAAAAGTAATGATGGGGGGATTTATCCCACATATCTGAAAATAGAGTGTGTCAAAACCCACCAAATGAAATTTCTAAGTCTAAATAAGAAGATCCTCTTACCACTTAACATGGTACCAACAAATAATGTGAGAGCAAAATAATCATATTTGACTAATGTAAAAGGAAATGCACTACTTTTCCTATCATGATATACCATAGAAAGTATTAACAACACTACAAAAGATTATTCACTCAAATGCAAGCAGGTGGCATACTATTTCATGATTTGTAGATACCATTACGATAGGTGAGTTCCTACTTGTCACTGGCAAGGACTATCTCGTTTCACGAGACATCTTGACTAACAATGCATCATGACCACCAACTCATTGGGGATGGAATCATTTATACCTTTTGCCACACCTCTTACCCTATTCATCACGGGTGTCCTCTATATTAGCGAGGATAAATACATCATTGATCATCTACATGATGATGGTTATTTATTAACATCATACTATGGCTATACAAGCCATATCATACTCCGATTGCACAAGTCACGCCATTACAGGATTTTGTATCATCTCAATCTTATAGAGAATTGTTTTCTACGGTAAAACATGTACCTAGCTCCAAAGTCTCATTGATATACTTATATAAGGAAATTCGCTCAATAGAAATTATGTTGTGGCAAAGGTCTTAATTACATGGCATTAAGGACATACACATTATTATAATACAAAAATTGCCATATATATCACAATACTTGGAGGAAAATAAAGAGAGGTGGTACTGATTAAAGAGTGACAATTGGCTCAATTATGTGATTCCAAAGTAGATATTTCGATATCAAAATATCTAGTAAATCAGTACATAAATAAGGAAATCGGTGTTCATTCCAAGCATTTATAAATCAGAAAAATAGTTTGAATTCACAAAATTGTTCCATGAAAATTACTAAATACTAGGAGAATTCGCAACTAATAAATTAATCGAACCAAGAGCAAATATTCATTAATTTAACCCTAATGGTATCACTTTCCAAAAACTGCGGGCACTGGAAATATAATTCGGACCTGCCTCTACTACACTATTAATAATCCAACCAAAATTTCCACTTGTGACATTTATGGCCTTCAAATTCTAATATATTATTAATTGACGAAAGAATTTCCGAATATCATAAGGCCAACGTGGCTGCAGTGTGAGACAACAGAAGAGGGTGACTTGGCTATGGTGTAGGGAAGCAAAAGGGACAGTGACTGCAGTGCAGGGATGGCAGAAGAAGCTTACGTGATTGTGTGGCAAGCCACGCGATAGCAAAACATGCTAACGTGGTTGCGTGACAGGCTATGCAACAATTTGACATGGCTTCGTAATAGGCTATTGATGTCACCACTAGAAGAGATGAATAATGTTGAACCTCGACATCGAAAGAGAGATACCAATAATAATTGAAAAGAGAATGACACGAGATGCGAAGTGCGCTCTGAATGTGCACTCTTAATAGTAATTTAAAAAAAGAAAAAAAAAATGAGATGCAAGGTGCACTCCGGGTGCGATGTGCACCTCGTGCACCAAGATTGCTTAGTTATAATACTAAGATAAGAATAATGGGGAAAAAGAATTGTGTAATTTATGCATATTTTAGTTTATATATTTTGGTGTATCTAAAATGAAGAGTACATGAATCTATAGGTTATATTAGATTACTATATAATGTAACAAAATTTATGACATCAATTATAATCAATCGGGGATATGCATGATTAAAGAATATATAAGCACATTCCCGAAATATAGAGAATTAGTGTAGTATCCTAATTATCTTTAACCCATATGATGAAGAGTAGAATTTTTTTGGTCATCTTTACCCAAACTTATGACTGCATTTTTTATATCATGATTTATGACTGGGAATTAGAATTTTTTACGTGTGAATTTTGTTAAGGTATGCAACAGCCGAACGTCATATCTTCGATGTTCTACCAAGCATAAATAATATCATCTTCAGACCATCTGCTCTAACTTCGACTCATTCCACTTGCATTGCCAGGTTAACGGATTATTTTCTTCAGTAAGATATTCATCTACCTAAAATAGATTTTTTTTTTCGTGGTTAAAGAAATCCTAAAATGGTTTTCGGTTGTCTGAAAGCGCACAAATAGAAAAATCCTTCAGCATTAAATTCTGGCCTTTGAAGATAGATAGGAAAAAGAGAGGAAAAGAGAAGAAATGATAAAACTAACTTTGCTTTCATGCAAAGTTTCCAGTCAAGTCCTATTTTTCGGTGGCAAGAAACTTCCCATGTAAGCACCATGAAAGCCTGTGAGTTCAGACCTATCGACGTCATTGGTTCCATCACATTCATGCAATGGCCGAACGTCATATCCTCGATGCTCTGCACTTTCAGGCATAAATAATACCATCTTCGGACCATCTGCTCTAGCTTTGACTCGTGTCACTTGCATAGCCAGGTCAGTGGATTATTTTCATCAGTAAGATAGTCAGTGGATTATTTTCATCAGTAAGATACTCATCTACCTAAAATTGATTTTTTTTTCGTGGTTAAAGAAATCCTAAAATGGTATTCGGTTGTCTCAAAGTGCACAAATAGAAAAAGCCTTCATCACTAAATTCTGGCCTTTGAAGATAGATGGGAAAAAGAGAGGAAAAGAGGAGAAATGACAAAACTTTGTTTTCAGGCAACGCTTCCAGTCAAGTCCTTTTGTTTCAGTGGCAAGAAACTTCCCATGTCAGCACCATAAAAATCAATGACCTGTGAGTTCACATCTATCGAGGTCATTGGTTCCATTACATTGATAATCGACACGAGAAGAAAATCCAGACGGCCCACGGTATCGCAAGGGGGTTACCCGATCGTCGCAATTATTTCAACATGTCTCAGCAATTTCGTCGTCATTTCCTCTTTCAGTACCAATTATTTTGCGGACACATTTCCGGACGTGCTGTATGTGGACAGGAAATGAATTCCCTGACACGCTGTATGTGGACAGGAAATGAATTCCCTGGACATATTTGCTAAAGATAGACAGCGTCCAGTTCCAACGATTGGACAACGAACGAGGCGTTCCAGTTGATGATAAATGAAGGTCGCTTCATTTCTGGTGGGCCATCGGAAATCCTTTGAAGCCAATCGCAATGAAGGGCAAGGAGGCTCACATATATCTGAACTCTAAAGATTTACAATTTTAGGTAGGACTCAGCGGTTCTCGATCCAATCCGATTCTGAGGTGGAACTTAGAACTGAATCGGAATGACTGATTTTCAAATTCTAAGATCGGGAATTGGAATGACTGATTCTAGAACCGAGAATTCAACCGACCGACCGGTCCAGTCCATGGAACCGGTAATTTGTTGTTTGAGGGAAAAAATAAATTGCGAAAAAGAAGCTCTTCGAAAATAATACATCATCGTACATGGACTGTATAATACATGAGCAGAAATGTTAATCTTTTCTTCTTTCCTTTTTAGTACGATTCATATTTTCTTGTTCCCAACCATGCTCTGTTTCGTATTGACTGCTTTGAGGGCCTTGGGAATGTTTTGGAAGTTCTGATCTCTTCATTAGTCCAAGTGATCTGCTAAGCGCGGCTCAGAACATGAGTGGCATCGTCGAGGTTTCTTGTTGCAGAGGTGACATGAAGAAATGGAGAGACTTGATTCCCAAGGTGAAGAGCCCATCACTCGTCCTCTTCCCTGCAATGCCAAGCAAGTTACCTGCAAAAATGGATTTTTAAGCGCTGTCACACAAATCTCATCATGGACTGATCGATAAGATGAATCCATAACAGTTCTAAGGGAAGGTAAAGCAGAAAGCAAAAAGGGAGAGGGGAAAGCAAAACCTAAAAAGGGCAGAGGGTTTTTCTCAGTTTTTATATATATATCAATCAGTCCAATCTATTGGTCCAATCGGTCTGATTCACACCTTGGAATCGAAAAGTAGATTGACCGGCCACCGGTTTCAAGAATGGGAACTGAGAATTGGACCGCCCTCTCCAGGAACTGCCTAGAACCGGCCGATCTAGCCCTACTTTTAGGGGGAAACGAGTAACTTAGGAAGTTTTAACAAAAGAGGAAGTTAAAATTTGATAGTTTAAGGAAATTTATTTATATGAACTCATCTATGTCATTCTATACACACCTTAGTAATGTAAATAAAGTTTGATTAGTAAATCCTGCAATAATGAAAATGGTAATGAAATGTAATATTACTTGAATGCAATGAAAAAAAAAAAAAAAGGATTGAGTTAATGTTGTACATCCGTCACAATACTAGTTAAATATAATCATCATACTTTGCATTCACAATTTATACTATAGCAACTTAGTCAGCGCAATGGACTTTACCTAGAAAATCACACTAACGCATATAATGTGCAACTATCACTTAGCGTCGAAGATAGAACTGAAAACAATGGTTGAAATGATCGATTAGCACTTGTTTGTGTAGCACTTGGATTCCTCAACCACCAATTCTTGATTCTGATAGGGTTTGGGAGTACAATTTTAGCACTTGTTTGTGTAGCACTTGGATTCCTTAACTGCCAATTCTTGATTCTGATAGGTTTTGAGAGTACAATTTCCTGAAGGAAGCCAACTCATTCGGAATTGATATGCCAAGGATCAACGAGACGATTTGAGCACTAAATAACACTAACACTGACACGCGAAAAACGACACGATACGACATGACATGCTGACATGTCATTTCTAAAAAAAAAAAAATAGAGAATTTCAACATGTCTAGGCACATTGTTTATTAATATATATTTTTATGTGATTATTTAATCAAATTAATTTGCTTCAAATTCACAGATAAATAAATAATAAAAAGCCTATAATAAATTTACATTAAAAACATCAATCTACCATTTGTTAATATCATTCATTGTTTCAATTTGACAAATTCAACTCCACTCCAATAATCCATAAAACTTGGAGGGAAAAGAAAAAAAGCAATTTGTATTCTAGACTTGTGTGTCAAAGCATGTTGGAAGAGAGAAGAAAAAACAAACTTATGGTGTGAATTGTATGTCATGGAAAGTGAGAATTGAAAGAAAAAGGAAGATTGGATTTTTCTTGTTTCCCCATTTATTATTTTTATTATTTTTTATTTTCTTACATATTTATATTTCAACCCCTCATTTATTGAAAATTTTTAAAATTGACCTCATGTGTGTCACAATCATGTGCTAGAATTGTCGGAATTCCTAACTTGCGTGTTGGGACAGTTGACCGAGTGCCAGAGAATGTTGAAGAGCATTGAAGAATGTGGACACTTCAACACGATATAACAGCTCTTAAAAAAAATCGGTTTTTCCTAAGTTTAACATAAACAAAGATAGTATAGCATTGGACGGATGACACAAATGCTCGAGGAAGCAAAGAGTTCATACTTGACTTCACCATTGATCTTAGCTATGCAATAAGTACTTTGATTTGGTTGATTTGGTACGCTAATTAATTTTTTTTAAGTATCTTCTATAAGTACGGTTCACGTATTGATGCCTATAAAGGCTTTTATCTTGCAGATGGAATCCTCGCATTAGTATATGAAAGTTTTAGAAAAATTACCGAAAAAAAAAATCATAAACTTAATGCATTTAAGCTAATTCAATTGTAAACATTTCAATTATCTCAATTAAATCCTAAAACTTCTAAAGATTTGACAATTTAGTTCATTTAGCTAAGTTTAATCGAGAATTGCTAATGTAGATGCCGGCCGTTCAATATGACATGGTTGGCATTGGACGTCTGGCATCGACATTGATAATTTTTAAATATTTTCTGATTTTTATTTTGTTTGTTGTTTTTTTTTTTTTTTTAACAACTCTAGGCTGGCAAGGTTGTTGGCAACCCAACCCTTGCCGACCATAAGCAAGGCATTATGCTGTCACCCAAATCTAGGCAAGGGTCGATGCCTTCACAGCCATTAGGTGAGGGTCTCTACATCCTTGCCAAGATCCAAGCAAGGGTGTTAGGCCCTCGCCCAGATCTAGGCGAGGGCCATAATGCCCTTACGGGCTATAGGCAAGGGTGTCACAAAAAGAAAAGAAAAGAAAAATAGATGAGGTCTTAATACCCATTATGACCTAGTTTGAATTGACAAATTAATTGGTAGCATTTTGAGGGAAATTTGTCCAAAATGTCTTAATCATAATATGCTTTTTTTTTTTTCAATTCCATCCTAAATATTTTAATTTTATCAATTGAATCATAAACTTACTCACATTTTGTCAATTGAATCCATCCAGCTAATTTTGATAAGAAATTATTAATGTAGACACCAATCCTTCTACATGGCACAACGATACTAATGTAGACAATTTTTTATAATATTTTAATAATTATTCGATTTTATTTATTTATTTTCCTCTCGTCTTCCTTTTGTGGGTGGCCGAATAAGCTGGCCTCGAGTGGGCAAGGTTTACCCTCACTTGGGCAAGAATAAGCGTCAATGAGGGCTCTCCTTGCAAGATTTGCCTAGCCCAAGGCGGCCTTGTGAAGTGTCGCTTGGGCGAGGGCAAGGCCTAGCGAGGGTCTGCCTCACAAACTTTGGCTTGGTGCAGCTAAGCTTTTTTGAAGGCTCGACAATTGCTTGTACAAGGCTTGGAGGATGAGTTGTTGAGCTCATTGAGATTTGGAGGCTTGGCCATGATCGCCACGAGTTTCGAACCGATTTTGGTTTGTCTGTCTTTAGTAGCCTTAAGGCCCCGATTCTATGACAATGCCGAGCTCAAAACCTACCCACCCTAGCCATCCAGATCGGGATCATGCATTGCCCCTCCTCCAATTGTTAAAGCTGTTGTTTGCCCCTCTGACTCTGCCCCTAACTCTTTCCATCTTTGTCTGTGCGTGCTTTGCTCAATCACCTGACAGCACATTTGTTTGGCCATGGCCGCCAAGCTCGCTGAGATCTCGACGACCATAAGCTTGATGAGCATGGAGGAGGAGAATTGAGCTAGCCGAGAGGGAGTTCAACCGCGGTAGCTAGGCAATGTCATGCGGTGGAGGTTGTGATTGAGAGTGGTTGGTGGCCAACCCTTGCCGAGCGCCCAAGGGACGCCAGCCCATCTGGCCATTGCTTGTGGATGGTAGTCAGCCACCAGCAGAAGGAAGGAAAAAGACAAAAGAAAAAAAAAAAAAAAGATGGAAAGAGTGCCAAATCATTAAAGATTCAAAAACGAGCATAGAATTTGTCAAAGTGCACGCACGAACATGATAATAAAAGAAGTGCCAGATGAAGAATTGATTTTTACGGTGCAGTTAACATATTTAGCCAGTTCATAATTTAATGATTTAAGCTTTTGAGTGAAAGTGGATATATATTTTTCTTTTATGCTAAAGTAGATCTATATCAATTGGTTCAAATTGAATTTTCTCTTGATATCATCAAAATGATGAGACCATTACAATTCTGCCCCTACATTTCTGTTGAGCTACTTCCCAAACAAATTGTGTCATCTAAATTCCATCTCATTTTTTCCTAGATCGCACATTATTTCCAATTTCATCTAATTTATTCCTTGTTCACGTGTTTTTCAAGTGTCTCTCCTGAAAACTACAATAATTTATTTTCCACCTCAGAGCATGAGAAGTCCCTTTTTGTTTCGTGCCTCACATCCTCAAAAGCACAATAATTTATTTTCCACCTCAGAGCAGGAGAAGTCCCTTTCTGTTTCGTGCCTCACATGCTAATCAGACCTTCGTCGAAGATGGCATCCAACAAAACTTAGTGCTACGCTCAGGATTCACGTTTTGACAGGACAGCTCCTAAAAGGAGCCAGCTCAAATTCATGTATAAATAGACCTAATTGGGTCATGCAATCTCCCATTCAGATAAGCAAGCCAAATTCTTCTCCCCCAATTCTTCATGGAGGCCCATATATCCTTGATTCAATCTCTTGTCAATACCATCAAAACAGAAATACTCCTTCCCGACATAGGCATGAGCTCATTCCTCTGCCCTTCACCATATGACACTGCATGGTTGGCGATGATTCCCAATCCTTGCCGATATGATTGTCCCATGTTTAAAGGGTGTCTAAATTGGGTGCTTCATAATCAGAATGAAGAAGGGTTTTGGGGAGATTATGATTATGAAGAACAAGAAATGTTCGGTGGAGGGGAGTGTCTTGCTTCAACCCTCATTTGCATGATCGTGCTCAAAAAGTGGCATGTTGGTTCACCTTTGATAGAGAAAGGTACCATCCACTTGACTTTCAAATAAGTGCTAAAATATAGCCATGGAAAGCATAATTTTTCTTTATTTACATCAGGATATGGCCATCCTAAACATAGTTCTTCCTTCAAGGATAAAATTTACTTTGGTGAGTAGCTTAATTTTGTGATTACGAAAGACTTTGTACTTGATTGATCAGGTAACTTTGTTATCCTTTCAATTCATGGTCTAACCCACCAAATCTAATGTGGTTTCTAGTTAAAATAAGTCTATCGATCATCAATTATAGTCAAACTTAAGTCAACATGGACATGAGATCTCTAATATTATGAAAGCATATAATAGATGATGCAAGTAGCTATTGTATTAGCTTCTTTATCGAAATGCAACAGTCATATATTTCTTCACAAACTCTTCTCTAATACTTCTCCATTTTTTTCTGAAAATTTCACCTTTTAGGATTAAAGTTCATTCATGAGAATGCGGAATTGCTTCTTTTGAGAAACGGGCATGGAAAGTTTCCTCGTTGGATAGCTATCATCTTGCCTGGAATGGTTGATTTGGCGCGTGCTGTTGGTTTGGAGATCATATTCCCCGAAAGCACCAAAAATGCCATTGCAAATTTATTCAGCAATCGGCAACGAATTCTTGAAAGGTAATTCTAATACTTCCCTTCTTTATTGATCCAATATTATCGTATGTGTTTTTCTTTTTTTTTTTCAAGCTGACGTATTTTTGCATTTCGGGCACGATACTTTGAAAAATTAGTACTCGCGTAGCCCCAACCATTTCAATCTGGGTCAATCTCAATCCCTCGACCAAATCGGCATGCGATTGCGTTTGTCTCACCTTTTTCATTGGAAAGCTGAGTCGCGTGGAGGAAGTGTGACCCAACTGCTCCGATCGGTGTGTTTATGCTAGTTTTGACTTTCGACTTTTTGCTTTTGACTTGTCAATCACCCTTTAGGTTTCTTTTCTTATTTTGTTGAAGGAACTTACTATATAAGGAAGATATCTTTATCAGTCGACCAACTTAACAACGATTATTTGTCTAAAAATAAGACCTAGCACAATTTTGGCTCAATGATAGTAAGTCTTCGAGAGTAGACAAAAGGGCTTTCAGGCCCTCATATCTAAAATAGAAATATAAGAAATGTCAACATTTTAACTCATGGTCTTTTCTCTTTTCATAATTTCCGAACAATACAATGCGCATGTGGAAAAAGCTCTGGACAATACGAAGTGGGGAAAAGTCTCAAAAAAGTCATAAACCTATTGCGTTGACGCATGTAATTCAAAAAAACTTTTCAATTGAACTAATTCGCCATAAACATTTTACTATTGGTACCAATTCAGTTCATCTGATCAACTTTAGCCGGCCGACGCTGACGTGGACGTCGGCCGGTCACCCGACGCCGACGTGGAAATTTTTATGATTTTTTAATTATTTTTCGACTTTTTTAATTTTTTTTATTAATTTTTTTCTCTTTCTTTTCTTTTTTTTTCTGTCTTCTTCCTAGCAGTGGCCGGCGAGCCTCCGGTGAGGCTCGCTGGCCATTGGGCGAGGGCCGCGAAGCCCTCGCCAAACATCGGTGAGGGTCGCGGCCCTCGCCCGGCCTCTCCCAGGGCCGCCGGTGAGGAGGCTTCGCCCAGATTTGGGCGAGGCCGGCCCGCGCCCGCGGCCACCGGGGCGAGGCCGAGCGAGGCCGCGACCCTCGCCGCCGCCCCGAGGGTCGCGGCCCGCTCGGCCTCGCCCGGGCCGCGGGCGAGGATGGCCTCACCCGGATCTAGGCTAAGCCGCCTCGCCGCGGCCTTAAGCGAGGCCGAGCGCGGGCCGCGACCCTCGCCGGCGGCCGGGCGAGGGCCACTCGGCCTCGCCCGGGCGGCGGCGGGCCGGGCCTCGCCCGGTCCGGCGAAGCCGCCTCGCCGACGGCCGATCTGGGCGAGGCCAGCCGCCACGGCCCCGGGAGAGGCCGGGCGAGCTGGCGAGCCTCACCGGAGGCTCGCCGGTAAACACAAGGAAGAAGACAGAAAAAAAAAATTTAATTAAAAAATTAATAAAAAATTCGAAAAAATAATTAAAAAATCATAAAAATTGCGCGTCAGCATCCGATCGCCGCCAACGTCCACATCAAGATCGGCCGGCCAAAATTGGCCGAATGGACTGAATTGGTACCAATAGTAAAAGGTTTAGGACTGAATTGGTTCAATTGAAAAGTTTAGGACTGAATTGGTACCAATACAATAGGTTTATGACTTTTTTGGTACTTTTCCCATACGAAGTGTGTGGGGAAAAAGCACCAAAAGGTTTTTGGGGCCTAGTTCTCCGGCCAAAAAAATATTGTGTGCATCTTGTGTAGCCAGGATAACAAAAAATAAGACTCTTGAGAGCACGACACATGTCTTGTATGGGATCCAAATGATAGACCAAATTTTAAACTGAGCAAGGAGGCCTTTTTCTTAAGAGAATGGTCTACATGCGGCTTCTCTTTGTGTCGCAATTTGGCGATGGCGGAGGCAACTTGTCGAGGCAAAGTGCTAGTTTATCAAACGAGGGCTTGGTCATGACTCTGAGAGAGAGAGAGAGAGAGAGAGAGAGAGAGAGAGAGAGAGAGAGCACTGTTGGGAGGGGCCAACAGGCGGCTCATTGGTCGGACAAGGGCTTCGTGGTTTGTCGAAGGGAGAGAGAGGGGGGCAGAGTCGAGCAAAGAGAGCGTGCAAGACGAGTCGAAGCCGGAGACGAAGGGGCAGCACGGTGGCTCATCGGTCATAGAGAGGGGCGCAGAGAGAGAGTCAGACATGAAAAGAGGTCGCATGCAGAGGAGAGAGAGAGCAGTCTCTCAAGAAGAAGGCCCGTTGGCTCAGTTCAAAATATGATCTGATATTTGGATATCGCAAGTAACACGTGTCGTGCTCTCAGAGGCTTTCTCTTTAATTGCATTGGCTACACAAGACGCCCGCATTTAAAGCCACCCAAAAGACACGGTCATACCAATTAGCATTTTGGCCTTTTGCAGGGAGAAACTTGTGGACAGGAACCAATATTACCCATTGTTGTCATATCTTGAGGCATTGCCTCCAACATACAAAATCAGCCATGAAACCATATTGAAGCATCAGGACAACGATGGCTCTTTGTTTCAATCACCCTCTGCAACAGCAAGTGCATACCTATCCACCGGGAACGAAACATTCTTGGCTTGTCTTCAATCTCTTGTTTCGAATTGTACTACTAATGGCGGTAGGTGAAAGCTAGGTTCTAGAGAATTTTAGATACTTTCATAATACATCCTTCTTGTTTCCCTGACTAATTTCATTTCATGAAAATTATATAGTGCCACTTTCAAAAAAGAGCATAGTATTACATAGTAATTAATAGATTGATATGAGTTGAAGGAAATGTCGTGTACATCGAGAGCATTTAAATTCTCTCGTTCTCTTTATTTCTTTATTTTTAATTTTTTGGTTTCTTTTAACATGACTTATTTGACCAATTAGATGGCCTCAAACTGGGACCCATCTGCCCACAATAGGAGCACAGACTTTGAAATTTTTCAGCAAATTTGGACTGTAATGCAAAACCAAAGATTTTGATATTTCAATGGGCAAAATCCTTCCAATCCTTGTTTAGGGACTTGAAACTAAAATCTTGCTTTTAGATTACTAGGCTATGTTTAGTGTGAGACACGACTTCAAATTCTAGATCACTAAAAGCTAAACTAATGAAAGCTAAATTTATATGAGTAGAGTAATTATAGCTTATACAAACAGTGTTGAGTTTAAAAATCTATTTATTAAATTTATATAGTTTTCCGTTTATAACATTCATAACCCTTGACTATCTTTTGGCTTTTCTTGATGATTAAAACAGTTCCATCTCTATATCTCACTGAGGAAGTGCTTTCAAAACTTTCCATGGTTTATCAACTAGTGAGATTAGGGTTGACTGAGTACTTTGATCAGGAGAAGGATGAAATTTTGGCACGAATCTATAGGTTAGTAAAAGTTTCCTTGTCCCTATGATTTTTTTTTTTTTACCTAGAAAATCCACTACTGAAAAAAAAAAAAAAAAAAAAAAAAAGAGCTAGGGGATGGGAATGCAGTCCTTAAAAGCCCAAAGCCCATCCCTACAAAGCTGCCACATAGCGATTGCTTATAAAGGTAACCGAAATTGTCTATATGACATCTCTAACTAATTGAAGCATACTGGCTTTTCTTTTTTTTTTTCAGGAACTACAACCATGAAAAGCCAATCACGAAATCAATTCATTGGATCGCTGTCGAGCTATATAAAGATTGCTTGGAGTTCTGGCTTTTGCGCATGCATGGTTATAGTGTATCACCATGTACGAGTTGCAAACTATATAAATTCCTCAAGAAAAGTGTCGGAAAAGTATTAACCATATTGTAATGTTGCCAACTTAGTCATTCTGACTATTTTAGCCAGATTTTATTAACATGGATGCCGGCCAGTCTATATGGCACAACCGACACTAATATAAACAATTTTTAATAATATTTAATTTATATTTTCTTTTCTTTCTCTTTTTTTTTTTCTTTCCCCTTCCTCTATCTAGTTGTTGAACCTTGGCAACCGACCAGAGTCAAGGGACCTCGCTAGCCTCTGGCCCGCCTCGCTAGCTACTAGCAAGGCTTGCCCTTGTTAGCAACAACAAGGGCAAGCCTTGTCATGGCTAGGTGAGGCTCGCCCTAGCCAGTTTTGGTGCCTCGCCCATGGCCGATGAGGTCCCTCACCCTAGCAACTGACTAGAGGAAGAAAGAAAGAAAGAAAGAAAGAAAGAGAAAGAAAACAAAAAAAGGAAGAAGAAGGAGAAATTAAATAAAAAATTCAAAAAAAGTATTAAAATATTATTAAAAATTGTTTATGTCATCATTGGCCAATTAACACAGCACAACTAGCATCCAAATCAACAATATTTAGTCAAAATTAGCCGGAAGGACTAAATAGGCTTTGTATAAAAAGTTTTAGGATTAATTGGCACAAATGCATAGGTGTTGAACTTTTATGATGCTTTCCCCTTAGGTCCTCCATCAGTTCCTTTTCCTTGGGGTCTTCCATGAATGATATTTTGAAGTGGTTCCATTAATTTTAATTATATTCTGCATTTTGCAGCAAGTTTTTGTTGGTTTTTAGATCGTGAAGAAGTTCGAGATCACATCGAAAAACATTATGAATACTTTTCCAATGTGCTCCTTAACGTTTATAGAGCTAGCAATCTTATGCTTCCGGATGAGCACAAACTCGAGAAAGCGAGAACTTTCTCGAAAAAATTTCTCAAGAAAATTGCATCCGGAGGAACAAGAGGTGAAAGCATCATCTCTTCGAGTCGTCGCAGAATGGTTAGTGTAAATATTCGATGCTTCTTCTCTTTCCGTATAATAAGTTATGGCATTGGTTAACACTTGAAATGTCCGTGTAGATTGAGCACGAACTGAGTCTTCCATGGATGGCTCGCCTGGACCACCTGGAACACAGGATGTGGTTGGAAGAAAAAGATGCTTTCATACTGTGGATGGGAAAATTATCTTGCCATAGGTATTAATATCTTAAAGTAGAATTATAATATTGCTTTATCACTTGCTATAACATGCAATTCACTTTTTGCTTTTCTTTGATTTCATTAGGTCATCATTGGTTCATAATCAAGATATTCTGCAACTTGCTGTGCACAACTTCGTACTGAGACAATCTATTTACGGAATGGAGCTTGATGTAGTAAAAGGGTATCTATGCATATGGTTTTGTAATGGTTTTTAATTAGCAAAGAATTATTTCCAACGACTCTTCATTAATAAATGAGTCCAGGTGGTCTGAAACAACCGGACTTAGCAAGATGGGGTTCGGTCGAGAGAAGACAACATACTCTTATTTTGCTGTCGCCACTTCCGTTTCTCTACCTTGCAACTCTGACATACGAGAAGTGGTTGCCAAGAGCGCCATCATAATAACCGTTGCCGACGACTTTTTCGACATGGAAGGTTCACTAGAGGATCTAGAAAAGCTTACCAATGCGGTTCAAAGGTATGCTTATCAACTAAACGATGTATTATTGGCATTTTTACCTTAAAATCATTCAAAATATTAATATCCTTCTTGAGATAACAAAAAGATGGAAAAAAAAAAATTGCTGTCTTATGGGATTTGAACCTATACCAAATGCTTAGTATTTTTCTAACTCTAACTTACTATATCTACAATTTATATCAAGAGGTACATTCACTAAACCATAGGACAGGGGCTACTGTGTCTAGATACAAAATTAGTGTATGTATTGTTCGTGGGTTTCTATACTCATCTCCCATAGCATCATGGTCCATTCAATTAGGCTGCGTTTGGTAACAATTTTGTTCAAAAATTGTTTTAGGGAAAAGAAAAAAAAAAACATAAGAATTTTTTAATAGAAGAACGCGTTTGGTAACTGTACAAAATTTATGTTCCTAGAATAGAAAAAGAACATAAACACATTTGGTAAACCTGTATAATTTTTTTTTTTTTTTCATTCAAATTTTTTTTTTCTTTTTTTTTTTTTTCTCTTTGGATGGTCGCCAGCCACCGCCGTGGCTAGTGACTGGCTGGGCAGCATCCAGTGAACTCGCCGGAGCCTTGCCAGGCTTGGGTGAGGCCTGACAAGCTTGCTGAAGGCCAGCCTGGCCCCAACGAGTCTTGCTAGGCCATTGGAGGCTCAACCTCGCCCAAATCTAGCGAGGCCAAGCCCTGCTAAGCCTCGCCCTGGCTTGGCAAGGCTCTGGTGAGCTCACCGGAGGCCAGCCTAGCTTGGCAAGGCTCCGGCGAGCTCCCCAGAGGCTAGCCTGGCCTCGGCAAGGCCGAGCCTCGCTGGTGGCCTGGCGAGATTGCCGTTGGCCAGGCGATTCCTGCCCGGCCACCGGCGAGGCTTGGCCACCGGCGAGGCTCGGCCTCGCTCAAGCAGTGCGAGGTCAACCTCACCCTAGCCTGGGGAGGCCGTGCGAGGCTCGGCCTCGCCTGGGCTGGGCGAGGCCAACCTTGCCCAAATCTAGCGAGCTCGGCCTCACCGAAGGTCGGCAATGCTCCGGCGAGGTTGCCAACACTCAATGGCCAGTAGCTGGCCATGGTCGAGGCCAGCGACCGGCCAAAGAAAAAAGAAGAAGAAAAAGGAGGAAAAAAAGAAACAAGTTTTTTGTTTTTGTTCTTTTGTTTCTTCAAAAAGTGTTCCCGGGAATAAGAAATAAGTTTTTCTTGTTTTTGTTTTGCTCCAAATTTGTTCTCGGAACAAAAGTGTAAATAAACGTGTTTCTATTCTTTTTTTATTCCCCGGAACAAAAGAACAGAAATTTGTGTTCCAAGAAATAGAAACAAAAATAAACAAACAGCCCCTTAGTTACCCTCAAGATCGTCTCTTTTTGTGGGTGATGAACATTATACCAGGTGGGATGGTGAAGGCCTAAGTGGGCATGCCAAGACCATATTCAAAGCCCTCGTTGATCTCGTCACCGACTTCAGAGTGAAATGCTTCAAACAATCAGGGAAGGACATCAAGAAAATCCTCCAAGATATAGTACGTCTCACGTTCCCATGTTATACTTCTCCTTCTTTGACTTTCTACATCAAGCAATATGTTTCTTTTAAATGGGCTAAAACAGTGTGTTTGGTTTGAAAGTGGAGTGAGACATTTCATTCATGGCTCATGGAAGCAAAATGGAGCCGAAGCGGAGGTGCGCCTTCTACGCAAGAGTACCTCGATATGGGCATGACATCTATCGCAGCACACATCTTAGTCCTTCCCTCTTCATGTCTTGCAAGCCCCACGACCCCGTTGCATCAACTGTGCTCTAGCCCCTACCAGCCCATCACCAAATTGCTCATGGTCATCACTCGCTTGTTGAATGACATCCAAAGCTACCAGGTAGATTTTTTAATGTTGGATAGCATGCGTCTTGAGGCTATTTGAACTGTTCAATATGATAGAGCGAAGTCTGGCCGCTGGCCAAGCAGCTATAATTGGCCGCTGCTCCCCAAGTAGTACTTGTTCATTGTTGCTCTTATTGTGCACCTACATAAACTCCATCTTATTTCGTCTCCCTGTTTTAGCGATTGTCTCCTCACAAGCCCCTCCTGCTTGTCTCTCTCTCACATTACAGAAAGAAGAAAAGCAAGGGAAATTGAACTTTGTGCTGCTATACCTAAAGGAAAACCCCAAGGCTAGCATTGAGGACTCCATCAACTTCGTGCAATATCTGCTAGAGCAACTGAAGAAAGAGTTCCTCAAACACGTCCTTGAGGAGCCCTGCAGCTTGCCTAAACCGAGCAAGCGGCTCCACCTCGGGTGCTTGAAAGTGTTCCACATGTTCTTCAACTCCTCCAACCGCTACGACTCAGACATGGACATGTTTCACGACATCCAGAAAGCCCTTGTAGTCCCGCCACTAATCCCCAAACTGAAGTCCCCGATGCCTTTGCCGGAGCAACTGGATCCGAAGCCATGGGTGTCTGTGACCAAGAGCCTGTCCGGTCAATTCAGCCTCGAGCGTTTTCCTAGGAAGAGCTTTGTTGGGTGTCAAATGCCTTCCCATAGTGGTCCGGCGAATAGATGGGAGAAGATGTACAAGTTATCTAGTTTTAAGTTATGTTTCGCTTAGTTATAGCAGTGGCAAATCTTCATGTACCATAGTCATGAACCAATCCTTTAGGTTCCCCCTCCTGAAGCTACTTTGGTTTGTATCAATAATGAATAAGTGTGTAAGAGCAGAGTCCCCGCCCCAAATAGCTTAGAAAGATGTGTAAAGTGTTCATTCACTTTCAAAAGCAATGGTATTTCGTGCTTCAATCTCATTGTTGTCCGTGTGGAAAGAGTTGCAAGTCCATCTCCTAATTCTGTCATATTTGATCGAGATTAAGTTGTAGTGGGTATGATATATAGATTAAATTAAATCTGAACCATTGAAAATAGTGAGTTGGATATAACTCTCAAGTGGATTCCATTAAATGTGATGCTTGTCTAATTTCATTTTAGTGACTTACTTAGGTTGGCTGAATTATTTTGTGTGAGAAAGATATCACTTTTGATTGTGAAAACTAAAAATTGTGGACTTGAGCACATGAGAAGAAACGAGATCGTGAACCTCGGATGCACCACTTGCAATGGTACGAGGACCACTGCACCTCGGCTGGCCGTCGTTGCTTCCGCCCTTGGCGACAGTTGTGACATCCGCTTTCCACCACCGCTCGCCATTGATTTTCATCACCAACCCCTCTAATCTCGGCTGACTCCTTTGCCGCTGGTTTCCACTCGCATGGCCACTACTTGTCCATTTTGTTGCTGGACCCGAGCTTAGCCTATGTGCTTGAGCCTCAGATCTCATATATGAGTTCAAGCCTACCCCAGATTCGAGATCCAGTACTCAAGCACAGCGTTACCGAGCCCGAGATCCAAGGCTTGCGCTCGATTCGAACCTCGATATGAACCCAGGCTTGTCACAGCCACGTAACCTCCGCCCTCAGTGGTGAGGGTAATGCTGAAGGGGGAGACTGGAGGGATTGGCTCACACCCGAGGTAAACGCTAACAGGAAAGATGGAGGGCGTCAAAAATTTGATATAAAAAGTTGAACAAACTTGGGGGAAACAGATGGGCTTTCGACACCAAAAAAAAAAAAAAAAAAAAAAAAAAAAAAAAAAAAAAAAAAAAGAGGAAACAATTTTCCTAGAGGGACCACCTGACGAAACAAATCGCCAATGTGGCTAGATTTAGTGTGGCAACTATATTAGGATAATTAGATATGGCGAAACCCATATTGATTTCAGATATATCTCACGAGATTTGATTGTTCGAATTCAGTTATATTTTTTACCAAAAAAACATTCAGTTTAACATCGGTACTAAATTTGCTAAAAAATTGCAATTACATCGTTAAATTCATGCATAACAACATGTCACCAACTCACTATATTTAATTTCTATTAACGAAAGAAAGTCATAGGATAGAAGATGTGGAAAATTAAATCAAATGAGAATATTTAAGAGTATCATGAGAGAGTAATTTAGAGATTTTACATGAATGTGAACAGAGAAATCATGGGATTACTATTATATTTTAAGTAACATAATGAGAATAGCTTATATCCATGTCAAATTATCTAAACATGAAATAAAGGAAGGGACTCAAATACGCCACATGCTAGACATGTTTAGAGTAAAAATAACGAAGGAAATTATAAATAAATAAAAAAAAAAGGAGAAATGGGCCTGAAGGCACGTGCTTTGCTTCTTGAAGAAGCCAATGAGCCTGCCCATGTTCTTTTGGTTTTAGATGGACAAAGGAGAGAGAGGAGTTGCAACTTCTTGTGATAGAAATTGAATTCTGCTTTGTCCCTCAAATCTCACCCAAATTTCAACAAATTTGACCATATTGGTGTTTGATAAGTCCACGACGTAAAGGCCCAGGTTGGGTGTGGAAATATTTATTCATGTCCGGTTACACTAGTATTTGATTTCGTGCTATCGGCCTCTAGATGATGACTCAATTATTTTGTCTAAAGTTATGTATGTTTCAACTTACGTGAGGTTTCGGCCCATTACTGATAGTCAATTGAGGATTCGGCCTGTCATCAATACTAAACCGGGAATTCGCCTTGTTATGGGTAGTGAATTATTGATATTGAAATGGGATTTTGATGTAGTTAGATACCAGAAACACTGATACTGAATTGTGACTTCTATCGGTTATGGATATTGCATAGAAACTTCGGTCCAAATCATCACTAGATTATTGATATTGAATGGGGACTTCGGCCCATTATTAATGGATTATTAATATTGAAATGGGACTTTGGTCCCAAACTATTACTGAACAAATGGAGAGTTGCACTTACTTTATTACTCCATTGGGTGATGTCTCTAACTATAGACATGATAAAATTGAAATATCTATATTGATCATGAGTATGCTCTCCACTTACCACTCTCTAGATTATATGAATTAGAAAAAGTTTGAGACTTAAGTTCATGAAGTTGGAGGCTAAAATAACCATGTTTTGTAAGATATCATACTTGTCTTGGACATTCATGATCTTTTGCATAGCCCTGTCACATGTAAGCATATATTATTAAATTTGGCAAATGTAGCTAAGTGGATGTAGCATATGAAATCTATTGTGTGTGAATTCATTTTTCATTACTCGTAAATTAAATATAAGGAAGTATCTTTTGAAAGTATCTCAATTTGATGGATAAGTCACAAACGACAAATCAAAATCAATTGTTTAATTAAAGAGATAGATTAGTCTTATTTTGGAACATTGAGCTACATAGGGGTGATCAGTTTCTCGGAACGCCCACTAAGAATGTGTTTTGAAAAATTGGAATCGAAAACTGTCCATTGATTCCGTGGACCCACTTAGGAACTAATTTGCGAGGTTCGATTCTCAAGTAGGTCCAAAAAACTAGTCGAAACGTCCCCACTTCAAAAGAGACATGAGACTTGAGAGCAAACAATGAGGTTGGAGGCCAAAAGCAACCAAGAATGAGAGTGACTAAGGGAGCAATGAGGCCATAGGTGATCTAGAGAGAGAGAGAGAGAGGGGGGGGATCGACGAGGCCAAGGGCCATGAAGAGCAAGAGTGAGAGAAGGAGATGAGATTGCAAGATGAGTCAAGCTAGAGACAAAGAGAGGCAAAGAGGAAATTGGGTTTCAATTTGAAAAGTTAAAAATTATAGATTTAAATATGTGTGTGTGTGTGTGTGTGTGTGTGTACCAATCCAGTCCAGGTGAGCGATTCCACACGTAGCACCAGGAACCGGACCAATGCTCACCTGTTCTAGTAAATTAGAATCGAAAATTAGACTGATAATATGGAAACCACCAATTCTGAGTTGGTCTGGTCTGATTTTAGACAACTCCAATTCTTTTACACACCCTCACTTTTATATGCGCAAAATCCTAGTAGTTCGAAACTCTCGAAGCTCGTGCCATCAAGTCATGTGCCATCACTTTTCAATTAGTAAAAGAAAATTTTATGCTGTTTTCTTTAATGATTATGAAAATGAGAAAAGGGAAAGCAAAGAAATTAAATTCTCACCATTAATTGATTTATTAATTTATATCTTCGAGTTTAAGTCGAACCCTGACCCCAAATGAATTGGAAGGAAGCCCAATCGATTAAATGAAAGTCCGAAAGTTGAAGCTTTGTGGATGTCTATGGCTATGCAACGTGGAAATCATATTTCCCGGTTGGTATGGTCCAAATTAGGAATGTGTACCGGGGACCACCCGGATCAGATCGGATCAGACCGGCCGGTTTTGTGCGATTTCCAAAGAGGGCGGTCCGGTTCCCAATTTCCTGCTTTTGGAACCGATGGCTAGTTGGTTCAATTCCCAATTCCAAGGTGGGAACCGGACTGATCGGGCCTACCAAACTAGTTAATTATATATATATATATAACTTCTCCAAATTTCTTCCATTTTTCATTTTATTTTTGGTCAAAAACAGTAAATTTACCAGTTCCATCAAACCGAACTAGTCGGTCAGTCTGATTCCCGTTTCCAAGATTGGTCGGTCCAATTCCTAGTCCCGGAATTTGAGAACCAGTCGGTCCAATTCCCGGTCCCGAAATTTGGGAACCGGTCCTCCCAATCTGGTTCTCTGTTTCACCTCAAAGTCGGACCAGACCAAGACCAAGAACAAATCGGTCTTGGTCCAAATAGGATTTTCCTACATGTTGAGTTCCCATCAACTGGGTGTACTAACGTCATGGCCGTAAGCTATCTTGCTCATAATACAAGATAAGAGCTTCTTCATCAAATTACATCATGTGAAATTCGAGAGCGTTAAAGCCAATAAACAGTAGGCTATAGTGCTACAATGCTTTTGAGATTTAATGCTTTTGTGAAATTGAGAAATTATGAGGTTTAATACTTTCGAGATTTAATACTTTTGTGCAATTGAAGGCTAGAAAATACTATAAGTGTTTGAGTTATTTGAATGTGGTTATAATCTCCATTATATCGTTTAATCTATAATGAAATTATATGTTGCCCTCCTTGTATATGTCCGTCACAACGATTGAAACACGTAATTCTGATATCTAATTTATTTCCTACTCTGATTATTTTATTATTCAAATCTCTTGTTATCCACAACACCATCTAACGAAATTCATAAGGACTTGAATGCGTAGGCTCAAGGTCGGTCCCAACCAACTTAGAATTAATCAAATTGGCCATATGTATAGGTCTTTATCAAATGCTTTTGAAATAATTTCATTTTTTGAACTTTTCATTAATTCACCATAGGAACATGTTATGTCTAAGGCAACATATGCATACTAATTAAGAGGCCATTTGATTACGTTTACATAAGTAGTTCTTCTATTTTTAAAAGAAAATAATATAACTTTCTATACGAAAACCCCATTCGGATGATTATGGATAACAAAAATCGCATAATCTAGTATATCGAACTCAATTTCTTTTCATAATCATAATGTGATTTAGGTTATCTTCAATTACACATTAGTAGAGGGAAATGATTGCAGATCTCTTACCGTTAAAAACTTATTTCTTCTTCTTTCCCCACAAAATTGATGAGAGCTTTCAATGCCTTTAATAGTTATGTTTTTGCCATGGTTGAAAGGTTGAAAATTTAAATTCAATAGCATCTACATAAAATTTAACAGTGTTCTCTCTCATATCATGTCAAAAGAGCTATTAACATCTTAAAAAATATTTGTTTGTCTTTTTATAATTAAAATTTTCTTATGTCTAAATGATACTATTTTCCAATAGAGAACATGTCGCGACCTAAATTTTTGGTGCACCACCTAGGATTTAAGCTAATGGATTACTAAGTTTTAAACTTAGCTCGGACTCTCCCAAGCTCATACTAATTCGGGATTTAGGTTCAAATTTTTAGCATGCAAATAAAGTCGCCACTAATCAGTTTATGGTAGATCGATTAGATACCTAAGTAAAATAATGATAATTATTTTACTCTTACGAACCGGAGATTTTAGGTACGAGGACTTGTTTACACTAGATTTCTTTAATGTTCTTTCAGTATTATTCTTTTATTTTCACAAATGTATTTGTAAGCAATTTGGATTAAATTTAACCTAAATTACTATCATGCGAAAGAGTGATCACACGGGTGCTCGATCAAACACTTAATGAATCAAACAAATTGTATCAAAAGAATTAAACACAAAAGCAAGCAATTTTTTTGGGATTTTCTTTTATCTTGAAATCGAAATTTTACCAAATAACATGCACTCAAATTACGTGACCTGATTTTAAACAAGTAAAGCAAGCATTTTTTTTTTTGGGGGGGCTTTTCTCTTATTATGAAATTAGAACTTACCTATATAACATGCACTTTTAACTAACCTAATTTTTGCTAACAAGCTATTTCTAATTTTAAGTGAACCTAACACGCAAATTAATTGGCATGCCTCTAATGTTTTTGTATTCTTTTTATTGAAATTCGAAATTAATAAAAACCCTAATTAAACTATCTAAAATGAATAATTTTCTAATTTATTTTAGGGATTAATTTGACTTAAACCCTATCATATCTTAGAAAACTATTTTTTAGAGAGATGGGATTATTAAAATGTGCAAAGATTATCTAAGCCCTTATCTATATAAAAAAAATTATTTAAATCCAATCCTAATATATTCCAAAAATTATCTAAATATGCAATCTAAGAATGCAACCTTAATTTACTAAATCAACATGTTCCGATTCAAGACAAGCAATTATTGGATAAACATTATATCTAAAATAATCAGATATTCATCAAATAAATGATTAAAATAATCGAAAAAATAATCCATCGTCTCATCAATTAAATTAACAATTATTTTAATCCTAAAATCACAACATATAATAAAGTTTAAAATAATTAAAAATTTGATTCGAAGTCTTACAGATCAAATTAATAATTATAATGATTTGATAACCAAAACACTATCAAGGTACCAAAAAAATTAATATAATTAAAAAATGATCGAACGTCTTACGAATCAAATTAATAATTATAATAATTTTGGGCAAAATCTTGCGGATAATACCTACAATATTCCCCCAAAGAAAAAATGACACCCAATCTTCTAATTTACACAATAACGACTAAACCTGATAAAAAAAATAAAAGACTACCTAAGGTGGAGAACAAAAGGGAGGACAGCAGCGCGATGGGTGTGGGCGCGGCAACGCAGTGACAGACGGCCGGACCAGCAGCGGGCAGACCAGCTGGCGTCGGGCGCAGGCTGGCGGACGGCGGTGTTGCTGGTGCTCAGGCGAAGGGCTGTGGGTTCGGAGCTGAGGCGTCGAGCGGCGGGAGGGCTCGTGCAGGCGACGCGGACGGAGGTGGCGCGGGCTGAGGCGCGGGTTGCTGCAGGTGCTCGGGCAGGCGACGAGCGCCGCTCGGAGAGGGCGCGTCAGCAGCAGGCGGAAGGCGCACGACGCTCAGGCAGTGGGTGGCAGGGCGGAGCGGCGAGGATCCGGAGCTGCAGGGGACGCCGGGGTGGAGGTGCAGTCGCGGCGTCGCTCGAAGGGGCGCGGCAGAGCAAGGACAGAGATGAAACAGCAGGCGGGTCACGGTGACAAGGCTGGGCGTCGCGGTGGCCGGCGCGAGGTACGGCGTTTTGCTGGCGGAGCGGCGATGGTGGCGCTCAGGCGGAGGGCAGTGGTGATGCTTCAGGGAGTAGCGCGCTCGATCGCGGGAAGCGAGCGGGCGGGCGCGACCGGCGAAGGGCGGAGGTGCGGCCGTGGAGTGAGGGGCGTAGCAGCGTCGGGCTCCGAGCGGCGGTGCTACAAGAGCAGCAGAGGCGGCGTCGAGCAAAGGCGCAGCCGCGGCGACGGCGCTCGGAGGCTTGGCTGCTGGTGCGCCGGCGAGGAAACCGACAGCAAAGGGACCGGTCACAGCTACAGAGGACCTCCGAGGAAGATGAACAGGATCTTTTGGTTTCTTTTTCTTTTTTTCTCTCACCCCTTCACATCCCCTCACGTCCCCTCTCTCTCCTGTCTTTTTAGCAGAAGGATAAAGCTGCTGACTTTGACTCTCTTTTGTTCTGCAGAAAAATTTGGCTTCTTCGTCCTTTCAGTGAATGAGATAGAGAGATTTTTCCTCTTTTCTTTTTTCACTTTCTCACGCTTTCCTTACGAATTCTCTCTTCGAAATTTTTTAAAATTCTTCCTTGCACGAATTTTCTCTCTAGATATTTTTTCGTCCCCTGGTCATGAAAATCGTGCTGTCATTTATAGTGATTCCAGACGGTCGCTTTCCATGACAATTTCTAAGTTTTCATCTTTTATTGTATTAATCCGAAGCTACAAATTGGAGTGTAATTTGGCAATCAGCTCGTTTTTGTTCGATTTTTTCCATTTTATCGAAATCCTTACATTTTATTCACTTGATTTTTAATTGTTTCTGCATTTATCAAAATTTGAATATTAACTAGAACTTCAAACTTTCATGCATAATTAATCAAATCGATTTTCCCCTGTTTTTTTTTCCATTTTTCTTTTTATTTGTTATGATGCAATTTTTATTTTTTATTTCCCTAGATTTGCCAAAATTAGGTGTTAACTTAATAGCTTTTGAATGTTATAAAGAAATCAACATGCTACTTTTTTTTTTTATTCAAACTAATTGATATTTATTAACTTCATAGCTTATGAATGAAAGGATATCATGGAGGAAATTAATACAAGAAAATTTATAGTTGGTAAGTTGGACATTATAAACAATGTTATGAGTTGATTTGGTAAAATTGAAAAATAAGTGTTATGTTGTAAAATATCGCGTGGCGAATATATAATAGAGAAGAGATTAGAGAAGAGAAAACAAGTGAACACTCGAGATAGTAGCAAGATGAGAGAGTTTTATTTCTGGTATTTCACTATCGTGTTTCTGTGTGATTGTATATTGTACATCAAAACTAAACTCCTATTTATAGGAGAACAAGAATGTACTTATCATTAATATCAATGTATCGAATGATACATGTATGCGATAAGGAGACGAATGTTCATTGTGTAGGGAGTTGTACTTAGAACATTTGATACAAATGTACCATAATAAGTACATTGGATAAGATGAATATAATGAATATTCATTCATGTATTTCATAACACTCCCCCTTGAATATTCATCATATTCATTACGAATGTGCTTCGAATTAAACTGCCTCATTAAAAACCTTAAGCCGGAAAAATCCAGTGGGATAAAAACCGGACAAAAGGGAAAAAGAGTGCAGAGCACAAATGTTATGATCTCTCCCTTTTATGGATGCATTAATTGCCTCGTTAAAAACTTTAAGCCGGAAAAACCCTATGGGAAAAAACCGGACATAAAGAAAAAAAGAGTGCAATGCATATATAGCCACTCCTGGGGCTAATCATTATTGCATCTTGTGAACTAGCCACATATCAATGCTGCAATGTATAATTCATAATATCTCCCCCTCAATTGAGCCATATAGCCACTTCTGGGGCTAATCAATCTTACACCTTATGAACTTGCCTCATACCAATGCCATATACTAATTTCTCAAAAGTTGATGTTGGCAATGATTTGGTAAAAAGATCTGCAAGATTATTTATGGATCGAATCTGTTTAACATCAATTTGTTGACTTTCTTGAAGTTCATGAGTATAGAAAAATTTCGGCGAGATATGCTTGGTCCTATTACCTTTGATATATCCTCCCCTGACTTGTGCAACACAAGCAGCATTATCTTCATAAATTATAGTGGGAGAATTGGTAACCGGTATTAAGCAACAAGAATTATGAATATGTGTTATAACGGATCTTAACCAAACACACTCTCTTCCAGCTTCATATAAAGCAATAATCTTAGAGTGGTTAGAAGATGTAGCTACTAGCGATTGCTTCGTAGAACGCCAAGAAATAGCGGTGCCGTTATAACAAAATAAATACCCGGTTTGAGAGCGAGCCTTATGTGGATCGGATCTATATCCAGCATCAAAGATATCCAACTAAACCAGAGTTAGTGGAATCCTTGGAATAATATAATCCCAAATCTATGGTTCCTGGAGATAACGGAAAATATGTTTAACTCCATTCCAATGTCTCCGAGTTGGCTCAGAACTAAAACGTGCCAATAAATTTACCGCAAAAGCGATATCTGGTCTCGTACATTGTGCCAAGTACATCAAAGCCCCAATTGCATTGAGATATGGTACTTCAGGACCAAGTATCTCTTCATCAGATTCTTTAGGACGAAATGGGTCCTTTTGGGGATCCAGAGACCTTACAACCATAGGGGTGCTCAATGGGTGAGCTTTGTCCATGTTGAAACGTTTAAGCAATCTTTCAACATATGCCGATTGATGGACGATTATTCCATTTGCTTTATGCTCAAGCTCTAGACCAAGACAAAGTTTGGTTTTACCCAAATCTTTAACTTCAAACTCCCTTTTCAAATATTCAGCAGTTTCAGCTAACTCTTCTGGAGTTCCAATTAAATTTATATCGTCGACATAAACTGCTATAAAAGCAAATCCAGTTTCTGATTTCTTAATAAACACGCATGGGCATATAGGATCATTTTTATACCTTTCCTTAATTAGGTACTCACTTAGGCGTTGATACCACATGCGACCGGATTGCTTTAACCCGTACAAGGATCTTTGCAATTTTATTGAGAATAAATTGCGGGGAGTGCATGCTTCAGGCATTTTGAATCCCTCAGGAATTTTCATATAAATATCAGAGTCTAATGAGCCATATAGATATGCCGTCACAACGTCCATAAGACGCATTTCCAATCTTTCAAAGATTGCTAGGCTAATGAGAAAACGAAATGTAATCATATCCATCACAGGTGAATATGTCTCATTATAATCAATCCCGGTCTCGGGAGAATCCTTGGGCAACGAGTCGGGCTTTATACCCGACAACCTCGTTTTTCTCATTTCGTTTTCGGATAAATACCCATTTATATCCAACGGGCTTTACATTATCGGGGATACGAGTTACGGTCCAAAAACCTCTCGTTTAGTTAGGGAAGCTAATTCAGCTTTAATTGCTTCCTCCCACTTATGCCAATCTTGCCTTTGACGACATTCAATAATAGATTGTGGTTCACAATCATCATCCATAATTTGATGAGCAACTGAGAATGCAAAAGCATTATCAATGATGATTTCATTTCGATCCCAAATTTCATTACAATATGTAATGGAATTCTCGCATTCCCGGGGCTAGTGCTCCTTTCATGGGTTTGCGCCTCTTCGGGGGCAATAAGCTCTTTGGGAGCAAGTACAACGCCAGGCTCTTCGGAGCGGATTCTTGATTCTTTCCCTTCGTTTTCGAGGAGCAAGATCTTTTGATCCTATCGGTCTACCACGCTTCAAGTGCGGGGATTTTGATCCATTTTAGCCTTGTTCTTCGGAACAGCTATTCTAGCTGGAGCATTTGCAGCTGGAATATAAGACTTCGTTACCTTAGTAGCATCATTAAATGCGTCAGGAAGTCTATTGGCCATAGCCTGTAAATGGATTATGCGCTGCATCTCGTTTTCACATTCAGGAGTCTTGAGTCTAATTGAGATAAATTTTTCTCATTCCAGGAAAAAACCTTAACTGGTTTTTGTTTTGTAGTCATGGAAGTTGTAAGTATCCCAATTGATGGAAACCTAGTCTCATCGAAATGACAATTTGCAAACCTGGCAGTAAAAAGATCACCAGTAGTTGGTTCCAAGAACCTAATGATAGATGGTGAATTAAACCCAACATAAATGCCCAAACGGCGTTGGGGACCCACTTTCGTCCTTTTTGGCGGTACTACAGGCACCTGTACTGCACAACCAAAGGTGCGTAGATGTGAAATATCTGGTTCATAACCAAGAACCATTTGAAGGGGAGATTGTAAAATACTAGCAAAGGGGGGCGTAATCTTATTAGAGCTGCCGCATGCAAAACTGCATGACCCCATGCTGTATCGTTGAGATTCGTTCTCAATAATAGAGTGCGAGCAATGATTTGGATATGTTTAATCAAGGATTCTGCCAATCCATTTTGAGTATGAACATACGCAACCGGGTGCTCAACCTCGATTCCGAGTGAAGCACAATATGTATCAAAACTCTTTGATGTAAATTCACCAGCATTATCCATCCTTATGCTCTTAATTGGATAATCAGGGAATTGTGCCCGGAGCTTTATAATCTGCGCAAGTAAACGTGCAAATGTGACATTGCGCGTAGATAATAGGCAAACATGGGACCATCTACAGGATGCGTCCACTAATATCATAAAATATCGAAATGGTCCACTTGGTGGTTGTATTGGTCCACAAATATCACCCTTCTTTGCAAGAATAAAGGAGATTCAAAATTAACCTTTGTTATAAAAGGTTTGATAATGAGCTTTCCTTATGAGCAAGCCTCACAATTATAATCTTTGGACAACAATACATTTATATCCTTTAAAGGGTGCCCTTTTGTATTTTGAATTATCCTACGCATCATTGAAGCGCTAGGATGACCAAGGCGATCATGCCACAGTCCAAATCGATCGGGCTTACCAATCTCCAGGATATGGTAGCATAGGTTTCAACAGCTTTAATCATGACACAATACAAACCCATAGAAGAAGCTTCTAGCTTCTCATGGATGGTCTTCAGACCCATCTTATAAGAGGAAATGCCAATGTATTCCTTATCTTGCTCATAAATAGTCTCAATATGGTACCCATTATGGCGTACATCTTTGAAACTGAGCAGATTCCTTTTTGATCGAATGCTTAGAAACGCATTCTCAATATGCAGGATTGTACCATTTGGCAAAATAATTGTAGCATTCCCAAAACCATTAATAATCGGAACAGACCTGATATTGTATGGATTTGTGCCTTACGCAATGTCATACTCGAGAAAAAGCGTCTACTACAAAATATAGTATGTGTTGTTGCACTATCAAGCAAACAAACATCTTCCTTTTTCTCGGTATTTTCCATTTGCATTTATATTGACAACTTCAGGTGTCAAGTATCATAAAAGTTGCATATTAGTTATATAGATAAATATTATATAAGATTCATAAGCATTTCATAATCATATTAAAGAGCAATAAAAAGTAATACATTTAAAGCGAAACAACATAAAATTCGAAATTCAAATTATTATCCACCAATCTGATTCATCAAAGTAATCAGAGGTCCTCAAAGAAATCAGAGACATCTAATGATGCATTTTCTACTTCAGGAGCAGGAGGAGTCTCACCAACGGAGATATTGTTGGCCTCAACAGTGGTTATGGCAGTAGGATTGATTTCAATGGCATGAGATTCATCACGCTTGCCCGTATTTTTTAAAGATGCCTGGTATCGGTCAACAAAATATTTTGGCGTACGACAGGTACGTGACCAATGCCCAGTCATGCCACAACGATGACAAATACTTTCATTAATCACCTTCTTTTGCTTCTTTTATTTACCATGATTCAGGCCAAAGTTTGATTTTCTAGGGCAGTTAAATTTCTTGCCATCCCTTCTAGGATTATGTTCTTGCCTGCGCTTATAGCCTTTAGAATGGCCAGTATTTTTCTCAAAGTTAGCATGTACTTTAGGCAATGCTTTTGAGCTAGCAGGTCTAAGATCATGATTTTTGAGCAGCAATTCATTAGTTTGCTCGGCAGTAAGAAGCACAGAAATTAATTCAGAATATGTGGCAAATTGACGTTGCCGGTATTGTTGTTGCAATACAATATTCGAAGCATGAAAGGTGGAAAAAGTTTTCTCAAGCAATTCTGCATCAGTTAGTTTGATACCGCATAACTCTAGCCGAGAAACGATATCAAATAAAGCAGAATTATAGTCGACACCGATTTAAAATCTTGCAGTCTGAGATTTTGCCAATCATATTGTGCTTGAGGGAGGATAACAGTTTTGGTATGATCATACCTATCCTTCAACCTCCTCCACAAGATATGCGGGTCTCGAACGGATAAATATTGAGTCTGCAGGCTCTCATGCAAATGACGTCGAATAAAAATCAGTGCATTTGCTTTATCCTTTTCATTTGAGGTTCCATCCTCTGTAATTGTATTAGCAAGACCTTACCCTTGGAGGTGCATTTCCATGTCAAGGCGCCAGGATAGATAATTCTTTCCACTCACTTCCAGGATGTGGAATTTGGGCTTTTCAATAAATGCCATAATCCTTGCAAAAATAAATCCTTAAATTAATTAAAAGGATTTCCAAATATCCACCGCTACTTCAGGAGCAGAATGGTACTTTTAGATTTGAATTTTGGCTTCGGGCCAAGAAAAATAAAAATGAAGAATTGATAGAAGAAGATGAAGTATAAGTTGATTAATAAAAATAATACCCACCTTGCAAAATTTACTTACTCAATCGGTAGATCTTCGTGATTGCAAAAGTTACTTACTCAATCAGTAGATCCTCGTGCTGATAACGTGTTGTAAAATATCGCGTGGCGAATATATAATAGAGAAGAGATTAGAGAAGAGAAAGCAAGTGAACACTCGAGATAGTAGCAAGATGAGAGAGTTTTATTTCTGGTATCTCACCGTCGTGTTTACGTGTGATTGTATATTGTACATCAAAACTAAACTCCTATTTATAGGAGAACAAGAATGTACTTATCATTAATATCAATGTATCGAATGATACATGTACGGGATAAGGGAGACGAACGTTCATTGCGTAGGGAGATGTACTTAGAACATTTGATACAAATGTACCATAATAAGTACATTGGATAAGATGAATATAATGAATATTCATTAATGTATTTCATAACATGTTAAAAATTCCTTATTATGAAGCTCTAAAATCTTTAAGCATCGAACATAAGAATTAAAAGTTGTTTCATAACATACGAATATTAAATATCAAATTCCATTTTTCCGTATCAAACAGTAAATAGTGAGCACTATTAAAATGTTTTGACAATATAATTAGTAAGATATTACTCTCCACTATAAATTTTATCATTAAACTGATTAAGTGAGTCATTTATACTTATCACAATAGGTGATACTATACTTGAACCAATCAATTTAATCATTCATTAATTGCATGAAAAATTAAGAATTAAATTTTTAAACCCTAGCAAAAATTCTCATTAAATCATATAGACATTAGGAACATTTGCATTACTAGCATTAAAATTATTATTTTTTAAACAAAATCAGTTAACCAAATAAAAATTAAAAAATTAATTACATAATAATAATAATAATAATAATAATAATAATATAATAATAATAATAATAATATAACAATTAACTGAAAAAGAAAAAAAAAAAAACAAAACAAAACAAAAAGAGAGAGAGAGAAGAAGAAGAGGGAAAAGCGAGACCGGGCTGAGGGTGGCTCGGCCTCTTTTTCTTCTTTTCATTTTTTTTTTCTTTTTACACTCCCGCCTGGCCCAACCCTTTTTACAACCCGGCCTTTTCCCTTATTTCTCCTTCTTCTCCTCAGGGCTCCCGCACCTCTGCAAAAAGGGAAACGTACGAGGACGGAGATAGGGAGAGAGAGCAGAGAAGCAGGTCGCAACGTGATCCCAGGGTCGGGGATCAAGCCGACCGCGGCAGGCTAGCGGTGGTAAAATCCATGAGCGCCCGTCGCCGGCCAAGCTTAAATGGGAGAGAGGGAGAGAGAGAGAGAGAGAGGAGGTTCGGGGGGGCTTTTGGAGGGGCTTTTGGAGGGGTTCGTTTTGGAGGGTTGGGAGAGAGAGAGAGAGAGAGAGAGAGAGAGTCGAGAGGGCCGAGAACGAGGGAGCTTCGACCAACAAGTTAGCCGCGCTCGACCCTCGTCCGGCGATCTTTCCCAGCTGGCGTCCCCGAGCCAAACCGGTAAGCCCTCTTCGTGGCCTGTTCTTGCCCTGTCTTGGGCATGCCGAGCCGGAGGTTGCGGCTGTCCAGCTCACGCGAACTTCCGCCCCATCGATCCCCTATTGTGTTGATGAGTGTTTTGGTTCGTTTTTCGGGAGCCCCTGTCCAAGTTTGCCTCTCGGTTGGGACGGGCATCTCTTGCTTCAATAGCACGTTCCAACTGCTCGATGAAATGTCTGAATGAGATCTACTCTTTGTGCCTTCGTCTTTGGCCGAACTCGAGTTGTCCATGCGCGTCACGTTCTATTGAGATGTTCCAGTGGTGTTGGGCGACATTGGGTGTCGACCGTGTAGTCATTCGCTACATTCCCAGCACCGCCATTGATTGTTAGGTGTTTGGCCGTGGAAGGTATGTTTGGTCAACAGTGGGGAAGTTGGTAGGCGAGTGGCATTCGGAGTGGATGACTGATGAAGGGTGGTAGCTCGGCGGTGGCTGCAGATTTGCCCAAGGTTTGTCTAAAAACGTAGGAGCTTCCGGTGAAGGACATCGCTCGAGAAGGGGTGAAAATAAAAGAAATAAAAAAGTAATAAAAAGAAAAGAAAAAAAGACAAAATGGGGAGGAGCAAACTAATCATTGGTTTTCTGACCCAAAAAAAAAAAACCTAATCATGGGTTTAAGTAGGTAAAGGGGCGTGCTTAGGCTCTGGTAGATGTGAGCTTGAAGTTAGATTGATAGGTTTAGGCTTAGTTTGAGAATGTTCCAAAATTCTTGACCCAAGCCCGAGAGTCCAAGTTCAACCCATATTCGGCTGGGCTCAACGGCCCAGCCCAGACTTTTATTTTAGGATTAAAAATGTTTAAAGAATATATTTTAAAAAATTAAAGTATTCAAAAATTCAAAAAATTCTGAAAATTACTTATTGTCATTTTCGGAAAAGAAAATTAACTAATTGCAGTACTTCATGGATCATGATGGACTTTTATTTTTGGGTCGATGATCGTGATGGACTTGAATTAATGGACATATTGAGCATGAGACTCATTGAAATTATCACTCTCTATGATGAAAGGTACGATAATGAGTACTCTCTATGATGAAAGGTATAATAATGAGTCCATCAACTTCATCTCAATCATTTTTCTTTTTTAGCTTGACTTTTGTGGCCTCAAACCGGAAGCCATCAAGACAAGAACAAAACCCAAGACTTTGATAATTCAATGGGTCAAATCCTTAAGTCCTTGTAATAGAGACTTAAACTAGCGATTCAAACTCTACATCTTGATTGACTAGGATGTGTTTGGCATGAACCAAGACTTCAAGTGCTGGAGCACCAAACGTTCAACTAATCGGATCTCATTTTATGGAAGTAGAGTAAGTATAGCACATGCAAAGCAGCCTTATTCATCATTGATATGAAAATTGATTTACTGAGTTTTTGTACTTGTCTTTTTTACAGGTCTTAATCCTTGAATGTCTTTTGGATTTTCTTGATGATTGTAATAGTGCCATCTCTGTATCCCGTGGATGAAGATGTTGGATATTTAGAACCTAAAAGTGGTACTGTTTCTTACGAAAGTTAGGATTGCTTTCTAGAAATCTCATGAAAGAGGATTAAGCACAAGTTCATAATAGTGCCGAGCAATATAGAACTTTTCATTGAAATAAGAGGAAATCTATCAAAAAAGGAAGTTAAAATTTGATAGTTTGAGGAAATTTATTTATCACGAACTCACGTGTGTCAATCTATACAAATCTTAGTAATGTAAATAACGTCCAATTAGTAAATTATGTAGCACATCCATAAGCTATTATCGACACTAATGAAAATGGAAATGAAATGTAATATTACATGTATGCAATGAAAAAAAAAAGGTTTGAATTAATGTTGTGCATCTGTCACAATACTCATTAAATATAATTGTCATACGGTGCATTCATAATTTATACTATAGCAACTTAGTTGATGCAATGGATTTTACGTAGAAAATCACACAAACACGTTTAACGTGCAAATATCACTCAGTGTCGAAGATAGAATTGAAAACTCCCGGGATCAATTTCTAGGCATTTTAAACCGTTTGGTAACTGTCCAAAATTTCTAATTCTAGAATAGAATTGCATTTGATATCGTGTTCAAAATTTTTACTCAAAATCAGTTTCTTTTAATTTTTAAATAATTCTTTTATTTTTTTTCCTTTTTTTTAAATTTTTTTTTCCCTTTCTCTCTCCTATTCTTCTTCTTCAAGTGGCCGTTTGCTAGATCGGCTATCGGCTAGACGAGGGCCGGCAACCTCACTAGAGCGTCACCAGCCCTCACTTAGTGAGGCCGATCCTCGTTGGCAAAGCCTTGCTGGTGGCCAGGCGAGCCTCACCAGGGCCGGGCGAGGTCCGCTTGGCCACTGGCGCGGCTCAACTAGCCCCGCCGAGGCTCGGCCTCTCTAGATTTGGCAAGGCCGAGCCTCGCTAATGGTTAGGCTTGCCTCCGGCGAGCTCGCCGGACCGGTTACTAGTGACTAGCGGTAATGGGTGATAGACAGCGGGCGGCGGCGATGGCGGTAGAAGAAGAAGAAGAAAAGGGAAGAAGAAAAAGAAAATGATTTGATTCTTAGATTTGTTCTCAGGAACAAGAATCAACTTTGTTTCTAATTCTTGATTCTGTTCCAAATATACTTCTAGGAACAATAATATAGAAATTTTTTTTCGGGAATAAAATTTTTACCAAACATGATTTTATTCCAAAATTACTCCCAGGAACAAAAAATCAGAATCTGACACTATTGAGATGGTTACCAAATAGACCCTTAGTGAATTTTTTTAAAAAAAAATTAAAAGAATTAGGATTTATTGTTATTTTTAAGAAATTAAAAAATATATCAAAAAAAGACTTGGTACAGTCCGTTGGTCTGGTTCGGTCCGATTCTTCCCCGAAATCAAGAATCACACTGAAAATCACTAGTTCTATTTTTATGGAACCAAGAACCGGACCGACACCCTCGGCAATGGGACTAAACCGACCGATCCGATTCGATCTGGGCAATTCCCAATTTGGCAGTCCAATATGCTAACCCCTACGTCCAATCTACAAAATCAGCCATGGAACCATATTTAAGCATCTGGACAGTAGTGCATACCTAGCCACCGGAAATGAAGGATGCTTGGCTTATCTTCAATCTCTTGCTTCAAATGGTGCTTCTAATGCCGATAAGTGAATCTTATGTTCAAGAGATGTTTAGATAGTTTCGGAGCATGTTGTTTTTATTTTCTTGATTAATTTCATTTCATGAAAATTATATATTGTCATTTTTGGAAAAGAAAATTGACTAATTGTAGTACTTCATGGATCGTGATGGACTTGAATTGGCGGAAATATCGCGTATTGGATGCATTGAAATTATCACTCTTTATGATGAAAGGTATGAAAAAGAGTGCATCAACTTCATCTCAATCATTTTTTTTCTTTTAGGTTGACTTTTGTGACATATTCGATGGCCTCAAACTAGAAGCCATCTGGACATAGGAACAAAACCCAAGACTTTAATAATTCGATGGGTCAAATCCTTAAGTCCTTGTAATAGAGACTTAAACTAGCGATTCAAACTCTGCATCTTGATTGACTAGAATGTGTTTGGCATGACCCAAGGCTTCAAATGCTGGCGCACCAAACGTTCAACTAACCAGATCTCATATTATGGAAGTAGAGTAAGTATAGCACATGCAAAGCAACCTTATTCATCATTGATATGCAAATTGATTTACTGAGTTTTTGTACTTGTCTTTTTTACCGGTCTTAACCCTTGAATATCTTTTGGCTTTTCTTGATGATTGTAACAATGCCATCTCTATATCCTGTGGCTAAAGATGTTGGATGTTTAGAACTTATAAGTGATGCCACTTTTTACGAAAGTTATGATTGCTTTCTAGAAAGCTCATAAAACAGGATCAAGCACAAGTTCATCATAGTACGGAGCAATATGGAACTTTTTGTTGAAACAAGAGGAAGTTAAAATTTCATAGTTTGAGGAAATTTATTTATCATGAGCTCACCTACGTCAATCTATACACATCTTAGTAATGTAAATAATGTCCAATTAGTAAATAATGTGGCATATTCATAAGCTATTATTGACATGAATGAGAATGGCAATGAAATGTAAAATTACTTGTATGCAATGAAAAAAAAAAGGATTGAATTAGTGTTGTACATTTGTCACAATACTTGTTAAATATAATTGTAATACTGTGAATTCACAATTTATATTATAGCAACTTAGTTGACACAACGGATTTTACCTAAAAAATCACACCAACACTTTGATGTGCAAATATCACTAAGTGTCAAAGATAAAATTGAAAACAATGGTTGAAATTGTCAACTAGTGCTTGGTTGTGTAGCATTTGGATTCCTCAACCACCAATTCTTGGTTCTGATAGGTTTTGAGAGAACAATTTTCTGGAGGAAGTCAAGGCCCTGTTTGGTAACCATCCAAATAAAGTCAAATTTTGATTTTTTGTTCTCAGAATCAGTTTAGGCACAGAATCACGTTTGATAAAATGTTTATTTCCGAGAACAGATTGGGAGTAGAAACAAGAATCATATATATATATATGATTCTTGTTCCAGAATCAGAAAAAAGAATCAAATGTAACTATTCTTCTCTTTTCTTCTTCTTCTTCAATCGTGCGCCACCATCTGCCGCCGTCCGCCGCCGTCTGCTGTCGCCGTCGTCGCTGCCCGACGGTCACCGCAACCGGTCTGGCAAGCTTGCCGGAGGCTTGCCAGGCCAGGGCGAGGTCCGGCAAGTTCGCTGAAGGCAAGCCTAGTCAAGCTCGCTGAAGGCAAGCCTAGCCCTCAGCCTCACCGAGGCTAGGCGAGGCCTGCCTAGCACCGGCGAGGCTCGGGCTCGCTCGATCTAGTGAGGCCGAGCCTCGCCCAGCTACCGGTGAGGCTCAGCCGACGAGGGCTAGCAATGCTCGGTGAGGTCGTCGGCCTTGCGAGGGCGGTGATGCTCCGGTGAGGTCGCCGGCCCTCGTCGGGCGATCACCCGGTTCGGTGATCGGCCATAAGAAGAAGAAGAAGAATAGAAAAAAAAAAGAAGAAGGAAATAAGTATAAAAAAAATTATTTAAAAATTAAAAGAAAATGATTTGGAATAGAATCAATGAGCACGGTATCAAACGTAATTCTATTCTAGAATAAAAAATTTTGAAGAGTTTCCAAATACGTTCTTTTACTTAGAATTAGGGGTGTGCAAAATACTCGGGAACCGCCCGGATCGCCCGGAACCGGACCGGAACCGCCCAGAACCAATGGTTCTCGAGGGAACCGATCCGGTTCCCGGTTCCAATTTTCGAGAACCGGTGGGAACCAGTCCGGTTCTCGGTTCCGTGGGCGGATCCACCCGCCCGCCCACTCGGACTGGACCGGTACCTATTTATAATTAAAAAAAAAATACTAAACAAAAGTCGCGAAGCCCAAATTCGCGTCTCTTCTCTCTTTGTTTCTTCCTCAGCCTTCGATTCTCTCTGTTTCTTCCTCAATCTTCGATTCTCTCTATTTCTTCTCTTCGTCTTCGATTCCTCCCCGAGTATCCACGCCGCCACCGTTGCTCCTCCTCTGCCACTGTTCGCCCCCTTGCGCCGGTCGCCACTCGCCACAACCGCTGCTCCTCCACCGTTGCTGTCCGGCCCCTCGCGCTAGTCGCCTCCCACCACAACCGCTGCTCCTCCGCCTCTGCAAGAACTCTCTACCGAGCCCCTTTTCCATCACTCAACAAGGTACGAAGCCCTAATTCGCGTCTCATCTCTTCTGATTTCTTCCTCAATCTTTGATTCTCTCTCTGTTTCTTCCTCAGTCTCTTGTCTTCATCTTCGATTCCTCCCCAAGCATCCACGCTGCCGCCGCTGCTCCTCCTTCGCCACTGTCCGCCCCCTCACGCCGGTCGCCACTAGCCACAACCGCTGCTCCTCCGCCTCTGCTGTCCGCCCCCCTCGCTGACGCTCAGTCCCTTCGTCTTTGATTCCTCCCTGAGCCTCGACGCCGCCGCTGTTGCTCCTCTACCACTGCTGTCCACCCCTTCACGCTGGTCGCCACCCACCATAGCCACTGCTCCTCCACCTCTGCTGTCTGTCACTCAACAAGGTATGATTATCGGCTTCCAGCATGCCTCTCGATTCATCTTCCGATTGCGAACTTGTACTTTGGTTCGATTACCCAATAGGTGAAGTGTTCAAAAATATTAGATTTGTGCCGGATGGGTTTTTACACCGGGGGCATTTGTGCAGGTGATTTAATTGTGGAAAGGAGCTTTGCTTCAACGAAAACACCGCTTGGTTGGAGTTCCACAGCAACATCGGGAGGAAGTTAGGCGGAGGCACGCTCCACATTAAGGTCTGTTCTTTAGTTTTATCGCGTCGCTTTGGCTTGGTCTCTGTTTGGTTTTGAGTTGCGACTCTGGAAGATTTTGGGGGGTTTTGAGGCTGTGGCCACTGATCACGAGAGGCTTTCTGGTCGACTATTATGTTGAGTTTGGCACGGTGGAATGGAATGGAATCGGGAAATGGCGGGGAAATGAATGGGCTGGAGTGATGATTCCAAGTCTTGGTTTTTTTCTTGGTGAATAGTGGGAAACGGAACGGAATAAAAATCCTTGTGTTTGAGCGTGATTCTGGATAATTTTGGGAGTTTTGAGCTTGTGGCGATTTGGTAATGTGGAGAGATGGTCGCTGTTCACGAGCTTTTGAGATTTTCTGGTCGATTGTCAGTGCTTAGTTCAATTTGCTACAATTTGATTTTGTGATAATTCTGGGAGATGTGAGGTTGTATCGGTTTGTTGATGGGGTCTAATGGCCATCGTTTGCCAGCTTTTGACAGTTTCCGATAAATTCTTTTTAACTTAGGGACTTACTTTGAGCCTTCTATCTTGGTTACTTTGAGGTCGATTTTTCTAATTGATTCAAAGTATTGAACTGGATTAAGTTTCTATCTACTTATGTTCCATTTCTCATCAACTGAGCTGTCTTACTTCAATATGTTTCTAGTGGATTTCGTCACTTGCCGCGGTTTCTTTTCTCCTTCTTTCAGTGATTTCACTTGCACTAAAGTACATTTTCGGTTTTGTCCAAAAAAAAAAAAAGATTACATTTTCGATTCTGCATTTGAGAAATTGTGATTGTGCATTTTCTTATATTCTAAGATTGATGATCTAGACCTAAAGAAGTGTTGTAGACTCCATTACTATTGGTAGAGAATGGGAAGTCACCATTTCACCTAAGAAGGCAGAGAAATGGTCATGGGAAATATTTAGCTACATTCAACTATTTTCTGGAAGAAAGGTGGCTAATTGGTTCTCTGATTGTCCCAATTAGCCACCTTTCTTCTTCGTTTGTTATGTTAAGGATCAACTCTTTGAGTTTCTTTCTCTATTTGACATTGGATTTTATAATATTTAAAGATAATAAGCATCCTAAAAATGTCTTATCTTCATTTGATGGCTAACCATAGTGCATTGCTTGATTCAGGTGATTCATTAACATCATTAACATGTCAATGGAAGTAGAGGAATCCTATGATGCAATAACGCCAATAGTGGAATCAACATCACAAGAACATGAAGGAGGTGAAAACTTTGAAGAAACATCAAAAACAAATAAGGTATCTGGTTCTTGTCCATGTCCTCCTAGTAAGCGAAAATCAGCAGCTTGGCTTCATTTTCGAAAAGGAACAACTCACACAAATGAGAAAGTTGATGTATTTTGCAATTACTGTGGATCCAAGTATTCATACCACGTTGATAATGGGACTTCAAATATGTTTAAGCACTTGAGAAAGTGCAATAAGTATCCTCGCAATGTGGAAAAAAGGCAAAAATTGTTTGCATCACAAAGAGTAGATGGAACTCAAATGATAGGAGGATATACTACTAGTAGTACTGGGAGTGGTGGAATTTTAACGACATGGAAGTTTGATCAGGAGATTTGTAGGCAAATGCTTATTTGGATAATTATAATTGATGACCAACCATTTTCGATTGCTGAACGTGTTGGATTTCGTGATTATGTGAATCAATTACAACCTCTCTTCAAGCATATGTCGCGATTTATGGTGGCTAGGGATTGCATGAAGTTGTATTTTTGTGAAAAAAGAAAATTGAAGGCTTCCTTTCGTAAGCTTAATTCTAGGATCGCCCTTACGACTGATACATGGAGTTCCATTCAGAATTTGAACTATCTATGCCTTACTGCACATTTTATTGATGAAAATTGGAAATTGCACAAAATGATCATCAATTTTGTGGTGATAGCTAGTCACAAGGGCAGGGATATTGGGAGAGTTATTGATAAATGCATATATGAGTGGGGAATAGAGAAAAAAGTTTCCACAATTACAGTGGATAATGCTAGTTCAAATGATGTGGCAATTATTATTTGAAAGAAAAATTTTCAAGAGAGAGGCTATTGATCTTAGATGGTGAATCTTTACACATGAGGTGCACGGCTTATATATTAAACTTGATTGTGAAGGATGGCTTGGCTAAGATACGTGATTCCATTACACGTATTCGAAACGTGGTTAGGTATGTGAGAAGCTCTCCTATGAGAGCTAAGACATTTCAAGATTGCATTGAAATTACAAGAATTGCTTATAAGGGTTTAGTTTGTCTTGATGTCCCAACTAGGTGGAATTCCACTTACCTAATGTTAGAGAGTGCCATAAAGCTAAGAAAAGTTTTTGAAAGGATGGAGGAAGAAGATGTTTCTTTCTTAACTGAGCTTAATTCTGAGACTCCAAGTAGCATTGATTGGGAAAATGCTATTGTTTTTTCTAATTTTTTGAAGAAGTTTTATGATACCACCAAGAAGATGTCCGGAACTTTGTATATCACTTCAAATGATTATTTTGTGGGGATAGCTTCTTTGTACAAATATTTGCGAGAAGCAACGAAGGCTTTTGATCATAGGGTGAGAGTTATGGGCTTGAAAATGAAAGAGAAGTTTGACAAATATTATGAAAGTTTTGAAAAAGTCAATATGATGGTATTGATTTCGGTAACATTGGATCCTAGAAAAAAGCTGAATTATGTGAGGTATTGTTGTAGACTCATTTATGATGATGCTGCAGAAGTTGATGAGATGTTTGATAAGGTGAAGTTTTCCTTGGAACGTGTGTTTAAATTTTATGAGAAATCTTGTCACACTTCTAGAGACACAAATTTGGATGGTGAATTGGTAAGTTCTACTAATATCGGTAGTAGCTGCGATTCTTATCTCAATGAGGGAAATGAAGAGGAGGATTGCAGCTTAAATTTCTTTGTGCAAGAGCCTTCGTATGATGACTTTTTAATGAGGAGAAGAAAAAGTCCAATGGCAACTTATCTGAGCTCGATCGATATCTTAAAGCTGAACTTGAAGATGGTCACGATCTTGACATTTTGAAATGGTGGAGTGTTGCTGGCCAAAAGCTTAAAATCTTATATTTGATGGCTCAGGATATTTTGTCTATTCCCGTTACTACTATTGCTTCAGAATCAACTTTCAGTACTTCTGGTTGTGTGCTTGATGGTTTTTGGAGTTCTTTGACTCCTAGAGTTGTGGAAGCTTTGATTTGCACTCAAGATTGGTTGAGAGCAATTCGTGATCCGATTAATGTTGAAGAATGTATTGAAAATGCGGAAAAGTTTGAATTTGGTAAGTCCATATCATTTCATCATGTAATTTTTTTGTATATCTATTATCTAATAATTGAATACTTTATTTAATATCTTCTTTTTGTTAGATATGGATGATGTTAGCAAGGAGATTAACAAGGAGATTGACGGTCCATAGAGTTTACAAGTTGAAGTGGGAGGAATCTATGTGGTGAGATTTTCAATAATTGTTTTGAGTTCAATTTTTAGTAGCTCACGCATGCTGCCTTTGGTGTTGCTCTTGCAAGAAGTACTTCTTGTTGGAGTTGATGGATCTTGTAGCTGAAGTTTTTTCTGCTTGTTGTTTGAGGCAGCAATTATGTATATAAAGCCCAATCCAAAGCTGCAATTTTGGTGGTTATTTGGTCCATTGTGACTTTTTCATAGATTGTGTATAAAACATAGAAGCTTTGTTGTCCCTAACATTGTCATTGAATTTCTAAGATGATTTGGGCAGAATTTTGACATAAAAGAATTCATTGTTGCATCTTATTCAAAACTTCCATCACATCCTCTAGTAGGCCTGGCAAAATGCAGTTAAGGAGGGTGGCAATGGGAAATCCTGTTTTATAAATTTTTCCTTACTCTTACCTATTGAGATCTATGAATTACTAGAAGTGTAGCAAATCTTCCTAGTCTCTGCACTTTTGGTTGTTGTTTATTTAACTTGTGTTGGCTTGAACACAGGGACATGGAGCTTGTGATTTCTTTTAATGGACAGATTCTCTGGTAGAAAATGTGGCCCCCAAAGATGTTGTGACTTCTGTTGTTGCACCTACGGAAGTCATGGAAATTGAGTCGACAATGGCATATGTTGGTGAAGATTACAAGGTAGATCCATGAGTCATCTTGAAGGTTTTTTCCCCCACTGCACTTAGTTTTTTTTTTAGATCCATGAGTCATCTTGAAGGTTTTTTCCCCCACCTCACTATTTTATCTATTTCTTTGCAAGATGGGAGATTTCTCTTTCTTCCCCGTATATAAAAACGTACATTTGCTTTTGTTCATGGGTTGTGTGCCGTATTGGGAGATCATGAGCATGTGTAGAGGTGTTGGATGTGGTGTGGGGTGTGAGGAACAAGGTAATGGCGTGTCGGCTAGCTCAAAAGGTGTCGTCGCATCACGAAAGATAATCGAAGTAGCCTAAGTTGGAACTTGGTTCTGCTGTCCCTTGTTCTATCTCTTTCTCTCTGCTTTTTTTCTTTCCCTTTTGCTTATTTTATTATTGTTTTCATTATTTTCTTTTGAAAGAATTCATGGTGGATAATGAGCTTGAGAGGGAGGACTAATGCAAAAGAAATTCGTCTATTATTCGTCCATTAATTATTGTTTTAGTTTTTGGAGATTGGAACTTGGAATTTTAGAGCTCAAAACTTCTGGACCGCCGGTCCGAGAAACCAAAATTGTTTCGCTGTTGAAAACCAGAATTTTTGGCGTCAAAATCGGTTCCATGGATCCACCCAGGAACCGAACCAGACCGGTGGTCGGGTTCCCGGGTGGATCCATGCAATAAACGGGTGAATCCCGGTTCTGATTTTTCAGAACCGGTCCTTAGCGGGTGGTTTCCAGTTCTAGGTCGGGAACCGTCCGCCCGGACCATGCACACCCCTACTTAGAATCGGTTCCTGGGAATAGAATAAAAAATAAGCATTTCTAGTCAAAATATGTTCCCGGGAACAGAATTATTACTAAACGCGCCCCAAGTCATTCAGAATTGCTATGCCAAGGATTGAGCAGAGGGGTTGAGCATAAACATAGACAATATAGCACTGTACAGATGACATAAATGCTTTAGGAAGGAAAGAGTTCGTACTTGACTTTGCCATTGATCTTAACTATATAATAAATACTTTGATTTGGTACGCTAATTAATAATAATAAAAAAAAGTATCCTCAAAAAGCACGGTTTAGGCATTGATGCCGATCAAGGTTTGTATTTGCAAATGGAATTATCCCATCAGTAAATGCAAGTTTTGGGAAAAAAAATACCCAAAAAAATATAAATTTATTACACTTATACCAATTCAATTTTAAACCTTTTAATTGTGCTAATTTAGTTCATTCGGCCAATTTTAATCGAAAATTGTTAATGTAGATGCTGGTCGTTTTATGTGGCACAATTGTCAGTACTGTTGTTAACAATTTTAATAATTTTTAAATATTTTCTGATTTTTTATTGTTTATTGTTTTTCTTTTCTTTTATTTCTTTGTACTTTTTTACAACTCTAGGTTGGCAAGGTTGTCGGCCATGCCTTATTGACTATAGGCAAGACATTAGGCCTCCCCAAATGTAGGCAAGGGTCAATGCCCTCACATCCATGGGCGAGGGCCTCCTATCCTAGCCAATATCTAGGCAAGGGGATCAGGCCATTGCCTAGATCCAAGCGAAGGCTGCAATGCCCTTATGAGACCTAGATAAGGGCGTGACGAAAAGAAAAGAAAAGAAAAAATAGACAAATTCTTAATACCCCTTACAACCTAGTTCATCAAAAAAGTGATTGCTGGCATTTTCTGAGAAAAATTATTCAAAAAGTCTTAAACTTATTATACTTTTACCAATTTTATCCTAAATATTTCAATTCTACCAATTGTGTCTTAAATATTTTTAAATTTTGTCAATTGAGTCTATTCGACTAATTATCATTGATGTAAATACCAGCCCTCCTACGTGGCATGACAACACTGACTTGAATAATTTTTAATTTTTTTTAAATTTTTTTTTCTATTTTTTCCTTAATTCCTTCTTTTCTCAATAGCTAGACAAGCTGGCCTCACTTGGGCGAGAGTTGCCCTTGCTTGGGCAAGGATGAGTGCCAATGAGGGCTCCCCTCGCAAGATTTGGTAAAGGGAAGGCCCAATGAAGCCATCATGGCCTAGCAAGAGTCAGCCTCACCAAATTTGGCTTAGGGCGGCTAAGCTTTTTTGAAGGCTCAACAATTGCTTGTGCAAGTCTTGGAGGATGAGTTGTCAACTCGCTAAGATCTAAAGGCTCGGTCATGGTCAGCACAAGTTTCGAGCCGATTTTGGTTTGTCTATCTTTAGTAGCTTGGAGGCCCCAATTCTATGATAATGCCAAGCTCAAAAGCCACCTACCCTTACCATCTAGATTAGGATCATGTATTGCCCCTCTTCCAACCGTTTAAGCCACCATTCGCCCCTCCTCCGCCCTTAACTCTTCGCATCTTTGTCTATATGTGTTTGCTCTATCACCTTATAGTGCATTTTTTGGTCATGGTCGTCAAGCTCATTGAGATCTCGACTACCATAAGCTTGACAAACATGGAGGAGTGTTGAGCTAGTCGAGAAAATTCCAAGGTGGCAATTAGGTAGTGTCGTGCTGCAGGGGTTGTGATCAAGAGTGGTTGGTGCCTAACCCTTGCCAGGCACCCAAGCAAGGCCAGCCCGCCTAGCCATCGCTAATGGATGGTATTCAACCACCAGTAAAAGGAAGGAGAGAGAGAGAGAGAGAGAGAGAGAGAGAGAGAGAGAGAGAGAGAGAGAGAGAAGAAGAAGAAGAAGAAGAAGAGGAGGAGATTTAAAAATTAGCTTAAAATTTGTTAAACTCCACACATAAACATGTTAATAAAAGAAGTGCTAGTTGAAGACTTCATATTTATGGTACAATTAACATATTTAGTAACCTCATAATTTAATGATTTAAGCTTTTGAGTAAAAATGAATTTATATGTTTCTTTTATGCTAAAATAGATCGATATCAATTGGTCCAAATTGGATTCTCTAGGTAACATCCTCGTGACGGAACCATTCCAATTTTGTCCTTAAATCTCTATTGAGCTACTTCCCAAACAAATTGTGTCATATAAATTCCATCTCATCTATTCTTATATCGCACATAATCCCAATTTCATCTCATTTTTTCGATCTTCACGTGTCTTTCAAGTGTCTCCTCCTATGAAGCACAGACACGTTTAGAGGGCCTCCGTGTCATGTTGAACACACTCGGACACGCTTAGACATACGGTCAACACGTGTCGGAAAATCGAACACGTGGTTAACTCTTTCCAACACACTCTGACGCGCATGTCTGGAGGTTTTTGGGCGGGTCTGCAGGTGCGAAGGGAAGAAGGTGATGGAGGGTGGAGGCAAGGGTGAGGGAGCGGAGGCGACGCCGCGAGTGACGGTGAGGGAGGGTAGAGGAAGAGCAAAGACCAAGATGATCGAGAAGACTATGACCGCCAATTGCAACGATGAGATGGAGAACCGCAATGCCGTGATGGAGGGTTGGACGCGAGGCTATGACGGCAAAGGGGGGAGGGAACGGAGGCAAGGTAGTAGCAAGCGATTATGATGAGGTGCCCGAAAGAGAGCAAAGATCAAGAGGTAGAGACCGAGCAAGGGAGAGAAGGCGATTGCTAGGGTTGCTGGGCTATTACTTTACTGAGGATGCTTTTTTAGTTTTAGGAAGAAGAGCAAGGAGAGGAAGTGACAACTGCTGGGGAAGACACGAAAGCCTTGTGCAGGGTGATTTTCTTTTATTTTCTTTTTTGGAGGGAGGGGAGGATGGAGCCTCGTGCAATGTGACTTCAATTTTGGGAAGTGACAGGCATAGGCAGTGGATGGGGTAGGGGAAGAAAGCAGAGGGTGAAATAAATGGGTGGGACCAATTTAGCCCAAAAAAAATATCGAAAATGGTAAGGCTAAAAAATAAATAAATAAGTGGGTTAAAAAATTATTTTGGAAAATAAAAGCACTAAATGTTAAATAATGATAAATTTTGATCACCATAGAAAAATTTAAATTTATTAGTGTAGATTCATTATAGGCTCTTTTTTATTTATTTATTTATTTATGAATTTGAATAATTAATTTAAATATAATAATTTATCATGTATATATAAAAATATTCATTTAATATACAACATGTCCAACATGTCGGAATTCTTTTTTTTTTTTTATAGAAATGACGTGTCAACATGTCGTGTCGTGTCATGTCACGTGTCGTATGTCGCATGTTCTTGTAAGTGCTACTTAGGTCTCCTCAAAAGTACTATAATTTATTTTCAACCTCAGAACAAGAAGCCCTTTCTATTTCATGCCTTAAATACTAATCACAACTACATCAAAGATGGAATCCAATAACACTTAGTTCTATGCTCATGATTCACATTTTGACAAGACAACTCCCCAAAGGAGCCGGCTCAAAGTCATGTATAAATAGACCTAATTGGACCGTGCAATCTCCCATTCAAAGAAGCAAGCCAAATTCTTCTCAACAAAATCTTCATGGAGGCCCAAATATCCTTGATTCAATCTCTTGTCAATACCATCAAAAGAGAAATACTCCTTCCCAACATGGTTTTGAGCTCATTCCTCTCCCCTTCACCATATAACACAGCATGGTTGGCGATGATTCCTGATCCTCACCGGCATGATTGTCCCATGTTTAAAGGGTGTTTGAATTGGGTGCTCCATAATCAGAATGAAGAAGGGTTTTGGGGAGATTATGATTATGAAGAACATGAAATGTCTGATGGAGGGGAGTGTCTTGCTCCAACCCTTGTTTGCATGACTGTGCTCAAAAAGTGACATGTTGGTTCAAATTTAATAGAGAAAGGTACCACATGCTTGACTTTCAAATAAGCGCTAAAATATAGCCATTGAAAGCATATTTTTTCTTTATTTATGAAAATATATGGCCATCCCAAACATAGTTCTCCTTTCCAAGATAAAATTTACTTTGGTGAGTAGATTAATTTTGTGATTACAAAAAACTCTGTACTTGACTTTTGCTCAGGTAACTTCGTTAACTTTTCAACTCATAGTCTAACCCACCAAATCTAATGTGGTCTCTTGTTAAAATAAAGTCCATCGATCATCAATGAAAGTCGAACTTAAGTCGACTTGGACACGAGATCTCTAATATTATGAAAGTATATAATAGATGATGCAAGTAACTACTATATTCGCTTCCTTATTGAAATGCAATAGTCATATAGTTCTTTACAAACTCTCCTCTAATACTTCTCCATTTTTTCTGAAAATTTCACGTTTCAGGATTAAAGTTCATTCATGGAAATGCCGAATTGCTTCTTTCAAGAAACAAGCGTGGAAAGTTTCCTCGTTGGATAGCTATCATCTTGCCTGGAATGATTGATTTGGCACGTGCTGTTGGTTTGGAGATCATATTTCCCGAAAGCACCGAATGTGCCATTGTAGATTTATTCCGCAATCGACAACAAAATCTCGAAAGGTAAATCTAATGCTTCCCTTCTTTATTGGTCCAATATTATCGTATGTTTTTCTTTCAAGTTAACGTATTTCTGCATTCGAGCACGATACTTTGAAAATATTAACTCGAATAGCCCCAACCATTTCAATCTCTCGACCAAATCAGCATTAGATTGCGCTCGTCCTTCTTGGCCGAATTAGCCCCCCTTTCGAGTCTCGCTTTTTTGACTTGAAAACTTAGTCGCATGAAGCATGTGTGACCCAACTGCTTCGATCGGTGTGCTTGTGCTAGTTTTGACTTTCGACTTTCGCTTTTGACTTGTCAATTACCGTTTAGGTTTCTTTTCTTATTTTGTTGAAGGAACCTACTGTATAAAGATCTCTTCGTTGGTCGACCAACTTAACAACGATTATTTGTCATGGAATGAGACCAACCAGAATTTGGGCTCAATGATAGTAAGTCTTGAATAGTAGACAAAAGGGTTTTCAAGCCCTCATATCTAAATAAGGAACACAAGAAATGTCAACATTTGAACTCATTGATCGATTCTCTTTTCATGATTTATGGACAATACGAAGTGCATGTGGAAAAGGCTCTGGACAATAAGAAGTGCATTGGGAAAAAGTTTTTGGGGCCCTAGTTCTTGAGCCGAGAAAATATTCTGTGTGTCTTATGTAACTAACACAACAAAAAAGAAGGCTCTTGAGAACATGACACATGTTGTGTGTGAGATCCAAATGTCAGACCAAATTTTGTACTAGCAATCAGGCCTTCTTCTCGAGAGAACGCTCTCTATCTCCCTACAACCCACACCACCCCCCCCCTCCTCCGCACGTAACCTCTCTTCACGCCCGACTCTCTTTCTGCCCCCCTCTCCAACGAACCACTATGCTGCCCCTCCAGCTCCAGCTCATCCTGCACGCTCTCTCTCTTCGTCCGACTCTGCCCCTTCTCTCTCTCCGTCCGATGAACCATCGAGCCCTTGTTTGATCGATGAGACCTCTGCCATAACCAAATCATTTGCCTCTCAATTCAAATTTTGATCTAACATTTGGGTCCACGTGCGACACGTATCACTTTTCAATGACATTTTCTTGTTGCGCTAGCTACACAAGACCCAGGCATTATTTTCTCCCCTAAAACCACCCAAAAGACTTGATCATACCAGTTAGCACTTTGGCCTTTTGCAGGGAGAAACTTGTGGACAGGAACCAATATTACCCATTGTTGTCATATCTTGAGGCATTGCCTCCAACATACAAAATCAGCAATGAAACCATATTGAAGCATGTAATGGCGACGGCTCTTTATTTCAATCACCCTCTGCAACAGCAAGTGCATACCTATCCACTGGTCACAAAGCATGCCTTGCTTATCTTCAATCTCTTGCTTCAAATTGTGCTTCTAACGGCGGTAAGTGACCGCTACATTCTAGAGATTTTTAGGTACTTTCAAAGCACGTCCCTCTTGTTTCCTTAACTAATTTCACTTCACTAAAATTGTATATTGTTACTTTTGGAAAAGAGCACTGTATTATCAAATTGTGTTTGGGATGAGTTGAAGGAAATGTTACATATCAAGAGCATTGAAATTCTCTCATTGTATTAAAGGTATGACAAAGATTGCATCAACTTTATTTGTATCTTTTTCGGTTTCTTTTAGCTCAACTTATTTGGCCGATTGGATGGCCTCAACTGGAACCCATCTGCACATATAGGAGCAGCAACTATAATTTTTTTTTTTTTTTTTTTTTTTTTTTTTTTTTTTTTTTTTTTTTTTTTTTTTTTTTTTTTTCAGAAAATTTGGTCCGTAAACTCAAAATCGAAGATATTGATAATTAAATGGGCAAAATCTTTCAACTCCTTGTATAGGGACATACAGTTGAAACTCAAATCATGCTTTTAGATTAACTAGGCTGTGCTTGGAATGAGACAATTCTTCAAATGCTAGATTACTAAAGGCTAATTTTGTAGGAGTAGTGTAATTATAGCATATACTATCAGTGTAAAGTTTGAAATTTATGTATTAAATTTATATATTTTCTTTTGTACCATTTTAACCTTGAATATCTTTTGGCTTTTCTTGATGATTAAAACGGTTCCATCTATATATCTCGTGGACGAAGAGCTTGCAAAACTTTCCTTGGTTTATCAAATAGTGAGACTAGGGTTGACCGAGTACTTTGACCGGGAGAAGGATGATATTTTGGCACAAATCTATAGGTTAGTAAAATTTCCTAGTCTCTCTGTTTTTTTCCCTAGAAAATCCACTACTAGAAGAAAGAAACAGAGAGAACAAGGGACGGGCAAGGCTGTCCTTAGAAACCCAAAAGCCCGTCCCCCGATTGCTTTTAAGGTGCCGAATTGTCCGTATGACATCTCTAACTAATTCAAGCATAATGACATTTCTTTTTTTCAGGAACTACAAGCAGGAAAAGCCAATAGCAAAAACAATTCACTGGATCGCCGCCAAGCTATAAAAAGATTGCTTGGAGTTCTGGCTTTTGCGCATGCATGGTTATAGTGTATCGCCAGGTATGAGTTGCAAACTATATAAGTTCATCAGGAAAAGAGTCAAAAAAGTCCTAAACCTAATGCAATTGTATTGATTTAGCTCTAAATCTTTAAACTTAGAGCCAGTTCAATTATTCAGGCTAATTTTGGTTAGATATTATCGACGTGAACGCCGTCCGGCCTATGTGGCACATCGGCATTAATGTGGACAATTTTTACTAATATATTAATAGTTTTTATATTAGCTTTTCTTTTCTTTATATTTTTGTCCTTCCCCTTCCTCTAGCAAGTCATTGGAACTCAACAACTAGCCAAAGGCAAGGGACCTCACCAACCTCTAGTCCCCCTCATTGGCCATTGGTGAGGTTTATCCTCAATGGATCTGGCACCTCGCCTGTAGCTGGCAAGGTCCCTTGCCTTGGCGGCCACTAGCTATTGGAAGGGGAAGATTAGAAATAGAAAGATAAATAGAAGGAAAAAAAGGAAAAATATAATAAAATAAAAAATTCAAAAAATTATTAGAATATTCTTAAAAATTGTTCATGTCAACATCAGCCAACCTGCATGGCATGGTCAGCGAAAATTAGCCACAAAAGATTAAAATTGGCCTTGGGTCAAGAGGTTTAAGACTCAATTGGCACCACACAAAAATTTAGGACTAAATAAACACTAATGCAATAGGTTTAAAATTTTTCTAATGCTTTTTCCTTAGTTCCTCCATCAGTTCCTTTTCCCTGGGGTCTTTCATGGATGATATCTTGAAGTGATTCCATTAATTTTAATTATACTCTACATTTTTCAGCAAGCTTTTGTTGGTTTTTAGATCGTGAAAAAGTTCGAGATCACATCGAAAAACATTATGAATACTTCTCGAGTGTGCTTCTTAATGTTTATAGAGCCAGCAATCTTATGCTTTCGGATGAACAACTAGAGAGAGCGAGAACTTTCTCAAGGAAGCTTCTTGAGAAAATCTTATCGCGAGAAACAAGAGATGAATGCCTCATCTCTTCGAGTCATCGCAGAATGGTTAGGGTAAATATTCGGTGCTTCTTTTCGTTCTGTATAATAAGTTATGGCATCAGTTAACGCTTGAAATGTCCGTGTAAATTGAGCACGAACTGGGTCTTCCATGGATGGCTCGCCTAGACCACCTAGAACATAGGATGTGGTTGGAGGAAAAAGATGCTTGTGTACTATGGATGGGAAAATTATCTTGGCATAGGTAGTAATGTCTTAAAAGGGAAAGTTATAATATTGATTTATTACTATGCTATGACATGCAATTGACTTTTTGCTTTTCTTTGATTTTATTAGGTCATCGTTGGTTCATAATCAAGATATTCTGCAACTTGCTCTGCAGGACTTCGTACTGAGACAATCGACTTATAGAATGGAGCTTGATGTAGTAAAAGGGTACATATGCATACGGTTTAGTAATAGGTTGTTAATTAGCAAATTATTATTTCTAACGACTCTTCATTAATGGATGAGTTTAGGTGGTCTGAAACAACCGGACTTAGCAAGATGGAGTTCTGTCGAGAGAAGACAACATACTCTTATTTTGCTGTCGCCACTTCCATTTCTTTACCTTGCAACTCCGACATACGAGAAGTGGTTGCTAAGAGTGCGATCATAGTAACCGTTGCCGACGACTTTTTCGACATGGAGGGTTCACTAAAGGATCTAGAGCAGCTTACCGATGCAGTTCAAAGGTATGTTTATCAACTAAACAATGTATTATAAGCATCTTTACCTTAATATCATTCAAAATATTAATATTCTTGGGTTTCTATACTCATCTCCCATAGCATTACGGTCCATTCAATTAGTTACCCTCAAGATCGTCTCTTTTCGTGGGTGATGAACATTATACCAGGTGGGATGGTGAAGGACTAAGTGGGCATGCCGAGACCATATTCAAAGCCCTCGTTGATCTCGTCCCCGACTTCAGAATGAAATGCTTCAAACAATCAGGGAAGGACATCAAGAAAAACCTCCAAGATATAGTACTTCTCTTGTTCTCACGTTATACTTCTCTTTCTTTAATTTTCTACATCAAGCACTATGTTTCTTTTAAATGGGCTAAAATAGTGTATTTGGTTTGAAAGTGGGGTGAAACATTTCATTCATGGCTCATGGAAGCGAAATGGAGCCGAAGCGGAGGTGCGCCTCCTATGCAAGAGTACCTCCATGTGGGCATCACATCTATCGCAACACACACCTTAGTCCTTCCCTCTTCGTGCCTCGCGAGCCCCACGACCCCATTGCATCAGCTGTGGTCTAGCCCCTATCAGCCCATCACCAAATTGCTCATGGTCATCACTCGCTTGTTGAATGACATCCAAAGCTACCAGGTAGATTTTTTAATGTTGGACAGCATGCGTCTTGAGGCTATTTGAACTGTTCAATATGATAGAGCTAAGTCTGGCTGCTGGCCAAGCTGCTATAATTGGCCGCTGCTCCCCAGGTAGTACTTGCTCATTGTTGCTCTTATTGTGCACCTATGTACACTCTATCTTATTTCGTCTCCCTGTTTTAACGATTGTCTCCTCACAAGCCCCTCCTGCTTGTCTCTCTCTCACATTACAGAAAAAAGAAAAGCAAGGGAAATTGAACTTTGTGCTGCTATACCTAAAGGAAAATCCCGAGGCTAGCATTGAGGACTCCATCAATTTCGTGCAACATCTGCTACACCAACTGAAGAAAGAGTTCCTCCAACACGTCCTTGTTGGAGCCCTGCAGCTTACCTAAACCGAGCAGGTGGCTCCACCTCAAGTGCTTGAAAGTGTTCCACATGTTCTTCAACTCCTCCAACCGCTATGACTCAGACATGGACATGTTTCACGACATCCAGAAAGCACTCGTAGTCCCACCACGAGTCCCCAAACTGAAGTCCCCGATGCCTTTGCTGGAGCAACCGGGACCGAAGCCACGGGTGTCTGTGACCAAGGACCTGTCCAGTCAATTCAGACTCGGGCGTTTTCCTAGGAAGAGCTTTGTTGGGTGTCAAATGCCTCCCCATAGTGGTCCGGCGAATAGATGGGAGAAGATGTACAAGTTATCTAGTTTTAAGTTATGTTTTGCTTAGTTATAGTAGTGGCAAATCTTCATGTACCATAGTCATGAACCAATCTTATAGGTTCCCCCACCTGAAGCTGCTTTGGTTTGTATCAATAATGAATAAGTGTGTAAGAGCAGAGTCCCCACCCCAAGTAGCTTAGAAAGATGTGTAAACTGTTCATTGACTTCAAAAAGCAATGGTATTTCGTGCTTCAATCTCATTGTTGTCCGTGTGGAAAGAGTTGCAAGTCCATCTCCTAATTCTGTGTTACAAAAAAATTGGTCAACGGTCATATTTGATCGAGATTAAGTTTCCATGGGTATGATGTATACATTAAATCAAATCTGAACCATTGAAAATAGTGAGTTGAATATAACTCTCAAATGGATTCCATTAAATGTGATGACTGTCTACTTTCATTTTAGTGACTTAGTTAGGTTGGCTGAATTATTTTTTGTGTGAGAGAGATATCACTTTTGATTGTGAAAACTGAAAATTGTGGACTTGAGCACATGAGAAGAAACGAGATCATGAACTTCGGATGCGCCACTTGAATGGTAAGAGGACCGCTGCCACCTCAGCCGGCTATCGTTGCTTCCGCCCTTGGCGACAGTTGTGACATCCGCTTTCCACCACCGCTCGCCATAGATTTTCATTACCAACCCCTCTAATCTCGGCTGACTCCTTTGCCGCTGGTTTCCACTCGCATGGCCACTACTTGTCCATTTTGTCACTGGACCCGAGTTTAGCCTTTGTGCTCAAGCCTCAGATCTCATATATGAGCTCAAGCCTACCCCAGATTTGAGATCCTGTAGGAGGAGGAGGAGGAAACAATATTCCTAGAGGGACCACCTGACGAAACAAATCGCCAATGTGGCTAAATTTAGTGTGGCAACTATATTAGGATAATTAGAGATGGTGGAACACATGTTGATTCCGGGTATATCTCACGAGATTTGACTGTTCGTATTTTGTTATATTTTCGACAAAAAAAAAAAAAACTCAGTTTAATATATGTAATAAATTTGCTAAAAAATTGCAATTACATTGTTAAATTCATGCATAGCAACATGCCATCAACTCTCTAGATTTAATTTCCATTAATGAAAGAAATTCACAGGATAGAAGATGTGGAAAATTAAATCAGACTAGAATGTTTAAGAGTATCGTGAGAGAGTAGTTTTGAGATTTTACATGAATGTGAATAGAGAAATCACGTGATAAAGGTGGTAATTGAAGGAACACCGTGAGAATAGTTTATATCCATGTCAAATTATATAAACATGAAATAAAGGGATTCAAATACGCCACATGCCAGACATGTTTAGAGTAAAAATAACAAAGGAAATTAAAAAACAGGAGAAATGGGCCAGAAGCCACGTGCTTTGCTTCTTGAAGAAGTCAATGAGCCTGCCCATGTTCTTTTGGTTTTAGACACAGAAAGGAGAGAGAGGCGTTGCAACTTCTAGTGAGAGAAATTGAATTCTGCTTGGTCCCTCAAATCTCGCCCAAATTTCAACAAATTTGACCAGACTGGTGTTTGACAAGTCCATGACGAAAAGTCCCAGGTTGGGTGTAGAAATATTTATTCATGTCCGGTTACACTAGTATTTGATTTCGCGCTATCAGCCTCCAAAATGATGACTCAATTATTTTGTCTAAAGTTATGTATATTTCAACTTACGTGAGGTTTCAACCCATTACCTATACTCAATTGAGGGGAAAAGTGTTTGAAAAGTCATAAATCTTTTGCATTTGTGCCAATTTAATCTTAAACCTTTTTTTGGTGCCAATTAAGTCATAAACATTTTTACGTTGTGCTAATTCAATCCCTCCCGACCAATTTTGAGCAGATTTTGCTTATTAAACACCGGCCGGCTGACGTGGCCTAGTCGGCGCTGACGTGGACAACTTTCAACAATATTTTAATATTTTTGAATTGCTTTTCTTTTTTCTTATATTTTTTTTATTCTTTTTCCTTTGTTCTTTTTCTTTTTTTCCTTCTCCTCCTTCCTCCAATCGATCGCCGGACCTCGGCGACCGACCAGAGGTGACGGCCGGCGAGGTTGAGGGTGGCCTCATGTTGGGCTGCAAGGGCAAGCCTCACCCACTCGGCGCGAGGCCACCCTTGAGGCCTAGGCGGCAAGGGCGAGCCCCACCAGCCCAGCATGAGGCCGCCCTCGCAACCTGGGCCATCTCAAGCTGGCCTCGCGCCAGGCTAGTGAGGCTTGCTCTCACGAGATTCGGCAAGGGCGAGCCTCAAGGGCGGCCTCGTGCCGAGCTGGCGAGGCTCGCCCTCGTCGGCCATGGGCGAGGCTTGACCCTCGCTAGATCTGGCAAGGGCGAGGCTTGCTGCCTAGGCCGCCGTTGCGGCCACTGGCAAGGTCGACCTCAACCTCGCCGGCCGTCACCTCTAGCCAGTCACCGAGGTTTGGCGATCGATTGGAGGAAGGAGGAGAAGGAAAAAATAAAATCAAAAAGAATAAAATCAAAAATATAAATAAAAAAAATAAAAAAAATATTAAAATATTATTAAAAGTTGTCAATGTCAGCACCGATCAGACCACGTCAATCGGCCGGCATCCAGTTAGCAAAATCCAGGCAAAATTGGTTGGAAAGGACTAAAATTGGCACAACGTAAAAAGATTTAGGACTTAATTGGCACAAAAAAAAAAAGGTTTAGGACTAAATTGACACAAATGCAAAAGGTTTATGACTTTTTTAACACTTTTCCCCTCAATTGAAGATTCGGTCTGTCACCAATACTAAACCGGGAATTCGCGCTGTTATGGGTAGTGAATTTTTTATACTGAAATGGAATTTTGATGCAGTTAGATATCAGAAACACTGATACCGAATTGTGACTTCTGTTGGTTATGGATATTGCATAGAAACTTCGGTCCAAATTGTCACTAGATTATTAATATTGAATGGGGACTTCAGCCCGTTATTGGTGGATTATTAATATTGAAATGGGACTTTGGTCCCAAACTGTTACTGAATACATGGAGAGTTGCACTCACCTTATTACTCTATTGGGTGATGTCTCTAACTATAGACATGATAAAAATTGAAAAATATATATTGGTTGTGAGTATGCTCTCCACTTACCGCTCTCTAGATTCTATGAATCAGAAAACACTTGAAACTTAAGAGTATATGGAGCAAGTTCATGTGGTTTGGAGGCTAAAAGGCAATCCCTAATTATGGGCTGAAATAACCATGTTTTGTAAGATATGATACTTGTCTCACGCATTCATGATCTTTTCCATAGCCCTGTCACATGTAAGCATACATTACTAAATTTGGCAAATGTAGCCAAGTGGATGTAGGATAATGGAATCTATCGTGTGTGAGTTCATTTTCCATTACTTGCAGATTAAATATAAGGAAGTATTTTTTTTTTTTAAAGTATCTCAATTTAATGGATACGTCACAAACGACAAATCAAAATCAACTAATTAATTAAAGAGATAGGTTAGTCTTATTTTGGAACATTGAGCTACATAGGGGTGATCAGTTCCTTGGAACGCCCAATACGAATGAGTTTTGAAAAATTAGAATCAAAAATTGCCTATTGGTTCCATGGACCCACTTGGGAACTTAACCCCGAGGTTCAGTTCTCGGGTGGGTCCAAAAAACTGGTCAAAATGTCCTCACTTCAAAAGAGGCATGAGGCTTGAGAGTGAACTACGAGGTCAGAGGCCGAAAGCAACCAAGAATGATAGTGACAAAGGGAGCAATGAGGCCATAGGGGATCTAGAGCGAGAAAGAGAGGGATCGACTAGGTGAAAGGCCACCAAGAGCGAGAGTGAGAAATGGAGATAATATCACGAGATGATTCAGGCAAGAGACATAAAGAGGCAAAGAGGAAATTGGGGCTTCAATGTGAAAAGTTAAAACTTATAAATTAAAAAATTATATATATACATATATATATATATATATATATATATATATATGTATGTATGTATCGGTCCAGTTCAAGTGAGCAATTCCACACATAGCACCAAAACCGGACCAATATTCACCTATTCTAGTACTTTGGAACCGAAAATCAGACTGATCCCATGGAAACCAATAGTTCTGAGTCGGTCCCATCTGATTTTAGGCAATTCCCAATTTTTTTTACACACCCCTACTTCTACATGCCCAAAATCCTAGCAGTTTGAAACTCTTGAAGCTCTCGCCATCAAGTCATGTGTCATCACTTTTCAATTGGTAAAAGAAAATTTTATGGTATTTTCTTTAATGATTATGAAAATAGGGAAAAGGCAAAGCAAAGAAATTAAATTCTCACCATTAATCGATTTATTAATTTATATCTCAAGTTTAAGCCGAACTCCAACCCCAAATGAATTGGAAGGATGCCCACTCTATTAAATGAAAGTCCGAAAGTTAAAGGTGTGTGGATGTCTACGGCGGTGCACCGTGGAAATCATATTCCTGTTTCGTACGGTCCAAGTAGGATAATTCCTACATGTTGAGTTCACATCATCTGGGTGTACTAGTGTTGTGGCCGTAAGCTATTTTGTTCGTAATACAAGATTCTTCTTCATCAAATTACATCATGTGAAATTCGAGTGTTAAAGCCCTTAAACAGTAGGCTACAGTGCTACAATGCTTTCAGGATTTAATACTTTTGTGAAATTTAGAGATTATTTCGTGAGAAGTTATGAGGTCCAATACCATGTGAGTTATGTGATGCAATCAAAGGCTAGAAAATACTGTGAGTGCTTGAGTAATTTGAATGTGGTCATAATCTTTGTTATAACGTTTAATCTATAGTGAAATTATATGTTGCCCTCCTTGTATATGTACGTCACAACGATTGAAGCACGTAAATCTGGTATCCGATTTATTTCCTATTCTGATTATTTTATTATTCAAATCTCTTGTTATCAACAACACTATCTAACCAGGTTCATAAGGACTTAAATGCATAGGCTCAAGGTCGGTCCCAACCAACTTAGTATTAATCAAATGGGCCATATGTATAGGTCTTTATCACATTAAAGTTTTAGTTTTTGAAATAATTTCATTTGTTTGAACTTTTCGTTAATTCACTATAGGAACATGTTATGTCTATGGCGACATATGCATAATAATTAAGAGGCCATTTGATTACGTTTACATAAGCAGTTCTTCTATTTTTAAAAGAAAATAAATATAACTTTCTATGCAAAAACCCCATTTGGATGATTATGGATAAAATCAATTAACAAAAATCACATAATCTAGTATATCGAACTCAATTTTTTTTTTCATAATCAGGATGTTATTTAGGTTATCTTCAATTACAGATTAATAGAGGGAAATGACTGCAGATCTCTTATGGTTAAAACTTATTTCTTCTTCTTTCCCCCACAAAATTGATTAGAGTTTTCAATGCCTTTAACAATTATGTTTTTGCGAGGGTTGAAAGGTTGAAAATTTAAAATCAATAGCATCTACATTAGTGTTCTCTCTCATATCATGTCAAAAGAGCTATTAACATCTTAAAAATATTTTTTCGTCAATAATATTTAAATTTTTCTTATGTCTTAATGATACTATTTTTCAATAGAGAATAGCTTTTGAATGCTATAAAGAAATCAACATGCTACTTTTGTTATTCAGACTAATTGATATTTATTAACTTCATAGCTTACGAATGAAAAGGATATAATGGAGGAAATTAATACGAGAAAAATTATAGTTGGTAAGTTAGACATTATAAACACTGTTATGGGTTGATTTGATAAAATTGAAAAATAAGTGTTAAAAATTCCCAATTATTAAGCTCTAAAATTTTTAAGCATCGAACTTGAGAATTAAAAGTTGTTTCATAACATACGAATATTAAATATTAAATTCTATTTTTTTTACTCTTCAAACAGTAAATAGTGAGCACTATTAAAAAAATTGATAATTTAATTGGTAAGATATTACTCTCCATTGTAAATTTCATTATTAAGCTGATTTTTTTGTCGGTCATTCTATTTCTATTCTACACTCACTCTCAGACTTTTGCCTTGTCTCTTGTAGGGCGTGAGAGTCGAAACCCACTCTTGAAACTCACGCGTCCCCACCCCATCCCCCCCTCCCCCCGAGAAGCTGATTAAGTGAGTCATTTATACTTACCACGATAGGTGACATTCACTTGACCAATCAATTTAATCATTCATTAATTGCATAAAAATTCTCATTAAATCATATAGATGTTAGGAACATCTGCATTACTAGCATTAAAATCAAAATCTTAAAAAATCAGTTAATTAAAAAACTTTAAAAATTAATTACAAAAATAATAATTAAAAATTATTATAATAATAACAATTAATCGAAGAGAGAGAGAGAGAGAAGAAGAAGAAGAGGGAAAAGCGAGAGAGAGAGAGAGAGAGAGAGCAGGCAACAGCATGATCCCAGGATTAGGGATCAAGTCGGCTGCAGCAGGCTAGCAGTGGTAGAGGCCATGAGCACCTATCCTAGAAAGAGCGAGCAATTATTTTTTAAGTAAAAATAATAACTGTATAAAAAGGAAAAAAAGGGAATGTATATAGAGCGGCTCTCTCCCTCTCCCTCCCTCCCTCCCTCCCTCAACCCTCCAAAAGCTCCACGAACCTCCCCTCTCTCTGCCAACTAAAAACTAGACTTGTGGAAAGTTTTTTTATGCTTGGAAGATGATTGAGAGATAGAAAAATATAGGAAGTTATCCAGACAACATTATCCTGCATCGACGGTCAGCTAAATTTGAAGCGAAATGAAAAGGTGAGAAAGTTCAAAAGGTGGGACTAAATTGAAAATTGGATCAAACTCAGTTTTTTCTCTACACCAGGCCTTCTGATATTGGTCTAACAAATGAAGGGGTAAAGACTTGTTGGGACTCAATAAGGTCAAGAAATCAGTTCGTAAATTATAGATCCATGGGCAAGAAAATTGCAAATCAGACTCCCAACATTCTCTAAATCCCCTTCTGTTTTTTTTCCTCGACTTAAACTTACGAAAAGATAAATATAATACCCCCACCAACCCCCCCCCCCCCCCCCCCCATTCTATTCAAGTCTCCAAGTCCTGCACTCATGTTTGCCATCAATGAAGATAACTGGACTCAAGATGAACCTTTTTTCTTACGGGAAGTGTGCCCATCAAGAAATTCTTTTTGTTGTTGGTCAAAAAGAAATGCAATTTCAAAAGCTGACTTGATGTGATGGTTGAGAAACGAGATCGGCGTATGAGATGGCACAATATCATAAATAAGATTTGACGTTGATACGAGAATGGGATGACCAATTGATGTGAATGAATCCATGAATACGGTCTCTTTGACTCCAAAACCAAACAATGAATTAAATATAAATGCTATTAGTTTTTCAACTCATCAAACCTTTGTATACTCCAAGCTTGAATATTTTACTCACAAAGACTCAATCAGTCCACCTAAAATCTCAAATTGATACACCTTTAACAATTTTATCTCAAACCAGTATACTTGTGATAAATTTACTCTCTATTAGTTTCTGTTAAATTTTACTATCAAATTATTGAGTTAGATGATACATAACAATTAATTAGTATATCAATTTGGGATTTACTTTCTGCTTATCACGATTGTATCATTTTTCTAGTTTTTATGGTATTAATCCAATTTAACGAATTGTATATTTGTTATAATTGTACTAGTTTGGGAGTTTTTGGTCATCGAACAAATTAGTTAGGGGTAAATCTATCACAAGTATACTAGTTCATTTTTTGTGGTCATTTGGGGTAAATTTATTACAAATGTACCGGTTTAAAATTTTCGTTGTTAAAAACTTAATTTGAAGTAAATTTATCATAAGTGCATCATTTTGGGGTTTTTTAGGGTATTAACACTAAGTTTTTCGAGTCATTGAATATTTTTACACTCCATGCTAGAATATTTTACTCGCAAAGACTCAGTCAGTCCACATCTCTTTAACTTTCTTTGGACATCTCGTGATTATCCCGCTAATCCCGCTTGACTTGTCAAGCAATACTTGAAACAAACTAGTCCTAAGATACTGGTCTTTGTACGGCTACCTACAATTTTACATCTTCTAATCAAGATGGTGAGAGATTCAAACCAGTATACTTGTGACAAATTTACTCTCTATTAGTTTTCATTAAATTTTGCTGTCAAATTACTGAATTAGATGATACGTAACAGTTAATTAGTATACCAATTTCGGTTTTACTTTCTGTTTATCACAATTGTATCATTTTTGTGGTTTTTATGGTGTTAATTCAATTTTACGAAGGATATATTTGTTAAAATTGTACTAGTTTGGGGGTTTTTGGTGGTTGAAAAAATTAGTTATGGATAAATTTATCATAAGTATACTAGTTTAGGGTTTTTTTGTGTCATTTGAGGTAAATTTGTTATAAACATACCGGTTTGGGATTTTTCGTAATCAAAAAATTAATTTAGGATAATTTTATCGTAAGTGTATCAGTTTCAGGTTTCTCAGGGTATTAAGCTTTAGTTTTTCCAAGTCATTGAACCTTTTTACACTCCACGCCAGAATATTTTACTCACAAAGACTTAGCTAGTCCACATCTCTTTAACTTTCTTTGGACATCTCGTGATTATCCCGCTGATCCCCCGCTGATCCCGCTTGACTTGTCAAGCAATACTTGAAACAAACTAGTCCTAGGATACTGGTCCTTGTACGGCTACCTACAATTTTACATCTTCTGATTAAGATGGCGAGAGATTCAAACCGGTATACTTGTAACAAATTTACTCTCTATTACTTTTCATTAAATTTTACTGTCAAATTACTGAATTGAATGATACGTAACAGTTAATTAGTGTACCAATTTGGGATTTACTTTCTGTTTATCACAATTGTATCATTTTTGTGGTTTTTATGGTGTTAATTCAATTTTACGAAGGGTATATTTGTTAAAATTGTACTAGTTTGGGGGTTTTTGGTGGTTGAAAAAATTATTTATGGATAAATTTATCATAGGTATACTAGTTTAGGGTTTTTTGTGTCATTTGGGGTAAATTTGTTATAAACGTACCAATTTGGGATTTTTTGTAATCAAAAAATTAATTTAGGATAATTTTATCGTGAGTGTATCAGTTTTGGGTTTTTCAGGGTATTAAGCTTTAGTTTTTTTAAGTCATTGAACATTTTTACACTCCACGCCAGAATATTTTACTCACAAATACTTAGCCAGTCCACATCTCTTTAACTTTCTTTGGACATCTCGTGATTAGCCTGCCGATCCCCCGCTGATCCCGCTTGACTTGTCAAGCAATACTTAAAACAAACTAATCCTAGGATATCAGTCCTTGTACTGCTGCCCTCAATTTTACATCTTCTGATCAAGATGGCAAGAGATTCATCCCTTTGCATCATACTAGTCTCTATCTTCATTTTAGCATGGCTATCGCCTTGTGATGGCAACACCCCTGCCGGGAATTGCTCAGACTCTGATAGGGAAGCTCTAATTGACTTCAAAAATGGCCTTCAGGATCTCGATAATCGCCTGTCCTCGTGGCAAAGAAGCAATTGCTGCCAGTGGCGAGGAATAGGCTGCGATGGGAGGACCGGAGGGGTAATAGGCATTGATCTTCACGGCGACTCTGGTACGTGTGGTTATTGGCTGAGTGGAGAAATTAGACCTTCATTAGTGCGACTCAAGTCTTTGAGATTCTTGGACTTGAGTTCGAATCACTTTTATGGCATTCCAATTCCTGAATTTCTGGGCTCTTTGGAGAACCTGCAGTACCTAAACTTGTCAAAAGCCGGGTTTAAATGTGCAATTCCTCCAAATCTAGGAAATTTGTCAAACTTGCAGTATCTTGATCTTTCTTCTGACTTTTCTGGCTTAAGTACTAATAATCTTGGGTGGATTTCTGGTCTTGGTTCTCTAAAATATCTTGCGCTTGATAAAGTGGACCTCTCAATGGTCGGTTCCATGTGGATCAATGTGCTAAACCAGATTCCGTCGTTGTCTGGGTTGCATCTGTCCGATTGTCGCCTATCTGGTTCGATATCATCCCCTGGTTTGGTGAACTTCACTTCACTCGTTGTTCTGGACCTTAAATCCAACAGATTCGATTCAGAGTTCCCTCAATGGCTTGTGAATGCAAGCAGCCTCGTTGGCGTTGACATGAGTTACAGTGGTCTATATGGAAGGATCCCTCTTGGTCTAGGCGAGCTGCCACGTTTGCAAATACTAATTTTATCTGGTAACAATAATCTCTCAGTCAGTTGCACTCAATTGTTCCAAGGATCGTGGAAAAGGATAGAAGTTATGTATTTGGCTGGTAACAAAATACATGGAAGACTTCCCACTTCCATTGGGAAAATGACCACTCTCAGTGATTTTGACCTTTCTGAGAATCTTGTCAAGGGAGGAATACCGAGCTCAATTGGTTCACTTGGCAGTTTATTTAATTTTGATTTATCCGACAATAACTTGACAGGTACTTTGCCGGAAATTTTGCAGGGGGGATCTGAAACTTGTGATTCCCAGAGTCCTCTGCCTAAATTGAGGTACTTGAGACTGAGCAACAATCGGCTATGGGGTTATCTGCCAAGTTGGGTGGGCCAACTTAAAAACCTCGAGAAACTTACCCTTGACCATAATTTTCTTGAAGGGCCGATTCCTCCTCTTGGGACTCTGAAGAACCTCACCAATCTGGGCCTTGGTAGGAACCGATTAAATGGGACTCTTCCCGTTGATCTGGGACAGCTTTCCAAGTTGGACTATTTAGACGCGTCTTACAATCATTTGTCGGGTATACTATCGGAAGACCATTTTGCAAATCTACGCAAGATCGAGACCTTAGATCTCTCATCCAACTCTTTCACTTTAAATGTCAGTGCCGATTGGATGCCTCCGTTCCAAGTCTGGGAACTTGGCATGGGATCGTGCCAGATTGGTCCGTCTTTCCCTGCCTGGCTTAGACATCAAAATAGGATCAAGCATCTTGGTTTTTCAAATGCCAGCATTTCGGGGCCTGTGCCAAGCTGGTTTTGGGACATTTCTTCCAATCTTTCTCTCCTAAACATGTCTTTAAATCGGTTGCAAGGCCAATTACCTAATCCATTGCCAGTACCTCGTTATGCAGAAGTTGACCTCAGCTCTAACCTTTTTCAGGGACCCTTACCCCTTCCCACTTTTGAGATTAATTCGTTAGACCTCTCTAATAACCAATTTTCAGGTGGCATTCCGCAAAATTTAGGCATATACATGTCAATTTTGTTCTTCCTCTCCCTTTCATCTAACAGAATAACAGGTGGGCTCCCAGAATTTTTAGAGAATATGCAATGCATTGAGGTCATCGACTTAGCAAACAACAATTTGAGTGGAAGCATTCCTCCAAGCATAGGGAACTGCTCAACACTAGAGGTACTCGACCTGCAAAACAATTCTTTATCTGGGTTGATACCCGCGTCTTTGGGCCAATTACAGCAGCTTCGGTCTCTACACCTGAGCAACAATAAGCTTTCAGGAGACCTTCCATCTTCATTCAAGAATCTGTCGAGCTTAGAAACACTAGATATTGGCAACAACCAATTGAATGGCACCATACCTGGCTGGATAGCGGAGGGTTTCATCAAGTTAAGAATTTTAAGTTTGAGGTCCAATGCATTTTCTGGAGAAATTCCTCATGAGCTCTCAAGTTTGAGCTCATTGCAAGTGCTGGATCTCGCAGAAAACAATTTGACAGGTAACATTCCTTCAAGCTTTGGAGATCTTAAAGCAATGGTGGAAGGGCGAGAAAGAAAAGAGTACCTATTCTATGGGAAGTTCAGAGGTGTGTATTATGAAGAGAACTTCCTAGTGACTACAAAAAGCCAGCCCCAACTGTACACCAAGACTCTTTCCCTTGTCACTAGCATAGACATCTCCGGGAATAATTTAGATGGAGAATTTCCAGAAGCAATTACTAAACTTGCTGGATTGCTCATTTTGAACTTATCAAGGAATGGCATTGGTGGTGAAATCCCTGAAAGCATTTCGAGCATGGGCCAATTGGCATCCCTTGATCTTTCAAGCAACAGGTTTTCTCATGCAATCCCCCAAAGCATGCCGTCACTGTCATTTTTGAGTTATTTGAACTTATCCAATAATAATTTCTCGGGCAAGATTCCTTACACACAACAGATGACGACATTCAACCCTTCCTCATTCTATGGAAACCCGCAACTTTGCGGTGCTCCCCTTAATGTCACTTGTCCAGCCAACGAACCTGACAAACCAGGGACAACCGAGGATGGTGGCAGTGATGATGAGTTCATCGATCAGTGGTTTTACTTGAGCGTCGGCCTTGGATATGCTGTTGGTATCTTAGTTCCAACCTTTGTCTTGCACATCAAAAGTTCTTGGGCGGAGGCATACTTTGATCTTATAGATAGAATTGCCGAAAGGTGGTTGCCGATTGGAAACAGGAGGGCAAAGCTTCGAAGAAATAGGCGACTAGGTCGAAGGTAAACGGTTTTCGATCCTTATTCTAGAAGACTCGAACCCTTGATTTGGTCCAGCATCCACGTTTAGGGACACGCCAAGAAATAATGAACACGACCATGTGCTGTATTACTATATTATCTGTATCTATCTATAGAGTTGCATATGTCAAATATCAACAAAAAGTGTCTATTTGGTTACCAAGTCACGCATCAGTAACTAACAAATTTTGACAAGTATCCAACATTGGGTGCGAATGGTAACGTTTCTTTCTTTTTTTTGTTCCGGGAACAGAAAAAAAAAATGTTTCTGTTCCGGGAATAATTTTTGAACAAAAGAACGCGTTTGGTAACGTTTGGTTCGGGAATAAAAAATGAACAGAAACACGTTTGGTAAATTTTATTCTTTTTTTGTTTCTTTTAATTTTTTAAACATTTTTATTTTTATTTTATTTTTTCCTTTCTTTTTATTTTTTCTTTTTTTCGGCCGGTCACCGGCCTCCGGCGACCGGCCGACGGGGCCGGCAGCCTCGCCCAGCCACGGCGAGGCTCGGCCTCGCTGGATCTGGGCGAGGCCGAGCCTCGACGGCCGATCGCCGGCCATGGCCGAGGCCGGCGACCGGCGAAAGAAAAAAGAAGAAAAAAAAGAAGAAGAAAAGAAGAAGAGAAGAAGAAGAGAAGAAGAGAAGAAATGTTTCTTCAAGAAATGTTTCTGGAGCAAGAAACAACAAATTGTTGTTTCTTTTTTTTTTATTTCGTTAAAAAACAAAAAAAAAAAAAAAAAACGAAACGCAACCAAACGCGTTTCTGTTCCTTTTTGTTCCCTTTAAACACTTTCCATACAGAAGTGTTCCGGAAACGTTTCTAAGAAACGTTTCCATGCACGCCCATTCATTCTTACAGGATAAATTCTCGCATGTTTTAATTATCTACAAATATTTATCTATAGCTTATCAACCCAATGGAACTCACTAATCTGTACAAGAAATTATTGACTTTGATTTGATTGGTGCATTGACATCCATCACATTAAGATTCTAATTCCAATCATTTACTGGCTTTTTTTTTTTTTATATATACTTTTAAGATCACCAAATGCTTTAATGACGTTAGTAACTTTTGTTCAATTATGACTTACCAAAACTTTAAAGTCAGAGACTTTTATTCAAAAGTTACCAATCTTAATATGATCGACTTGCCGACTTGATCCCATTAGATACCAACTAATTTTAGTTATTCACTAACTTTTGATATAGATTCAGAAAAGTATCAAACATTTCTTTACAATTCCAAGCAATTTATATGTAAGTTCATACTGGGAGCAGTAAACTTATTAACGGCCGGATGAGAAATATCTGTAGTTGTACTTGCACCTTTGGCCGGTGAAAAGCGCAGTGCGTCCGGATGCAATCTCCACCGTTGATAAATTAACGGTTACCCGCCACAATGACTGAAAAATATCTCTCTGTTTCTGTGTCTGATAGTGCGTCTGTGTCCGATGGCTCTCTTCTCCTCGATCTCTACATCGCCCGTGTCTCTGTCGGAACTGTAGGGAATGACTGATCCCTGAAAACTGGATTCGACACTCAATCAAACCCCTAAAACGAATGCGGAAGCGAAGCCCGGGAATTACACGTATCACCGATCGTAAAGCACACCACGGATTCGAGCGTACTTTGTTAGCCACAGATTAAACACCAATGCTGAAGATCAAGGAAGAAATTCTGATCCGATGATGTCAATTCGCCTTGAAAAGGGAAACCGGCGTCACCTTAAGCGTACTGTTCTTTCTTAGGGAGAGAGAGAACGTTGAAAAGAAAGAGAGACGTACGTGCGTTTTTCCAACCGGTGTCATCTCTCTCTCTCCTCCCTTTTATACCTTCCCCCTCCAAGGGCCCTATTCTCGTGGGCCGGGCTTTTTGGGCCCAGCATGGGCAGACAGGCCAACTTAGGCCCATCACTAATTAAAAAATCCATCATCTCCCACTCGCACATGGTGGTCCAAAACCAACATGGGCGGACAGGCCCTACTCATCCCCATAAGAGAAAATCCATCATAGACTCTCACTTAACATGGTGGGCCGAACAGAATCCTCTTTTCCTCTCTTCAACATTCATACCGGTGAATAATCCGTGCGACCAGCATACTTTGAGAGCTCGTTGCCATACATCTGTTAGGAATATATAGCAGCTCATAATGGGCATCACATTCCGAGTAGATTTAGTATGCAGTACCCTAGATCGATCGATCGTATTCACAATTATGATTATCCCAAAGACAGTCATAATTGGTTAACCGGTGAATACAAAACTACAATGTGATTCTCCAAAATCGATCTTCCTCTTTCCTTCAAACTCTCAATTTCACTCTCAATTTCAGTTCAGCTTGCTTTTCTAGAAATGCCCCATTAGATCGAATCAAACTCATGACCATTGGCAACATCCTAAGATAGCAAACACTAAATAGAAATCTTGAGAATAAGTAAGAGTCATGAGGGGACAAAAAAATTGAGGAACTATTTTCCTCAAGAGTCTCACACGACATAAAAAGTTGAGATCAAACTTTTTGTCACTCTTATTGGTCGTCTCATGCATACGTAGTATGAAATACGTATTACGGTATTAACTCCTTTCCCATGGAGCGTATGTCTACACTTTTCAATACCGTACAGATGATAGTTCAGACATACCCAATGTCTAACTTGAGTTCACGTATCTACTCATTTACTAAATTCATCGAACTCACATCCGGCATCATAGACGGATAAAGTAAAATATGTGGGGTATTTTACTTTCGGACATAGCAAATATTATGTCCTCATCTTAACACTCAGTTAAGGCGACATACATGTTTTAAGCTTGAGCTCTCGATTATCACCTAGATAATAAGCTTAAAAACAGTTTCATCTCTATTTATCACATAGTAAATAGAGGCGATTACCCGTGTGAGTGGGCTAATCTCATATTTGTCCGACATACTTTCCTAACTTAAAGTAATGCACTGAGCATTAAGATGCATAAAGATCAAATAAAGATTCATAAGCATCAATGATGAAAACACAAATTCATCAAATGTGAACATTTAGGGAAATTACAATATTCAGTACATCAGCCTCTACGCAATCCTAGAGATTTCATATGGCCACAAAACACATCTCTAGGTACTGGCTTTGTCATAGGATCTGCTACCATTCTATGCATAGTATGTACTCTAAGTTCACCTCTTTTCGTGCAATCATATCGATGACAAAAATTATACTTGGTATCTATATGTTTGGTCTTGCCATGATATTTTGGATCTTTGGTGTACACTTTTGCTGCTTGGCTATCATAATTATCCAACAATTAATCTGCAGCACTTCCAATAACACCTAAATGATCCAATAATCTCTTAAGCCAAACATCTTCTTATACTGCTGCTGATAATGCCACAAACTCAATTCCCATCGTGGACAAGGCTATACACTTTTGTTTCTTACTGCTCCAACACATGGTGCCATTATTCGGTAAAAGAACAAACCTAGAGGTAGATTTCCTTTCATTTAAATCTCCTCCCCAATCAACATCGAATAGCCTTAGAGTCGCAGATCCTTTCCATAATAACTCAACGTATAATCAGCAGTCCACTTTAGATACCTCGCATTCTCTTAACGGCTTTCCAACGTGCTTGACCTGGTTTGGATTGGTATCTGCTCACCATTCCAACTGCATAACATATGTCAGGTCTTGTACACATCATAGCATACATCAAGCTCCCAACAGCACTAGCATAATGAACATGTTTCATTTGTTCCTTCTCTTGTGGAGTCCTTGGACACAGTCTATGGCTCAATCCTTCACCTTTTGCAATAGGAGTGTCAATGGGTTTACAATCCCATATCATTCAATTCAAAATTTGGAAGACAACCAACTTTTGACAAGATTGACTAGCTCCATATTGCTTCCGGCAATTAGTATATCATCAACATATAATGATATGATCACGAATTGATCCTTGGATCTTTTGATATATACACAATGATCCTCATCTATCATTGTAAAAATCATATTCCATTATGGCATTATGAAATCGTATATACCATTGTCTTGACGACTGCTTAAGGCCATATATCGACCCCCAAAGTCGACATACCTTTTCTTCTTGGCCTTTCACTATGAAACCAGCGGGTTGTTCCATATATGTTCCTTCCTCTAATTCTCCATTGAGGAAAGCAGTCTTTACATCCATTTGATGCAACTCAAGATCCATACCAAACACTATTGCCAGAATTATGCGAATCAAGGTAAATCTCACTACAGGAGAGAATGTTTCTACATAATCAATTCCTTCCTGTTGATTATACCTCTTCGTCACAAGGCGAGCATTATGCTTTCTATCGAGCCATTAGCCTTTCGCTTTATTTTGAGAACCCACTTGTTCCCAATAGCTCTGCGTCCCTTTTGGAAGATCAACCAGTTCCCAGACTTGGTTTGACTTCATTGACTACATCTCCTCTTTCATTGCATAAATCCATTTTTCCCCTTTAATGTCAAAACGTCGACGGGGAATACTTTGGCGACTTGTTCGCCGTATGGGAGATTGTACACTTAGCACATCATTCCCCATTATGCTCCCACTCGGATTAGATAATGACGATATCATCTCATCATGTGGTTGTAATTGAGAATGAGTTGAATTCAATTCATCACTTCTCATATTTTTCCCACTTGGATGAACTCAACCAATATCATTATCTAGATCCAAGGTTTCAAATAGGGACTATTCTTCCCCTATTTCGCCCTTCTTAGGAAATTCATCCACTAAGAATGTGACATCCCGTGATTCATATTTAGTTATACTCCCACTTTCCTGCTCACCTACGAACACATACCCTTTTGAGTGTTCGGAGTATCTCATTAAAATACTCTTATTTCTTTTAGGACCCAATTTCCCAAACTTGTGAGAGGACTCATGTATATAGGCAGCACAATCCCATGACTTAAGAAAACTTAAGTCCGGTTTTTTACCTGTCCATGACTCATATGGAGTGGAAGTAACTGATTTGGAAGGCATCCGGTTAAGTATATAGGCAGCAGTTAACAACGCATCACTCCAAAAAGTGATATGTAAGTTAGCATGCGCCATCATGGACCTAACCATTTCCAATAGGGTTATGTTTCTTCTTCTCTGCAACACCATTTTGTTGAGGAGTATATGGAATAGACAACTGTATTTCTATTCATTTTCACCACATAATTTTCTGAACTCATCAGATAAATATTCTCGACCTCGATCGGATCTAAATACTTTTATTTTCTTGTCTAATTGATTTTCAACCAAGTTTATAAACCTTTTGAAACAACTTACTGCTTCAGATTTATGAGAAATCAAAATAGACATATCCGAATCGAGTATAATTATCTATAAAAATGATGAAATAAACAGTCCCATGCCTTCTTCTAACAGTCATCAAATCAATGACGTCATAATGGATTAAATGCAGAGGAAATTCAGCTCTTTTATCATTTCCAAATGGTTTCCTTGTCGTTTTCCCTACTAGGCAATGCTTACATATAAGCAAATCGACTTTTTCAATATTGCCTAACAAGCCCTCTTTGGCTAGTCTTTTCATATGTTGTTGGCTCATATGACCAAGTCTAGCATGCCACCATATTCACATCATTGTCATATAAAGTAGAAGACGTGAAACAAGGGAATAACATATTGACATCACCACAGTCAACATTTAGTACAATAAAACCATCCAGAAAGTGACCAAAATCATAGTAGTTTGTATCCAAATACAAATCTACATCGCTATTACGGAAGTTCACACTAAAACCAAGCTTAACCAACGCCAAAACAGACACAAAATTTCGACGAATCTCCGGAGCGTATAGAACATCATGTAGGAACAAGTTGCGTCCACCACGCATGTTTAATTGGCAGGTGCCAATCCCTTTAACTTCAACTTTGAAATTATTTCCCACATAAATCCACATAGTACCAGTTGGTATCGTCGGAATTTCACGAAGGATCCTCTATCCTTCCTTACATGGTCTGTCGTTCCTGAATCTACAGTCCACAAAGGATTGGATTCAGCCAATAATGCAGAACTTGACACAGAAGCAAAGTTCTCAAATGTACAAGAGGTGTTTACCTTCTTTGGCTCACGACAGTCGCGAGTATAGTGACCCTTCTTGTCACAGTTGTAACATCTCACCCTTGACATTTTCTTTTACTTGAGGACGTTTTCCTCTCTTGTGTTGGTTAACTTTTGGTCTCTTGCAATAAGGACTTGATCCTTTGCATTCCCACATATTGAACGAATCAATACGCTTGCACTTAGAGCTCAAAACCTTTTCTGAGCTAGAACCAGCATTACAAATGTCTATTCTCAGCTCACATGCCGTTAGGCGGTCCTCTGCTAGCTCAAGGTGGCGCACGACACCCTCAAGATCTTCCATAATATGGTCAAGAGCTTCTAGTGCTTCTTGCTTTTCCAGCACATATTGAATCTTCATATTCAATATTTCACAATAGTTGCCGTTCATATTAGCAATCACGTTTTTAGTTGCTGAAACCATCAGTATGAACACATCATACATACATGCACGAATAATTAATGCCTATCATTTATGCATCCCTATTTACATAGACCCATCATATTAATGAATAATTTTAAGTAAGGCTTCATAATCAAAAGGTCACTACGTTTCCAATCATCCTCCAAAAATCCTAACTTAAAACTATCATTAATATGATTGTCATATGCAAAATCAATTCTATGAAGTTACAAAAACTTCTATAACTACCCACACTAACTACCCACAAAATCAGCGAATGAAAAGCAAATATTATCTAACATCCAATATAATAACAGTGCTTTCACATAATACAACTATACATCACACTAAGCAATATATACAAAGAAAAATATCAACATGGAAAGAGATATTTACATCCATAAAAACATCTCATAATTAATCTAAGAAATAATTAGGGAATGTCCCTTCTAATCTATCAGTCAAAACATATGAGAAAACTGAAGGCACATTTGCCAACCATGGAAAAACTTTTGGAGAGCTTTCATGTCGCCACCAAGGCGCATTCATTCTACGCCATGTGGCACTCAATCTAAGGGTTGAAGTTTTAGCCAACTCAATCCTATAGTACTCTCTTACAAAAGCTTCCACTAGCTTCTTATAATCCGGGACCACGTTGACCTCCCATAGCTGATCTAACACTGCTTGCCATTCAGGTGGAAGAGTGTTCATCAAAGCCGGTACCTTCTCAAAATCCGGCATAAGATAACCATTCCAGATGATTTCCTGTATCATCTGATTGACCTTGACCATGTGTGATACTAAATCACCATCAAGCCACCGATAATCAGCTAACTCTTTCATCAGCCTTTTCAGTCTAGCTCTTCCTTCGTCCGTTCTTGGGATTGCGGTATCCGTGCATAACGCATCATAGTTCCTGCAACAAATGCAGAACTAAAAAATGGATCACTTATAATCCATAATAAACAAAATGGAAAATACATAATTTTCCATGATTCATGCAACAAATGCAGAATAAAAAATGGATTACCTACAACCCATAGACATAATTGAAAAAGAAACAAATTCTTTTTTTTTTTTTTTCGGGTCAACGGTCAACGATCAAAGTCAACGGTCAACGGTCGGTCAACGGGTCAGGTCAACGGGCGCGGGGTCGGACCGGTCGGATCGGTCGGACCAATCGCGCCGGTCGGACCGGACGGGCCGGTTGGACCGGGTCGGACGGACCGACCGCACGTGCCGCGCGCGTGCGGTGGCTGACGTCACGCAGACGTCAGCCGGCACGTGCCGCGCACGTGCCAGGCGTTCGCGCGGGTCGGGTCGGGTCGGGTCGGGTCGGGTCGCCGTCCGGGGACCGGCCGGCCAACGGTTGCCGGTGATGACGTCATCGATGACGTCATCTCGGCGGTTACCTTGACGTCACGGTGACGTCAGCACGCGCCGGTTCGCCGGCCGCCGGCGCGCACGTGCCGGTTCGTCACCGGCGCGTGTAGCGTACGCGCTGGCGAAGCCAGCGCTTCCGGGCGCGTCGGGCCCACGCGCAACGCCTTCTGGCCGCGCGTGTGGGCGCGTGCGGCGTCGCCCGGCGGCGTTCGACCTGTCTCCGGACTCGTCTCGACGTCGCCTTTCTTCCTATGCCATCAGAATTTGATTTCTACTTACGCAAACTCGGAAAAAAGGCCGAGCAGCGCTCGGGTGTCGGGATTTTCGCCTCGATCCGTACGGCCGAAGGTTTTCGCGAAAAAATCAATTAAAAAACGTTAAACAAGTCGGGAAAAACGTGAACTAGGGCTCTGATACCAATGTAGGGAATGACTGATCCCCGAAAACCGGATTCGACACTCAATCGAACCCTTAAAATGAATGCGAAAGCGAAGCCCGGGAATTACACGTATCACCGATCGTAAAGCACACCACAGATTCGAGCGTACCTTGTTAGCCACAGATTAAACACCAATGCTGAAGATCGAGGAAGAAATTCTGATCCGATGATGTCAATTCACCTTGAAAAGGGAAACCGGCGTCGCCTTAAGCGTACTGTTCTTTCTTAGGGAGAGAGAGAACGTTGAAAAGAAAGAGAGACGTATGTGCGTTTTTTCCAACCGGTGTTATCTCTCTCTCTCCTCCCTTTTATACCTTCCCCCTCCACAGGCCCTATTCCCGTGGGCCGGGCCTTTTGGGCCCAGCATGTGCAGACGGGCCAACTTAGGCCCATCACTAATTAAAAAATCCATCAGGAACGACTGCAAACTCATGGCGGACCGCCATGGAAATGACGTGGCCTTCTCCATCCCGTCGCCTCCAGCACGCCGTCGACGGCTACGAATTTGATCGGGACCGTCCTGTCTTCCGCCAGAGCGCCGGACAAGAGCTTCAAGTACGCACCCGCTGGTCCCAACAGCAGTCCCCTCGTCCATTTCGTTTAGGCCGCTGAGTCGAACATCGAAAATGTGAGCCGAACCGACCCGGTTCTTTAGCTTGTCCGTTCACTCCATTGTTTGCTCTTTCTTCGATCAATTGTTTTTTATTTTTTTATTTTTGAGGTAATAATTCATTTCAGCTTTGAACCAATAATTTACACAAGATACTTTGCCATAATTTGCACTCAACAAGATAACAAGTCATAGTAAGTTAAAGGAAGCTGTTGAACAAGAGAGCAGCGAACAAAGAAAAGGCAGGCAAACTAGCACTACCCAAAACAACAAACGGAACTACGAAAGAACCCTCGGCATGAATCACCGTGATACCCAAACAGCACACATCCATGACCAAGAAGTTAGGGGCCACGAGCCTTCCAAAAGCAGTCTCCGTTTCACTCCAAGGAAGACTACAGATCCGCAAGAGTGGAAAAGAAGATGCAAAGATCTACCCCAGTTACTTTGAAGTCTTCTGTTCCTCGGATTGTCATCGACATTTTTGAATGTTAAGGCCTTATTCTTAACAATTTTAATGAGATGATTTTTAATGATCGGAACCGCCAAAATATGGTCTCTAAAAGGGATGTCGTTCCCGTACTTCCAGATAAGGTGGCAAAGAGTTCCAAATGAAAAACGGGTGATGAAATGATAGAAGTCCTTATCGGAGAGGAACTTCATCGCCCATTGAAGGATTTCAGACCTGGCCTGTTGCGCTGAGGGAGATTGCACTTCTTCGATCTATTGATGATCCTTAGCCGTGGGAAGTTTGTTTATTGCTCAGCTAGAGAGTTAGAAAGAAGCTGAGAGTTAGAAAGAGCTTCGATGATTTGGGTTTGGTGGTTTTGAATGTTTGAGATCCTGTTTTGCATACTGAGTATAAATGCCTAATTGCTGGAGGGTCCTGATGAATTAAAGGTTGTATCATCAACTGCAATAGCTATTGCAATGGACTTGTAATGAGCTGTGCTTGATTGTAATGCTTTACTGGATGTGGCTCTTTAATTCTGATTTCTTGACCAGTGTATTCTTTAGTATCGATTGCCTTTATTAGTGCATGTATGTTCAAAGAGTAGTCCTCCATTGCTGAGCAGGTGATCTTTGACTTCCGCTTTTCGGCTCTTTTGGCTATTGGAGGTTCATTGGCTGGTTCGGTTTTGTGCTTCCTAAATGTAAGCCCTCCTGCTACTTTTAATGCCCATGTTGGTTAAATGTTTTGAACCTTAAAATCACGAATTATTAAATCCTACTACGCGTTTTCAGCAATAGTTTTCAAAGTATGCTGAAATGAATATCACTGAGGCTGCGAACTATAGATACTTAATGGAAGAACTTCATCCGCCAACCCAGTAAAAGGGGTGAAGGGAATGCTGCATTTCTAGATGTTGCTGAGTTGCTCTTGCTATCTGTATTCCAAGGATTAACCGAGTTCTTGACTGACAGATATATAGCGACTGGCAGCTCATCATGCTTCCTCATGTAATACATAACATTAGAAGATGCTATATGCTACGCAATTTCTATTGTTATTTCTGGGAATTTGGTGCTTAACAGTTAGCACTGTGTCTCTAAATAAAATACATTACGTACCCTCTTCTGACATAGATTTATTTGTGTTAAAATATGATCCATTTTGTGAAAATTCTAGAACTCACTAGACTACTCATGCTTAATGGAGAAGGAGCAAAGTCGGCAGCAACAAATTAAAGAAGACTCTCAAAGGCTGAAGAATTTTCTGGTACATGGGCAGCAAACCACGTGGACAGCAAAAAGCAAAAGAAAAGTCAAGAATAGCAGCTAAAGGAAAACAAACTAGAGAAGTCTCGTACATGCATGAGAAATCTTGTATGAAAGTCAAAAATAGCTGCTTGACCATGAATAAAGAATGATCTAGAGTACGTGGGCAGCCGAGAGAACAGAAAAATACAGAAAAATGGAGAATCAACTAGAAGTACTTATGTCGGTGGAGAATGGCGGTGATATGCCTATAAATAGGGGTTGGGGGTGTGTTTTAGTTGTAGAAAAACCACACACACACTCCTTCCAAAATCCTTCCTTTGTACTAAAAACTTTCATAATAAAAGCTCTCTTTTTTAACCCATACACCCTTGCCTTTGTAGCCCATATTTCACACATACACTTGCACACACACACGCTTCCGCAAAAACACCAACAGTGGTATCAGAGCCACGTCTTTGGTTGGTGTCGGGCGTTTGTCCTACCTACCCATTTCGAAAACTACCATTTCCAAATACCCACTAACTAAACCATGGCCAACTCTACCTCGTCCTCATTTCCCATTCCCATTTTTGATGGGAACAACTATGACTTTTGGAGCATAAAAATGACTACATTCTTGATGGCCCAAGACTTATGGGACATCGTGGAAAAAGGTTGCGAGGCTCCGCCAGAAGGTGCAAGTGTTTCAAAGGATCAACTACAAAAGGATGCAAGGGCGCTATACTTTATTCAGCAAGCACTCTCGGAAACCATATTTCCGAGAATAATTGGAGCAAGGACTGCAAAAGAGGCTTGGGATATACTACGAGAAGAATTTCAAGGATCGGAAAAGGTACGCACTATTCGTCTTCAAACATTAAGAAGAGATTTTGAGAATTCTAAAATGAAAAATTATGAGACCGTACAAGAATATTGTGGAAAATTAAAGGAACTCGTTAATCAAATGAGAGCCTACGGAGATGGGATAACTGATCAAAGGGTTGTTGAGAAAATATTGGTGTCACTTACCAAAAAATACAACTCTATAGTTACAACTATAGAAGGAACTAAAGACTTGACGACCCTCTCAATAAGTGAATTAATTGGCTCTCTAGAAGCATATGAGAAAAGACTAATGGCACAAGATGAAGATTCGGTCGAAAGTGCCTTTCAGTCTAAAGTAAATATACGGTCTCATCAAACTAAAAATGATGGAAGGAGCTCATGGAAAAACAAAAGAGGAGGAGAAATTATAAAAAAAGAAAATTATCCACCTTGTGGCATTTGCAAGAAAACAAATCATTTGGAGAAGGATTGTTGGTTTAAAAATAAAAAACAATGCCGCTTTTGTAAAAGATATGGCCACTTAGAAAAAGATTGCAGCTCGAAAACAAATAATCGAGCAAACTACGTAGAAAAAAAAGAAAGTGAAGAGAATAAATTCTACGCAGGCCAAGCGGCAAATGACAATAAAAGCGAAACATGGTACATCGATAGTGGGTGTAGCAATCACATGACGGGGGACGAATCTATATTCACTGATATTGATAAGTCAGTGAAATCACAAGTAAAGTTGGGCAATGGTGCATTAGTAGATGTCAAAGGAAAAGGCACCATCGCCGTGGAAACGAATAAAGGCCCAAAATATATACGTAATGTATATTTAGTCCCTCGTCTTGCACAAAATCTCTTGAGTGTGGGCCAAATGATACAAAGTGGGTATTCTCTATATTTTAATAGAGATACCTGCATTATCTATGATAAATATAAAAATATCATTGCCTCTGTTAAGATGAAAAATAACAATTTTCCTATTCAATGGAAATTGGTCAAAGATATAGCCATGAAAGCTCAACTTGATGATTCATGGCTATGGCATCGAAGATTTGGCCACTTCAATTTTGCTGGACTAAAAATTCTCCATCAGAAAAATATGATGAGAGATTTTCCAGCCATCACAGAAATTTCAGATGTTTGTGAAGGCTGTCTTCTTGGAAAACAACAGAGACGGTCCTTCCCATCTGGAGTTTCATGGAAAGCTAAGGAGCCATTGGAACTTGTCCACACGGACGTGTGCGGTCCGATGAGGACACCTACACCAAGTCAAAATAAATATTTCATCCTATTCATTGACGATTACACAAGAATGACGTGGGTATACTTTCTTCGAGAAAGATCTGAGGTTTTCTCTATCTTTAAAAAATTCAAGAACCACGTCGAGAATCAAAGTGGCCAAAGAATCAAAGTCCTAAGAAGTGACAGAGGCACAGAATACAATTCAAAGGAGTTTAATAAATTTTGTGAAGATGAAGGAGTCCATCATCAACTAACTGTTGGCTACGCCCCAGAACAAAATGGAGTAGCTGAAAGAAAAAATAGAACCGTCATGGAGATGGCAAGGTCCATGCTAAAAGAGAAAGGCCTTCCCAACACTTTCTGGGCAGAAGCAGTTTATACTGCCGTATACCTACTAAACAGGTGTCCAACTAAAGCAGTTCAAAATAAAACTCCAGTCGAAGCATGGAGTGGACGGAAGCCTTCAGCAAAGCATCTCAAAGTGTTTGGATGCATTTGCTACGTCCACATCCCTGCTCAAAAAAGGAGTAAACTAGATGAAAAAACAGAAAAAGGAATATTCCTTGGCTACAGTGACCAATCAAAAGGCTATCGAATTTACAACCTAAGAACTAAAAAGCTAATGATTAGTCGAGACGTCGAGTTTGATGAAAATGCTGCCTGGAATTGGGAGAGCCAGAAGATCGAGAAGAAGTACATAACCTTGCCAGATATACCTACTCAAGAGGAGACAACGTCACAAGAAGAAGGAGAAGTACCAGATTCCACCACTCACGACGTAACTCCACCAAGCTCTCCAAGGGAGACGCAAGAAGAATCTACTCCAGAGTCTCCAGTACTAAGGGTAAAAGCCCTTAGAAGAATTTACGACACATGCAACTTTGCTATTTTAGAACCTGAAAACTACGAACAAGCATCCAAAGAAGAAGTCTGGATAAAAGCTATGGAGGAAGAGATCAAGATGATCGAGAAAAATGAAACTTGGGAACTTGTTGATCGACCCAAAGACAAAGAGATCATTGGTGTCAAGTGGGTCTACAAGACAAAGCTCAACGCGGATGGATCAATCCAGAAGCATAAAGCAAGGCTTGTGGCGAAAGGATACCTGCAACAACCAGGTATTGACTATACTGAAACTTTCGCTCCTGTTGCTCGCCTTGATACTATTCGAGCACTTATAGCCTTAGCGGCACAAAAAGAATGGAAGATTTATCAACTAGATGTAAAATCAGCATTTCTAAATGGATATCTTCAAGAAGAAATTTATGTAGCTCAACCGGAAGGCTTTATTGTCAAAGGCAATGAAGAAAAAGTCTTAAAGCTTAAGAAGGCCCTATACGGGTTAAAACAAGCGCCACGTGCATGGTATAGTAGAATCGATGAATACTTCATCAAGCAAGGATTCGGGAGGAGTATGAGTGAGCCGACACTCTACATCAAGACCCAAGGTAAGTCCGACACTCTCATTGTCTCTCTATATGTAGATGATCTCATATATACAGGAAACAATGAGACAATGATCCGAGAATTTAAAGAAGAAATGATGAAGACATTTGAAATGACGGACTTGGGCTTGATGAACTATTTCCTCGGTATTGAAGTCAATCAAGATGAAGGAATTTTCATTTCGCAAAAGAAATATACCGAAAACCTCCTAAAGAAATTCAAGATGAACTATTGCAAAGTAGTTTCAACCCCGCTCATGACAAATGAAAAACTATTGAAAAATGATGGAGCTGAAAAAGCAGACGCTTCACTCTACAGAAGCCTAATTGGGAGTCTACTATATCTTACTGCTACACGACCGGATATTATGTACGCGACAAGTTTACTATCACAATTTATGCAGAGTCCAAGCCAAATTCATTTTGGAGCAGTCAAGAGAATTCTCAGATATTTACGAGGAACTATAGTTTACGGCATTTGGTATCACCCAAGTGCTAACGCCAAGCTCATTGGCTACACTGATAGCGACTGGGCTGGTTCAGCGGATGATAGGAAAAGTACAATTGGCTATGCATTCACTCTGGGCTCTGGAATATTCTCATGGATATCCAAAAAACAAGACTCAGTGGCACAATCTACTGCAGAAGCTGAATATATCGCAGCTACTACAACTACTAGTCATGCAATATGGCTTCGAAGAATTTTAGAAGACATTGGAGAATCACAAATGGAAGCAACTCCGATACTTTGCGACAATAAGTCCGCAATCGCTATATCAAAAAATCCAGTCTTTCATGGAAGAACGAAACATATAGACATTAAATATCACTTCATACGAGAGGCACAAAACAAAGGAGAAATCGAGCTGAAGTATTGCAAGACTGAAAACCAAATTGCGGATATATTCACTAAAGCACTACCAACAGCAAAATTCGAAACATTGAGAAGTATGCTTGGAGTATCACAAAAATGGATCAAGGATGAGTGTTAAAATATGATCCATTTTGTGAAAATTCTAGAACTCACTAGACTACTCATGCTTAATGGAGAAGGAGCAAAGTCGGCAGCAACAAATTAAAGAAGACTCTCAAAGGCTGAAGAATTTTCTGGTACATGGGCAGCAAACCACGTGGACAGCAAAAAGCAAAAGAAAAGTCAAGAATAGCAGCTAAAGGAAAACAAACTAGAGAAGTCTCGTACATGCATGGGAAATCTTGTATGAAAGTCAAAAATAGCTGCTTGACCATGAATAAAGAATGATCTAGAGTACGTGGGCAGCCGAGAGAACAGAAAAATACAGAAAAATGGAGAATCAACTAGAAGTACTTATGTCGGTGGAGAATGGCGGTGATATGCCTATAAATAGGGGTTGGGGGTGTGTTTTAGTTGTAGAAAAACCACACACACACTCCTTCCAAAATCCTTCCTTTGTACTAAAAACTTTCATAATAAAAGCTCTCTTTTTTAACCCATACACCCTTGCCTTTGTAGCCCATATTTCACACATACACTTGCACACACACACGCTTCCGCAAAAACACCAACAATTTGATTCACTTACTAACTCGTGTTTTGCTGATTAAATAGAGGCCTTTTCAAACCCCTTTCTACACAATCTTACTGTCTTAACCCAGAGGACAGGTTTTGATCCTTTCCTAGCTGAGATCCTTTTTTTTTTTTCAAACCAAGATACTGTTCTCCTCAATGTGGTGCAGAATATGACTGCTTCTGATCTGTTTAGGGTAGTGTTTACATTGTTGATGTGTATAAAGTGTACTGGACAAGCTGCGTGAAAGGAATTCACACTGGACAGATGGTTCTTCAACTGGTTGAAGCCATTGGTAAGGGCCTGATAGATACTTTGCCCTGGGATTATCTCCTGCATTGGACAAGCATCATTTAGAACAAGGGAGCTCATTGAACTTTTAGCATTTCTATCACTGATATTTTCCACACATTCATCTCGATAGCAGAAATGATGTATAACATAGGGTAGTTGATCTTGATTAACTTAGTTTCTGAGGATATTAAGTAGTTAATTCCCATGCACTGTATCTCTATGAGAGGAGAGGCTGCATGATGGTTAGCTTCCTTTAAGTGAGCCATTACAACAAGTACTGTAACTAAGCTTTATTCCACACGGTGGGCTTGGCTATATGAAATCCTTTTATTCCATTTTGCTTAATCTTGTATCAAATTTTTGTATACTTTAAGTACTCCATATCATTCCTTTGAGTTAGCCATTGACATGGCAGAAATAATTCATCTAAGTCCTCTTATAATTCTCTTAACTTTTTTACGTCCTCAACCTTTAGGTCCATGCTTGGAGTCTACATTTCAATATGTTCCATAATCTGGTTTGGTCATCAAGCTGAAGAGCTGTACTTGTCAGTAGAAAAAAGTTGTTTTATGTAATTCTATGTTTCATCTCTTTGTATGTCTAATTCCGTTTAGCTGCTTTACTCCATAATAAATGTATCCTCAGTAGGAATAAAAGCTACTAAATTTGATATTAGCAATTTATCTTTGGTACCGTGTTCCAATCATCACAGCCTTGTACATCGAGTTCCATCAAGCAAGTAGAGTCTGAAAAAAACTGGTTTCCACAATCATGCTGCAATGTTTTAAAAAATGAAGTTTCAAATACTGACATTGTACTCTTGTGTCATCCTTGTAAAGCGTGTGTTCTATTTCTTGAACTGATTATTCTTCCCGTCTCTTCCATATATCTTTTCCTCCCATGTCAAGCTGATGCCAATAATACATATGTCTGATACAGATGTTTATCTAGCTGGAACTGTCATGCTGATATTTGGTATGGGCTTGTATGGATTATTTATCAGTAATGTATCTCCTGATGTACCAACTTCTGTTGATCGTGCTCTCAAGGGCTCTTCTTTGTTTGGGATGTTTGCTCTAAAGGTAAGCTTCGAACTCCTGTACTGCAGGGACATCATTCACCTATATCAGTTTTTGCTTGTATCGTACACCAGTAAGAACATGTTTTGTTATAGTCATGACCTGCTGCCACTAAGGCACTTTACATGCTCTTGCTAAGAGCATTAAATACGGAGAAAAATTGTTCATCCAGGAGGTTTCAACTGATCAACTCGTGGCAGGTAGTGCAGCTGTGGACGATCTTCCCTTGTTGTGGACAGCCTTGCTTCGTGATAAACTTATATTTGGCCTAATGCTTTCCTATCTGATAAACTGTACCAGACGACAAGGGAAAAGGAACTAGAATTCGAAAAATACGATGCTATACATTTAACAAATACATGAAATCACGATACTGCAATATGCAGATACCTCAGGGTTGGAAACTGAGAAAAAAACCGGTGATGCTGTATGGAAGACAGTTTCGCACCCATCAACTATTGAGTCAAAAGACCTTTCTTCCTGCCATTCTCCTTTGAAGATATGTAGTCTCTCCTTAGCCCCTTCAAGTTCCAGAAGGTGCTGTGTCTTCTTTGGATCATCTGTTTATGCATTCCAGAAAGGAGAATTTGATTTGATAGAATGAAACTCTGGGAGATTTCAGTCACATAACATGAAATGTTATCAACAGATAAGAAGACCACAAATATAAATTTCTAATATACGCTATGCATCGGATCTAACTATAGAGGTAGCATAAGATTATGTGTTAAACCAAACTTGAATAGTTAAGCCAATGGAATCAGATATATTCAGCTAGTGGACTCTGGATGCTATTGTATCATATGTACCCTAAGCATAACGTATATGTATAGCATGCACACAAACCCCTACAAACAAGTACACACATGCATGTATGAGTTATAGCAAAGGTAAGAGATATTACAAGAGAGTAGTTTTCTCATGATAACTGAGTAACAGATTTTGGTACCACTTCCGTATTATCTAGAACGTTTCAAGTTTCCAACTAAGAAAGAGTAAACCATTCAACTACTAAATTGGACAGACGAAAGATTCAGAAATTGTTAAAACTCATAAAACAACAATCAAAACAAAAAACATCTCTGTTGTTCAAGGGAGAGAAAGGATGAAAAATAGAGCACAACACTTCATACGTCTTGTTCAAAAGAAAAAACTGTCGAGTATCACAACTAAATACAAAGTAGAAACTGCTCACATACGTGCAACACATAACTGCACACAAACGTGCTATTAACTTCCTAGAAAATAGCAAAAACACTAACTGCATAACTAAATGAACTTGACTGTAAAATAAAAACAGAGGAAACACAACCGAGCATCAGCAGCACTGAGACAATTCCAACAGAAATCCAGTATTGTGAACAACGGAGAATGAACAAAGTCACGAACTTACTGGGATTGCATACAGTTGCTTTGACCGTGTAGCCACACTGAAGCAACAACTTGACAAGCCAGGAGGCTATGTAACCAGCCGCTCCAGTTATACACACCACCTTATCTTCTGTACTCATCTCTGCTATCCTCTTCTCCTTGGAACTGGGGATGAGAGGGATACTGAGTGCAATGCATTTATAAGTGGGAATTCTCTTTTATGACCGGCTTTGTCAAGATCATTTATTTGACCGGCTTGTGTGAGGCACTGACGTTCACTCTTTGTTTTAAATATGTTTCTAGAAAAAATTGAAAGGGACAAATAACCAATTTATGTCGTCTCGCGGTAATATATTGTCATTGAGAGGCTATGAGCCGATGAAGAGACTTGAGAACATCTCCCTGCTCGCTGTGTTCTTGAACCAGGGGGTAAGTTGTATGCTGTGGCACCGGTTGCTTAATTGGATTGGCATTTTGCCCTGGATAGCAGGCCAGAACATCTTCCTGTTTACTGTAATTGACTGCATCACTTGCACCTTTACTGCACGTAGAATTTTGGTTGTTAAAAACTCATTGGCTTTATTGCCATTTTGTGTTTTTTCCCCTTGGCACAGGAGACTGGAGTTTCACTGCCATGCAAACGTAAATTCCTGGATTTCAAGCTACTCAATAAAGAAAACAGCCAAACATTTGTCTGACAATGACAATGAAACCCTTCTCTTTCAAGCTCTCCACAGTGTCCTTAAAACTCACCTCCAAAGGAGTGAAGCTGATGCCCAGACTTCTGGCTTTCTCATTTGATATTTTATAGGTTGGCACAGAGGGCTTTTCATCTTCACATCTGCTTTTAGCAAAGCGAAATATGAGTCGTCTTGTTATATATTCTTGCACAAAATATAGAAAACATGAAATGCTTTTGAGACAATCGCTCGGTATTCTGTTCAAAGAATTCCAGACGTTACTCCTTAAAATTTTATACTTGATGTTGCTAAGATTTGAGACTGCTGAAATTGGATTTGTTGACATCATTCAAATCATGAGGGATAGGAAGATGGCCAAGAATTTTTCAGCAGACAAGTTTAATTCACTATATGAATGTCATAACCGGACATTTAATGGGCAAATCTTGCTTCGCAGCAAGGTGTAGAGCAGGATAGAGCTCTCGCAAGATCTTGAAAGCATCGCCAGAACGCACAACTTTGTGAACAAGACAATATCTGCCGTTAGTGGAAGGGGACTCAAAAGCTTAAATGTGTGCACGTGCAACGTCTCTTACATCAACAAATCTATAGTTTGTGTCGGTAAAAGTGTGAGTTCCTGCAGCAAATATCTCAGCATCAGATGGGAACAACTTCACTCGTAAGTCTCCTCTTGTTATAAAGATGGTTCCAATAAATTTGCATATTTCATTGAAGCAAGTTCCATCACATGGAGCGGCGATTGTATCAGTTTAATGAGTTCCATCACACGTATCTTTTGTCCATTATAAAATGAATCAACATATATATCCTCTTGACATTTGCTTGTTAAGTTGTGGACAACTTACTGAGGACAAATCGTGTAAAAAGTACTATTTACGGGAAGTACTTATAAAAATCCTAATCTCATTAGAATAAACAATATAATAAATTTATCAGTTACTTGACTACCATTTATGAGGTTGAGAAACATTTCTGCGCTGAGATTAAACAAAGACTGTGGTAGGGGACCAATGACAAACCCAGGATGCATCGTGACCAAATCGATCCCCTTCTATCTTGCAAATCTCCGTGCTGCCTTTTCGGCTAAGGTTTTCGAAACTGGATACGAAAGCTGAAACAGAAAAGCAAGAAGTGCACAATGAAATCAATTTGAGTAGTTGATGCATGCTTGCTCCTATGTGATGGTTTAAAGTTGCTAGAAGAACTTGCAACAGATCCAAGGTGTATCTCTGAGTATAATTTTTTATGCAGTTCATCCAATAAACAAAAATGAAAAATGTTCTGCATTTCTGACATTTTCTAAGATTTACTTGATGATGCAAGAAAAGTGAAAAACAGCATGTTCTGACAACTTAGTTGAATTTAGAATATCATGTCTAATTACCTCTGATTTCTCACGGAATACTGGATAAGAAAACCAAGTCTCATCTACTGTCACATCAAGAGTCTAAAACTTTCCATTGGATGCGAAGCCATAGAAGATGTTATCACCACTCTCTCGATTGTAGGGACTTTGGCACAAGAAGAAAGAACATTAATTGTTCCGTTCACTGCAAAATCTATCAGCTCCATCTGAGACATGGAAAGACAAGTATGAACTACTGAACTTATTGAAGTTGAGCAAATATATAGAGATGGAGAAACCGCAATATGGATAAACGCATTGTGTGAAGAGTTAGATTTGTTGCCCTGGCAGAAACCCTGAGTTGAAGCGTTCTATTTTCTTTTTGGCCATTGAATTCTTGCTAATAGTTTGAAATTGGCTCCTACTTTGTCCCTTATATGTAGACTATTACAACTTCTGCATTTCATTGCTATGGCCAAAATGATATACAAATTACAAAAACACTGGTTTGGCAGCACAATTTTTAAACGCAAATTTCTACTTCGTGTTTCCAAAGAAACAAAGGAAAAAAGAACATTTGAGAGACCATGACACAAGCCTTTGAGAGAGCAAAAGAACCTTGGGGTTTTTTAGGGTGAGAAGCACAGGTGATGCAGTGTGGAAGACACCATCACATCCATCGACAACGGACTCAAAAGATCGTTCTTCCAGTAAGTCTGCCTTGTAAAGATGAAGTCCCTCCTTGGCTCCATCTAGATCAAGCACATGCCCAGTCTTCTTTGTATCACCTGTTACATGTAAATTGGAACAACTTCTTGTAATGATTTGGAATGGTGGAGCCATAATGTAATCGAAAGTCTTGAACTGATTGGGGTCACGAACAGTTGCTTTGACGGTGTAGCCACTTTGGAGTAGGACTTTCACTAACCATGACGCTATATAGCCTGATGCTCCTGTCACGCACACCACCTTCATCTCTCTCTCTCTCTCTCTCCCTCCCTCCCTCCCTGAGCTATGGCACTGGTCTCTGACCTCTCTGGGAAGCTTCGCGGAATGGTAGACTCTCTTGGTAATTGGATTGTTATGTAGATGCACCACAAAAGTTAATTAAGTTATTGCTTCTGTCGATTCTAGATGACTAGTCTTGGCCACATTTGGAGCATCCTTTGCTCTTGGAGCATCTTTTGCTGTCCACGATATTTTATAGCGCCTGGTTCTGGACATCAGTCGTTGGAACTATATGCGCATTTCAAGCGGTTCCACATCTGCCCTCCTCTGTGAAGACCCTCAAACCACAAGCCCAGGAAGGGCTACATAAATAAGACCCAACAATCAGATCATTAGTGTTCCATGTATGAATATACAGGACATTATGCGGTGCCGATAATTCATGTTGAGCTTTGTTAAATTTCAAACCTGTTAGCAACTAAACCTTGACTGGCATCTTATTTAACCTGTATCATGTTAATAAATTACCCACTGTTATACGAGAGTACAATAGTAATTTAGCTTTTAGTGAGTCAGTAACAATTTTGGGAAAGGACCCTCGGTAATTTGACTGTTTTAGTGTAGATTACTGTTGAGGAGAACCCAGGGACCCAATTCACCACAAATTAAACCCAACCCAATCCAGGATCAATTTCTCTCTCGAAACTAAATCAATTAAAATTCTATTAATCCCCAGTAACAACCAGCAATGTATAGTCTCGCAATTTACAAATATAATACCGAAATGATAAATAGACAAAGTAAATGACAACACCAAAGATTTAACGTGGAAAACCTGATGTGAGAAAAACAACGGACCGCCCAAAAAATCCACTAATCACCAAGAATAGTAGGATACACAAAGTATTCTTCTCTAGTCACACACTAGAGGCTCAATATCAACATTACAATCATCTTTATCTCAATAAATTTAGAGCAAGAAAACCTTAACCGCAACTGGAGAATTCGAAGACAGTTCTCGACGAACAAAAACCATCAACTTATAGCCCTCAGTCTCAGGAACAATATATTGAAATTTGAGTTGATTCTGTCAATATCTAGCCTTCAAATCGGAGCCGCAAAGTTGCAGCCCTCTTCTTTTCTTCTCTTCTCCCTTGCTTTGGCAATTTTTGTTTTCTCTCTCTTCTCTTCACTTTTTAGACGCACACTTGCACGACCACCACTTCCATTTCTTTTTGTTCTTTTTGTTCTTTTCTTTTTGTTTTTTTTCTTTATTTAATGCTAGCTGGGCCCCACATGAAGGTGGACCCAACCAACAAATCTCCCCTTCCACCTCATGTGGGAAGGTTCATCACGCCCGCTTTTCTTCTACAAGTATCAAGCTTCATCACGTGCAACGCCTTGGTCATGTCATATTTATTATTGTCGGGGACTTTCTCAAGTAGAAAAAGTTTATCTTTTAATTTTTTCTCAGATCCAATGATACTTCACATCAACATGCTTCGATCTTGAATGTAACACCGGATTCTTGCTAAGATAGATGGCACTCATGCTATCGCAATATCGAAGAAATTTCTCTTGCTTCAAGTCCAACTTTTGTAGGAATTTTTGCATCCACAAAAGTTCTTTACATCCTTCGATAATAACAATATACTTCACTTCAATTATAGACAAAGCAATACATTTTTGTACTCTCGATTGCCATGAAACAACTCCCCCAAGAAAGATTATTATGTAACCCAATGTAGATTTTCGAGAATCAACATCACCGGCATAGTCCACATCCGAGTAACCACTCAACTCAGGCTTCACATTTTCATAACACAAGCAAAGTATAGAAGTGCCTCTAAGATATCTCAAAGTCCATTTAACAGCGATCCAATGCTCCTTATCTGGATTAGAGAGAAATTTCCTCATAACACCAATTGCATGAGCAATATCGGGTCTTGTACAAACCATGGCGTACAACAAACTACCCACAGCCGATGCATAAGGAATTTTCATCATCTCTACATTCTCTTTCTCACTTGAAGGACATTCATTATTACTTAACTTGAAATGGCCTGCAAGTGGAGTACTCACCAGTTTACATGTGTTCATGTTGAATATTTCAAGCACATTTTCAATATACTTCTCTTGAAATAACCACGGTTTCTTATTCTTCCTGTCACGAGTAATTCTCATGCCTAAAATTTGTTTAGCCGGGCCTAAGTCTTTCATTGCAAAATTTTTACTCAACTCATTTTTCAAGCTCTTGATTTTCTTGGCATCATGCCCAACAATCAACATATCATCCACATAAAGTAGGAGAATAAGAAAATCATTATTTGAGAATCTTTTTATAAAGACACAAGAATCGAAGTTTGTCTTATTGTATCATTGTTCTTCCATGAATGATTCAAACTTCATATGTCATTGCCTTAGGGCTTGCTTAAGACTATATAAGTTTTTCCTCAATCTACATACAAGATGCTCATTACCTTCAACTTCAAAACCCTTTGGTTGCTCCATGTATATTTCTTCTTCTAGGTCTCCACAAAGAAAAGCCGTCTTTATATCAAGTTATTCAATTTCTAAATTCAAACTGGTGGCCAACCCAAGAATAACTTGAATAGAAGACATCTTTACAACTGGTGAAAAAATCTCTTCAAAGTCTATACCATTCTTTTGACGAAAACCCTGCACAACAAGTCTAACCTTGTGTTGTGGTTGTAAATTATTTTCTTATATCTTCAACTTGTACACCCACTTATTTGTGAGTATTCTCCTTCCCTTAGGCAACTTCACCAATTCAAATATGTGGTTCTCATGCAAGGATTTAAGCTCATCTTGCATGGTTTTATGCCACTCATTCTTTTGTTCACATGATATAGCTTCTTCATAAGTTTCTAGCTCTCCTGTGAGTAACACATACTCATGCGACAAATATTTTTTAGAAGGCCTACATTCTCTTTCAGATCTTCTAACTTGAGATAGGATGGATTGCTCTTGCTCAGCTATTTCACTTGTCTCAACTGAATAATCAACATTATGTGAGGATTCACCATCTTCATGATTTCCATGCACTTCTCCCCCATGAATTCTATCAACATTATAAGGATTTTGGCAAAAACTAACTAAACATTGAGCTATATTCTTTGGTCTCTCCGCCTTGTCAATGTTTTCAATAGTTTGATATTCACAAAATACTACATCTCAGCTTCTAATGACTTTCTTTACAACTAGATCCCATAACCTGTAGCCAAACTCTTCATGTCCATAACCTAAAAAGATACACCGTTTAAACTTGTCATCAAGTTTATATCTTTTTTTTTTTTTTTTGGGTACCCAGGGAACCTCCGCATCAAGTTTATATCTTTCATATCTTGGAACATGCACAAATGTCCAACAACCGAACACTTTTAGATGGTTGTAGGAAACATCTTTGCAACTCCAAAATCTTTGTGGAACATCCCCCTTAAGAGGAACCGATGGAAAAAGATTTATCAAATCCACTACTATTCTCATCGCTTCACCCCAAAATGACTTAGGCAATTTGCATGAGAAAGCATACACTGAATCCAATCATTAATTGTCCAATTCATTCTCTTTGCTACTCCATTATGCTGTGGTGTTTTTGGAATAATCCTCTCAAGCTTGATACCATAATCCCTACAATAATGTTTAAATGATCCTCTATATTTACCACTGTTGTCAACCCGAACACATTTCAGCTTCTTCTCGGTTTCTCTTTCCACATTGACATTGAATTGCTTGAAAGCAGCAAATACCTGATCTTTAAATTTCAAAGCAATAGCTCACACTTTTCTAGAATAGTCATCAATAAATGTTACAAAACATAATGCACCTCTAAGAGTTCTAGCATCCATACAACAAATATCAGTGTGAACTAAATCAAGTACGTTTGATTTCATGTGTGGAGAGGAACTATGAAATGAGAATCTATGTTGCTTACTATAAGATAATGAGTGCATTCCTTTAGATTTTTCTCCTTCAAAAGTAAAAGGTTCTTTCTATCGAGAGTTTCAAGTCCTTTCTCACTAAGAAGACCCAGCCTCATATGCCATAAATCAACCAAGGAATCCTCCATTGCATTTACCTCTTCTTTAATCAAGTCTACTTGCATGGTATAGAGAAAACCTATCTTCTTACCCTTTGTCACTATCATGGAACCTTTAGTCAACTTCAATTTGCCATCAAAGAAGGAATTGAATAACCATCATCATCTAAGGCATCCGTGGATATCAAGTGAAGGTGAATATCTGGAACGTGTCTCACATTTTTCAAAAGCAAATTACATCTGACATTGGTTTCCAAATAAACATCTCCCATGCCTATAACCTCGAAAACACCACTATTTTCCATCCTAATACTTAAGCGAGCTCGATGCATGTTTTCGCATGCAAGACTTGGTAAGGAATTTTGGGTCGAAGTAGTGAACATGGCATGTTACCTGATTAATCGATCTCCATCATCTGCTATCGAGTGGAACTCTTGAGGAAGTATGGTCAAGGAAACCTGTTGATTACTCTGGATTACATATATTCGGATTTCCTGTATATGCTCATGCAAGTGATGGTAAGCTTGAGCTGAGGGCAAAGAAGTGGATATTTTTAAATTATGCACATGGGGTGAAAGGCTATCGGTTATGGTGCACTGATCCTAGATCACCCGGTTTTTTAATCAACAGAGATGTGATCTTCGACAAGACTGCAATGCTTCAACAAAGGAAATCTGAGACACAACCAGCAGAGAAGACATATCATGGTGTCATTAATGAGGTGGAGCTTTAGGTGGAGACTCCAATGACCTATAAGGTAATAGAAATTGAGATTACATATGAGGCCACAAATCCTAAAGTCGGTGATAGTGAACAATCAGCAAAGCCATAGCACACTATAGCCGCAGATAGACAGAGAAGGCAAATTAAATCACCGATACGTTATGGTTATACAGATATTACTTATGCATTGACTGTAGATGATGAGGTGAAGACAGATGAGCCTTCATCTTACTCTAAGGCGATGGCTAGTTCTGAGTCGTTGTGATGGTTAGGGGCTGTGAGTGAAGAGATGGAATCACTCCATCAAAATCAGACATGGGAGCAGGTCAAAGTACCTAAGAGTTAAAAGATTGTCGAAAGTAAATGAGTCTTTAAATGGAAAGAGGGCATTTCTAGTGTTAAGGCAACGAGGTATAAGGCGAGAATTATGGCAAATGGATATACACAACGTGAGGGCATTAACTACAATGAGGTATTCTCTCCTGTGGTAAGACATACTTCTATTTGTGTTTTACTTACCTTAGTTACTTCGCAAGATCTCGAGTTAGAGTAGCTAGATGTGAAAACTGCATTTCTTCATGGAGAGTTGGAGGAACAAATTTACATAAGGCAACTAGAGAGATTTCCTATTCCAAGTAAGGGAGATCACGTTTGCTTATTGAAGAAATCTTTGTATATGCTGAAACAATCTCCTAAGCAGTGGTATAAACGTTTTGATGCTTTCATGGCTAGTCAAGACAATTCAAAAAGTTAGATGAATAGATGTGTCTACTTTAGGAGATTAGAGAATGGTTCTTTGATTTATCTACTCTTATATGTTGATGATGTGCTAATAACAGCTAAGAATATGTCTGATATTGATGTGCGGAAGATGCGGTTAAATGCTAAATTTGAGATGAAAGATTTAGGTGTTGTAGAGAAAATATTGGGTATGGAGATTTTGCATGACAGGATTACAGGAGTTTTACGTCTATCTTGAAGAAATATATTAAGAAGATCGTGGCACGTTTTACTATGCAGTCAGCAAAATCTATAAGTATACCTTTAACAAAGCACTTTAAACTTTCAGATAGATTATCACTGCAGACTGAGGAGGAGGAGGAGCATATGTCCCGTGTTCCTTATTCTAGTGCTGTGGGTAGTATTATGTATGTTATGGTATGCGCTAAGCCTGATATTTTATAAGCTGTGAGCGTGATTAGTCGCTATATGAAGCATCTTGGTAAAGCTCATTGGAAAGCTGTGAAGTGGATCCTCAAATATTTGGAGACAACAAACGTGGGTATAGTGTACCAGATGGACAGTAATGGCAATGAGACCACTAGTTTTATGGATTCGAATCATGCCGGTGACTTAGATGATCGCAGATCTTTAGTAGAATATGTATTTATGCTAGCATGTGGTGTAATTAGTTGGAAAGCGTTCTTACAGAATCACATTGCATTGTCTTCGATTGAAGCAGAGTACATGGCACTGATCTTCGTAGTGAAGGAGGCGATATGGTTACAAAGTTTGCCCTCAAATTTTCGGTTAAAACAGAAAAGTGTGGATATACACTGTGATAACCAATGTGCCATATATTTGGCATATAATCAAGTTTATCACAAGCGAACGAAATATATCAACATTAGGTATCACTTCATCCGAGATGTCTTAGCTAAGGGTAATGTTATTATCAAAAAGATTGCTACAATAGATAACCCAACAGACATGATAACTAAGTATGTTCCTTTGGCTGCTTGAGCTATATTGGCGTCTATAGAGAGTGAGCGCCCATCGGGGCGTTGGGAGAACAGCATGGATAGGCACTATAATGTGGCTTCAAACATCGAGCCAAGATAGAGAATTATTAAATTAATGTCTCGAGTTTGAATTCAAATAACAGTTTGTTAAACCAAATTTTATTGAGAAAGATTTCCTAAACGGTTTAGCAATTGGATGAAGAAGCCCTTCTTTTCTTAGACTCCTTAAAGCTGCACAACGGAGGAAATAAAATAAAGATAGAATAAATAAATAAATAAATAAATAAGTGAGGGTTTTCTATCTTTCTTTTATTGTACGTGCAAAAGAAGGCAGAAGAAGAATCCATATTGGAGAAAAAGAATCAAGGGTGGGGCCTAAAGTCAAAGTTGTGACTTTGGGCACACACACAATACAAAAGGTGTGCTCTTCCAGAAAAGAAAAAGGCAACCCTACAAGAGAAAAAGGAGCCCCACATAGGAGCTGCATGTAGAAGCCACGCAAAGCCTTGAAAAGGAACGTGAAGACTTATGTACGTGGACCAAAAACGAACGCTAGAGTTCTTGATTTTGGTGTACGTAGAGCCTTTTTTTTTTAGCTTGAATGCGTGATAATTTTGTGTAGTAAATTTATATCCAAGTAAGTTATTTATTTATAAACACTTTGGGTTTGGGCTTAAATCTAGATGTGAGACACACTCGTGCGTGTGAGCGATTATAAACTCTGATTCTCCGATTGTAGTGGCTTATTTACTGCTAGCTCTCCCCATGGACTTAGGTACCAATATTCAAACCGAATCACATAAATTTCTAGTATTTATTTCTCTAGTGATTTCGCGTTGACGTAAATTGCAAGATTTTATCGTTTTCGCACATTATATTCCAACATGGTTCACAAGTGGGGTGAGACATTTCGTTCATGGCTCATGGAAGCGAAGTGGAGTAGAAGCGGAGGTGCACCTCCAACACAAGAGTACATCAGCACGTGCATGACGTCTATCACAACACACATCTTAGTCCTTCCAACATCATGCCTCGCAAGCCCCACGACACCATTGCATCAGTTGTGGCCCAAACCCAATTTGCCCCTCACCAAATTGCTCATGGCCATCACTCAGTTGCTCAAGGTGCGCATGACAAAATTTCTAAAATAGAAATTGATTTCTAACCATAAATTGATTTCTCAATTTCTATTTCAGAAATTGAGAAGTTAAAAATTTTAACTTCTGATTTCTTTTTCAAATCTTTCTGTAATAAAAATCTGTTCCAGAAATAGAAAAATCAAATTGCATTACCAAATGGATTTCTGTTCCAAACCTGTTCAGGGGAATAGAGACAGGGAAATAGAGAAGTAGAAATTTTATCATGCGCACTCTCAATGACATCAAAAGCTACCAGGTCAAGTTTCTAATGTTGGATAGCACGCGTCTTGAGGCTATTTGAACTGTTCAGTATGATAGAGCTAAGTCCGGCCGTTGCTCCCTAAGTGGCGCTTGTTCATTGTTGCTCTTATTGTACACCTATGTACACTCTCTTATTTTGTCTCCTTCTTTTTACAATTTTCTCACATTCCAGAAAGAAAAAAGGCAATTGAACTTTGTGCTGCTCTAGCTAAAGGAAAATGCCAAAGCCAACATCGAGGACTCCATCAAATTTGTGCAATTGTTGCTCGACCAGATGAAGAAAGAGTTTGTCCAACACGTCCTCGACAAGAAGCTCTCTGACTTGCTGGAGCCAAGCAGGTGGCTCCACCTTGGTTGCCTGAAAGTGTTCCACACGTTCTTCAACTCCTCCAACCACAACTACTTGGACACAGACATGATCCACGACATCCAGAAAGAACTTGTGGTCCCGCCGTGAGTCCCCAAAATCAAGCCCCTAAGGCCTTTGTCGGAGCAACGGGACCAAAGCCACGGGTGTTCATAGCAAGAGTTGGTCTGGCCAACTCAGCCTCGAATTTTTCCCAAGGAATAGCTTGAGTAGGTTTCAAACGTCTTCCCACAATGGCCCAGTGAAGAGATGGGAAAAGATATACAAGCCATCTAGTTTTAGGTTGTCTTTCCCTTAGTTTTAGCAGTGTTATATGTTTAGAAGTACAAATGGAAGTGCCAAAACTTGGCACAGAATGATATTTAAGTGCCAAAAGTTAGGAAAGTGACACTTAAGTGCCAAAATCGGATCAAAATAGATCACTTAAGTGCTAATCTGGCCAAAATCCTGACGTGGCGATTTTCCGACGAGGTAAGTGCAAAACGACATCGTTTTACACGCTAACATGGCTAAAAAATGTAAAAACAACGTCGTTTTGTCTCTAACGTGATAAAATTTAATATAAAGTTAATTAAATTAAATTTAAAACTAAATATATTTTTTAACATTTAAAACTACAAATTTAAATATTAAAAAAAATGGAGGGAGACGGCTGAGCCCTCACCGCCGTCGCTGCCAGGAAAGGCCGGCGATGAAGGGGGGAGGGTCAATTGGGGCCACCGGCCCCTGGCCAACCAGTGGCGAGGGCTCGCAAGCTCTCGCTGGATCTAGGCGAGGGCCTCGAGCTTTCACGCATCCGGGGCGAGAGTTACGGCCCTTGCCTAGATCTAGCGAGGGCTCACGAGCCCTTGCTGCCGGTCAGCCGAGGGCTAGCGACCCCGGCCGACCCTCCCCCCTCCGTCGTCGGCCCTTCCCGGCGGCGAGGGCACAAGCCCTCGCCAAATCTAGGTGAGGGCTACGACCCTTGCCCAAATCTAGCGAGGGCTCGCGGGCCCTCACCATCGGTCGCCCCAGGGCCGCCCTCCCCCCTCTGTCATTGGCCCTTCCCAGCTACGGCGGAGAGGCGGAGAGGGCTCACAAGATCTCACCACCAATCGGCTGGGGGCCAGCAACCCCAACCGATGCTCCCCCCCCGCCGTCACCAGCCCCTCCCTAGTGACGGCGGGGAGGCAACAGCCATGAGGGCTCAGCCCTTAGCCGCTGCCTCCTCTCCCCCAATTTTAAATATATATATATTATTTTATTAAAATAATAATAATTACTTTATTTTTATAATTTAATTAAATTAATTTTTATATTAAAATTTGAATCTGTTTAAAAATGACGTCGTTTTTGTCTTTGTTCGTTGAGTCGGCATTCCAGTGAGTCACGTAGATGAAAAAAATAATAAAAAGTTGCCATGTCGGATTTCCGGTGGGGTTCATCGAAGATGGGACTTAAGTGTCTCACTTAAAAAAAGAAAATGGCACCTAAGTGTCACTTTTCTAATTTTTGACACTTAAGGGTGCACATGACAAAATTTCTGGAACAAAAATTGATTTCTGGTCAGAAATTAAAAAGTTAAAAATTTTTGTTTTTATTTCTTTTTCAAATTTATTTCTGGAATACAAATTTGTTCCAAAAATAGAAAAATCAAATTGTGTTACCAAACGGATTTCCGTTCGAAACCTGTTTTGGGGAATAGAAAAATAGAGAAATAGAGAAGTAGAAATTTTATCATGCAAGTCCTAAGTGTCCCTCCATGCCAAGTTTTGGCACTTTGGATGTACTTCTTCCTATATGTTTGTCTACTATGGTCAAGATCCAATTAGTATAGGTTTTCCCACTTATATTCCTTTCTAGAATATGTAAAGCATAAATTAATAATGAAACAAGTATGTAAGGTTAGAGTGACATCATAAAATCTATGGGAGAATGGATTTTACAAGGGAAAAGTGCCAAAAAAGTCTTAAACCTTCTTTTTGTGCCGATTTAGTCCTAAACATTTTTTTGATGCCAATTTAGTCCTAAACATTTTTTACGTTTGTGTCAATTAAGTCCTTTCTAGCCAATTTTAGCTGGATTTTGCTGATTGGATGCCAGCCGGCTGACATGGCCTGATCGACGCTAACGTTGACAACTTTTAATAATATTTTAATTTTTTTTTTCTTTTTTTTCTTTTTATTTTTTTTCTTTTTTCCTTCTCCTCTTCTTCCTCCCGTCAGTCGCCAGACCTTGACAAATGGCCAGAGGTGATGGCCAACGAGGTTAAGGTTGACCTCACCGGATCTAGCGAGGATCGAGCCTCCCCCACCCGGTGCGAGGCCGCCCTCAAGGCCTGGGTGGTGAGGGTCAAGCCTCACCCATGGCTAGCGAGGGCGAGCCCTGCTAGCACAACGGGAGGAGGCGGCCTCGGCCATGGACGAGGCTCGACCCTTGCCAGATTCGGCAAGGACAAGCCTCGCCGCCTAGGCCTCGAGGGAGGCCTTGCGCTGGCGGGCGAGGCTCACCCTCGCTGACCATGGGCAAGAGCGAACCTCGGCGCCCAGTGCAAGGCTGCCCTAGTAGCCACTGGCCATCGCCTCTGGCCAGTTGTGAAGGTTTGGCGATCGGCTGGAGGAAGAAGAGGAGAAGAAAAAAAAGAAGAAAAAATCAAAAAAATCAAAAAAATGAAAATCAAAAGAAAAAAATCAAAAATATTAAAGTATTATTAAAAGTTGTCCACGTCAGTGCCGATCAAGTCACGTCAGCCGACCGGCATCCAGTCAGCAAAATACAACCAAAATTGGCCAGAAATGGCTGAATTGGCACAATGTAAAAAGGTTTAGAACTAAATCAGCACAAAAAAAAAAGATTTATGACTAAATCGGCACAAAGACAAAAGATTTAAGACTTTTTTGTCACTTTTCCCGATTTTATAATTAAATCTTTTCCTAGAAAAATAAATCACCATAGAAATTAAATAAGGAACAACAATAAAGAATACCGGAATTTTACGTGAAATGTGATTTGAGTTTGAAATCAACAATTTTCCCAGTTGGATTAGCTGTAGATCTACATTCCTGAGCCTCCTAGCTCTTTAGCATCTCAGCAAGATATCGGAGATACTTATGTAATGTTCTAGGATTTGATTGTATATCCACGACAAGTTTTGCAACTTCTGTGGTGTTCCTTTCTTTTATAATTATAGGGATAAGTGCTGCAGAAGTCTTAAAAGTTGTCATGAAAATGCATTTGAGTCCTAAAACTTGCAAAAAGTGCAATTTAGTCCTAAAACTTGTCAAAATGATTCAATCAAGTCCTAAAACCGACAATGTTAGATTTTCCGTTAAAAATGATGACGTGGCATTTTAAATGATTTTTTTATTTTTTGCGTGGATTTTTTAATTATTTTTTATTCATTTAAAAAAATAGATTTATTCATTTTATCTTATTTTCACCAAAAACTAAAAAAGAAAAAAGAAAAAAAAATTATTTTTAAAAATTGTTTAAAAAAATTAGTCTCCTCTCCCCGCCGCCACCGTCACCATCGCCGCGCCCATCACGGAGGGGCCGGCGACGATCGCCGGCCCTCGGCGGGGGTGGCCGGCCGTCCCCCGGCTAGGGCGAGGCCTCACTGGCCCCAGGCGAGGGCCGACAACCGTCGCTCGCCCTGGGCGAGGCCTCGTAAGCCCTTGCTCGAGGCCGGCGAGGCTCGCCAAATCTAGGCGAGCCTCATCGAGATCTAGCGAGCCTCGCTAGCCCCGAGCGAGGGCTGGCAAGCCTTGCTGGCCCCGAGCAAGGGCTGACTAAGGCGAGTCGTCACCGGCCCTCACGAGCGGCCGGCGACCCTCGCCCAGATCTAGTAAGCCTTGCCGGCCCTAAGCGAGGGCCGATGAGGCCTCAACCAAGGCGAGCGACAGTCGCCGGCTCTCGCCTGGGGCCGACGACCATCGCTGACCCCTCCGGCGATGGGGGGCGGCGGTGAGGGAGAGGAGCCGCTAATTTTTTTTTAAATAAATCTTTTAACTTTTCTTTTTAGTTTTTTGGTGAAAATAAAATAAAATGAATAAATTTAATTGTTTAGTTTTTAAATCTATTTTTTAGATGAATAATAATTAAAAAATCCACCCGGAAAATAAAAAATAATTTAAAATGTCACGTCAGCATTTTTAACGGAAAATGCTGATGACGTCGGTTTTAGGACTCAATTGAAACATTTTGACAAGTTTTATGATTTATTTGCAGTTTTTGCAAGTTTTTGAACTCAAATGCATTTGCGTGACAAGTTATAGGATTTCTGCAGCACTTATCTCACAATTATGTGTAAATTTACATCACATTCATCATATACAAGTCGAGAATTTCGAGGGGAACCCGAGAACACATAAAACACCATATTCATGGTACTTGGCCAGTTCGATGGCTCAATTCCGGACACGTCGAACCTGGGGATCAAAGACTTCAACGGGTGGCCATCAATCTTGCGCCTTAAGCAGTGGCCTACGAGATCTTCATCACCGGGCTTGACTCGGTGCCTCGCCAGCAATCGGGACCCGGGCCGGGGAGGATACATCGGAGGAGGATTCGATTCCGGGATCTGTGAGCCTGAGTTCGCCGGGCGGTCCAACTTAGTATCTTCTTCTAATTGTGCGGCCAACCAGCCGAGAGAGTCCTCCATACCGGAACTTACATGTAAAAGTCCTCTGAACAGCTCTTCATGTTTACGATAGATGTTCTCTCTTCTGACCGAACAAGGAAAGTTCCCACTAATGTAAGCATTTCTCTATTTAATATAAAGAATGTGAGTCCCAATTGGAATTTTTTTTAATAAGACTTCTTCTGTGATATATTCCGGAGATGGGCCGATTTCTATTGCCTTGACTTTCTTACTTAACATCAGGTCGGACTTTGCTCAATGGCTTAAACTTGAGAAATGATTTAATAAAAAATGTAAAAAAATTTCATGGACAGTTCCTCCACGTACTTAAATGCAATGGTATTTGGTGCTTCAATCTTGTTGTTGGCCGTGTGGAAATTGGTACAGCTCCACCTTTTACTACGTCTAAGTTTTGAGAACTTTGGAACCTTCTAGTTGAAATTAAGGTCAAAATAGTAATGGCAACTAGCCATATTATTGAGAGAGAGAGAGAGAGAGAGAGAGAGAGAGAGAGAGAGAGAGAAGAGAAATTAGAATTGTGGGAGATTGGTGAAAATTAGAATTGTCATGTGAAAAGACGAGATCATGAATCAAATGTAATCGAAAAGTAGATGTCATATTCAAGAAAAAGAAAATGAGTGTCGATTGAGAGGGTTCTGGGCATGTTCGACGAAGACCGTCGGATGCTTTAGTGAGGAGATGTGAACAAGGAATGAAAACTGGGTTAATTAAAAACTATGAAATATTTAGGCTTTATGGAGGATCTAATAAAAATTAATGTTTAATAGCATAATAGAACTTATACAATTAAGCCAAAATAAATAGTGGGATAAACCTTGATTTTATTTCTCTACTTGGTTTCCGCCAAACACAATATGAAAGAAGGGGCAACTTGTGTTACCAACCACACACACCCATTGTTGGAATATTCGATTTGAGTAACAGCTATTGCTTGATGACTTAAAAAGAATATAGTAGTTAGTGAAAGGAACCAATAATCGATACCCTCTTAAATATAGATGATAAAAAAGAGTAAGCGTCTGTGGACCCAACGTCCTAATCTCTTTGCACTATTTCACTTTGAACCTCACCGGTCTCAATATTTTCCCACATAAACAGGGATTCAAAGTGACTCCAAGATTAGGAAAACATTCATCATTCTTACTCGATTGATTTGATCTAGGAATTCATTAACTTCTATTGAATCATATCGAGGATTGAGGTTTTCCATTTTGAATTTAACACATTTCAATTAGACTAAGACCGCCTCTTAAGACGGAAAGAAGAGTAGAACTGCAATAACTTTCTCCAAATTCATTGCTGCCAAAACTGAAAGTCCAAACCCTATTTATTCTCCTACTTTAGCTCTTCCTGCTATATGTAGCCCTTGACTATTTCCTAAACTAAGTTCATAAGAAAGACTCTTGTTGCAACCTCTTTTTTTCGACGCTGCAATCAGGTACAGGCGCCGGCGGAGGTTAATGGCTCGGCTGAATTTTATTATGCCCGGACTCTCCAGGTCCACCAATTCACGACTTTAATAGTCTAAGTTTTTAATCTGTAAGTTAATTTTTAAAATGGAGTCGCCACTAATCAATTTGAGGTGGGTCGATTAGAAACCCATGCGAAGGATCGGGAGAAATACTCGCTCCCGCGCAACCAGAGAAATTAGGATCCGGGACTTGATTACACTAGTTAATCACTAATGCCCTTTCGGTACCTAATCTTGTTTAAACCCTAAGGCTTTTTGGATTTTTGAGGGATTTTCCATTCATTTGTGGAGGAAAAACATTTTCTTGTGTCTTTTTCTCATTTTTTGACATAAAAAGCATTTTTTGGATTTTTTTTTTATCTTTTTCTACAAATATAAATCATTTTTTTGCTTTTTCTGACTTTTTTGGCTTTTTGGGGAAAATATGGAGATTTTTTCTTTTTTTGATTTTATGGAAAATAAAATATTTTATATTTTATATTATTAAAATGTTATTATATATTATATAAAAAAACGACCCGGGTCGGATCCGCAGGTTGGGTCCGACCCGGGCCATTCTACTACGACCTGGATGGTCCTGCAACGCAGGCCCGGCCCTAGACTTTTTTTTTTTTTTTAAAAAGCAAATCGCAGCCCAAAAGCGAAATAGGTCCACTTCTCTTAGGCCCGTGCAAATTTGGCCCGCACAACTAAACTCTAGAGGAACCAGGTCATCCGCCCGACCCGACGACCCGACTTCCGGCTGCCCCAAATTTCGCGAAACCCTACTCGAATCCAACCCACTTGATGACCCGTCTTCTTCCCTCGCCGACCCGGCTTTGGAACCCTCAAGATCTGGCGATCTGCGGCGTCGGGGGGGTGGCTGGAATGTCACCGAGCGGTGACTTGACGACGGATGGCAGCTAGGTCCTCAGAAACAACGGCGGCAATGACGACGGGTGACTGCTGGGTTTTCAGGGATGGCAATGGCTCAGCTTGGGGTGAGATATGGTGTAGCGGTGAGGTGTGAAGGCGGTAGCTGTCATTACCTGCTAGCGGCGAGAGTGTGGCACGGCGGCGGTAACAGAAGGTAGCGGCAGTCGGGACGGGGCAGCAACAGCAGGCCCTCAACCTCTAGATTTGGTGTGGCTTAGGCGAATCGATCGCGGCAACGGCATCGGAACGGTGGTGGAGCTGCGATTGCACTGGCGACAACAAATCCCAGATCTGGTTAGATCTAGGCCTTCGCCGGCCCTCCTCGTCGCTTGCACTCTCCCCTCTCTCCCTCTGCTTCCTCCTTCGGCGAGGCTCAGATCCACGGCCGTGAGTCCTCGGACCCCCCTGAAGTCTCTCAGTGGGGTGTCCAAGGGTTGCGACTCGATCCACCTCTCTCTTTACAGGTTCGCTCGCTGACGGCCTCCCCCGATGTCTCTCGGTGGGAGGTCGTTTAAGCTCACAACTCGCCTCCTCTCTCGCTCGCTCTTCGATTCCTCCCCCGAAGTCTCTCAGTGGAAAGATCTCGGAGCTCGCTGTGCTCCTCGCCATTGTCAGGAGAAGCCTATTTATAGGCGAAGGGGCAAGCGGTCGACGGAGCTTCGACCGCCGATCTTCGCAAGTCAAATGGCCTCCGCCGGCCGAACCGACGTCCCATCCGCCACCTGTTCGCCAGCTGCCCCCCACGCGCGTCGCCGTCCGTCCGCTCATCCGGCGTCGCGCCCTTTGCGCGTGTGCTGCAGAGGCAGACGGAGGAAGAAGATGACCCGGTTGGGCCGGGCTGAGGCAGAAATGGGCCTCTCGAGCCCATGAGAGGGCTGCTTCTGCTTCTTTTTCTCTTTTGTGTTTTTTCTGCTTTTCTAAAAAGACAAAATAAAATAAAAATAAAAGAAACCTAATTAAAAATAAATAATTTATGTGTCAACAGCTGCCCCTCTTTAAAGGTGAGTTCGTAGAGATTGCATTCAAAGACAAACCTGATACCTAAATTTTGTCTTTACATATGCAATAGATTATATTTTATTTGGGACATATTGTCCTATGTAGAAAACAAGCAATATAATATTACACATACTAAGACAGATAAGAAGATACCTATAGTTAATTACCGGGAGTGAGTGAGATAGGGTGTGAAGCCCGAGTTTTGGCAAGTATCAAGGCGTCATCTTACCTGTTGATATGGGGAGATTGCTTTTCTAGGATCTGAACCATTCTTCGGTCGCCTGTTAAAGCAATAAGTGATTTGTCTAGGACCCGAACCTTTCTTCGATTGCCTGTTAAAGCAATAAGTTGGTTTGTCTAGGTACCGAACATTGCTTCGGTCGCCTGTTAGAGCAATGAGTTGGTTTGTCTAGGACCCGAACCTTTCTTCGGTCGCCTATGAGAGCAATAAGTTGGTTTGTCTAGGACCCGAACCTTTCTTCGGTCGCCTTGACGGGGAATTGCTTTTCTAGGACCCGAACCTTTCTTCTGTCGCTAGTTAGAGCAATAAGTGGTTTGTCTCGGACCCGAACCATTCTTCGGTCGCCTGTTAAAACAATCAATGATTTGTCTAGGACCCGAACCTTTCTTCGGTCGCTTTGACAGGAGATGCACCAACCTTTCTCAAGTCATCTCATTTGTGGGTGCCTGATTTGTATCGAGGACACCAGTTTGTACCCGACCTTTCTCGGGAGATGCGCCGACCTTTCTCAGGGCATCAATTTGTGGGGTGTCTAACTTTTGTCAAAGACACCAGTTGAAACCCGACCTTTCTCGGGAGAATGCGCCGACCTTTCTCAGAGCATCGATTTGTGGGGTGTCTGACTTCTGTCGAAGACACCAGTTGGAACCCGACCTTTCTCGGGAGGATGCGCCGACCTTTCTCAGGGCATCGATTCTGGAAGATACCTGGACATTCACAGGCATATCAATGAGTACCTGGATATTCACAAGTACTAACCTCAAGGATATTTGGGCATTTGGTTGATCATAGGCAATGGACGGGTACTCGGATGATCACAAGTACGAATTCTTAGGGGATACTTGGACATTCACAAGTATCGAAGGGGTACTTGATAATTGGAAATATTGAGAACATACCTTGGATATTTGTGAAGGTGTCCCACCTCCTAGCAATTGGGAAATATCGAGGGCGTACTTGGGATATTTGTGAAGGTCTCTCACCTCCTAGTAGTGGGAATATCGAGGATGGGTCTCGCATATTCGAAGGTCTCTCACCTCCTGGTAGTTGGAATATCGAGGACGTACCTTGGATTTCATGAAGGTCTCTCACCTCCTGGTAATTGGGAATATTGAGAACGTGCCTTGCATATTCATGAAGATCTCTCACCTCCTGGTAAAGGGGAATATCGAGGACGTACCTGGAATATTCGTGAAGGTCTCTCACCTCCTGGTAATTGGGAATATTGAGGACGTGCCTCGCATATTCATGAAGGTCTCTCACCTCCTGGTAAAGGGGAATATTGAGGACGTACTTGGGATATTCGTGAAGGTCTCTCACCTCTTGGTAATTGGAATATTGAGGACGTACCTGAGATATTCATGAATGTCTCTCACCTCCTGGTAATTGGGAATATCGAGGGCGTACCTGAGATATTCGTGAAGGTCTCTCACCTCCTGGTAATGGGAATATCGAGGGCGTACCTGAGATATTCATGAAGGTCTCTCACCTCTTGGTAATTGGAAATATTGAGGACGTGCCTCGTATATTCATGAAAGTCTCTCACCTCTTGGTAAAGGGGAATATCGAGGACGTACCTTGGATATTCATGAAGGTCTCTAACCTCCTGGTAATTGGGAATATTGAGGACGTACCTTGGATATTCATGAAGGTCTCTCACCTCTTGGTAATGGGAATATCGAGGGCGTGCCCCATATATTCGTGAATGTCTCTCACCTCCTGGATTGCCGCAGACACTTAAAAGGGGTGGAACACCTAGGTAGCCATAGGTGTACAAAGTACTGGAATACTTGGATGAACACAAGTATTTAATGATATGATATGGGACCACTTAGGCAGGTCCAAGTGTCATGATGATAAGAGAACATATCTGGGTAACCGCAGGTGCACAACGCAGTGGAATGCTTGAACAGGTACTAGTATCAATATTTTGAGCATAACTCGAACAAGTCGAGTGTCAGGAAAAGGGAGTATCCGAATGGTGGTAAGTACTCGACGATATGGGAATACCTAGATAGCAGTAGGTATTCAACCATAAAGGAATACTTATTTAGTCGCAAGTATCAATACTTTGGGGACAACTCAAATAGGTCGAGTGTCAGGAAAATGGAGTATCCAAACGGTGGCCAGTACTCAAAGACAATAGGGATACCTAGACAGCAGTAGGTATTCAACAATAAATGGATACTTGGTCGGTCACAAGTATCAATACTCTGGAGACAACTCGAACAGATCAAGTGTCAGGAAAATGGAGTATCCGAACGGTGGTTGGTACTCAAAGACAATGGGGATACCTAGACAGTTGCAGGCACCCAAACTCAAGGGACGACTCGAATAGGTCGAGTGTCAAGATGAGAGTACCTGGACAGTGATAGGTACCTTAAGACAAATGGGGATAGAGATATGCTTACATGACAATATCTCTGATCTCTAAGAGTATGTCTGCTATTTACACAGTATGCACACATGATTGTATGTGTTGGAAATTCATGAGTTCAAATGGGATTAATGCATGATAATTTTGTCAGTTTTGCATCATATGATTTCCACTAGGGAAGATTTTGAAAGACAACCTTAATTTAGAATGTAGATGTCTTGAGCATGCCAAATGAGGGACTTTCAATCTGAAAGAACTTTCCACTCACTCTCATGGAAAAGGCTATCCTGACAATTGATGCAGGATTCATAAGGACCACACTATCTCACTATCATCATGTCAGCAGGGGTCCGAGTATTCTCGCAAACAGTACGACTTTACCAATGTGAGAGGTTTTTGTCGAAACTGTGATGAAGTCTTGGTCAGCGGCTCATCAAAGGGGACCATCAAGGTCGAAGTCGATGGACGAAAATGTTGCACGATCATCTCCGAGTTTACAAGTCAAGAACCCTGCGAAAAGAGATAGAGTAATATTGCTCATACTTCTTCGAGCGATGCTTATGCACATATGAAATCCTACGTTAATTGAAGTGCCCCTAGTCTGAAGAGACTTTTACAATGGGAATGTAACGTAGACTTGGCTCACATGTAAGAGGGTGAGAGTTGGTGACTATCTTGGCATTTGTCACTAGTCTTTCTTGTCAGATGGAGGTTCTATGGACCACAACAACAACTTTTCTTGGCTGTATTTTTGACTGAGGGGCATTGGCCTTGCTTTTACCAAGCATACTGCTTTTTTCATGCCCCTATCTTTTATTCCAGTTCTTCATTCATGGGCATTGACCTTGCTTTTACCAGGTACACTTCTTTTTTATGCCCCTGTTTTTTTCTTGTTGTCGGAGGAACTGGCCTAGGCAAGTTTAATCGAAGCACCGTTATTAGACTCTTGAGTCATCATTTTCAACCGGCGCTCAGGCTATGGCAATAAATTTTGCTTTGTCTCGATGTGAGGGTAAAATTACAGATTCACTTGGGTTGTACAATGAATACAAGTGCGTAGAGAAAGAATTGCTCTTCGTCATTCTAGGGCACTTAAATTAATGCGAGTGTTCATATGCCATAAAGACACCCGAAGATTGATGCAAGTGCGAGCAAGAAAATTTCTATCTCTCTTCTCACTTTGTGATGCTGCTTTGCCTTCGCTCTGCCCCAATGTGGGGTGGTTCTTGATGGGGGTAGGATAGAAATTTCACCAATATATGGGGCTCAATGGGGTGAGCAATGAAATGCCTCTCACTGTTTTGGTTATCGTACCATTCGCGAAAGAACTATTTACCCTGCAATCATGGAATCTTCTGCACTCATCTCACAAGTATATAGATGGGGGACTGTGTGTAGGATATGGCTTGCCTTTCATCATTCTGACACGCCTCATCTAGCATGCTCAATCAATCTTGTATTCTTCACTTAGCTGTCTATTTTAATAATCCTCAGTGGAATCAGTGACTTAGACAGACAAAATCATCATGCAGTATTCATCTAGAAATGACATGCAACATTTTGAAAATGATGGAGTTTGAACTCTTCAAAACAAGTGAATGGGTTTGACTCAAAAAAAGACCCTATTGACAACTTTAGGAGTTAACATAATGGTGTTTCCAAATATGTTAAATTTTGAACATCAAAAGGGTTATTCGCAAATGGGTGTCGATAGTTATCCCTATTAATTAGTGATATGACACATGAAGGATCAACCGGGGTTGGGGATCTAATCGGGCATCTTTGTTTTTGCCCCTGCAAAAGAGAAGATGAAAATTGATCAATCAACATGGCCAAAATTAAAGGTGAATTGAGGCTTGAAGGATCTCTGTCATTTGCTTTGGGCAATACTTGAGACGCCATTTTGCTTGGGAGAGTTTGTCATGCCTCATTGATTTGTTATCTTTGTTTTTGACAGTCAGGTGATCCTAAAGTGAGAGGGGGACACGAAGTCCTATGTCCCTTACTTCGTTAGGTCAATTATTCTCTGAATTGGCTCTTGGATGACATGTCTTTTTACACGAAGCCAGGTGAATTTGATGTGGGTCATTTCCACGTACTAGCTTGGCCAATATTAATTTGCCAAACCTAACCATTGAGTTTGGTTCTTGAGTTGTGATACTCCCTGTTAAATAGGGAAAATACGTCAAAAGCGGGTTCAGGTAGTGGGAGTATTGGAAACGATACCAAATTACCCTTCCCCAGAATTTGTATTGGTTGATTCCTAATGATTTCTGTATACTGATGATAGCCTCTTCGTCTTGGCATAGTTCAATATTTCCTTCAATTGGCCTTCCTCCTTTGTGACCATGTATGCATGATTGTTGGTCGTTGATTCATCTTCAATGCCTTCCTTCTATGGAATTTTTCATTCTGTCTTTAATTATAGCATCATTGGGCAAAAGTCATGTGCCTCAAGCTTCTATGGAATCTGAGATAAAAAAATCTCAAGCTTTCTGATGGCAATTACTCCTTGGAAGAATATGCATCTGGAGTGAAGTTTCTAGATTCCAAAGTCATTGTCTGAATAGGGGCTAGAGATCATTTCAACTGCCTAGATTTTCTCCCTGTTGACAGTAGTCAATTCAAGAGAAGAAATTCCTTTTCTGCACTTCTTAGCTTGTCGAAGCCGGAATGTGACATCCTGAATTTCTCAACTTGTTTTCTACTGAATTAATCGAGCATTTCGTTGATGCGTTTATAGAGCTATTCTTAGAGCCGATCACTCTTGAGATAACTAGACTGTCTGGGTAAGTAATTAAGAAAATTTAAGGCAATAAACTTGAGAGTTCGATCAAGAATCGGCTTCTCGACCGTGCTCATCTTTAGAGGCCATTGCGGCACAGTTAAAAATCGATTTAAGATCAGAGATAGGTCTGTTCGACTGAGATGTATGGCCGATCGTGGGTGACTCCACTAAATTGGAAAATTCTTGTCGACCGACACTAATTTGATTTTACTGTCGTTTTGGTACCTTGTGTCCGTAATTGAATCCTCGAGATTTTCACAACAATCGAGAGTCGCCATTGAGTCGAATGGGTTCATAGTGGTTCGAAGAAAATCGACCACGGGTTATTTGCCTTAAAAAGTTTTGAAAACCACTCGGTAGCCTATGTTACGCTAAAAACGCGCCAAATGGAAATTAACCGTCGATTCAAGTCCGATTTCAGAAATTGAAGGTTCTGTCATGTCACAATAAATTTTAGGATCCACGACTCAGTCTCAGAAGATTTTTCTGACAATAGAGACTTTTTGGGAAAAAGTCAGGTTAGGGCCGTTTTCGTTCAGTTGAAGCCGCGGATTAATTTTGAATGTGAAATTGAGGAGTGTGGGGGATTCTTGGATAAAGAAAATAATCAATTTGATAATGGAAATATCAATTGATTTTGGGAGAGTTATTTGAGAGAAATTTAAGAGGGATTTTGGATGTAATGGCAAGTGGGGACCAAGAAATCTAAGTTGATATTCTCTTGAATTTCTATGAGCCAATTTAAAAGAAATTGGGATTAGGATTTTCTATTTGAGGAAATCCTTTTATTTTTGTGATATTCCCATTTCTTTTCCCTTTGTAGCCAAACACACTTTTTCCCTTTCTCCCCCTTTTTCTTTCTTTCTTTCTTTCTTTTTCTTCTCTCTCATCTCTCCTTCTCTCTCCCCCAACTCTCTCTCTCTCTCACGGTTCGAGCAGAAAGCAAAAGACAAAAATGGAGGCATCCTCGCCAAGGGAAGAAAATCGAAGAAGCTCGCCTGGGACCGGAGCCGCCGCAACGCCGCTTGCGCTCCACCCCTCGTCTCCGCCTCTCTCGCCCCCCCTTTCAGCCGCCGTCGAAGCTCTCCTCCTCCCCCTCTCTGTTTCGTGTGAAGCCCCGACGGAAGCAGCGAGTAGCACTGTTGAAGGAGCAGCAGCCAGCCGCTCGGACGCCGTCGCACCGGAGCTGCCGCGCCGCAGCCCGAGCGACGCCGCATGCTTTGCCTGGCCGCGTGTGCCGCTTTTCCCCTGCAACTCGACCCCTGCAGCTTCTATTCGGTCTCCGTTCAGCCACCGCCGGACCTCCGCCCAGCTCCGATTGACCGCCGTGCAGCCTCCTCGGAGCTCCGCCCATCCTTCCCTACTTTTTCCACCCCCATCCCTCTCTCTTTCCCTCTGTTTTGTAGCTGAACCAGCAATCCTGTTGTGTGGGTTTCCAGCCGGCTTCGGGCCCACTTTGGGTCGTTTTCGGGCCTCGGATCCTTGAGTCGCTTTGGAATGAATCTTTCCTCGTGTCGTCCCCGTCGGATTGATACGCTTTGCACGCGATTCCATTGAGTAATCTAACTAATCCTTGCTTAGTGAGCTAATGACACTTATTGGTTGTTTAGTTTTATTTAATTAGGTTTAGGTTGTTAGATTAGTGTTTATTAGTCAATTGTGATGCAAATTAGATAAATTGAATGTGTATTTGGCAAGTAGACGTGGTCTACTATTTATTGAGGGTAGCCCGGGATTTTTCCCGACCCTAATCGAGCTTCAATTTGATAAGTTGGGCCTAAGTGGAATTTTTGGCATTTAAATATTAATTTTCGAAATTAATTAATTATTTATTTATTTTCCGAAAATTCAACAGATGATGGTAATGAGGAATATTATGCTAATTACCATGGCAAAGTCCATTTATTTAATCAGGCTTTATTTTAAGCTAAATTGAATTTCTTGTATTGTAATATTATTTTTCGAAATTAATTATTTAACTATTTATTTTTCGGAAATTCAACTTGGATGGCTAGCGGCCGGATTTTTATGCTGATGATCGTGGTGTAGCCCGTTTATTTAATTGGGCTTTAATTTGAGCTAAATTGGATTTATTGTAATTAATTATTAATTTTCGAAATTAATTAATTATTTATTTATTTTTCAGAAATTAAAGTTTGGTTAGTCGACGACCGAAATTTCGTGGCGATCGTCGTGGTGAAGTCCGTTTATTTAATGGAGCTTTATTTTGTGTTGAATTGAATTATTTGCAAAGGTTAGGAATTATTCTTTAATTGGAAAATCATTGGTTATTAATTGAAAAATAACCGGGCATTGTTTGATAATGCCAAATCTATTTGAGCGGACTACAGAAAATGTGGGAGTTTATGGAAAGGAAAATATTATATTTTGGCTAAGGCCAGCCGTGTGATCACGCAAGATATTTTATCGAGTATTTTTAATACAAAAAAAAAAAAAAAAAAAAAAAATTAGGCCACGACATTATTTGAATTGAGGAATTTAAATGCACGGCACAATGTCATTGGGCCGTGAGGGATTAATCGTGGGTTAGCTTATAGTTGAAGCAAGATGATTATTGGAAGTTGATGTGATGTGTGTTGTGTTGAAGGAAACCAATGGATCATGAGCAGGTAATGGACTAAGTACTACACAAGTAGAAGATTTCGTGTGAGTTACCTCTAGCGCCTTTTACCATTGCTTATTGTAGTCAAGGGCTAAGTATTACATGGCGACCTGAGCCGCATGGGAATTACCTCTAGCGCCTTGTAGCATTGTAATGCATAGTGAAGGGCTAAGTGCTACGTCTCGTGTGAGTTACCTCTAGCGCCTTATACTATTGCTTTTGTAGTGAAGGACTAGCACGATAGCGAGATTTCGTGTGAGTTACCTCTAGCGCCTTATACTATTGTTATTTGTGGTCAAGGACTAAGTGCCGCGCGATGACGAGACTTTGCGCTGGGGTCACCTCTAGCGCCTTGAACCTAAATATGAGTGGGAATGTAGAATGGGAATGTTGAGATTAATTATCGAGTATAGATGGAATCACAGATATGATTTGATTTGTTTGTCATGGATTGACTGATTGAATTGAATTGGCCGGGAAGGGTCATTGTTGACATGTAATCGACTAGGTCGATTGATCATTATTTTGATCCGATGTTGTGAATTGCCTGATTGAATGGAAATGACTGTGAGTGATCTTGTTGATGTGTAATCGACTGGGTCGATTTGATCGATGCTTCGATCAGTGATGTGATTGCTTGGGTATCTATTTGAACTGTGCTAATATGCAGGTGGCATCTGAGGCCAAGGTAAGTCCTCCGACTCGTGCTGTGCTTAGGCAACCTTGTGGTGTATTGGTTTCCTAATTGAGTCTTAGTGGGGTAGAACTCGCTGAGACGTAGTCTCATCCCGGTTTGGGGAAAACATTTCAAGATCCCGATGAGGAGCTGAGGAGGAGGAATCTAAGAAGGGAACCTTAAGTTGAAACCTGAGGAGGAGGATTTTTTAGAGAAGAAGATAATACCTAGAGGGGCCTTGAGTACGGTCCGGGTGAACTGAGATTTTATCTTCTTTTAGAACTACATATTGATGTGAATAGTTATGAAGTACTCTGGTTTGTGTTTTGTATAAAAGTTTGGTTATAAGTTTCAATATGAAAAATGTGGCCCTGCTTTTCTATCCCATCAATTTATTGTCTGGGGATTATAACTGCTTCCGCATGTACTTAATAAATGAAAGGGTCGGCGATGCATAGTCCTGGGATATTGCATCATATAATCGACCAAATGAGAAGGATATGTGCGTGCCCGCGGATCGGGGCGTGACACGGAAATCCCATTGATGAAACCGCAGCATCTAATTGCTCAGGCACGTTGTGGGGAAAGGATATTGCTCTGACTTGAGAAGGAGTTGGGGAGGAGCGAGGTGGAGAGTATAGAGCTCTTGGGGACGGCTTGATTTCAATCGTATTCTTGTACCTATTACGTCCTATCTTTGGTTTCCTATAAATAGAAAATAGAAGACATCATTTCCAAAATTATATTAAGAGAATAAAACTTATCTTCTTTGAAGTGGCATGATTTTTTATTTGCCCCATTGTCTTCTTGGAAGAGTGTCTTTGAATTCGGTGAGTTCACATGATGCGCTAGCTTCAAATGCCCTCTGTCACAATAAGTCAATGGGGATGGGGATGATATTCTGAGACACAAAATAGATGAGTTAGAAAGAAAAACATGATTTAATAATCTTGTTTTGACGAAAGCTTTTGGCAATAAAACATTTTTTTTGTTTTCAAAACTATATATTTTTTGGGGGAAGAAAGCATGAGGAAGCCCGGCCCTCAGTATTCTTCTTGGATGATAATTTTTTCATGGTTGGATAGCATCATTGGGCAGGTTTGGAGTACCGCATCATGCTCTCAAAACAAAATATTAGAACTGTACAATAGAGTACTTGGAATAGAAAATACAACAGTAGCACACTAGACAAGATAAGAAACATGAAATTATGAAAACAAGTAAAGCCCATGAAAACTCCCGTGTAAAGGAGTGCTTTGATAGTGTTGGTTCTGAAATCAATCGCCTTTGAGTTCCTCGCCTCCAGTAGACTCGAAGTATTCGCCTGAGAGGACCACTTCATTGAAGCTATGGAAGTGCAACCCATGCAACCAATCACGATGCTTGCGAGGTAAAGCCCCTATGAACAGTTTTATCATTTCTTCTTCGGCCAGTTGAGGGTAAGTTTGCATCATAAAAGCCTCCCATCTCCTTGCATACTCTCGGAAATCCTCAATTGGTCTTCTTCTGAAGTGAACCAAGTTCTGACAAGGCACTTCAGTCCCAATCTGGCTTTGATACTGAAGTAGGAATGCAGAAGACAGCTCATTCCAATCTCTCATGAGGTAGATGTCTGGGAGATTAGGCATCCATATCTCTTCAGGGGTCATGATCCTATGAGCGCAATACGGGCTTGATGTATCTTGGTTAGGCCACTGGTTTTCCCACTGCATATCTGTTGTAGTGGTGAATTTTTCTGTTTCAGGGAAGTTGGATTCTCTCGAGATTACCCCATTGCTTTCTTCTTGGTCAAAATTTCCGAATGAGGATGAAGTATTGAAGCTATCCTTATGGTCAGAGGACAAGCTTAGTACTTTGTTAGGATCGTAGCGGATAAAGACGTATGCTTTCTCTTCTGACGGGCCTTCATCCTCGGATGAGAGTATGAAACAGTTATACGATGAATCGTCAGTTTCATTGTCGAAATAACGCTGAAGTCCTTGGGATTGTATTCTAGGGGATGGTAGGCTTCAAAGCTGTATTCTTGGGAATGGTCGAAGCTTTGGTGCGGTGGCTCGTCGGCAGATGCTGCATTGATCTGCTCAGGCTTTCTTTTCTTGGCTTCTGGTCTAGATCTTTTGAGTAGGGCCCTTCGTTTTGCCAGCTCAATTCTGTCAAGGGAAGTGAGAGACATTAGAGTTTCACTGTCTAATTCACTTTCCAGGTTGATAGGGGTTGGTATTATTTGGACCCTAGCTCTTGGAGTAAGCTTGGGGAGTCATCCAGTCGTGCCTCGGTCTTGAATAGGCTCTGTGTCTTTGATCTCGTACAAAGGTTCCTTGCCTTTCCTAGTGGGAAATTTTCCAGTAACAAGGTGTTGTTCAACTACCCATTTATTATGCAAGGCTTCATCGACATGTTCCTCTCCTATCTCAGCGACTAACAACTCCTCGTGCTCCGCGATCATCGGCTCTTTGTAGGGCAAGGTGATGTTAGGGGTGATGTCAATATTATACTCTTGGTGAAAAACATGAATTAGTTCCCTCCAAGTTTTAAGGGGACTAATCTTTCTGACAATGTACCATCGCAAGGCAGAGCCAATCAAGCTTGATTGGTACGATTGAATCATCATTCGGACCAAGTAGGCCTGCAAGTAGGTCTCCAGGCTGGAGGTATCAGCATACTTTTCGCATTCAGGTGCTTTGAGTTTTTTAGGGATCTCAATGCTGGCGTAATTAGACAGGTCCATGGGATTTTGCTCCTGCAGGTGGCTTAACTTTTTCATGATCCTTTCAAACTGTCTATAGTACTGGCTATTTTCTGGCAAATTTGTAGGTGTCATGACGGTGCTTAAGGAAACTACAGAGTTAGGTTCGACTTGAGTGGATTCTATTTGTCTTGAGAGTTGTTGAAGGACAATGGACATCTGTCCTACGCCATCTTCAATGTTAATGAGGCGATTTTGTACATCATTCTGATCGGGCCCTAGTGCATGAGGCCATTCGCGAGCTATTGGTGGCCGGCGATTCATAATTACCTGTTCGTTGCAAAAACAATGAATGAGCACGAAAGTAAACAAAGATTGACCCATGGCAATGGTCTAACTACTTTTTTATTTATCAAAAGAGGATTTATAGACTGCCAACTCCTAACATTTAAAACTTGAAATTGAAATGAAAAAATGAAATACTAGATATTAAACAAAGGTCCCTTAACAATGGGACAAATCGTTCACACTATTAACACTAAGGGACACATGATTGCTAATTTATATGCGACGGGGAGTCTTGCGCTTGCGCAGATGCTTGCTTTCTTGGACTGGCTCTGAGGTGTGTATCCAGTCCATTCCCAAATCCCTCTCCATGAGCTCTGATTGCTCGTGCTGGTTGCTCTCGCTGATTGAGTGACGGACTGATGGCTTCCATTTTGTCGGGATACGATGGTTATGGATGTAGGACATGGAGGCATGGTGGGCTTTTTCTTCTCCCTCGAGCCCTTCAGGTACCATGATCCTTTTGTGATGGCACTTGTCCCAGGTTTCCTGAGCGGTAGAAATTTTGAATGCGTAGTCTCAGCTTGTGTTGAAAAGAACTGAAGAGATCATCCTCTTGAAAGGCAGTGGGATCTCCTGAAATGCTCCATATTGTCGTGCCACCCGATAAGGGTGATAGAGAACGACGTCGGTGAGGCCGAGCAACGGAATTGGGAGACAGCGCTTGTAAGCAAAGCGAGCTCTCTTTTCATGGAACCAACCAGCACACCATTGGAATGCCTCAGGAGCTGGGTCTCTTAGGAAGCTTACCCAATTTAAACAACTTTGATTGGGAATGTATGGTCCTAAAACCATAAATTTTTGTAATGGGTTTTCGAAAGCATTCGTTTTAGATGATCACATGAAGTCTCGAAATTCGTTTAAATGAGAAAAGAATCAGACTTGTAAAATTTCAGGAGAGGCTTGCATGATTTTCTCTGTGTTGTCTTTAAAACGATTAAATGACAAGAATGTTTCAGTTAAAATCATGTTGACATAATTCCCCCCCTCAAGATTTGATCAGCTATCCATGCCATCTTAGGACTTATGGCATTTCTTTGATGGGGGAAGATGATGAGCCCGAAAAAATGCCAGGAGGAAAATCTCACTTTTCTGGGTCATAGGCTGATTTTAGAAACATGCATTCATAAATTCTAGTGGGCAAGGATTATGGTTATCTTCAAGAATTTGTATCATGGTATGGACTTCAGTTCTTAAAAGCCGCGCTAACCCACGCAGCGGGATGATGTCTGTTGATGGTTTGACGAGCTTTTTCTCAAAAGGCATTCTAGTGATGATGATGTATTCTTCTAGGGTTGGGGTTAGCTCAAACCTTCCAAACATAAAAGTAACCATCTTCAGGCACCAGAAATGTGCCATGGCTTGTATGACTTCAGGGCGAACAGTGATTTGGATCAACGATAGGAGATGATTGACTTTGGCCTTCACACGCTCTTGGGCAAACTGATCTAATTGACCCCACCATCTGAAGAGCTTCGCCTTGGGAGTAGGAATGAACTGGATATTGTCTTTCCCCATCATATATAGACTGGGACTTGAAAAACTTATCCTAAATTGCCATGGGCCAAATAAAAAGACTGAGTAAAAGTAAAGAAATTACTTTACTTTCAAAGAAAAATGGCAAGCACAAAGACATGCGCATGGGACGTGCGGCTCGATTTCTAACTGAGAAGGTTTGTGAGATTAAAAGGATATCAGCCCGTCGCAATCTCGCGTTAGCAGCAATCTCGCGTTAGCAGCATACCCTCCTAACCTCGGCTAAGAAATTTGGGGAAAAGAAAGGCAACCTCTACATCGCAGTCTCGCGTTCGAGGTCGTATCTTTCTTAACACCATCCTAGAAATCCTATGGCGGCCCAGGTTCGGCGGCCGAGTTGTGTGTGCCATGTGTAGTGTTTAAAACAGTAAAGCATGCACAACAGTTTATAATCACAAGATAATCTATTTTAAGCAAAATTAAAATAAATTTCTAAGCTTTTGACCTGCATAAAGAAAAAAACCTAAGTCAGTAAAGAATTTAAACAAGACAAAAATGGCCTAAGTCTTCAAAATCCCCACCGGAGTCGCCAAGCACGCCCGCAATCGGGTACGGGCGCCAGCAGAGGTTAATGGCTCGGCTGAATTTAATTATGCTCGGACTCTCCCAAGTCCACCAATTCACGACTTTAATAGTCTAAGTTTTTAATCTGTAAGTTAATTTTTAAAATGGAGTCGCCACTAATCAATTTGAGGTGGGTCGATTAGAAACCCATGCGAAGTATCGGAAGAAATACTCGCTCCTGCGCAACTAGAGAAATTAGGATCGGGGACTTGATTACACTAGTTAATCATTAATGCCCTTTCGGTATCTAATCTTGTTTAAACCCTAAGGCTTTTTGGATTTTTGAGAGATTTTCCATTCATTTGTGGAGGAAAAACATTTTCTTGGGTCTTTTTCTCATTTTTTGACATAAAAAGCATTTTTTGGATTTTTTTAATCTATTTCTGGAAATATAAATCATTTTTTTGGCTTTTTCTGACTTTTTTGGCTTTTTGGGGAAAATATGGAGATTTTTGATTTTATTGATTTTCTGGAAAATAAAATATTTTTTATTTTATATTATTATATATTATATAAAAAAAACGACCCGAGTCGATCCGTAGGTTGGGTCCGACCCGGGCCATTCGCCCAGGACCCGTTGCAGGCCCGGCCCGGGACTTTTTTTTTTTTTTTTTAAAGCAAATCGCAGCCCAAAAGCGAAATAGGCCCACTTCTCTTAGGCTCGTGCAAATTTGGCCCAAAACCCTAGAGGAACCGGGTCATCCGCCCGACTCGACGACCTGACTTCCGACCGCCCCAAATTCGCGAAACCCTACCCGAATCCAACCCACTTGACGACCCGTCTTCTTCCCTCGCCGACCCAGCTCTGGAACCCTCGAGATTTGGCGATTCGCGGCGCCGGGGAGGGGGGGGGTGGCTGGAATGTCACCGAGAGGTGACTCGACGACGGATGGTAGCTAGGGTTCCAGCGACGACGACGGGCGGCTGCTGGGTCCTCAGAAACAATGGCGGTAACGACGATGGGTGACTGCTGGGTGTTTGGGGATGGTAGTGGCCCAGCTTGGGGTGAGATATGGTGCAGCGGTGAGGTGTGAAGGTGGCAGCTGTCATTACCTGCTAGCGGCGAGAGTGTGGCACGGCGGCGGTAACAGAAGGTAGCGGCGGTCGGGACGGGGCAGCAACAGTAGGCCCTCAACCTCCAGATCTGGTGTGGCTTGGGCGAATCGATCGCGGCAACGGCGTTGGTACGGTGGCAGAGCTGCGATTGCACTGGCGACAACAAATCCGAGATCTAGACCTTCGCCGGCCCTCCTCGTCGCTCACGCTCTCCCCTCTCTCCCTCTACTTCCTCCTCCGGCAAGGCTCAGATCCGCGGCCGCGAGTCCTCGGACCCCCCTAAAGTCTCTCAGTGGGGTGTCCAAGGGCTGCGACTCAATCCACCTCTCTCTCTGCAGGTTCGCTTGCCGGTGGCCTCCCCCGAAGTCTCTCGGTGGGAGGTCGTTTAAGCTCACAACCCGCCTCCTCTCTTGCTCGCTCTTCAATTCCTCCCCCAAAGTCTCTCAGTGGGAAGATCTCGGAGCTCGCTGTGCTCCTCGCCATCGTCGGGAGAAGCCTATTTATAGGCAAGGGGGCGAGCGGTTGACGGAGCTTCGACCGCCGATCTTTGCAAGCCGAATGGCCTCCGCTGGCCGAACCGACGTCCCATCCGCCACCTATCCACCAGCTCCCCCCACGCGCGTCGCCATCCGTCCCCTCATCTGGCGTCACGCCCTCTGCGCGTGTGCTGCAGAGGAAGACGGAGGAAGAAGATGACCCGGCTGGGCCGGGCTGAGGCAGAAATGGGCCTCTCGGGCCCATGCGAGGGCTGCTTCTGCTTCTTTTTCTCTTTTGTGTTTTTTCTGCTTTTCTAAAAAGACAAAATAAAATAAAAATAAAAGAAACCTAATTAAAAACAAATAATTTAGGTGTCAACAACTCTTCTCTTTTGTCTTCTTTTCCTTGCTGTTTCCTTAACGAGCAGATGGAAGATCTTATGCGTTGAGGAAAGAAGAGAAGAACACGAGCGAATCACCTGGCTTGAAGACCGGCACGGCATGACCAGCCCCTCTGAACGTCGCAAATGTCAGTCCCTCGTACTCTTGATACCAACCGCTCACCTGCATTTTGCATCAGTTGAGCTTCCCTTTTGGGATATATATCCGAAAAGCTATCGAAGGTACTATAGGATTACCTGCTTTTGGTGATACCAGGGCCTCCATGCCTTGGTGATAGGCAAACCCAAAGAACTTAAGCTGTATCTAGTGGACAGCACTGGGACTCTTCCATCTGTGTCCCCACTGATGCAACCAACCGGGAAAAAAAAATCAAGATAACAAAAAAGTAGAAGGTTCATGAACGTACATTCGTGATCGTGGCAAATTCTGAATATTTTATGTACCTGTAGACCCAAATTCTAAGCCCTGCCGCAATAAGCTTCTTGTATATTGGAATAACAGATGGCTTGGAGTCTTTCCAGTCGTGGAATATTTTAAAGCTGCAATCGGTGCGTCGTCCATCACACGACATAAAGGGTTAGTTTATTTGAAAAGAATAGAAGAGACCATGAAAGTGCAAGATCATTCACTTGGAAAATCGGTGTAAATCTTGAGAGAGAGAGAGAGAGAGAGAGAGAGAGAGAGAGAGAGAGACTTGCAAATGCTCCAATTCTTGAGATGATGACCATCACTCACATGGAGGGCCTTTTGAACGTCAGGCCTGTTGTAGAAAGCTTGTGCATACTTATCCAGGCACGGGTCATAACCACCCATTATCCTGGGCATCTGATTTATATAGTGTAACACACCATGTTAATAAAATGAGAAGAAAACGTCTTATTGGAGAAAACTCACAAGCAGAGGACGCATCGTTCTGTGGTCTTAAACAATTCCAACGACTCACCATTCTTGATGAACGTTTCATCATGACTTGGTATGACTTGTTATCCGAGCTCGCCGAATCACCAATGCACGTCGGGGTATAGAGACTATACACGTCGATCTGATTGTATTGATGAAGTAACTCTTCCACAGCTTCACAGCATTCATTGTTGCTCCTTGTATTATTGCTGGCGAAGTCACATGTCTTTCTGATCACTTTGTGGGTTTCATCAGAGATCACCGCATGGCTCCATGCGTAATCCACTAGTCCCATCTAGTCGTCAGCATCAGATGTTTCAGGATTACCTAACTGCAAATCGCGCGAGCACACAAATTAGATGGACCATCTCTTAAAATTCTCCTTTTAATACATATTCATTGTATATATGTTTTTACAAGTAGCAAAAAGGAATAGATCTTACAAGTTATAATTACTTAATTACCAGAATACCCTTGAGTTTATATGAAGGGAAGGATCCTTGTTCTTGTCGTGGATGAGCTCAGCCAGCTCCGGCACATATTTTCCTGTGGCCAAGCCCCAAAAGTAATTATTGCCTATTTTTTTGCTAATGAAGTCAACAATGTATTTAGACGACGAATACCTGCATAGCTTTCTCCGGCAAAGTAAAAGTCCCGTGTTCGATACGACGGGAACTTTGTGAACCACGCATGGAGGACACTATAAGAATCGTTCGCTGATCAATCAATTTTTACCTTTTAGAAGCCAAAATGAATATATACATCCTGAGGTCTATGTTGAAGTTGATAAGGAAAATCTTGGATGTGCTTTAGTAATGTTAAGGAGTTTAAAGAGGCCATTAGGAAATATGCCATTAAAAATGAGGACATGCAAAGGTCATTAAGAATGAACCAAATAAGTTGAGGGCACTTTATTCTGAAGATTGTGAGTGACTCATTTATGCTCCCAAAGTACAAAAAGGGCATACTTTACAAGTTTAAACCTTCAACCCTATACATTCATGTAATAGAGCTCTTTTTATATGTTCTTCAAGTAAACACTAAATGGTTAGCAAGCAAATATTGTGATAGATTAGGGAATAATCCTACACAGCCAAGTGCTTCAATGAAAAAAATATTGGAGTCTAAGATTGTTTTGAAACTACCGAGGACAATGGTCTACAAAGCTAGCGCTAGAGCAATGAGTATGATCACATGAGAGGAGGACCAATTTTGGATGCTTAGAAGTCATTCCCAAACACCTCTTGATACTTAGGAGCCGGCGTGTAATTAAGACAAAACAATGTCAAGTTTCAATTCAAATTTAAAGGCGTCCACATATGTCGGGACGCATTGAAGAGGTGTTTTCTAAAAGGATATAGGCATTTTATGGCGTTTGACAATTGCCATTTGTCATCAAGATACAAGAGTATATTGCAGCTACAAGCATAGATGACAAAATTCAAATGTTTCACTTTGTATGGGTAGTTGTGGGACAAAAAACATTTAGGACATGACACCGGTTTATTAATATGATTGTAGATGGCCTGGAGATTACAATACTAAAAATGCAAAGTAGTGGAATTTCTTGTTTGACAAGCATAAGGGATTGGTGAAAACATTAGCAAATCTAATACTTGTATCGAAACGTAGATTTTACTTGAGCCATACTCTAGGTTGCATTCCAAAGGAGTGGAACTTAAAAAGTTGGTTTGGAAGGTTGCCATGGCAGCTAGATATTTAATCTTGAGTTGGTAGTGGAAGAGTTGAAGATAGTGATGAGAAAACTTTATGATCGGTTGTTTCACAAGCCTCCAGTGGAGTGCAATGGAGCAATCGCACTTATGAATGAGCTCAAAATGTGGGTTTTGCTTAAATAATTGATGTGAAAGCTTCAATAAAAGTATCATTATGACAAGGGTTAGGGGACAGGCCTATCATCACCACGCTTGAAGCTATATGAGCACAATTCATGGAGAGGATTCATAAGCCAAGGGATTGGAAGGCTAACTGAACAGGGATGATTTTGTCCTGGATTTCATGAGATATTGGAGCTCAAAAAAAAAAAAATCAGCATTATATAGCTGGAATTCGTGAGCAAGTTTCTAATCACTTTTTCCTTAGTAGCGGCATTTGACTGTTACCACTTATGTCCATAATATATCAGCACAGAACTCTGTTCTGTGTCTAGGCTCAAGCAAGAATTCTTGCCCCCTGGAGAACACGTTTGTCCTAGAAACCAGTGCATTGCTCCAACCAATCAAAGTTGCTGGATTTACATGAATTTTAATCAATCTTTCTTTTTTGGCATACAGTTTTTCAATTTATTGATGTGAATAAGTACTAAAGTCCAAATAGATGTTAATATGTACAACTTCTAAAGTCCAAATTTAGCATAAATTTTTTCTGACTTTAACCAACTCAATTTAAGGAAGAAAAATCCAATTCGGTTCATTTATTTCAAGAAAAATAAATGATTTATAAAATATTTTTAAAAAAATGGTCACTTATGTGGCTTACATAATTGAATGAATGAAAAATATTTTCATCTTCTACAAAAATGTTTAGACGTGTATTTTTGTTAGTAATGAAAATATCTTTCATTAATGAATTAAGTTAAGTAACACAGACAATTACTTTTAGAAAAATATTTTTTAAATCATTTATTTTCCACAAAACATATATAGGATTGTAATTTCATTAGTTTTAGCCAAACATATGGCATGCAAAGTGTAAGGCTGTATTTTGTTAACCTTTTCAAACAGTGAATGAAGAGTTGATCAAGTGAATTTATTAAGGTTTTGTCTATTTAACGGAAAACAAATAATTTGGAAAATCTTGTTCAAAAGATTATTGCTTGTTTCGCTTGAAATAATTAGCTAACGAAAAGTGTTTTCATTATTGACAACAATTCATATCTAAACAATTCTGTGGATAATGAAAATATTCTATGTTCATTCATTTTATCACTGAAGCAAGTGATTATTTTTCAAAAATATATTCCCACTCATTTGTTTTCTGCGAAATGAAGACACCCTAATGCAAATTTTTCTTTCTCGGCAAGCATGTTGAAGTCAGTTAAAAGGGAAGGTCGAGTGTGGACTTGTTACCGGCTGGCTTAGAGTAAGAGAAATCAAATTCTACTTTGTGTTGGACAAGCTTGCATTAGCTGAATATTTTGCTGACTTCACTCGGCGGTGGCTCTTCTATATGCATGTACACTTGGTACAACCTTAGAAGTAGAGAGTGAAAGAGTTCAGCTTGGAGAAGGCTTGCAGAGTTAAGCTTGCTACAGTGTGGAGTGTTCTCCGTGTAAAGCCTATGCTTTGAATATTATTCACTCTCTGTATTTGGGTGTTCTTGCTCCAAAGTTATCGAAAGTTTCCATCCCTTTTAATTCCAACTCTCTCTCTCTCTCTGTGAAATGGATCAGATTCAACACAAATTCATTGAAGTCCAAGGCCTCAAGCCCCACGTTGCCGAGATCGGCTCCGGTAAGTTCACTCTGCTCAAAGTTCTATCGTCTCACTCGTACTTGACACACCTGTCAAAGCCTCTTTTATTTATTAAGCATAATCAAGCTACCCCTTTTTTATCGGGGCACTTTGAGTTATTGGGTTTTTTGCTCCAAGACTATCAACCATACATGTTGGAGAGCTTTGAAATGTTTAAACGTATCAAAAGCCATGCCATCCAATGGTAATCTTGACAAATTCTAGGGGTTGACATGAAATTTCAGTAGTTCCAACTACAGTGAGTGATTACTGGATTTATGAGCTAGTTCTTGGCTTTGTGAATCATGTTTTTAGGTCCCAATGTAGTCGTGTTCTTGCATGGATTTCCGGAGATATGGTACTCACGGTGGCACCAAATGGTGGCCGTGGTGGAAGCCAATTTTCGCGCACCAGCGCCTGATTACAAAGGCTACAGGTTGTTTGATCCACCGCTTGAACCTGAAAAGGCCTCCTTCGGTGGCCTTCTTAAAGATCTCGGTGCATTGTTTGATGCCCCGGGCATTGATAAGGTGGTGATTTGGGATAAGTGTAGTACAAATGCAATAACTTTCATATGGTCCTTACTTAAAGGCTATTACTTTTTCTTTTTTTTTTGGTGACCCGGGAAGCGCCGTACAGCCAGCAGCCGGCGGCATAAACCCGGGGCGATCCGCAGAGACCCACCTCCCACGGGCCGTAGGTAAGTCGCGCAAATGACGAGGTGGGGAGTTGAACTCTGGCCTTGCGGGTGGCCAGCGTGCAACTCCACCATCTCTGCCACCAACGGGGTGGGTTACTTTTTTATTTTTTTGAATACCATAATTTCTAAAAAGACGTTTACTTAAGTGCTGTAACATTCAATTGACTACTTTTTTTTTTGGTCGAACAATTGACTACTTGAGTATCATAATTTAAATAAATAAAAAACATTCACCTAAATGCCAGAAATATGACTTGACATGGCTCTTGTAGTGAATGTTTTTGAAAAATTACGGTTCTCAAGTGATTGATTTAAAAGTTCAATGGCACTTCAGTTATTAGAAAAAAAGTTATGACATTCTAGTGAGTATCGTATATAATTTATGACACTAAAATGATGAAAAAAAATTTACAACACTTGAAAGAGTACTGTACGAAAGTTATGACATTTGTGTCATTTTTTTCCTATAAAGATTCTATGATTTTCCCTATTTTCTTTGTTATGCATGGTTGCTGAGAAAATGGATATGATTTAGAAGAAAAAAGGGAGAACCGATCCCTAGTTCATAAGTAGAAAAATTCTTGTGCACCTCTTGTTTGATAACGCCAACGCGGTAGACTAAATAAAACGCAAATCTTGAAGTAGCATGGGCTACTTCTTGTGGTTCTTGGTGTAAGTCTCACCTGATCTCTCAGAGGTTTGTTGGTACTCATGGATCTATGGCTTACCCACCTAAGGTGGGTCTTGTTCTCATAAAAGGGAAAGAAGAATCTTTTCAAGTGTTAGTTGCTTTCTATACTTATTCACCTTGCGTATTTCTTCAAGATAAGTTTTAGAGAACAAAGCCTTCGTAGAGACCGTCTATCAAATGCAGTAATATGTCCAATAGCAGGGTCGCCTGGGAACTCACACGGAATATGTCATTTTGGTTATGAAAAGAGAAAACCTCTAACAGTTCGTCGAGCACAGTTAATGTGGGACACATTTGAAGCCTCATCTTCTTTGCACATATACGCATAATTTGACCTTCAGAGTAATCTGGTGAATTTGCTCCTTCTAGTTTCCTGACGTTCACTATGGAAGTTCTTCTGCTGTGATAGCATCTGTGCACAAGTAGTCCTGTGGTCTTGTACTAAGAGTGAAGCCTTCTTTTGACAAGGTTTGGGTACTGTTAATGCAGGTGTTTCTTACAGCTAAACGCTTCGGATTTTTCCTGCTTACTTGTTTTCCCTCCTCCACCGAGAGAGTGTCGGAGGAATTGTGACCCTGGGAATTCCACACCGCCCTCCTTTTCATCCCATCAAATATCTTGAGCATCTCTCTGAAGGCCTTTACATTTCAAGATGGCAGGGATGCCGCCTATGTAACACTCGTTTTCAAGACCGTTGAATGGTAAAGTGATAGTCATCTGCTTTCGATTTGACATCTCTGAACTTTCTATTTTAGGAACTTGGATGGGCAGAAGCTGATTTTGGGCGCCTCAATGCTAAAACAGTCGTGCGCAATATATACCTACTCTTTTCGAGAAGTGAACTACCAATAGCTGCAGAGAACCAGGAGATAATGGATATAGTCGATCCGTCTACCCCTCTTCCCCTCTTCCCCCTTGGTTTACAGAAGGAGATCTTGAAGAATACAGTTCTCTGTACGGTTCCGCAATACTGGTAATGATATTGCGCTATATGCTTGGTACCATAGACTGCCTGCTGATGATATCCATACTACTTCACCAACAAATTTATAGCTCTATTGTGATGTGGATATCAAGCCATATCGAGGAGGTGGTGCTAGGGACCCATTGTCTATTTCTACTGGTTCGATTACTCGAGTGCGGGCCAAGCAATTCAGGCAAGCTGTTGGCGTCATGGTTTGTGATCTTCGGCGTGGAGATGACCCTGGATCAAATCTTGAAGAATCTTAGAAATCTTTGTGCAATTTGATTATCTAGTCACCAAATATTTGACCAAGTCAAATATATATATATATATATATATATATATATATATTCTTGTTTAGGTATATTCTAGAATATGACGCATTAGATTTCTAGGGTTGGTTTTAGGGTTTGTGTAGCGGCTAGAAGGCCTATATTAAAGACCGACTGAATTTCTTCGGAGGATATATTTTTTTTGGAGAAAAAAAAGTTGAGAGATTCTCTTTGTCGCGACCTCTTTTTTTTTTTTTTTCGGCGCCCGCAATCGGGTATGAGCGCCTAAGGAGGCTAATGGCTCAGCTGAATTTATTAAGCCTGGACTCTCTCAAGTCCACCAATTCACGACTTAATGGTCTGAGTTTTTAACTTTTGTAAATCAATTTTTAAATTAGAGTCGCCACTAATCGATTTGGGGTGGTTAATTAGAAACCCAAGTAAAGTATCGGGAGAAATACTCACTCTGCAAGCAACCGGAGAAATTAGGATCGGGACTTGATTACACTAGTTAATCACTAATGCCCTTTCGGTACCTAATCTTGTTTAAACCCTGAGGTTTTTTGGATGTTCGAGCGATTTTCCATGCATTTTTGGGAGGAAAAACATTTTTTGAGTCATTTTCTAATTTTTTGGACATAAAAGGGATTTTTTGGGGTTTTCGGTATTTTTTTTTGGAAAAATACAAGTCTTTTTGGCTTTTCTGAATTTTTTTTGTTTTTTCATGAATTTTTGGCTTTTTTTGGATTTTTTGGCATTTTTTGGAAAATATGGAATATTTTTTATTTTCGAAAAATAAAATATTTTTAATATTTTTTTCTATTTTTTTGGAAATTAAAACTTTTTTTAATATTTAAAAACATTTTTCGGTTTTCTGGAAATTAAAATATTTTTTATATTTTTTATAAATAAATTATTTTTTATTTTTCTTTTTTTATTAAAATATTACATGATATAATATATAAAAAAAAACGACCCGGCCGGATCCGCCGGTTGGGTCGACCAGTCGGCCGTGGCCGGGCGTTTAGAGACGCCGGCCGGCCCGACGACCCACTCCGCAACCCGCTCCCCGGTGAAACCCTACCCGGATCCGACCCGAACCCCGACCCGGTTTCGCCGCCCCCAAACTACGGAGAAACCCTACCCGACTCGTAGCCCCGGGTCCGACCCACCGACCCGAGGCCGCGACCGGAAAATCGAGAACCCTAGGGTTCTCGATTCGCGGCGCCCGAAGAGGGGAAGGCCGAGGTGCGCGGTGGCGGCAGCCGGCGACGCGGCGACGACGGTCAGAGCTTCGAGCAGAAATGGGTATGGCGTGGGCAGGATCTATCGTCACCTACTCTCAGCGTCGGCACGGCTTGTGGCAAGGCGCGAGGGCGACAATACGGTTTGACGGCGTCGGGACTGGTGCTCGGCCACAGCAATGGCGGCGGCCTGGCTCAGTGCGACTCGGCACGGCGGATTTCCAGATCTGCGCCTAGATCTCGACCCTCTCTCCTCCGGATCTTCTCTCGCTCAACTCCTTTCGCTCGGATCTCACCTTCTTTGCTTCTCAACCTGACCGTCTTCGCGAATCCAGAACTCCTTCGCCTCTTCCGACCTCGCTTCTCTCTCACTCAGGCCAGATCCGCGCCTCCACCGGCCGGATCTGACCTTCTCGGACTCGCTTGCCGGCGGCCTCCCCCGAAGTCTCTCAGTGGGAGGTTAGCCGAGCTCACGACCCAAGTTCTCTCTTGCTCGCTCTTCGACTTTTCCCCCGAAGTCTCTCAGTGGGAAGATCTCAGAACTCGCTCCCCTCTTTGTCGTCGACATCGGGGGCTATTTATAGGCGAGGGGGTGGCCGGTCGACGGAACCTCGACCGCCGGTCCCCTTCGTGCACCAAGCGGCCTTCGACGGCCAAACCGGTGTCCCATCTGACGCCAGCTGCTCCCCGCACGTCCTTATCGACGCCAGCCGCCCCCTGCTCCACGTGCGCTACTGTTCCTCCACTTTGCTCCGGCGTCGCGCGCGTCCTTCTCTCCGACGCGTGCTGCTTATCTGGTTTGGGGAAGAAGACAGGGGAGGAAGAAGACAAGGAGAAGGGGCCGGGCTTAGCCACGCGGCTAGGCCTCGCGGGCCTGCGCGAAGGAAAAGAGAGGAAAAGAGGGGAGGGGCTGCTTTTTTTGCTTTTCATTTGTTGTTTTTTTTTCTTTTTATTATCTACTTATCCGAAAAGACAAAATTAAAAACTTAATTAATAAAAATAATTAAAATTGAGGTGTCAACAGCTGCCCCTCTTTGAAGGTGAGCTCGCAGAGGTTGCAATCAAAGACAGACTGATGCCTCAATTTTATCCATACATGCGTAGCAGATTATATTTTATTTGGGACCTATTATTTTATGTAGGAAAAGAGCAATATAACTTTACATATACTAAGACAGATAAGAAGATAGCTGTAGTTACTTACCAGGAGTGAGTGAGATAGGGTGTGAACCCCGAGTTTGGCAAGTATCAAGGCGTCATCTTACCTAGTGATATGAGGAGGTTGCTGTTAGAGCAATCAATGATTTGTCTAGGACCCAAACCTTTCTTCGGTCGCCTTGACGGGAAATTGCTCCTCCAGGATTCAAAACGATTCTTCAGTCGCCTATTAGAGCAATCAGTGGTTTGTCTCGGACCCGAACCATTCTTCGGTTGCCGTGACAGGGAATTGCTTCTCCAGGACCCGAACCATTCTTCGGTCGCCTGTTAAAACAATCAATGATTTGTCTAGGACCCGAACCTTTCTTCGGTCGCCTTGACGGGAAATTGCTTCTCCAGAACCCGAACCATTCTTCGGTCGCCTGTTAAAACAATCAATGATTTGTCTAGGACCCGAACCTTTCTTCGGTCGCCTTGACGGGAGATTGCTCCTTCAAGACCCGAACCATTCTTCGGTCGCCTGTTGGAGTAATCAGTGGTTTGTCTCGGACCCGAACCATTCTTCGGTCGCCGTGACAGGAAGTTGCTTCTCCAGGACCCGAACCATTCTTCGGTCGCCTGTTAAAACAATCCATGATTTGTCTAGGACCCGAACCTTTCTTCGGTCACCTTGACGGGAGATGCACTAACCTTTCTCAGGGCATCTCATTTGTGGGTGCCTGATTTGTATCGAGGACACCAGTTGGTACCCGACCTTTCTCGGGAGATGCACCAACCTTTCTCAAAGCATCTGTTTTGCTGGGGTGTCTGACTTCTGTCAAAGACACTAGTTGGAACCCGACCTTTCTCGAGAGGATGCGCTGACCTTTCTCAGGGAATCGATTTGTGGGGTGTCTGACTTCTGTAGAAGGCACCAGTTGGAACCCGACCTTTCTCGGGAGGATGCGCCGACCATTCTCAGGGCATCGATTTATGGGGTGTCTGACTTCTGTCGAAGGCACCAGTTGGAACCCGACCTTTCTCGGGAGGATGCGCCGAGCTTTCTCAGGGCATCGATTTGTGGGGTGTCTGACTTCTGTCGAAGATACCAGTTTGAACCCGACCTTTCTCGGGAGGATGCGCCGACTTTTCTCAGGGCATCGACTTGTGGAAGATACCTGGACATTCACAGGCATATCAATGAGTACCTGGATATTCACAAGTACTAACCTGAAGGATATTTGGGCCTTTGTCGGCATCAAAAAGGGGCATTTGACTGATCATAGGCAATGGATGGGTACTTGGATGATCACAAGTGTGAACTCTTGGAGGATACCTAGACGTTTGCAAGTATCGAAGGGATACCTGGACGATCACAGGTACAAACTCTTAGGGGATACCTGGATGATCACAAGTATCGAAAGGGGTACCTGGACGATTACAGGTACAAACTCTTGGGGGATACCTAGATGATCACAAGTATCGAAGGGGGTACCTGGACGATCACAGGTACAAACTCTTTGGGGATACCTGGATGATCACAAGTATCGAATGGGTACCTGGACGATCACAGGTAAAAACTCTTGGTGCATGGAATATCGAGGATGTACCTGAGATATTCGTGTGGAAATATCGAGGATGGGTCTTGCATATACGTGAATGTCTCTCACCTGCTGGTATTTGGAATATCGAGGGCGTACCTGAGATATTCGTGAAGGTCTCTCACCTCCCGGTAATTGGGAATATCAAGGATGTACCGAGATATTCGTGAAGGTCTCTCACCTCCTGGTAATTGGGAATATCAAGGATGTACCTTGGATATTCATGAAGGTCTCTCACCTCCTGGTAATTGGGAATATCGAGAGCATACCTGAGATATTCGTGAAGGTCTCTCACCTCCTGGTAAGTAGGAATTTCAAGGATGTACCTTGGATATTCATGAAGGTCTCTCACCTCCTAGTAATTGGGAATATCGAGGGCGTACCTGGGATATTTGTGAAGGTCTCTCACCTGCTGGTATTTGGAATATCGAGGGCGTACCTGAGATATTCGTGAAGGTCTCTCACCTCCTGGTAATTGGGAATATAAAGGATGTACCTGAGATATTCATGAAGGTCTCTCACCTCCTGGTAATTGGGAATATCAAGGATGTACCTTGGATATTCATGAAGGTCTCTCACCTCTGGTAATTGGGAATATCGAGGGCGTACCTGAGATATTCGTGAAGGTCTCTCATCTCCTGGTAATTGGGAATATCAAGGATGTACCTTGGATATTCATGAAGATCTCTCACCTCCTAGTAATTGGGAATATCGAGGGCGTACCTGGGATATTTGTGAAGGTCTCTCACCTCCTGGTAATTGGGAATATCAAGGATGTACCTTGGATATTCATGAAGGTCTCCAACCTTCTGGTAGTTGGGAATATCGAGGGCGTAGCTGAGATATTCATGAAGGTCTCTCACCTCCTGGTAATTGGGAATATTGAGGACGTACTTGGGATATTCGTGAAGGTCTCTCACCTCCTGGTAATTGGGAATATCGAGGACGTACCTGGGATATTCGTGAAGGTCTCTCACCTCCTGGTAATTGGGAATATCGAGAGCGTACCTGAGATATTCGTGAAGGTCTCTCACCTCCTGGTAATTGGGAATATCGAGGGCGTACCTGGGATATTTGTGAAGGTCTCTCACCTCCTGGTAATTGGGAATATCAAGGATGTACCTTGGATATTCATGAAGGTCTCTCACCTTCTGGTAGTTGGGAATATCGAGGGCGTACCTGAGATATTCGTGAAGGTCTCTCACCTCCTGGTAATTGGGAATATCGAGGACGTACTTGGGATATTCGTGAAGGTCTCTCACCTCCTGGTAATTGGGAATATCGAGGACGTACCTGGGATATTCGTGAAGGTCTCTCACCTCCTAGTAATTGGGAATATCGATGGCGTACCTGAGATATTCGTGAAGGTCTCTCACCTCCTGGTAATTGGGAATATCGAGGGCGTACCTGAGATATTCGTGAAGGTCTCTCACCTCCTGGTAATTGGGAATATCAAGGATGTACCTTGGATATTCATGAAGGTCTCTCACCTCCTGATAATTGGGAATATCGAGGGCGTACCTGAGATATTCATGAAGGTCTCTCACCTCCTGGTAATTTTGAATATCGAGGGCGTACCTGAGATATTCGTAAAGGTCTCTCACCTCCTGGTAATTGGGAATATCAAGGATGTACCTTGGATATTCATGAAGGTCTCTCACCTCCTGGTAATTGGGAATATCGAGGGCATACCTAAGATATTCGTGAAGGTCTCTCACCTCATGGTAAAGGGGAATTTGAATGTAGCACGAGGCTTACCTGGATTGCCACAGGTACTTAAAAGGGGTGGAACACCTGGATAGCCACAGGTGTACAAAGTACTGGAATACTTGGATGAACACAAGTATTTAATGATACAACTTGGGACCACTCAGTTGGTCCAAGTGTAAGGAAGCATACCTGGGTAGGCGCTGGCACACAAAGCAGTGGAATGCTTGAACAGCTGCTATATTTGGGGACAACTTGGGTAAGTTAAGTGTCATGAAATGGGGATACCTAGACAGTAGTAGGTATTCCAAGAGATACTTGGTCAGTCACAAGTATCAATACTCTGGGGACAACTCGAACAGGTCGAGTGTCAGGAAAATGGAGTATCCGAACGGTGACCGGTACTCAAAGACAATAGGGATACCTAGATAGCAGTAGGTATTTAACAATGAAGGGATACTTGGTTAGTCACAAGTATCAATACTCTGGGGACAACTCAAATAGGTTGAGTGTTAGGAAAAAGGAGTATCCGGACGGTGGCCGGTACTCAAAGACAATGGGGATACCTAGACAACAGTAGGTAGTCAACGATAAAGGGATACTTGGTCAATCACAAGTATCAATATTCTGGGGACAACTCAAACAGGTCGAGTGTCAGGAAAATGGAGTATCCGAATGGTGACCGGTACTCAAAGACAATGGGGATACCTAGACAACAGTAGGCACCCAAATTCAAAGGACAACTCAAATAGGTTGAATGTCAATAAGAGAGTACCTGGACAGTGATAGGTACTTTAAGACAAATGGGGATAGAGATATGCTTTCCTAGCAATATCTCTGATCTCTAAGAGTATGTCTGCTATTTGCACAATATGCACACATGATCGTATATGCTGTAAATTCATGAGTTCAAATGAGATTCATGCATGATAATTTTGTCAGTTCTGCATCTTTCGATTTCCATTGGGGAAGATTTTGAAAGACAACCTTCATTTAGAATGTAGATGTCTTGAGCATGCCAGATGAGGGACTTTCAGTCTAAAAGGACTTTCCGCTCACTCTCATGGAAAAGGCTATCCTGACCATTGATGCAGGATTTATAAGGACCACACTATCTCACTGTCATCATGTCAACAGGGGTCCGAGTATTCTCGCAAACAGTACGACTTTACCAATGTGAGAGGTCTTTGTTGAAACTGTGATGAAGTCTTGGTCAGTGGTTCATCGAAGGGGACCATCAAGGTTGAAGCTGATGGACGAAAATGTTGCACGATCATCTCCGGGTTTACAAGTCAAGAACCCTGCAAAAAGAGATAGAGTAATCTTGATCGTACTTCTTCGAGCGATGCTTATAGACATATGAAATCCTACGTTAATTGAAGTGCCCCTAGTCTGAAGAGACTTTTACAATGGGTTGCAACATAGACTTGGCTCACACGTAAGAGGGTGAGAGTTGGTGACTGTCTTAGCATTTGTCACTAGTCTTTCTTGTCTGATGGAGGTTCTATGGACCACAACAGCAACTTTTTCTTGGCTGTATTTTTGACTGGGGGGCATTGGCCTTGTTTTTACCAGGCACACTGCTTTTTCTGTGCCCCTATTTTTTATTCAAGTTCTTCTTTTATGGGCATTGACCTTGCTTTTACCAGGTACACTGCTTTTTTATGCCCCTGCTTTTTCATTCTTGTTGCTTGAGAGCTGATCTTGGCAAGCTTAATCGAAGCACCGTTATTAGACTCTTGAGTCTTCATCTTCAACTGGCACTTAGGCTATAATAACTTCTGCTTTGTCTTACTATGAGGGTAAAATTACAGACTCACTTGGGTTGTACAATGAATACAAGTGCGTAAAGAAAGAATTGCTCTTCATGACTCTAGGGCACTTAAATTAACGCGAGTGTTCATATGCAATAAAGACACTCGAAGATTGATGTAAGTGCAAGCAAGAAAATTTCTATCCCCTTTCTCACCTTGTGATGCTGACTTGTTTTCGACTTGCCCCAGTGTGGGGTGGTTCTTTGACGGGGATATGAGAGAAGCTTCACCAGTGTATGGGGTTTAATGGGGTGAGCAATCAAATGCCTCTTACTGTTTTGGCCATCGTACCATTCGCGAGAGAACTCTTTACCCTGCAGCCATGGAATCTTCTACACTCATCTCACAAGTGTATAGATGGGGGACTGTGTGTAGGATATGCCTTGCCTTTCATCATTCTGACACGCCTCATCCAGCATGCTCAATTAATCTTGTATTCTTCACTTAGCTGTCTATTCTAATAATCCTCAGTGGAATCAATGACTTAGACAGATGAAATCATCATGCAGAATTCATCTAGAAATGACATGCAGCATTTTTAAATGTAATGGAGTTTGTACTCTCAGAACGAATGAATGGTTTTGGCTCACAAAAGACCTTTTTGGTAGCTTTAAGGGTCAACATAATAGTATTGTTAAATTTTGAACATCAAGAGGGTTATTTACAAAAGGGTGTTCACAAATGGGTGTCGATGGTCGCCCCTATTGATTAGGGATATGACACATGAATGATCAGCCAAGGATTGAGAATCTGATCGGGCATCTCTACTTTTGCTCCTGCAGAAGAGAAGATGTACAAGTAGATCAATTAGTCTGGCCGAAATCAAATGTGAGTTGAGGCCTGAAGGATCTCTGTCATTTGCTTTGACAATTACTCAGGACGCCATTTCGTTTGGGAGAGTTTGTCATGCCTCTCATTGATTTGTTATCTTTGTTTTTGACAGTCAGGTAATCCTGCAACAAACAATAGAGAATGTGTTAGTCATGAACTCCTTGAAGAGTCGAATAACTGGAATTGATACAACTTTACCCTTCATTGGTTTGTAGATGATTGGGTGAACCTGAAGTGAGAGGGGGACATGAAGTCCTATGTCTCTTGCTTCGTAAGGTCAATTATTCTCTGAATTGGCCCCTGGATGACATGTCTTTTTACACGAAGCCAGGTAAATTTGATGTAGGTCATTTCCATGTACTAGCTTGGCCAATATTGATTTGCCTAACCATCAAATTTGGCTCTTGAATCCTGGATCTTCCTGCCAATAGGGGGAATATGTCAAAAGTGAATTCAAAGAGGGGGGAGTATTGGAAACGATACCGAATTACTCTTCTCCAAAGTTTGTGTTTGCTGACTCCGGATGATGTTTGAATGTCGATGACAGCCTTTTCGTCTTGGCATAGTTTGACATTTCTTTCAATTGGCCTTCCTCACTTGTGACCATGTATGCATGATTGCTGGTCGTTGATTCATCTTCAACGCCTTCCTTCTGTGGAATTTCTCCTTATGTCTTTAACTATAGCATCATTGGGCAAAAGTCATGTACCTCAAGCTTCTATGGAATCTCGAGATGGACAATCAAAACCTCCAATTCTCGATGGCAATTACTTCTTGCGAGAGCATGCGTCGAATAGGAAGTCGGTTTCTAGGTCCTCATTTTGAATAGGGGCTAGAGACTACTTCAACTGTCTGGATTTCTTCCCTGTTGACAGTAGCCAATTCAAAGAAAGAGAAGAGATCCCTTCCTTATGCTTCTGGGCTTGTTGAAGCTGGAAGTTCCATTAATGAAACCATAGCATCTGGTTGCTTAGGCACATTGTGGGGAAAGGATATTGCTTTGGCTTGTAAAGGAGTTGGGCAAGAGCAAGGTGGAGTGCATAGAGCTCTTGGGAACGGCTTGATTCCAACCGTATGCCTGTACTTATTGCGTCCCATCTTTCATTTCCTAATGTGCTTGCTTCAAACGCCCCCTGTCACACTAAGTCAAAGGGGACGGGAAGAATCTTCTAAGACATGAAGTGAGTGAGTCAGAAAGACAAACATGATTAAATTAATCATCTTATTTTAACAAAAGCTTTTGAGTGATGAAATATTTTTATTTTCAAAATACGTCTTTGGGGGAAAAAAAGCATGAGGAAGCCCAGCCCTCAGTATTCTCCTTGGATGATATTTTCTTTTCATGGTTGGATAACATCACTAGGCAGGTTTGGAGTAATGCCTCATGCTTTCAAAACAAAATATTAGAATTGTACATTAGAGTACTTGAATGGAAAATACAACAATAGCACACTAGACAAGATGAGAAACATGAAATTATAAAAACAAGTAAAACTCATGAAAACCCTTGTGTAAAGGAGTGCTTTGATAGTGTTGGTTTTGAAATCAAGCGCCTTTGAGTTCCTCACCTCCAGTAGACTCGAAGTATTCACATGAGAGGACCACTTCATTGAAGCTATGGAAATGCAACCCATACAACCAACAACGATGCTTGCGAGGTAAAGCCCGTATGAATAGCTTTATCATCTTTTCTTCGACCAGCTGAGGGTAAGTCTTCATCATAAAAGCCTCCCACCTCCTTGCATATGCTCGGAAATCCTCCATTGGTCTTCTTCTGAAGTGAACTAAGTTCTGACAAGGAACTTCAGTTCCAATCTGGCTTTGATACTGAAGCAGGAATGCAGAAGACAGCTCATTCCAATCTCTCATGAGGTAGATATCTGCTGTGATAAACCATTGTAATGCAGATCCCGTAAGACTCTCTTGGAAGGCCTGAGTTGTGAATGACATCGGGCCATAGTACCGACTCATTTCAGCATGGAGGTACTGTAAGTGGGCCACGAGGCAAGTCGTGCCGTTATACTTGCGGAGATTAGGTATCCACATCTCTCCAGGGGTCATGATCCTATGAGTGCAAGACAGGCTTGATGTATCTTGGTTAGGCCACTGGTTTTCCCACTGCATATCCGTTGTAGTGGTGAATTTTTCTGTTTCAAGGAAGTTAGATTCTACCGAGATTATCCCATTACTTTCTTCTTGGTCAAGATTTCCAAACGAGGATGAAGTATTGAAGCTATTCTCATGGTCAGAGGATGAGCTCAATACTTCGTTAGGATCGTAGCGGATAAAGACGTATGATTCTTCTCCTAACGGGCCTTCATCCCCAGATGAGAGTAGGAAACAGTTATACGATGAATCGTCAGTTTCATTGCTGAAATAACGTTGGAAGTCTTTGGGATTGTACTCTAGAGGATGGTAGCCTTCAAAGCTATATTCTTGGGAATGCTCGAAGCTTTGGTGCGGTGGCTCGTCGGCAAATGCTGAATTGATCTGCTTAGGCTTTCTTTTCTTGGCCCCTGGTCTAGATCTTTTGAGTAGGGCCCTTCGTTTTGCCAGCTTGATTCTGTCAGGAGAAGTGAAAGACATTAGAGTTTCACTGTCTGATTCACTTTCCAGGTTGATAGGGGTTGGTATTCTTTGGACCCTAGCTCTTGGAGTAAGCTTGGGGAGTTGTCCAGTCGTGCCCCGCCTCTTGAACGTGCTCGTGCCTTTGATCTCGTACAAAGGCTCCTTGCCTTTCCTAGTGGGAAAATTTTCCAGTAACAGGGTGTTGTTCAGTTGCCCATTTATTATGCAAGGCTTCATCAACATACTGCTCTCCTACCTCAGCGACTAACGACTCCTCGTGTTCCGCGATCATCGACTCTTCGTAGGGCAGGGTGATGTCAAGATTATACTCTTGGTGAAAAACATGAATTAGTTCCCTACAGGTTTTAAGGGGACTAATCTTCCTGATAATGTACCATGGCAAGGCAGGGCCAGTCAAGCTTGATTGGTACGATTGAATCATCCTTCGAACCAGTTAGGCTTGCAAGTAGGTCTTTGGGCGGGAGGTATCAGCATACCTTTCGCATTCAAGTGCTTTGAGTTTTTCAAGGATCTCAATGCGGTGTAATAAGACAGGTCCATGGGATTCTGCTCCTGCAGCTCGCTTAACTTTTTCATGATCCTTTCGAACTATCTATGGTACTGGGCGGGAGGTATCAGCATACCTTTCGCATTCAAGTGCTTTGAGTTTTTCAAGGATCTCAATGCCGGTGTAATAAGACAGGTCCATGGGATTCTGCTCCTGCAGCTCGCTTAACTTTTTCATGATCCTTTCGAACTATCTATGGTACTGGCTATTTTCTGGCAAATTTGCAGGTGTCATGACGGTGTTTGAGGCAACTATAGAGTTGGGCTCAGCTTGAGTGGATTTCATTTGTCTTGAGAGTTGTTGAAGGACAATGGACATCTGTCTTACGCCGTCTTCAATGTTAATAAGGCGATTTTGTACATCATTCTAATCGGGCCCTATTGCATGAGGCCATTCGCGGGTGATTGGTGGCCGGCGATTCATAATTACCTGCTCGCGGCGAAAATAATGAATGAACACGAAAGTAAATAAAGATTGACCCATGGCAATGGTCTAACTGCTTTTTATTTATCAAAAGAGGATTTGTAGACTGCCAACTCCTAATATTTAAAACTTGAAATTGAAATGACATAATGAAATATTAGATATTAAACGAAAATCCCTAAACAATTGGACAAAACTTTCACACTATTTACACTAAGGGGCACATGATTGCCAATTTATATGCGACGGGGAGCCTTGCTCTTGCGAGGACGTCTGCTTCCTTGGGCTGGCTCTGAGGTGTGCATCCAGTCCATTCCCAAATCCCTCTCCATGAGCTCTGCTTGCTCGTGCGGGTTGCTCTCTCTGATTGAGTGAGGGATTAATGGCTTCCATATTGTCGGGATGCAATGGTTGTGGATGTAGGACATGGAGGCGTGGTGGGCTTTTTCTTCTCCCTCAAGCCCTTCAGGTACCACGATCCTTTTGCGATGGCACTTGTCCCGTGTTTCCTCGCAATAGAAATTTCGATTGCATAGTCACGGCTTGTGTTGAAAAGAACTGGAGGGATCATCCTCTTGAAAGGCGGTGGGATCTCCTGAAGGGCTCCATATTGTCGTGCTACCCGATACGGGTAATAGGGAATGGCGCCGGTGAGGCCGAGCAATGGAATTGGGCGGGTGCGTATGAAAGCAAAGCGAGCTCTCTTTTCATGGAACCAACCAGCACACCATTGGAATGCCTCAGGAGCTGGGTTTCTTAGGAGGTCAACCCAATTTAAACAGCTTTGATTGGGAATGTATGGTCCTAAAACCATAAATTTTTGCAACGAATTTTGAAAGCATTTGTTTCAGACGATCGCATGAAGTCTCGAAATTCGCTTAGGTGAGAAAAAAACCAGACTTGTAAAATTTCAGGAGAGGCTCGCATGATTTTCTATGAGTTGTCTTTAAAACGATTAAAGGACAAGAATGTGTTAGTTAAAATCATGTTGACATAATTCCCCCCTCTCAAGATTTGATCAACTATCCATGCCATCTTAGGACTTATGGCATTTCTTTGATGGGGAAAAATGATGAGCCCGAAAAAAGCCAGGAGGAAAATCTCACTTTTTCGGGTCATAGGCTGATTTTGAAAACATGCATTCACGAATTCTAAAGGGCATACATTATGGTTGTTTTCAAGAATTTGCCTCATGACATGGATTTCAGTTCCTAAAAGTCGCGCCAACCCGCGCCATGGGAGGGCATCTGTTGATGGTTTGACGAGCTTTTTCTCAAGAGGCATTCCAGTGATAATGCTGTATTCTTCCAGGGTTGGGGTTAGCTCAAACCTACCGAATATAAAAGTAACTGTCTTCGGGCACCAGAAATGTGCCATGGCTTGTATGACTTCAGGGCGAACAGTGATTTGGATCAACAATAGGAGATGACCGACTTTGGCCTTTACACGCTCTTGGGCAAACTGATCTAATTGACCCCACCATCTGAAGAGCTCTGCCTTAGGAGTAGGAATGAACTGGATATCGTCTTTCCCCATCGCATATAAACTGGGACTTGAAAAGCTTATCCTAAATTGCCATGGGCCAAATAAAAAGACTGAGTAAAAGTAAAGAAATTACTTTTGCTTTTTAAAGAAAAATGGCAAGCACAAAGACATGCGCGTGAGACGTGCGGCTTGATTTCTAACTCGGAAGGCTTGATGAAATTAAAAGGGTATCCGCCCGTTGCAGTCTCGCGTTCGCAGCATACCCCCTTAACCTCGGCTAAGAAATTCGGGGAAAAGAAAGGCAACCTCTACATCGCAGTCTCGCGTTCGAGGTCGTATCTTTCTTAACACCATCCTAGAAATCCTATGGCGGCCCAGGTCCGGCAGCCGGGTTGTGTGTGCCATGTGTAGTGTTTAAAACAGTAAAGCATGCACAACAGTTTATAATCACAAAAACATTTTATTTTAACAGAATAAAAAAACTTTAAGCTATTACCCTGCATAAAGGAAAAAAAACCAAGTCAGCAAAGCATTTAAACAAAGATAAAATGCCATAAGTCCTCAAAGTCCCCAGCGGAGTCGCCAAGCTGTCGCGACCTCTCTTTTTTTTTGCGCCCGCAATCGGGTACGAGCGCCTAAGGAGGCTAATGGCTAATGCCCATAAAATGCCATAAGTCCTCAAATGTACAAGTCTTTTTGGCTTTTCTGAATTTTTTTTGCTTTTTCATGAATTTTTTGCTTTTTTTTGGATTTTTTGGCATTTTTTGGAAAATATGGAATATTTTTGATTTTTCGAAAAATAAAATATTTTTAATATTTTTTTTGATTTTTTTGGAAATTAAAACATTTTTTAATATTTAAAAACATTTTTCGGTTTTCTGGAAATTAAAATATTTTTAATATTTTTTATAAATAAATTATTTTTTATTTTTCTTTTTTTATTAAAATATTACATAATATAATATATAAAAAAAACCGACCCGGCCGGATCCGCTGGTTGGGTCCGACCGGTCAGCCCAAAACGCAGACGGGCCCGACTTTTTTTTAAAAAAAAAAAAACGACACCGTGGCCGGGCGTTTAGAGACGCCCGGCCCGCCCGACGACCCAGCTCCCGCAACCCGCTCCCCGGTGAAACCCTACCCGGATCGGGACCCGAACCCCGACCCGGTTTCCGCCGCCCCAAACTACGGAGAAACCCTACCCGACTCGTAGCCCCGGGTTCGACCCACTGACCCGAGGCCGCGACCCGGAAAATCGAGAACCCTAGGGTTCTCGATTCGTGGCGCCGAAGAGGGGAAGGCTGAGGTGTGCGATGGCGACAGCAGCGACGGCGGCGACGACGGTCAGAGCTTCGAGCAGAAATGGGTATGGCGTGGGCAGGATCTATCGTCACCTGCTCTCGGTGTCGGCACGGCGGCACGGCTTGTGGCGATGACGGCGACCCTTAAACCTGGACGACGTCGGGAAAAACAGCAACGGCGAGGCGCGAGGGCGACAATACGGTTTGACGGCGTCGGGACTGGTGCTCGGCCACAGCGATGGCGGCGGCCTGGCTCAGGGCGACTCGGCACGGCGGATTTCCAGATCTGCGCCCAGATCTCGACCCTCTCTCCTCCGGATCTTCTCTCGCTCAGCTCCTTCCGCTCGGATCTCACCTTCTTCGCTTCTCAGCCCGACCCTCTTCGCGAATCCAGAACTCCTTCGCCTCTTCCGACCTCGCTTCTCTCTCACTCAGGCCAGATCCGCGCCTCCACCGGCCGGATCTGACCTACTCGAACTCGCTCGCCGGCGGCCTCCCCCGAAGTCTCTCAGTGGGAGGTTAGCCGAGCTCACGACCCAAGTTCTCTCTTGCTCGCTCTTCGATTTTTCCCCCGAAGTCTCTTAGTGGGAAGATCTCAGAACTCGCTCCCCTCTTCGTCGTCGACATCGGGGGCTATTTATAGGCGAAGGGGTGGCCGGTCGACGGAACCCCGACCGCCGGTCCCCTTCGTGCACCGAGCGGCCTTCGACGGCCAAACCGGTGTCCCATCCGACGGCAGCTGCTCCCCACACGTCCTTATCCGACGCCAGCCGCCCCCTGCTCCACGTGCGTGACTGTTCCTCCACTTTGCTCCGGCGTCGCGGGCGTCCTTCTCTTCGGCGCGTGCTGCTTATCTGGTTTGGGGAAGAAGACAAGGGAGGAAGAAGACAAGGAGAAGGAGCCGGGATTAGCCACGCGGCTGGGCCTCGCGGGCCTGCGCGAAGGAAAAGAGAGGAAAAGAGGGGAGGGGCTGCTTTTTTTTCTTTTCTTTTGTTTTCTTTTGTTGTTTTTTTTCTTTTTATTATCTACTTATCCGAAAAGACAAAATTAAAAACTTAATTAATAAAACTAATTAAAATTGAGGTGTCAACACTCTTCTACTGCTCTTTTGAGGACTTGACCTTATCAAGATTCCCTTGTGACGATGATTCGACTTATCGAGCGAGATAGCGAATTCTTTCGCTCTAGCGTCTATAACGTTGGTTGGTTAACACACGTTTGTCAATATGTCACGTTCATACCGAGGTTGCCAATCATAGGTTTGATTGGAGTTTGAGGTTCACAATTCGCACCATTTGGGTCTTCGTAGAATAACATTTCCACAATGATTCACTTCATTTGGTATCAGAGCTTGCTTCTACAAGGTCTATTTATCTTTAATTTTCTGTTTATATTCAGCAATTTGAGATTTATTGAGCTAGGGTTTCGATTCTAGCCAATTTAGGGATCCGATTACTTTTGTGCTTTCATACGTAGTTGTTTGATGTTAGTTTTAATTTTTTTTCCTAGCATCTTAAATTGTATCTGAGTTCGGAAAAAAAAAAAAAAAAAGAAAGAGAAATTTTGTCAAAAAAAAAAGAAGAGAAAGAAAACACACAAAAAAAGTGCCTAAGAGAAAAAACAAAAACAGAGTCGGCAAAAAAAAAAAATTGCCGAACAAAAAAAAAATCAAAAAGGCGACTCGTTTGTTAGTAGACCGAATTGAAACAAAATTAGTAGTGATTTGCATTTCAATTGAAATTTCGAAAGTTGTACTTGTTAGTTTGAAATTATTACTTGCTAAAACAAAATCAATAGTGATCTAATCTTGTTTGATTAGTTTGATTGATTGTCGTGAGGAGGTTGAGAGATGGGTTTTGAGTCCAATAAAGAGCTCGTAAAAAGAGAATACGAGAGGGAAAATGCAAGAGTGTGTAAGCTTAATTGAGAGTGGAAAAAGCCTAGACTTGAGTTAAATAGAAGGTAAGGATTTTTGTGACTAAGGTTTACTTGTGGGTTTAAAATATATCGCGTGAAGAAAGCGTGAATCAAAGGGAGGTTGACTCTATAAGAAGCGATGAAGCGCTTATGGAAAGCATCCATAAATTAAGGGCCGTAATGGAGGAGCTTAGTGGCCGAATGATGGGGAATGGCATGAGGGTTGATGGTGACCAAGAGCTACCCCGAGGAAGGCCACAACATCGGTGAGATGCCTCTAGAACACGACATAGAAGACAACGGCATTATGATGATGATGAGGCCGACATGGAGGATGATCGAGATGCTCGATTTGAAAGGTGGAATGGAGCCCGAGGGTTTAGACATCGAGAAGATAATGGACTTGACAATATCAAGATGAAGATTCCTTCTTTCCTGGGGAAGAATGATCCCGATGCATATCTAGAATAGGAGAAACGCATGGAGATGGTATTTGATTGCCAATGATACTCCGAGCTCAAAAAGGTAAAAATTGATTGATAAGTGTCAAAAATTACCGAAAATGAAGGGCTAAAATCTTTGGCTGTGTTTAATTGTATGGATTTCTATATATGATATGACTGGATATAATAAGATTTCTTCATATCCTATCCATTATTTGGTGAATTACAGATTGAAAATAAGTTATATTTACATAATATTATATGCATTATTTGGTATAACAACACATCAATATAAATAAATATAAAAGTTCACAAACAGAGATGGTGAAAATCTCCCATGACACTCGTGCCAACTTTATTTTATGTCTTTTCTCCCCTCTTTCCTTAATTATTTTCCTTTTTTCTATTTTTTCCCTTCCATCATTCTCTAATAAATTTTTAGTAAATAGTAAACTTTAGTAATATACATAAAATTCTAAAATATGTTATCAATATAAATATATATTTATATTAAAATTATATTATAAGATATAACTAAATTCGAATACTTAAATAAAATTAAGATTAAATTAAAATAGCTGAATTGTAATTTTTTGTAATTTTGAATTTCTTATACTAGAATTCAAATATTTTTTACATTGAAATATAATTTTAATTTTATTAATTTAAGAAGCTTATTATTTGAGAAAAATAACTTTTCTAGTATGGATAGTGGAGACTCTACCCACTTTTATCACACCTACTCCATGAGATAAGTTTATCCAAGCTATATCCCTATTATATTCGATTTTATCATGTCTTAAATAGGCACCAAACGTAGCCTTTGAGTATTATCTCATAATATATATAGTAAGGATATCCAACTGGATCGGATCTACTCAAAAACAAGACTGGTCCACCTGAAAAATAGGTTCAGGAATCGATCCCCATTGAAACTAGTCTAGGAACAGGTTTCCAAAATTTGGAGTTGGTTTGAATAGGCCTGATTCTTGGTTTTGAGTGAGTACCCACTCGAGAACTAGATTGACTAGACCTGTTTTGGAATTGATTTGGGAACTGGTTTTATAAGCCTAAAAGTCTAAAACCCTATCTTTTTTCCCCTGATTTCTAACCTTGAGTGAGTACCCACTCAAGAACTAGATTGACTAGACCTGTTTTGGAATTGATTTGGGAACTGGTTTCATAAGCCCAAAAGTCTAAAACCCTATCTTTTTCCCCCTGATTTCTAACCTCAGAACTGCGTTTTCCTTTTTGCAACGCACTTTTCCTTCATCATTCCTCTTCCTTGCTCACTTCCTTCCCTCACCAACTCACGGTTGCATAGTCCATTGCCGGCTCACGGTTGTGACGATGTTGCATATCCAAAAGAGAAAAGGACGCGGTGTTCTTAGGTGTAAAGAAAAAAATGAAAACAAAAATCTAAAATCTCTCTTTCAAAAAATGCTCACTTTTTCTTAGATGTTTTGTTTGTCGTCTCTCATGTTTTGTTTGTCGTCTTGTCGTCTCTCTCTCCATGACGAGAGAGAGAGAGAGAGAGAGAGAGAGAGAGAGAGAGAGAGAGAGAGAGAGAGAGAGAGAGAGGGGAGATTAATTTTGTTGCAATGAGTTTGAACTTCCAAGGTCCTACAAGCATGATTCATGTGAAAGTGCTAATGTGAGAGATGAAATTCAGAGAATTACTTTTTTCACATATTAATGTAAAATTCAAAGCCGTATAAAATATCAGGTGGTTGTAAAACAGGTACTAGTAGAAATAGGGTAGATCCTGAAATCAGATCCAAAAAAGTGGGTAGGTTCCAAAATAGAATTTAGTGCAAATGGGGTAGGGTATGGGGTCCAAAAAAGAGGAATCAATTATAACATTGTCGGGGATAGGGTAGATTAATTTTGTTGCAATGAGTTTGAACTTCCAAGGTCCTACAAACATGATTCATGTGAAAGTGTTGATGTGAGAGATGAAATTCAGAGGAGGGTAGGTTCCAAAATAGAATTTAGTGCAAATGGGGTAAGGTATCGGGTCCAAAAAAGAGGAATCAATTATAACATTGTCGAGGATATGGTTAGGTCTAAAACCTACCTACCCTGGATCTGATCGCCCCTAATATGTAGACCACATTTTAAGTTTTACTTTTTTTCTTACCAAGTATGGGAATAATGTGCATAATTGAAGTGATTTGTTACTATAATTCGTAAGATATTAGGATGTTTATTCTATTATTTTACCAATTAAGTAAGTCTCCCTCACTTACCCCATTAGATGATGTTTTACATAAAACAATGGATTGAGTTGTGTGTAGTAAGTTGTTATCAAAGGCACTTAATGACATTTTAGAACTCAATGTGGCTATTAACAAAACCTTAAGCCTATTATATCAAAATAATCACATATTAAGAATCTCCTAGACTCATACTAGGAACCACATCAAAGCACAACTTCCAAATACATATCGCAATGCATATGACTTGTCAAGAAAAGAGGTAGTTTGTATGGTCTCGAATTTCCATCGGCAGTGATGATTTCCGGAAGAGTTACCAATCTAGTTCCAAACCTAGTGTATGGATGTCAACTCAGTCTAAATTTTTCAATTTTTGCTAGTGTAGTTTTAAATTTTTGTGTGAAATATCAATGCAGCCGGAAATGATTGGACATTGAAGAAGTGATGGGGATAATTACATTGCATGTGAAGTGCCAACGAGGATAAGGCGTAGAGCTTTAAAACAATTACCTTGCACTGGAATAGACATCAAATGACAGTTTATACTATTATTGTGCTTATCATGTATTGCATGGATAGGTCATTATCTTAAAATGTGAATAGGTTTTCTCCAACTCCTCGGCTTTACCTCGGTCGGAGCCTGCCTAGGGTGCCGTAGAAGGATTCGTTTCCAACTGGTGATATATAAAACGATGGGAAAAGGATAGGACCAGAAAGCAAATTACAAAACTAATTTCGTCTTCGTGCACAGTTTCCAGTCAAGTCATTGTCGTTTCGTTTGCAAGGAGCTTGCCAACAAGCTTTTGGCTTCGCGTATCCCGTGAATCATGCTAAGCACAAAGGGGGTGAGCCTGAGCCACTACTGTCGTTTCAAATTTAAATGAATCGGATCGTTTGACTGAAGTTTTTAATTACACGGATCGAACGTGAGCAGTCGAAGTCTGTTGGTGTCACTGATTCGGTCACATCGATAAACAATGCAGGCATAACATTGAATTTAATCCGTCAAGTCAAAAGCAGGTCATACCTAGTAATTGGGTTAGTAACTCTCTCTATGCTCTTTTGGATCTGTTGTGTGCAGATATTACTACTGTAACAGCTTTAAACGTCACTTAGTAATGCATTTCTGCTTCTCTTTTTTTATTTATTTAAAAAAAGCAGGTCATATTTTAGTCACACGAATGAAAATTCAAACACGGAAGCTTTCGCCATTGCTCCGATCACTTTGGCTGTATCCGGCCATGTTCTTGGTGATCGATCAGCGGGTCGCCGATGGCGTCTAGACTGGGCTGCGTGCCAATGTTTCAGTATCAATTATTTCTCCACTTGCACGCGCACATAAAATAAATTCATCAGTCGTAATCTGCCGCTACTACAAACGATGACTGACGTGCGACCGGGTTCAGATGAACCTAGCTGCTTAGGCAAATCCATCATTCTACTAGGGACCAAACGAGGGATCGCGGGATCATAAGCAATCTGACCCGAGCCAATTCAAAATCTGGAATTTCCCAACCTTAAATTACGTGAAAGTGCAACCAATTCCTATGATCGACGAGAACCAAATGAACTGACAAACTGATTGTCGGGGTATTTCTGATTGGTCAAAGCTCAAGGATATATTTCCCTGTAATACCTTTAACCACAATTCGATATTTGATATTTATTAAGACGAGATGTGATCTATAGCAATTCCGAATAGAAGTCTCAACGAACCACAAGGAACGTTTATGCTTTGTCAGAATTTAATCAACAACAAAGTGCATAACACTTTGCCGGAACTTAATTGATGTTAAAGTGAGATGATAGAGAGATACCGCATTGGAATTTAATTGACGGAGAAGGTTTATGTAGCATATTGAGTGGGATAAGAGTTTGCTAGAAGTAGAAATGTAAGTCTGTCAATATGAGCCTCGATAGATGCAAATAATTGACCATTGCCAACCATAAAAGGTCTACAAGACCATAGTGTTTTCATATTCATTGGTCGTTTTATGCCTATATAAGGCAATGTTTGTAAATGTTAAGGGGTAGAACTCATTCTCCCAAAAAATAATATTGTGTGGTTTGTCATGAATTCCTAAAACTCTTTCCTCTTTTCTTTTTTGCTTGGTATGATTTTTTAAAACTAGGGATATTCTGATTGATCATGGTAGTATGCTTTGCACTTGCTACAATGTGGAACCTATGCATCATAATTCTGCTATCCTAAAATTTTTTATGATATGAGTCACAAAAATGAAAACGAATCTATTGGCTAATAGACAGTCCTTATTTTGAGGCTGTAGAAGGGCCGTGTGTGTGGGATAGAATACTTGTCACAAATTTTATTTTCATTTTCCCTGACTTGTATCATAAGCCAATTTCCTTTGGGGAGGACTATAGTCACACGACCCTCTTAATCATAGTGAACTGTAGCTTGTACTCAATCTAGGTTTTGATAGAGAAAGCCCATCACTCTAACTTAGGAATTTGCCCCAACTTGGCATTCCATAAGTTCCACTAATATTCTGACAAGCTCTCATAAGTCATCCAAAAGATAAGGGCCGTCTAAATTAAATATGGAAGTTGCTCCAGACATGGAAGAAGTAAAGAAGCCCCTTGAAGCCCTCAGGTAGCAGTGTCCAGAAAGAAGCACTTTTGATCCTCCTAACATCATATCCAGCTCTTATTAGTCTTTAGAGATATAGGTACCGAATATCATGAAGCTTTAAAAGTTGAAAGACTCATAAGAGAATATCAAGACAAAAGGATGAAGATTACTCAAATAGTTTGGATGATGATGAGCCAAAGTATGATTTGTGAAGAAGTTGAAAGAACATGTGGAAAAGCCCGAAGACAAGAGATCTGAAGCATTTGAAGCTCCACGTGAAGATGAAGAAAAAATTGACCTACGCACTTTTTATGACATTGTTCATGTAGTGATTGGTATTGTTCATAGCATTGTAGCGTATTGTTTGGCACTATAATAGACTGTAGTATAGCGTATTCGTAGTTCATACCATATTTCTATAGCGACTTAGTCACTACAATGGCTTGTACCTAGAAAATCACACCGACACGTTTAATGTGTAAATTTCACATAATTTTGAAGATAGAACTAAAAACAACAGTTGAAATTTTTGACTAGCACTAAGTTGTATAGGCTGTAGAAAGCCATGTAGAATTCCTCAACCACCAAATCTTGTACTTGGTTCTATTGGTAAAATTACCTAAAAATTCTTGAACTTATTGTAATTATGTCAGTTTAGTCGTAAACCATTTTTATTGCCAATAGAGTCCTAAACCTTTTGCATTTGTGCTAATTCAGTCAATTAGATCAATTTTTGACCAGAAATTGTTGACATGGATACTAGTGCAGTCGGTGCTAATATGGATAATTTTTTTATAAATATTTAATATTTTATAAAAATCTATTATTTCTATATTATTTATTTTATTTTCTTTCTCTTTCCTTTTTTTCCCCCTTTTTTACTCTAGCCATCTACTGGCCAGAGGCGAGGGCCTGTTAATCAACTTCTTAGACCACTATGCCTACCAAGGCTTGACCTTGCCATTCTAAGGCAGGTCGGCCTTGCTAGTGGCTAGGCAAGGTCCACCTCTCCGACCCTCACCTCTGGCTAGTCATTGAGGCCTAGTGACTAGCTAGAGGAAGAAGGAAAGGAAACAGGAAAAAAAGAAAGAGAAATAAAAGAAAGAAAAGGAAAAGAATAAATAAATAAATAGATATTGAAAATTTATCAAAAATTCTCTATGTCAGAATTGATTGCACCATGTAGGATGACTTGCGTTTATGTTAGCAATTTCCAATCAAAATTGGCTGAATGGATTTAATTGATAAAAAATAGGATTTGGAATTGAATTGGCATAATTGTAACAAATTTACAACTTTTTTTTTTGGGGGGTAATTTTCTCTCATTTTTTAGCTTATGAAAGTCTACCAAGAAAAAGAAAAGAAAAAAACAACCAATAAAAGAGATTGTTCTTTGGCTGAGCGAGCTTATCTAATCTACCTACCTCATAGAAAAAGGGTTTGCCCCACTAGGACTATGACTCCACAGAAGAGCTTGTTCAACCTATCTACCTCATAGAAAGAGTTTGCCCCACTGATTCTTCTACTATGGTCATGATTCACATTTTGACATGACAGTTCCGAAAACGAATCAACTCAAAGCCATGAATAAATAAACCTCATAGGTTCGTGCAATCTCCCATTCAAAGAAGCTAGCCAAATTCTTCTCAACAAAATTTTCATGGAGTCCCAAAAATCATCATTTCAATCTCTTGTCAATACGATAAAAAGAGATATACTTTCTGTCATGGGCTCACACTCATTCCTTTCCCCTTCACCATATGATACCACATGGCTAGCAATGATTCCTGATCCTCACCGACATGAACGTCCCATGTTCGAGGGTTGTCTTAATTCGGTGCTTCAGAATCAGAATGAAGAAGGCTTTTGGGGATATCATGATTATGATAGACATGAAATGCCTGGTGGAGTGGAGTGTCTTGCTTCGACCCTTGTTTGCATGACCGTGCTCAAAAAGTGGCATGCCGGTTCACCTTTGATAGAGAAAGGTACTGTGTGCTTCACTTCCAATCAAAAATGATTTTTCTTTATTAACACCAACTATGGCCATTGCAAATGTGATTTTTCTCTGGGATAAAATATATTTTGGTGTGTAGATTACTAATCAAAACTCCACACTTAACTTTCAAATAAACACACAATTTTCAATCCCCTTTCATCAGGCCACTCAACTATATTTTAACTTTCAATCTAGTGATTTGTGCACTTTTCGACACATAAAATCTAATTCTGCTTATAGACAAAATAAAGTCAAGTGATGATTAAAGAAATTCAAACTTAGGCCAACACAGACATGATATTTCCAACAATAAGAAAGCTTATGAAAGATGTTGCAAGTAACTATTGGCATTCGTTTCCTTACAGAAATGCAACAGTCATATAATTCTTCACCTACTCTTTTCCAATACTTCTCGATTTTTCACGTTGCAGGACTAAAGTTCATTCACAAAAATGCGGAATTACTTCTTTCAAGATACACGCACGGAAAGTTTTCTCGTTGGATTGCTATTGTCTTGCCTGGAATGGTTGAATTGGCACGTGCTAGCAGTTTGGAGGTCGTATTCCCCGAAAGCGTAGACCGTGCTCTAGCAGATTTATTCATCAATCGACGACAAATTCTCGAAAGGTAATTCTAATACTTTCCTTTTTATTGGTCAAAAGATATCATACACTTCTTTTTTTGGTAAAAGTTCAAAAATAGTCAGAGCCTCAAATCTTAAAATTAAATATGACAAGTACCGACAACTCCTATGTTTCTTCCACTTGAGATGCTAGGGGTTTCGCCATTTTGCAGGGAAGAACTTGTGGACAAGAATCAATATTGCCCGTTGTTGTCGTATCTTGAGGCATTGCCTTCGACATACAAAATCAGCCATGAAACCATATTGAAGCATCTGGACAGTGACGGTTCTTTATTTCAATCACCCTCTGCAACATCACGTACATACCTATCCACCGGGAACGAAGCATGCCTGGCTTATCTTCAATCTCTTGCTTCGAATTGTGCTTCTAGTGGCAGTAAGGGAACTCTATGTCCAAGAGATTTTTAGATGCTTTTGGAGTATATCATTCTTGTTTCCCTGACTAATGTCATTTCACGAAAATACTATTTATCACTTTCGGAAAAGAGAATAAGGCAATTGTAGTTATAGACTGGTTGTGGTTAACTTGAGTTGATGAAAATGTCGTATATCAGGAGTATCAAAAATATGTCGCTCTATAGAAGGTATGACAAAGGATGCATTAACTTCATTGCGATCTTTTTTGTTTCTTTTAGCTTGACTTTTGTGACGGCCTCAAAGAGGAAGCCATTCGCACATAGGAACAAAACCAAAGACTTTGATAATTAAGCGGTTCATTTCTGTAGTCCTCGTAAGAGCGACTGAAAGCTAAACAAATGAAAGCTGATTTTATGAGAGTAGGGTAATCATAGGATACGCCGAAGATTTTATAAAAACTGATTTATCCATTGTTAATTTGGAAATTGGTTTATCGAATGCATATATTTGTCTTTTCTACCAATCATGACCCTCCAATATCTTTTGGCTTTTCTTGATGATTGAAGCAGTTCCATCTCTCTATCCCGTGGATGAAGATCTTACAAAACTTTCCCTGGTTCATCAACTGGTAAGATTAGGGTTGACCGAGTATTTCGACAGGGAGAACGATGAAATTTTGGCAAAAATCTATCGGTTAGTAAAAAATTCCTAATCTCTCTGTTTTTTTTTTTTTAAATAGAAAATCTCCTAGGCCCATCCCTACAAAGCTAGGAAAATTAACAAAAAATTCCTAAACCTCTTGTACTTGTGATAATTTAGTCCAAAATATTTTGACGATTTCCCAATTTAGTTTTAAATCTTTTCACGATTTATCAATTTAGTCATTCTATTTAATTTTGATTAGAAATCGCTCCTAGTGACAATTTTTTAAAAAGAAGATTATGAATTTTATTATGAATTTTTTTCTTTTTTTTCCAAGCCGAAAACTGACAAGGGCTGGCAACCCTTGTTTGGTATAGGTGAGTCTTTGTGCCCTTGCTGGCCATAGGGGAGGGGGTTGGCCTTCTCGTAGATCCAAGTGAGTGCTGCAACGCCGTAGCCAAGCTATGAATGAGGTTTATGGCCCTTGCTTAGTCTAGGGGAGGGTTTGCGGCCTTCGCTTGGATTTGGGCAAGGGTTTGAAACCCTCACCTGTGGCCGGTGAGGGCATAGAGGCCCACATCCAGACAAGGCAAGGGCCATGACACCCTTGGCCAAACCATGCTAGGATTGCCAACCCAGAATTAGGGGGAAAAAAAAAAGAAAAGGAAAGAACAAAAAAAAAAAATAAGCAAGAAAGAAAATTTTCAAAATTATTAAAATTTTTTAAACAATTTTAAAATTGATCACATTAGAACCTATCGTACCACATCAAACATTCAGCCTTGACTAGACTATTGTACCAATAATTTCCAACTAAAATTTTGGGCAAATTGACTAAATTAGTAAATCGTCAAAAGACTTATGACTAAATTGACAAATCGTCAAAATATTTACAATCAAATTGACACAATTGAAATATTTAAGATTAAATTGGCATAAGTACAATAGGTATATGATCTTTTTGGTAATTTCCACGACAAAGTTGTACACTAGTTTCTATGTTTTAGTAGCAATCACTTTTGAGGCCACCGAAATTGTCCATATGAAATCTTTAACTAACTCAAGCATATCAACATATCTTTTTTCAGGAACTACAAGCATGAAAAAGAAATCACAAAATCAATTCATTCGATCGCTGCGGAGCTATACAAAGATTGTTTGGAGTTCTGGCTTTTGCGCATGCATGGTTATAGGGTATCACCATGTATGAGCTGCGAGCTTTATAAGTTCCTCAATTGGTTCCTTTTCCTTTGGGTCATTCACTGATGATCTTTTTAAGTGGTTCAATTAATTTCAATTAAATTTTGCATTTTGCAGCTAGCTTTTGTTGGGTTCTCAATCATGAAGAAGTTCGAGATCACATTGAAAAGCATTATGAATACTTCTCGAGCGTGCTCCTTTACATTTATAGAGCCAGCAATCTTATGCTTCCGGACGAATACGAACTAGAGAAAGCAAGAATTTTCTCAAAGAAATTTCTTGAGAAAATTGCATCTAGAGAAACAAGAGATTCAAGCATCATCTCGTCGAGTCACTGCAGAATGGTTAGCGGGAATATTCAATACTTCTTTTCATCCCCTAGGCTATAATCGTTACAATATCGATTGATGCTTGATATTTCCATATAGATTGAGCACGAATTGGGTCTTCCGTGGATGGCTCGACTAGACCACCTGGAACATAGGACGTGGATGGAGGAAAAAGATGCTTGTGTACTATGGATGGGAAAATTTCCATACAATAGGTATTTATGTCTTAAAAGGGACAGTCTTATCTTGTCGTATTACCATGCCATAACATGCAAGTAACCTTTTGCTTTTCTTTGGTTTCATTAGGCCATCATTTGTTTATAATCAAGATATAGTGCAACTTGCTCTGCAGAACTATGTATTGCGACAATCTGTTTACAGGATGGAGCTTGATGTAGTAAAGAGGTATATATGCAAACTGCATAATAACGTATTGTTCATTAGCAAGTACTTATTCCTAATGACTGTTATGTAATGGATGAGTTCAGGTGGTCCGAGACAACCGGACTTAGAAAGATGGGGTTTGGTCGAGAGAAGACATTGTACTCTTATTTTGCTGTTGCCGCTTCCATTTCTCTACCTTGCAACTCCGATGTTAGAGTACTGGTCGCCAAGAGCGCAATCATGATAACCGTTGCCGACGACTTTTTCGACATGGAAGGTTCATTAGAGGATCTGGAAAAACTTACTAATGCAGTTCAAGGGTATGCTTATCACCGTTAGTAGTTGTTTAACTCCAACTTAGTATTTCAATAATTTATCTCTAGAGTTTGCATTGACTAGACTATATGCACGAGGGGATGCCTACATACAAAATTAATGTGTGTACGTTAAACTGATAATTCCATTCAATTATTTATCCTTCTGATCACCCCTTTTTTATCGGTGACAAACATTATATTAGGTGGGATGGGGAAGGATTAACTGCGCACGCCAAGACCATATTCGAAGCCCTCGACGATCTCGTCACTGACTTTAGAATGAAATGCTTCAAACAATCAGGGAAGGACATCAAGAAAAACCTTCAAGAAATAGTAAGTCTCGTGTTCCCATGTTATACTTCTCTTTCTTTAATTTGCTACATCGAGCAATTTCTTCTGCTGGAATGGGCTGACATGCTATGTGTTTGGTTGGAAAGTGGGGCGAGACATTTCATTCATGGCTCATGGAAGCGAAGTGGAGCAAAAGCGGGGGTGTGCCTCCAACGCAAGAGTACCTCGATGTGGGCATGACATCAATCGCAGCACACATCTTAGTCCTTCCCTCTTCGTGCCTCGCGAGCCCCACGACCCCGTTGCATCAGCTGTGGTCCAACGCTTATCAGCCCATCACCAAATTGCTCATGGTCATCACTCGGTTGTTGAATGACATCCAAAGCTACGAGGCAAAGTTTTTAATGTTGGATAGCATTAGTTGAGGCGATTTGAACTGTTGAATATGATAGAGCTAAGTCTGGCCGCTGCTCCCTGAGTGGCGCTTGTTCATTGCTGCTCTTATTGTGGACCTACATTCACTCTCTTATTTTGTCTCCGTGTTTCTACGATTTTCTCACATTGCAGAAAGAAGAAAAGCAAGGAAAATTGAACTTTGTGCTGCTCTACCTAAAGGAAAACCCCGAGGCCAGCATTGAGGATTCCATCAACTTCGTGCAATTGCTGCTAGAACAACTGAAGAAAGAGTTCCTCCTACACGTCCTTGAGGAACTCTGCAACTTGCCTGAACCGAGCAGGCGGCTCCACCTCGGGTGCTTGAAAGTGTTCCACATGTTCTTCAACTCCTCTAACCGCTATGACTCAGAGACGGGCATGCTCCACGACATCCAGAAAGCGCTTGTAGTCCCACCGCGACTCCCCAAATTGAAGCCCTTGAGGCCTTTGCCGGAGAAACTGGGACCGAAGCCACGGGAGTTTGTGACCAAGAGCCTGTGTGGCCAAGTCGGCCTCGAGCGTTTTCCTAGGAAGAGTTTTGTTGGGTATCGAATATCATCCCGAACTGGCCCAGTGGATAGATGGGAGAAGATGTACAAGTCATCTAATTTTAAGTTATGTTTCGCTTAGTTATAGCAGTAGTAAATCTTCATGTACCATGGTCATGAATTAATCTCATAGGTTCCCCCACCTGAAGCTATTTTGGTTTATATCAATAATGAAATAAGTGTGTAAGGGCAGAGTACTCTCTGCAAGTAGCTTATAAAGATGCGTAAATCGGAAGTGGACAGTTCATCCACATACTTCAATGCAATAATATTTTGTGCTTCAGTGTCATTGTTGTCCATGTGGAAAGCGTTACAAATCGACCTTCTAATTTGGTTAGAATTTGAACAAATTGGGATCTTCTAATTGAAATTCAGTAAAAATAGTTTCGGTAAAAATAGTAATGGTTAGTTATCATATTGGATGGAGATTGAGTTGCGATGAGTGTCATCTACACAATAAACTAAATTTGAACTACTGAAAATAGTGAGTTTAATATGGGCCCGTTTAGTAATGCTTATGTTATGGAGAATAATTTCTTTTCAAAATAGTCTTTTTGTATTTCTATTCCTTGGAATAATTTTTTAGGAAAATAACGCGTTTGATAATTACATAAAATTTTGATTCTTGGAATGGAAAAAAATTAATGTGTTTGGTACATATCACAATTTTTTTTGTAACATATTATTTATTTTATTTTTTTAATAACTTCTTAAGTTTTTTTTTCTTTGCTTATTCTTCCTTGCCTGCGGCTGTTGATAGTTGGCTGTGGTCGACAGTCGGCTGGCGAAGGTGGTGGCTAGATAGTAGAGGGCGGTGGCAGCAAACGGCAGGCGGAAAGGAAGAAGAAAGGAAAAAAAAAACTTATTTCTAAAAATTGTTACAATAAATTATTTTTTTTACTTCTTATTTTTGTTCAAAATTTATTCCCCGACCATTTTTCTATTTTGGAGAATAGAAAAATTAGTTGAATTATCAAACGGATTTATGTTCTTTTTTTTGTTCTAGGGAATGAGTAGAAAAACAAAAGAACAAGAATGTTAACAAATAGGCTCTATAAATCTCAAGGAGATTCCATCAAATGTGATGCTTGTTCAATTTCTGCTTAGTGCATTACTTAGATTGCAGAATTATTTTGTGAGAGAGAGAGAGAGAGATCACAATTAATCGGTGGAAACTAGAATTGTGGGATCAAACACGTGAGAAGAAACGAGATCATGAACCTTGGCTATCCCACTTACCTCAGCATGAGGGCCACCGCCACCAGAGCCGACAATCGTTGCCTCCGCCCTTGACCACAATCGTGACATTCGCTTTCCACCACCGCCTGTTACAGATTTTCACCACCAAAGCCTCTAATCTCGGCTGACTCGTTTGCCTCTGCTTTCCACTCGCATGGCCACGACTTGTCCACATTGTCGTTCATACCAAGCTTGGCCAATGCGCTCGAGCCTAAAATCTCATATATGAGTTTGAGCCTACCCTAGATTTGACATCTAGGGCTCGAGCCTAGCGTTGCCAAGCCCGAGATCCGAGGCTTGCGATTGAAGGGGTTGGCTCACACCCAAGGGTGAATCCTAAGGAGGAAGGTAGAGGCCTTCAAAGATCGATAAAAAAAAAAAAAAAAAAAAAATGTTGACAAAACTTGGGAGAAACATATGGACTTCCGAAACAAAAAAGAAAAAAAAAAAAAGGAACAATTGTCCTAAAGGCACCACCTTAAAAAACAAATTGCCAATGGGGCTAAATTTATTGTGGTATATATGCTAAACTAAATTTGGATAATTAAAGATGATGGAATTCATATGGATTTCGGTGTATCTCATGAGATTTCACAGCTGAAATTCAGGTTAATATATGCATTAAATTGGTTGAAAACTTGTAATAACATACCCATCTGTGGGCAGCTGTGCTGGTATTTGTTCTCCCCTGCTTCGATGCGGTCAAGAGTTCGAATCCCCGCGGTGTAAGCAATTTAAGTGGGGGGCCCTGACGATGGGTTGCTGGGCCAACTTCCCCTGAGGTATAGTCGTTGTTCGGCTTCCATCGCAAAAGCCCGTGAGACCCCGAATTGGTGTAAGCCGACAGGGGGTATTGCTCCGATGGATTCTCAATCACAAAAAAAAAAAAAAAAAAAAAAAAAAAAAAAAAAAAAAAAAAAACTCGCAATAACATCGCTAAATTCATACATAGCAACATATCACCAACACACTAGCTATAACTTCTATTAACTAAAAAAAAAAAAAAATCACATGATAGAAGATGTGGAAAATTAACTTGGACTATAATGTTTAAGAGCAACGATCGAGAGAGTACCTTATAAATTTTACTTGAACGTGAACGGAGAAATCAGGAGATGAGGACGGCATGAAAAATGTTTTAATAATTGAAGAAACATGACGGACTTTTTTTTTTTTTTTTTTTTTGGGAAGAAAAATAGGGAAGGGATTCAAATATGCCATATTCTAGACATGTATGGAGTAAAAACAATAAAGAAGAGAGAGAGAGAGATGGGCAAAAAGCCGCGTGCTTCGCTTCTTGAAGAAGCTAATTAGCCTGTCCTTGTTCTTCTGGTATTAGACGGAGAGAGGAAGGGGAGTTGCGACTTCTAGTGACTGTACAGTGCATTGTAATCCCAACACAAAGTTTCTTTACATACGAGCATTTAAAATGTCTTCAACGGACATTCTAGATCTCGTCGATGGATCCGCGTGCAATGGCAACCTACCCTCCAAGGAATAGTTCATCGGGAATTTTTAGAAGCGCCCCGTGAACATTGCACTAAAGACAACAAAATTATGAACAAACAAACATTACTGCCAAGCTTATTATACTAAAAATACAATGTCCAAAAGTCACCCGGTGTATAGGAACAGACGATTTATATATGCTACATATAAAATTTGATGTATTTTCACAATTCACATACTAATTAGGGTTAATACCTTAAAAAATCCCAAACTTGTACACTGGTGACAAATTTACCTCAAACTATTTTTTTGACCATAAAAAACCACAAACTAGTACACATGTGACAAATTTACCCTGACTAACTATAAAAAACCATAAACTTGTACATTTATGACAAATTTACCCCAAACTAATTTATTCGACCACAAAAAACCTCAAACTGGTAAATTTGTGACTAATATACCCTCCAAAAAATTAGATTAATACCACAAAAAAATCACAAAAATTATAAAGTATGACAAACATAATGTAAAATCTCAAATTGATATACCAGTCAATTGTCACGTGTTATTTAACTTTATAATTTAATAAGAAAATTTAACTAAAACTAACAGATGGTAAATTTGTCACAAGTGTACCAGTTTAGGGTAAATTTGTCAAAGGTATACCAGTTTTGGGTTTTTGGTGGTCAAAAAAATAGTTTTTGGTAAATTTGTCATAGGTGTACCAGTTTGAGGTTTTTCAAGGTATTAACCCTACTAATTACAACATACTTATGAATAAATGATAACAGATGTTTATCTTAATCATATTGATTTCAGCACTCAATACAATTAATTCATAAGTTACAATTGATGCAGGATACTAGTTTATACCAATATTACTATTGAACCAATGCATGGTTTTTTCTTAATATAAGATGCATCGATTAAACTTTAATGATAGACCTAACCATTTGGAAAAAAGAATTAATCTAATTTTTTTTATTGAAAGTCCAAAAACTAGTTTTATATGGATAAGTGTAAAACTTGAGTCTAAAAAATTTCAAAATATGCAATCAAGTCCTTAAATTTGTTGCGAAAATGCAATTGGGTCTTAGAACGGAATGTAGTTTCTTTAATGACGGAAATGTTGATTATGAAATGCATTCTATTGATTAATTTTTCGAAAATAATACAAGCAATCATTTTAAAGATAATGTTTTACAAATCCTTGATGTTTTATTGAAACAAATGCATCCATCAACAGGATTCCTTAACAATAGACATCTCGCGAATCAATTCTAGCTGTTATTCTAGTCTAGATTGGCTATCAATCAGTTGGAGTCATTGTTGAGGGATGAAGACTAACAACTGACCAGCTAGCATCTTTAGGAGTTCCAAACGAGGAGGTAGGTTTTGACACATGATTTTTAATTGACGCATTATTAGAAAGTAAAAAAATCGAGATTTAGGTTTCTGATTGCGTCAGAACTCTATCCCTTGACCAAAAAGTGTCTTTTTTCTTTCTTTCTTTTGCATTGTTGTTTTTAAGTAGTTTTAAGCTCATTTTCAAGAAAAATCCAAAAAGTCAAATGGTTGACTTTCGATTTGACTTTTTGGTCAACCCTTTGACCAAAAGTCAACCTTAAGTCAAAAATTGACTTTTTATTCAAAAAATTTCACTTAGTTTTAATTTCACTTTTTTCAAATCAATTTCTTGAAAATTCAAAAATTTGACCAAAAAATCAATATTTTAGGAAAAATCAATTAAATGGTTGACCTTTGATCAAACCTTTGACCCAAAAAAAAAAAAAACACAAATACATTTCTTTTAATACCAATTTGACTTTTGTTTAGAAAATTTCACAAAATTCAATTAAGAACCTTAATTTCTGAATTAGTTCTAAATCGACCAAAAAGAAAATTAGTTTTATTCTAGTCATATAATTAGGTGTAGTTCATTCTTTGACATTTGGTTTAGGGACTACCTGAAATCTATTTGAGTATTCAATTTCACGATTTACCGAGTCCAAATATGAATTGTCGTTTTGAGCCCTAATTAGGGGACTAAAATTGATCATTCATAACTTGCGAACGGACAATTGTTTCTCACTTATTTTCTTAAGATAAGTCTAAAGTCAATATCAATTTTGTGAAATTCATACAAGAACTCATCAATTTGAAGAATTTTATCCTCCAAAGCATTAGAAAGTCAAGCAATTAAGCTTCAATTGACAAAATTCAAATTGACCCATTCATGGCTATGGTTTAATTTCATAAATTTAGGTTCAATTTTAATATTAGGCTTAGATCCATTTTTGACCTAAGCTCGAGCACTTCAATTCAATGTCAATTTGAAAATCGAAAGTGATCTTACCTATAGGTAGCTCATTAGATAGGGCAACTGTGACACTAATTGAGTTTAATTTTAGTTAATTTACAATTTTGCCAATTGAATTGTCAATTTTACCATTTTAGCCCTTTAGGCTCAATTCAAAGCACCCACCGTTTTGACTCTTTTTTTTTCCACAATAATCATTCAATTAGGTCAATAAAAGACCCATAGATCACGTTCATAAGATTTGATTGGCTTAATTGTATCTTAATTGGTCATTTCTTCATAAAAAGGATAAAATTCATTTTCAATTAGGTCATTTAGGGGTCAAATTGCATAAATTTTTTACCCACATGGATCCCAAGTGCATAAAGCAATAGGAACTAGACCAAACCGGTCAAGAACTGGTCAAAATCCGGCCAAATCGGTCTGGTCAGTTTGACCGGCCATCGGCGAGACTAGCTGGTTTAGGCCATTTTCGACCGGTTCTTGGCCTCCGGCCATCGGTTCTAGAACCCTCTCGCTCCCAATTTCACTTCTACACCTTCAATTTCCCAAAATTTTACAAATTAGTCCTTGAATTTCGTTAAATTGCAAATTAACCCATAATTAGACATTTTGATGCAATTTTTTATTTTGGCTTGGTTTTTTGTAAATCAAACCCACTAGATCAATTACTTGACACCTCAAGATCATAATGGAGCCTTCGAAATGAATTTTTGATCGTTGGATCAAGATTTTTGCCATTAGGTCAAATTGACGGCCAAAATCACTTAATGCAGGAGTATATAAGTGAAATCTCTTCTATTTTCAAAGTGGGGTACATTTACACGAATTTTTTCTCTCTCCTCAGCCTCTCTCTCTCTCTCTCTCTCTCTCTCTCTCTCTCTCTGATTTCTCCCTCCAAAATGCTTTCTCCTTGTAGATTCGGTTCGCTTTTTGGACCGATCTCGTTTTAGGTTCAAACTAGTGGTCGTCAGAGCTCCCAAACCTTCAAGCTGCCGGTGATCTACTATAGCGATAGTCTTTGATGTTTCTTTGGAAAGAGGAGACCGAATTGGTGGCCGGATCTTCACCGGCAGCCCGATCTTTGCCAGCAAGTCAAGGCCGGTCCATTTTGGATTGGTTCTTCCTTTTTCCTTGAGTCGGAGGTTCGATTGGCCTCGATCCAAGTCGTAGTGACCTGATTTAGGTTCTTGGAGTCTCAATCGTGATCTGGCGATTTGCTCCGACTAATCGCGATATAAACCGACGAAAATTGCGATAAAAGTAATGATTTGAAACTTGAATCCGATGAAGCGAGATCGAGTTAGTCGATCGGGACTAGGATTCGAGATTAGGAGTTTTCACATGCTTAATATTGATGAGTATGAATGCTGCAATGAGTTGTTGATGATTTGAATGATGATTGTGATTTTAAGCCTAATCCGTGATTTTCGTAGGCCTATACGTAGGTTACTGTTTAGGCCAAAACAAGGTCTGAAACAACCTCGTTTCAGCTCGAGTCTTCTAAGGGTTAGATAATAGGCATCCTGAGCTTCGAAATGATAGGTTGCATGCCCAAAACGACCATCATTTGGCCTTCCAAAAGAGCCTTCGAAGATTAACGATTCTGCAATAGTGTTTTTTTTTTTTTTCGGTTCTAATTCGGTTCCACCTTGTGGCTTTGTTATTTTTGTGCCGACTTTCATGATCAATTTTTGAGAAAGTTTTCTTCATGAGTTTTGTTTCAAATCATGTTATGCATCTGCTGTAATTTTTTCATGATTTTTTAATGAGTTCAACTAGGTCAGATCTACTTAGATCTAGGCTTAGGTCAATCTATTCTATATCGATCTCTGTTTTTGCTATTTTTGTGCTGAGTTGTGGAACAACTTTCTTACATGAAAGTTGCTTGTACAGGTGTTTTGCATCTTCTGTATTATTATATTTTCAAAATTTTAGACATGTTTAGGTAGGTTAAAATTGCTTAGATCTGGACATAGGTTAGTTTGTCCTGTATTAGTCCGAGATTTGTTTTGATCAAATTGAGTCCATAAATGCACCTATTTGGTCTCAAATTCTTCATGAGAGTTGAAATACATGATATATTTTCGATTGATGTATGTTTTGCAAGGTTTGTACTTTGGAAATGTGAATCAATTGCATGCACTAGAGTAAAAGGTACTACAGTTTGTCTGTTTTGCCATTTTTGCTACAATTTATATGATCTTAATTGAGTTCGACTTCTTAACAAGAAATTTTCATCATTGTATGCTCTGTATGTGAGATTTTTAGTAGGATATATGCATGTCTTGAAGATGGCTAACATCATGCTTGTTCTGTAAACTTGATGCTGAAATGAAACATTGTCATATGTACACATTTCCATGCTTGTTAAAGTCATTTAGAGATCAAATCTTACGATCATGCTTTATTGTTGATTGAACCGCATGTTGCAAGGTTTGCATGCATGTTTAAGTCATATCATTTGAGTTTCATCTTTTTGTCTCACAAAAAACATACATCACACTTAGAATTCCCAAGCATATCATTAGGAATCATAAATCATCTCATAATATCATTTAAATTGTTTGACATTTTGCATGCCGACTTAGGATGAGATGACTATCCAAACTTTTCGTCCCATCTAATCCTAAGTCCCGTGTGATTTCTTCATGCCATTTGGGCATTCTTTGAGTGATTTTAAGGTTTTCTAATGAATGCTTATGTTATGTTTTCTTAACTACTAATGCGCACACTTTTAGAGGTCTCGATTTCAGTATACCGAATTGACCTAGTTTGGAGTTCTTCTAGTAAGATGTAGGAAACACTTAGAAGTTTCTAATGCCCCTGATTTCATGTCAATCTTTTCAAAGCTAGATCACAATCTGAACAAGGGATCAAATTCGGATCCCCGTTTTAACTCCTATTTGGACAGACCTTTGATTTTTCTTTTTTTTTTCTATTTGGAATCTGAACTTGGCCTCTTAATGAAACTTGCTTGTCATCATGTTGGCTATGTTGTGTATAAATTTGATGATTTTTAGACATGTTCTGATAGGACAAATTCTCATGACATTAGTTGAATGTCCAGTTGTTTTGAAAAATTTCTAATATGTTGTTGTTTGTTGTTTGATTTTTGTAAATTCATGTGTAGCTTGTTCAAGAAAAATATCTTCACAAAATTTGTTCTTCATCATGTCATGCATGTTAGGAAATTTTTCCATAACTAGATTGTCAATGGGTATTACTTAATTTTTCCGTCCTTATACGCTTGTTCTGAAATTTCCTGATATAAACATAATTGTGATTGTTTAGTTATACCTTTTAGATTAGTTTGTGCATGAAATTAGGGCATGACATCTTCATAAAAATTGTTCTAAATGCTTTAATCTTTATTGTTAAACAACCGGCCTTTTCAAATTGCATCTTTCAAAAAATGTTTTGGTACATGTGATGTTTCTCAAAAACGATTCTTAAAAAGGTTATTGTCCAAAGCTCGATTTAGCTTAAGGAAAAACCATGGTATGGACCATATTCAAAATGCCTGTGACGCTTGTGAGTTCTAATGCGAGCCTCAGGCTAGTCTTGGCAATTGAATGTATTACATAGCCTAGATATTCTTTAATCCTAAATATTTTCAAACATTTTTAAAACCCTGATTTGACATCATGAAAGTCACGGTTTGAATTGTATTCAAAATGTATGCGATACTTGTGAGTTCTAATGCGAGCCCCGAGCTAGCTTTGATAATTGAATGTCTTTCATAGCTGAGACATCACCTTATCTCAAAAATTTTCATAAATGATTTTGTGATATGTTTTTGAAATATCGCATGTACCCTTCATACATATAATCCCATCATGCATTAGAAATTGCTTTTGTTTGTGATTGGCACATGCCCTCGGTAATAAGTGACCCCGGTTCGCTTTCTTGCTTGATTGGTTGAGAAATAATGTTCAAAATACCTGCATGCATGTTTATATTTTTGCAATGCACGTGATTTTTAGATGAATGATAGGGTTGATGCATGATAACGAGGGAAAACCCAGGGATCACATAGATTGCTTGATTAGAAGACTTATAAGTATTATTGGCCATGCGAGAATACAATTGGTCAATAATTGTTATAAGTCACAAAAAATGGATTGGGTAGGTGTCTTAGTGGGACCCTCGCATGAAAGAGAAAAGCCAACCTCGAGGCTCCAAAACTTTACTTTCGTATTGCACTTCTTTTAAATGATGGATTTTGACATGATGTCTTGTTTCTTATTGTTTTGGTGTGTATGCTTGTTTCTTTGCATTGTATGCACCTAGTTATAAGTTTCTTAGATTAAATTTAGAGTAGGATCTCGAAGATGGAGAAAGCGCGAAGATGGTGGAGGTCAATGTTCATTCCGACCATTATCATGTACAATTCATTTTCTTGACATATGTCTCGGGTTCCATTTGTTGTATAAAACCCGACAAGTTGTGGGTTTTCTCTTTTTCTCTCATCTTTTTCAATTGTGTTTCTCTTTTATATTTTTTAGGATTGCATGATAGATTTATTGCTTTCCTTGATTGTTTATTACTATCTTGCAATTCCAATTTCATCGATTGCTTTCTTTTCTTATTTTTTTTTTAAATAGAATAGAATGAAAATGACCAACCACGCAATGTTACTTAGTTTAGGACAAATGATCCCAAAATGTAAAAAGAAATGCATGGACATGTTAGGAAAACACAACATACTGTTTAGGCACTGAAAGGGCTCTAATTGAAATACTAGTGTAACCCAAATCCCCGAACCTAGATATTTGGTTGCGTAGAAATCGAGGGAACACTCCCGACCCTCAATTGGATTTTCTAACTGACCCCCCAAATAAGGTTACTGGCGACTCCCGTCTATTTTTAGGTTGTCATAAACAATTTAGACCGTATAAATAAACCTGTTGCGCAAGGTATGAGTTTCAATGAAACTCACCATAGTTTAGCATACTCGATATGGGAGTAACCCAAAAGATGAAGCGATGCCATCCTTATGGGTGAGGCGTACTATTGAGAGGGCTACCATAGTAAAGGTACCCTTAAATCCGATATCGAAATAATAAACTATTAAACAAAGATATCGAAATAATGTTCTTTTATTAATGTTCTTCTATTATTCCTAATTCATTATAATTAATATCGAAATAATAAAATATTAAACAAAGATATGACTTAATATTTAAATATTATATCACTCACCTTCATACTTAATCTAATATGTTTGCTTAGTACTAGGGTCTTGAAAGATTTACACTCAGAATCTCCTTCTCTAATATCATAAAAAGTTTTGTAAGATAATTGTTAACTATTCTAAAAGTTTAAGCCATTTATGTTAATATTATAAAGAACCCTTAATTGGTATACTCGTGACAAATGTACTCAAAATTAAATTTTTGACCACCAAAAAGCAAAAAATGGTATAATTATGACAAATTTATCTTTTGTTAGCGTTTGTCAAATTTTACCATTAAAAAATAGATGTAGATAACACATGGTGATGTGATATAGTGACGTGGTAAGTTTATGTGAAAATCCATAAGGTTAATACCATAAAAAATCTCAAATTAATATACCCCAATTTTTTTTTCTATTCACCAAAAACTCTAAACTGTTACATGTATGACATATTTATCCTATGACATATTCACACACAAAATTCGGCTATGTGGAGCAAATCATACGGTGAATCTTTCAAGCCAAACACTAGTATTAAATTAAACACTTCAAAGGAGTCTTAAACCAACAACAATAACGTAAATTTGCAGACAATATGATATAAATACGCAAGACTTACATAGGGATTGTGGCAATAATGTTATGGGATTACCCAAGGCCTGCTCATGTCTGAGATGTTTCCGGGTTCGTTGGAGATCATTTATGGGCAAATGGGTATTAAGTACGCGTTATCCAACAAGCTTCAAGGGTTGGACCACAAGTCACAAGATCTTGTTTGGCCATTTCAAGAGCTATGGGTAGCCCTGGGTGGGTCCCATAACACTATTTCTACTAACCATCAACATCCACCATGTGAATCGTGCTCAGGAGCGGCGCCGCATTATTTTTTTCGCTGTTTGGGGAGATTATGATCATGTCTGAGATGTTTCTAGGTTCGTTGGGGATCATTTAATGGGCAAATGGGCATTAAGTACACGTTATCCAACAAGCTTCAAGGGTTGGATGACAAGTCACGAGATCTTGTTTGGCCATCTCGGGAGCTATGGGCAGCCCTGGGTGGGTCCCATAACACTATTTCTACTAACCATTAATATCCACCATGTGAATCGTGCTCAGGAGTGGCGCCGCATTATTTTTTTCGCTGTTTGCATGTGTCCTTGTGTCACATCAAAAGTACAATAATTTCTCTCGCCTTAGGATAAGAGAAGTTTCGTTTTGCTTTTTGTCCCAAATACCAATAAAACCTCCATGACATTTCACATCGAATAAACGATTCACGTGACACCCCTTAAAAGGAACTGGCTCAAAGTCATGTATAAATAGACCTAATGGGTTTATGCAATCTACGATTCCAATAAGCAAGCCAAATCCTCCTCATACAAATCTTTATGGAGTTCCCAAAACCCTCGATTCAATCTCTTGTCCAAATGATCAAAAGAGAGATACTACCCAACATGAGCTCATATTCATTCCTCTCTTCTTCTCCATATAACACCGCATGGTTGGCAATGATTCCTGATCCTCATCAATGATGATCTTCCCATGTTTAAGGGGTGTTTGAATTGGGTGCTCCAAAATCAGAATGAAGAAGGCTTTTGGGGAGATTATGATCATGACGAAGATGAAATGTCCAACAAAGTGGAGTGTCTTGCTTCAACCCTTATTTGCATGACCATGCTCAAAAAGTGGCATGTTGGTTCACCTTTGATAGAGAAAGGTATCATGTGCTTTACTTTCATATAAATACCGAAATATGGTCATTGCAAATATAATATTTCTTTGTTTACATTGAAATATGACCATTGCAAATATAATTCTTCCTTCTAGAATAAAATATAATTTGTGAGTGGATTACTTTTGTGATCACTAAACTAAACTTTGTACTTAAATTTTGACTAGGTGACTTTGTTCACTTTTCAACCCATTGCCAAACCCACCAATTCTAATATGGTTTCAACTTGGCACTAATCATCTTTTTAATTTTATTTACTGAAATTCAAATTTATTAAATAAATTATGTGTATTTTTGAAATAGTGTGGCTGTTCACAATAGAGTACAATTTATTATTATTATGATTATTATTATTATTATTATTATTATTATTATTATTATTATTATGATTATTATTATTATTATTATTTTTTTTTTTTTTTTTTTTGCATAGTGGTTGTTAGGCACTCACTCTTACAACCTTTGGAAAGTTATGTCCATTTGGGCATAACCTTTTAACATCTGGGTAGTTGTATCTATTTTGACACAACTCCTTCTCCTTGAAAGGCTATAATTTTTCATAAATTATGAAATCCGAAATTATAAAAATAGAAAAATCATCATCATCATCTTTTATTCCGAATTTTCAATATGTTTTTTAGAACATATTTTTTCGGACATAAATTCCATCCGAAAGGTTGCGTTTAGTTCTGAAAAAAAAAAAAAAACTGACATATATATGTGTGTGTCTCTTGTTTTTACATCTTAAATTTTTTCAGGTTTCAATTCTTCTTTCAAAAAACTATACAACCATCTTTTTCAATTGTTTCCTTTTGAGATATCCTGGAGAATACTAGAATTGTTAGATGGTATTCTCATTAAAATTTTATAGTATCCTAGAGGATTTTTGTCAATATTCAATATGTTGTGGGGTAAATAATCCCTTAAAAAGAGTATTATCATGTTTCAAAATCCAATTCCATTTCTTCTCATTCCTGACTATATTTGCCAACAGAAAGCCTATAAAAGATGATGCATGTAACTACTGTGTTTGTTTCCTTATTGAAATGCAACAATCATAGAGTTCTTCACAGACTCTTATCTAATATTTATCTCCTTTTTTTTTTTGGATTTTTCATGTTTCAGGATTAAAGTTTATTCATGAAAATGTGGAATTGCTTCTTCCAATAAACAAGCATGGAAAGTTTCCTCGTTGGATCGCTATCGTCTTGCCTGGAATGGTTGATTTGGCCCGTGCTAGTGGTTTGGAGGTTGTATTCCCCGAAAGTGCAGAACGTATCATTGCGGATTTATTCAGTAATCGACAACGAATTCTAAAAAGGTAATTCTATTGCATTCCTTCTTTATTGCCTGAAATTTACCATGTGTTTTTAGTTTCAAGTTGACCTACTTTTGCATTTCGGTCACGATACTTTTCAAATTTCATTACTAATATAGTCCCAACCATTTCAATTTAGTTCAATATTAGTCGATCAACCCAAATCGGCATGCGATTGCATTCATCCTTCTTGACGGAATGTCGCGACCTACCTTTTTTGTTCAGAGAAGAAAAGATATAGGTTTAAAGGGTATTGTCTAAAAGATGGCTTATAGCCCATGATTAGACGTGGGCTCTCTCAAGCTCATACCTTGTGTGACGTTAAGGTGTTTGTAAAAGATCTTATAATGAGCAATCGCCACTAGCCTATTGGGGTTGGGTAGAAATTAAGTGAGGCATGAGAGTATACCTCACTTCTTACACAACCAAAGAATTTAGGGACATGGACTTGATTACACTAATTAATCAATTAGTGCATCTTCGGTACCTAATTTTGTTCATTTAAAAAAAAAATGTCAAGCAATCTAGATAGATTTAATATCTATCTACTAACTTGCTCAAAAATAAGCCCAGATCACAACATATGGCAATAAGCTCAAATCACGACAATGTAAACTCAAGATGGACGAAACGAAAGTGCTTAAAACAGCAACAAAACACATCTAGCAATGGTGGACGCCTATAATGGACGAAGGTTCAAGGATAGTCATGCGGCCTTCACTCAGGCATTTATACAAACAATTCGCGTGCATTGCCAAAATCTTAAGATTTCCAACTCAACCAGGACTCGAAGTGGGACTAGGATCCTCATAAAATGGCCAAAAACACATAGAAACTTGGCTAAAGACCTACGGGGGCTGGAAGGACTGGAGCTCGTGCGAATTGGTCAGCCACGAGCTCCGGCCTGACGCACCCCAAAAGCCGAACGCCAACGGATGAAAGGGAGGCCTACCTAGTTCCAAACGGCAAGAAACGGGCGGACCTTAGGCGACGGCGAAACACTCGGTTTCACTCTCTCTCTCTTTCTAGGTCGTTCCCTCTCGCTCACTCTCGGTCTCTCTCTCTTTCCTAATGGCTAGCGACCGACGTGCCCAGCTGCTGCCACCACCAGCTTGCTGATCGGCCTGCTCCCGACCGCGGATCACGCCACCACTTGCCCCCTCGCGATCCCCTGCCTCCTTTGGCTCCTACTTCGCGCTTTGTATTTTTTTTTTTTTTTTTTTTTTGCTGCACAGGCGTGACCGACATGAGGAGGAAGAAGATCCATGCGCGGGCCGGCCCACACAAAAAGGATGGAGGAAAGAAGAAAGAAAAAGAGGTGGGCCGAGCTTGCAAGGGGGAAAGAAAGGAAGGGAAAAGAGGTGGGCCACGCAGGCCCAGCCCTTGCCCGGCCCTATTCGACCTTTTTTTCCTGTCTTTTTTTCTTAAATAATAGTTCTTTTAATTAATTTTTCATTTTCTTTTAACAAAAAGGCTCTATTACTACTAATGTAGATGCTGCTAATCTTTATATGTCACGTAATTTAATGGAAATTATTTTTGCTAATGTTTAAAATTTAATCCCTAATTTTTTATACAATTAATAAATATGACTAAACGGTTCGTCAAAATTTAAGTGTCAACACCGAAATAGATTTTTTTCCTTGTTTTGTTAAAGTAACTTGCTATATAAAGAAGTTCTTCCCATCCGTCAACCAACTTAACTACAATTATCTGCCATGGAGTGAGACCAACCAGAATTTTGGCTCAGTGATAGTAACAGACAAATGGATTATCATAGCCTCAAATCTAAAAGCGCTAAAAAGTTGGGGCGCTAAAGCCACCGACAACTCCTATGTTTTACCCGCCTCAGTCACAATTAAAACTTATACGGTTTTGGCCTATTGCAGGGAAAAACTTGTCGACAAGAAGCAATATTTCCCGTTGTTGTCGTATCTTGAGGCATTGCCTCCAACATACAAAGTTAGCCACGAAACCATATTGAAGCATCTGGACAGCGACGGCTCTTTGTTTCAATCACCCTCTGCGACAGCAAGTGCATACCTAGCCACCGGGAATGAAGCATGCTTGGCTTATCTTCAGTCTCTTGCTTTGAATTGTGCTTCTAATGGCGGTAAGTGAATGCCAAGTCCAAAAGATTTTTAGATGCTTTTGAAGCATGTCATTCTTGTTTCCCCAGTTAATTTCATTTTATGAAAATTATATACTGTCACTTTCGGAAAAGAGAATAAAATTATCATAGTAATTGATGGGATGTGGTTGATTTCAGTCGATGGAATTGTTGTATACAAGAAGAATCGAAATTCTATCCTTCTATGGAAGGGAGGACAAAGAATGCATCAACTTTATTTCTATATTTTGATTTCTTTTAACTTAACTTATTTTGCCAATTAGATGGCCTCAAACTGGGACCGATCTGCCCACAGTAGGAACAGAAACGTCGATATTTTCTGTAAATTTGGACTGGAAACGCAAAACGAAAGATTTTGATATTTCAATGGGCGAATCCTTCCAATCCTTGTATAAGGACTTAAAGTTGAAACTAAAATCTTGCTTTTAGATTAACTAGGCTGTGTTTGGCTTAAGACACGACTTCAAATGCTAGATCACTATAAGCTAAACTAATGAAAGCTGATTTATATAAGTAAAGTAATAAAAGCTTATACCATCAGTGTAGAGTTTGAAAATTTATTTATAAAATTTATATGGTTTTCCTTTTATAACGTTCATAACCCTTGGATATGTTTTGGTTTTCTTGATGATTGAAGCAGTTCCATCTCTATATCTTGTGGATGAAGAGCTTACAAAACTTTCCATGGTTTATCAACTAGTGAGATTAGGGTTAACCGAGTACTTTGACCAGGAGAAGGATGAAATTTTGGCACAAATCTATCGGTTAGTAAAAGCTTCCTAGTCACTCAGTTATATTTATTTTTATTTTCCTAGAAAACTACTAAAATAAAAAACAATAGAATAGGGGACGGGCAATGCCGTCCGTAAAAGCCTAGAAGCCCGTCCAGGCAAAGTTGTCACCTATTTTCTATTTCCAGTACTGATTGCTTTTGAGATCACTGAAGTCGTCCATACGACATCTCTAACTAATTCAAGCATATTAACATTTCTTTTTGCAGGAACTATAAGCATGAAAAACCAATTGTGAAATCAATTCATTCGATCGCTGCAGAGCTATACAAAGATTGCTTGGGATTCTGGCTTTTGCGCATGCATGGTTATAGAGTATCACCATGTACGAGTTGCAAGCTTTATGAGTCCCTCAATTGGTTCCTTTCCCCTGGGATCTTTCATGGATGATATTTTGAAGTGGTTCCTTTAATTTCAATTGTATTCTGCATTTTGCAGCTAGCGTTTGTTGGTTTCTAGACCGTGAAGAAGTTCGAGATCACATTGAAAAACATTATGAATACTTCTCGAGTGTGCTCCTTAACATATATAGAGCCAGCAATCTTATGCTTCCGAACGAACATGAACTCGAGAAAGCAAGAACTTTCTCAAAGAAATTTCTTGAGAAAATCGCATCCAGAGGAACAAGAGATTCAAGCATTATCTCGTCGAGTCATTGCAGAATGGTTAGTGGGAATATTAAGCACTTCTTGTCGTTCTGCACAGTAAGCTAATGATTGAAATGTCTGTGTAGATTAAGCACGAACTGGGTCTGCCATGGATGGCTCGCCTAGACCACCTGGAACACAGGATGTGGATGGAGGAAAAAGATGCTTGTGTATTATGGATGGGAAAATTTTCTTGCCATAGGTATTAATGTCTTCAAAAGGAAATTTATCAACTTGCTTGAATAGTATGCTATAACATGCAATTAACTTTTTGCTTTTCTTTGATTTCATTAGGTCATCATTGGTTCATAATCAGGATATACTACAACTTGCTCTGCAGAACTTTGAACAGAGACAATCTATTTACAGGATGGAGCTTGACGTATTAAAAAGGCATATGTGCATCTGTTTTAGTGAATGGGTTGTTAATTAGCAAATAATTATTTTTAATTACTCTTTATCAATGGATGAGTTCAGGTGGTCTGAAACAACGGGACTTAGCAAGATGGGATTCGGTCGAGAGAAGACGGTGTACTCTTATTTTGCTGTCGCCGCTTCCGTTTCCGTGCCTTGCAACTCTGATGTGCGAGTACTGGTCGCGAAGGGCGCAGTCATATTAACTGTCGCCGATGACTTTTTTGACATGGAAGGTTCGTTAGAGGATCTGGAAAAGCTTACTGAAGCGGTTCAAAGGTATGCTTATCATTTTTAGTACTTGTTTAACTCCAACTTATGGTTTCTACAATTTATTTCAAGAGTTACATTCACTAGACTACATGCCTACGTGCAAGATTAATGAGTGTACGTTAAATTAATAATCACCTCACAGTGCATCCAATTATTTATCCTTCCAGTTGCCTTTTTTTTTTTTTAATCGGTGACCAACATTATATTAGGTGGGATGGGGAAGGATTGAGTGCACACGCCAAGACCATATTCGAAGCCCTTGATGATCTTGTCACCGACTTTAGAGTGAAATGTTTCAAACAACTGGGGAAGGACATCAAGAAAAACCTTCAGAATATAGTAAGTTTCATATTCCCACGTTATACTTTTCTTTTTTAATGTGCGACATCGAGAAAAATCTTTATTTCAAATGGGCTAAAACACTCTGTTTGGTTCGAAAGTGGGGTGAGACATTTCATTCATGGCTCATCGAAGCGAAGTGGAGCAGAAGTGGAGATGTGCGTCCTACGCAAGAGTACCTTGACGTAGCCATGACGTCTGTCGGAGCACACGTCTTAGTCCTTCCTCCTTCGTGCCTCGCGAGCCCCACGACCTCTTTGCATCAGCTGTGGTCCAACCCCTACCAGCCCATCACCAAATTGCTCATGGTCATCACTCGGTTGTTGAATGACATCCAAACCTACGAGGTAAAGTTTTTAACGTTGGATAGCATGCGTCTTGAGGCTATTTGAACTGTTCAATATGATAGAGCCAAGTCTGGCCGCTGGCCAAGCAGCTATGATTGGCCGCTGCCCCCTAAATGGTGCTCGTTCATTGTTGCTCTTATCGTGCACCTGTGTATACTCTCTTATTTCGTCTCCCTGTTTTTACGATTTTCTCACATTCCAGAAAGAAGAAAAGCAAGGGAAATTGAACTTTGTGCTGCTCTACGTAAATGAAAACCCCGGGGCCAGCATTGAGGACTCCATCAACTTCGTGCAATTGCTGCTACACCAACTGAAGAAAGAGTTCCTCCAACACGTCCTTGAGGAGCCCTGCAGCGTGCCTGAACTGAGCAGGCTGCTCCACTTCGCCTGCTTGAAAGTGTTCCACATGTTCTTCAACTCCTCCAACCGCTATGACTCAGACACGGACATGCTCCACGACATCCAGAAAGCGCTCGTAGTCCCGCCACGAGTCCCCAAATTGAAGCCCCTGAGGCCTTTGCCGCAGCAACCAGGACCACAGCCACGGGTGTTTGAGACCAAGAGCCTGTCCGGCCAATATGGCCTTGAGCGTTTTCCTAGGAAGAGCTTCATTGGGTATCGGACGTCTTCCCAAACTGGTCCAGTGAATAGGTGGGAGAAAATGTACAAGTCATCCAGTTTTAAGTTATGTTTCGCTTAGTTATAGTAGTGGCATATCCTCATGCACTGTAGTCATGAAACAATCTTATAGGTTCCTCCACCTGAAGTTATTTTGGTTTTCACAGAAAAGTAAAGAGTATATCAATAATGAAATAAGTATGTATGAACAGAGTAGCTTAGAAAAATGCGTAAATTTTTAGTGGACAATTCATCCACATACTTCAATGCAATTGTATTTCATGCTTCAATCTTGTTGTTGTCTGTGTGGAAAGTGTTACTAGTCCACCTTGTAATTTTGTTAGAACTTGAGCAATTTGGGATCTTCTAACTGAAGCTTCAATAATAACAGTAATGGTTAGTAGTCATATTTGATCGAGACTAAGTTAAATTAAATTGAACTATTGAAAAAGTTCGATATAACTCCTACGGGGATCTATCAAATGTGATGCTTGTCTAATTTTAGCTTAGTGCATTAGTTAGGTTGACTGAATTATTTTGTGCGTGTGCGCACGTATATAAAAGAGAGAGAGAGATCACATTTAATTGATGGAAACTAAAATTGTGGGCTCAAGCACATCAGAAGAAACAAGACCATGAATCTTGGATAGACCACTCGCAAGAAAGCGAGGACTACTGCCGCCATGGCCGACAATTGTTGACTCCGCCTTTGACCATAGTTGTGACATCTCCTTTCCACCACTGCTCTTTGCGTAGATTAGTTATGGGTTTATATATTGATCTACCATGGTGTCTGTTGCGACCTCTTCTTTTTTCGGCGCCTGATCGGGGCGAGTGCCTTGCGGAACCTAGTGGTTCGGCTATGTCTATTAAGCGTAGCCCGGACTCTCCCAGGTCTAGAAATTAACGACTTAATGGTTCAAGTTTTTAATGTGAGTTAATTTAAAAAGGAGCCGCCACTAATTAAATTGTGGTGGGTTGATTAGAAACTTAAGCGAAATATTGGGAGGAATATTTGCTCCTACACAACCAGAGAAACTAGGTTCGGGGACTTGATTACACTAGTTAATCACTAATGCATTTCCGATACCTAATCTTGTTTAAACCCTAAGGCTTTTTGGATCTTTGAGGGGTTTTCCATGCATTTGTGGAGGAAAAACATTTTTTTAGACATTTTTCTATTTTTTGGACATAAAAGGGGTTTTTTGGATTTTTCATTTTCTGGAAAATAAATTATTTTTTTTATTTTGTATTTTAAAAATATTATTTTATGTTATAATATTATAATATATTAAAAGGGCGACCCAGGTCGGATTTCTGGGTCGAGCCCGACTCGGGTCGCGAGAGGCTAGCCCGGATGGGCCTGGAACGTGGGCCCAGACCGGGCCCTACTTTATTATTAAAAAAACGCTCAGCCCACACGACGGGCCTGTTTTTAAACAAAATAGGGCACCTGGCCCAAGCTTCGAACTCGGCCCGACAACCTGACCTACTTGAAGGAACCTAGGGTGTTGGGTCACGCGTCCAACCCAGCTGATCTGTGACATCCTAATTTTCAGTTCTGATTTCGATTGGATATGTCGGGCCTTTCATCAACGCGACTATAATGTTTTTCTCTGATATGACCACTCATGAGATAACTTACCTATCTGGTGAAACCATTAAGGGATTTTAAATGTAATAGACATGAGAATTCGATCAGGAATTGACTGCTTGGCCACGCTAGTCTATAAGAGTCATTGTGGCACAATTAAAAATCGATTAGAGATCGAAGATAGGTTGATTCGACTGAGATTGTGATCAAAGCGTGGGTGATTCCATATGATTGCAAAATTCTCGTCAATTGGCACTAAACCTATTTTCTGTCGTTTTTGGTACCTTGTGTCTGTATTTGAAATCTTGAGATTTTCACGACCACCGAGAGTCACCAATGTATCAAATGGGTTCATTGTGGTTTGAAGAAAATCTACCACGGTTCAATTGTACTAAAAATTCCTAAAAACTACTCGGTAGGCAAGATCACACTAAAAGTGCATTTGATTGAAAATAACCACGGATTTGAATTCAATTTCAGAAATTGGAAGTCCTGTCTTGTCATGAGTCAATCTGAGAATGTCGACTCACCTTTTGAGGAAATTCCAGCGAGTTTGGGATTTTTATGGAAAATCGAATCGGACGATTCGGAAAACGAATGGAAATTCATATTTGCTAATTTGAAGGAACTTTTGGCATCTGGTGTAAGTGAATTGGTGAATGGAAGTTATTTGGGCTTTTTTTGCGTTCGAATTAGACCTCAATTAGATTTGTTTGTTCAGAAAATCGGATGCCGAGAAAAATGAAATAAAAGTCAGTTTCAAAGAGAATTCATGGGATTAAAGGACTATCTTATTTTGGCGGGACTTCAAATTGGACAAGTGGGTATAGAATTTGGCCTAGCTTGACAAATTGAAATTGTTGTGCGGAAGTTGAACAAAACTATAACTTGGTTTTGTTTTTTTTTCTCTTTCTTATTCTTGGACCCACGCCCGCACGCACGCACCCCCTCTTCGGCCGACAGCACCCTGCAGTGCTCACGTTGCTTTCATTTCCCTTTGCTTTGGTCTTTCATTTGTTTAAATGTTGACCAATGGGACCCCCTTTCTTCCTATCCATTTACGATCACATCTCTCCCTCTCTTTTTCTCAATGCTTCACACGTTCCTTCTTCCTTCAGCCGACAGCCCTCCTTTAGTCTTCAATTGCCTTGAATTCCTTTGACCGTTGCCTCTCTCACATTCACACCTCACGTCTCTCTTGGCCGACATACCCTCTCTCTCCGTGCAGCTCACCAGCGGCTTCGGCTTTTCCAGCAGCTCCTCGTGCGCCAACCAGTCCGCTGAGTTCACGCCAAACCACAGCCAGCATGTCCGTGTTTCATTTCCCTGCAACGTCTCCATCCGCGGCCATCGAAGCCACCTCCACACCGCACCCGTTCGGCCACCGATTTCCACCTCCACAGAATTGAGGTGGCAAGATCAGCCCTACCGAGCAGAACCGTGGGCTTCTGCAGGCCAATTTTCAGGCCCGTCCTAGCCCCATTGGTGCCGCCACTTTGGAAATTATCGGCCACTGTCGCGTCCCCAACGTTTCGATCCGAGCGAATCATTAAATAAGTGAGTTTTGCTCACTAATGCCTTCTTAATTTGCTAATGATGCTTAAGAGTTGAGTAAATTTAATTAAGTGCAACTATGTGATTATATTAGAGTAGATTAGTGATTATTAATTAATTATGATGTATGTTAGGCTTTTGACTAGTGTAATTAGTTAGAGGATAGCCTATATTATTTATGGAATGCATCTCGGGATTTTTCTCGACCTGTCTCGAGCTTCAACTAGGTATTACGGGCCTAAATTGGATTTTTAGTAATTATTTATAAATTTTCGAAATTAATTTAATTATTTATTTATTTTCCAGAAATTAGGCAAGGATAGCCGATGACCGGAATTTTATGCTGATTGTTGTGGTGTAATCCGTTTATTTAATTGAGCTTTATTTTGTGCTAAATTGAATTACTTGTGAAATTGGGAATTATTCTTTAATTGAATAATCTTTGGTTATTAATTGAAAATAAACAAGCATTAGTTGATAATACCAAAAATATTTGAGTGGACTACAGAAAATGTAGAAGTTATGGAAAGAAAAATATTATATTTTGGCTAAGGTCAGCCGTGTGCCTACGCACGATATTTTATCGGGGATGATAAAAGATAAGAAGAAATGTTGTGTGACGTGGCTTGGCAATTATTACATCACTTTGGTGTATAGGACATCTTAGAGAATGCACGTAATTGTGGAATATGTATATCACCTGAAAGAGCACGTGGCTCAGCTATTGATACATTACCATGGCGAAAATGGCGCTTGAAAGAGAATGAGCATGGCTCAGTGATTTGGTATATCACCTTAGAGAATGCACGTGGCTCAGTAATCAATACATCGCATTGGTAAATAAGTCACATTAAAAAATGCACGGGGCTTGGTAATTAGTATGTCGCTTTGGTGATATGACACCTTAGAGAATGCACGTGGCTCGGTGATTAAGTACATCGCCTTGGTGATTTGGCACCTTAGAGAATGCACGTGGCTCGGCGACTAAGTATATTATATTGGAAATTGTATAGTATGAATGGAAATGACTAGTAAATGGTCTGACTGACATGTAATCGATTAGGTCGATTGATCGAGCTATCGATCTGTGATGTGATTACTTTGGTGCCTTTTGAACTATGCTGATTTGAAGATGGAATCTGAGGCCAATGTAAGTCCTATGACCCGCGTGTGCATAGGTAGCCCATATGGCACATTGGTTTATTAATTGCGTCTTAGGAGGTAGAACTTGCTGAGACGTTGTCTCACTGATTTTTTAATAACCATTTTCAGGTCCTTAGATGGCATTGGTGAAAGATTGGAGACCCGAAGTGTGGAAGGGGAAGTCTAAAGAATTGCCGATCCTATTGGACTAACTAGTCATAGGGCAATTCTCTTTTGATAGAAGTCAATTCCTTTTTGCAGACCCTGTTTTAGAAACTCATGGTTTAAATCTAAATTAACAATTCAACTTGTATATATTTGCACTATGATTGGCAATGTATATAAGTGTGGATGTTTTTACAATGGAAATTTGAAATCCTACTTTCCTATCCTATTGTTTTATTATCTAGGTATTTTATATGCTTCTGCATGCATATATTAAATGAATGGGTTGACGATGCGTCCTAGAACGTCGTTGTTAGTCGACCAATGTAACGAATAGGTGTGTACTTGAGGATTGTGGCGTGACATGATCGGAATTTTGCAGCTGCCTTTGCGATCCAGCCACGACGGAGGCGGCAGGGAGCGGAGGCGTTTGAGTGGCGACCCGGCTACTATGACACGGCATGGCGGAGATTGGGGTGGGGGTGAGGGCGAAGATGCTCATTGGTTTTGACGACCTTGATTGGAGCTCGTCAGGTGGCGAACGATGGCAATGAGATAGAAATTAACAGTGGGGGCGTGGGGAGCAATGGTGGCCCAACATGGCAGGGGGCCTCAGCAGGTGGCTGAACGGCGACGATGAAGGTTTGCTGCGACGATGTCAGAGGGGTCGGCGGTAGGTCATCGGGGATGGCATCGGGCAGCTCCCTCTCTCACGTAATTCCTCTCCTCCAGCTTCAATCTCTTCCCTCTCCCTCAGATTTGGGCTTGCGAGCGCTCGGGCCTCCCTTGAAGTCTCTCGAGGGAAGCTTGTGACGCTTGCTAGCTTTCAATCTCTCTTTGTCTGTGTCTCTGGCCTTCGTCGAGAGGGGCCTATTTATAGGTGGAGGGGTGCCAGCCGACTGGGGTTCGGCTGCCGGTCGACGCACGCCAATCGGCCTTGGGTGCGGCTGAACCAGCATCCACTCCAAGCTACCCCCTTGCACATCCCTGTTGACACCTAATATTTTAGAAAATAATAAATAAAATAAAACATTTGGGTTTGTGGAGGAAGATTTCAAAAAAAAAAAAATTGAATAATGAGGCGTTTTTCTTATTGAACACATATCTTCATTTCAAAATTTTAAAAAAATTCGGTTGTGTGATTTTGGAGCCTTTTTACTGTTGGATGGTTGAGCGAATATATGTAAATCTTCAACAACTTTGAGCGCTTTCACTATAAAATGCGAGGCTTCAGAACCGAGTAGGGGGGCTTCTTTTCGTCAAAAAAATTGAAAAGTGAAAAAAGAGAAAACAGAAGAGAGGTGTCATGACCCTCCCGAGGGTGAATTACTCAAAGAAAGCTAATGGATTACTAAGTCCAAAGACTTGGCACAGACCCTCCCAAGTCCTACCAATCACGACTTGATGTTAAGAAATTAATCTATTTAAACATGCAATTATACTCAATTTGGAGCCGTCACTAATCAATTAGGATTGATTAGAAACCCAAATAAAGTATGGGAGAATACTTTATTTTCGCGAACCAGAAATTTAATAAGTCCGGGGACATGGTTACGTTAGATTAGTCTAACGCCCTTTCGGTACCTTTTATTTTAATTTCAAAAATATTTTGCAAGCAATGTTTATTAATTTTAACCTAAGCTACTAACATGCAAATGGTGGTCATGCAAGTGCACAATCAATAAAATAACATTCAATAAAAAATGCTAATAAAATTGCATGCCCTAAACATGATTTCTAAATGACAAGACACCTAATTTTTCTTTTTTCTTTTTTTTAAGAAATGTTAATTATATGCAATCTTAATCTAAATTTAATATGCATAGATTTATTTTAATGACATGCGAGATGCAATTCATATGGTATGACTTAAACTTATCACTATATGTATGCAATTTAAATTATATAATCCTAAATATGCATGTGCTACGTGATATGGGATGAATGACATGGTATTTCTACATGCATGCTCTTTTATGATTTTTTTTTTTTATGATGATTCATTTTTAATGCATATATGCAACCTATGCTAAATAATGATGATATGAAATGAGATTGATTATGAATTAACCTATTAACTAACCAAGGAAATGATCTTTAGTTTTTTCTTTTTTTTTGTTTTTTTTTAAATGACCTAATAATTTTTATTAAAAAGAAAGTAACTTAATGGTGCAATAATCATCTTTTAGCACTTTCCTTTTTATTAAAAAAAAACAATTAAACTATAACTCATATGGCATGCATAACATTTTTTGTTCCTCTTTTGTTTTACTAAATGAAAATTGACTTAATCTAAAAATTTCTAGGTGTGTCGCTTTAATATGAAATGTGTATGGACCTAAGCACCTAAGTTCTAGATATGACAATATTTTACTAATAAAAAATTCTAATTAAACCTATTATGCAAATTAAGTAATATGTACCTAATATTTTTGGATTCTTTTTATTGAAATTTGGAATTAAAAAAACTAATTAGACTAACCAAAGTGAATGATATTCTAATTTATTTTAGGAATCAATTTAACTTAAACTATATCTTATCTTAAAAGCTATATAAAAAATCAAGACATGCCAACATTATTTAAAATTAGCCCTAACGAAAAATCACCCATCTAAAAGTCTAATCTAAAAAATATAATCCTATAAATGCAATTCTAATTTACTAACCCTAAAAATATAGTCCTAATTTACTATACCTAAATGCTCTAATGCAATATTTAGATTTTTATGTACTTTTTGATTTTTTTGATTTTTTTGATTTTTTTGATTTTTTTTATTTTTTTAATCTTTCCAAAGAAGTAATTATTTTAAAAGAATGAAGATAAGAATTAAAATAACCGAAAAATAATCCATTTTCTCACGGATTAAATTAACAATTATTTTAACTCTATAATGATTTAAAGATTGAAATACTATCAAAATTCCTAAAAATTAAAGTAATTAAAAAAAAGACCCGACGTCTTACGGGTCAAATTAATAATTACCTTAATTTGGGATAAAACTCCTAATGTCTACAAGGTCTATAAATATTGACATACAATACTACAATTCAAATAATTAAACTTAAAAAATAAGCTAACATAACATGAAATAAGTAAAAAATAAAAAATAAAAATATACTACCTAATTTCCTTTTTTTTTTCTTTTGTTTTTTCCTTTCTTCTTTTTCTTCCCAAGCACGGCTTGTGCTTGTGTGGCTGGTCACCGGCTCCAGTGAAGGGCGGCATCTGTAACAGTGGCGTCACTGTCGATTGGAGGTTGCAGAGGTGCGGAGGTCCGGCGAGGTCTGGCAATTCAGAGTTGCAGGAAAAGAAAAATTAGTGACTGGTTCGAGCTTGAGCAGAGGCGTGGAGCAATGGTGTCGCGGTGCAGCAAGGTAGTGACTTCGTCGGAGGGAAGTTCGGCGACCAGCCCTGATGTCGCTCGGGCGTACGATGGCTCGATGACCGGCGGGTGGAGGTGCAGCAGGGACTGGTGGAGATAGCTCGGCGTTCAGATCTGGAGCGGTGGAAGCAACTCGAGTGAGACCTGGATCTTCGTAGCAACAGCTTCCCCGGACATAACAGAGGCGGCTTCGCGGGCCTCGCAGACGGCAACCAGCGGGACAGAGCTTCGGTCGTCTGGCAGAGGTGTGGTCAAAGAGTGGTACAGGCGCGGGCGACTGATGTTGGTCGTGGGCGCTGCAGGCGTGGTCGTTGAGGGAGCAGACGCATAGAGGTGTTGCTGTGGGCTCGCCGGAAGGGAGTGAGGCAGACACAGCGACGATCGGAGTAGGGAAAGTGGTAGAGATGGCGCGGGTTGAGCAATTGCTACAGCGGTGATTGTTGAAGCAGGCGTGGCAGGGGCTCACAGGCGGGGCACGTCGACTAGCTTAGGATTTACTGGTGCCGGGGGCAGCATCGTCGAGCAGAAATGGGTCGGCAGAGGGAGAGTAGAAGCTAGCGGCGAGTGTGGAGGGAAATCATTGCTCGCAGGAGATCGAGCGGCCGAAGAAGAAGACTGGTCTTCTTCCACTTCTGCTTTCCCTTTGCCTTTTTTTTTTTTTTCTCTCTTGCTCTCACGTCACCCTCTTCCTCTCACCTGTCCCTGTCTCTTTCTGCAGAAGCAAAAGCTTCCGCTAACTTTTCCCTTTTTTCCTTCAAGAACCGAGCCCCTTTCTCTCTTTGTTCCACTCTTCTTTTTCTCTCTTTTCCCTGCTCACGCCAACTTCTTCTCTTTTTCTCTTCAGTTTGCTATTTTTTTTTTTTTGGACGAACAATCAAGGGAAACCCCCCCCCTTTTCACTTGGTTCGAAGCCTCACCTTTTACAGTGAAAGCCCTCAAAGTTGTTTTTGCAGGTGAGATATTCACTCAACGACTCCAACAATAAAAGGCTCCAAAATCAAATAAAAACTGAATTTCTTTTTTTGAATTTTAAAATGAAGATATATTTTCAATAAAAAATTTCCAAAACTGAATTTTTATTTTATTTATTATTTTCTAAAATATTAGGTGTCATCAAAAGGGTTTCGGTTTTTGAGGGAAAAGAAGAAAAGTAAAAAAAAAAGTGTATAGAAAAGAGAGTAGAGAGAAGTGACGTGAGGGAGAGAGAAAAAAAAAAAAAAAAAAAAACCTTGTGCACTGTTGATCTTGTTCGTGGGTTTCTTCTCCGCGAGCCCCCATGCCGCCCCGCTACAACCCACGCCACCGTGCCCCTGCACCGCCCCGCTGTCGGCCTCCATTGGCGAGCACCCATGCCAGCCCTGCTACCGACGCTCATATCCGGACCTCCGTCGTGCCTCCACAGCCGCGAACAACCCCACGACTTTGCAACCCACTTGCCACTAGATCTCGTCAGTGCCTTCGCCACTCTGCCCCCATGCCGGCCACTGCACTATCAACGCTGCTCGGAGCCTGACGATCATGCTTACAATGCCCACAACCCAGCAAGTTCGCCTGCCGACTCGTGCCACCGTCCTCAACGCCTACAGTAGCTCGTTGCCGCACCACCGTCGCGCCACTGCTGCCCCGTTTGTCGCCAGAACTCCGTTTGCGTCAACACCTCTGCTGTGACCCAACGCCAGCGCCCGAGTTTCCCTCCTACCGAGAGCCCCGACGATGGCAGATCTAAGCCAGTCGTCACTCCACCGCCAAGCAAGCCCTGCACCAGCCCTCGCCTTCGCGTTCCTACCCTGCCGCGTCTTCGCCCCTGTTTCGTTATGCTCCCACTCCGCTTGCAGCCGCGTCGACCAGTGACGACCCGACGCCTCCGCTGCTCTTGTCGTGCTCCTGCCCGCGCCTCTGCCTTACGATCGCGCTAGCAGCTCTCCCGCACCCCGAGCGCCAAAGCCCGCACCCGCGCCACCCATTGCCTGAGCGTTGCGCATTCTCCGCCTGCTGCTAACACGCCATCTCCATGACCGCCCGGTGCCCGACTCCCGCCTCCGCACAGCTCTCTGCTCTGCACCTCTGCTCGAGCCCAAACCCGATCCACGATTTCTCTTCCCGTAGCTCCGAATTGCCGGATCTCGCCGGAGCTCCACACCTCCACGACCTCGATCGTCGGCGACGCCACCGTTACGCCATTGCGCGCCTTACTAGAGCCGGTGACCAGCCGCAGAGCACAAGCCGTGCTTAGGAAGAAAAAGAAGAAAGGAAAAAACAAAAGAAAAAGAAAAGGAAATTAGGTAGTTTTATATTCTTTTTACTTTAATTTTTTTTAAGTTTAGTTATTTAAATTGGAACCTCATGAATCTTGTAGGCATTATCTCGCTAGGATTTTGTTCGGAATTAATGTAATTATTAATTTAATCCGAGAGACCTCGGATTATTTTTTTAATTATATTAATTTTTGGACTTTTGGTAGAATTTTAATTATTAATTTGATCCGTAAGACTTCGGATCGGATTTTTAATTATTTTGATCTCTTTATCGTGATAATTAGGATTATGATAATCGTCAATTTAACCGTGAGACAACAGGTTATTTTTTTCGATTATTTTAATCATTTATTTTGTTGATGGCTTAGATTTAATATTTATTTAATAATTAATTATCTTTTAAAAAACTAAACAAATCAAAATCTTGCATTTGAGCATGTAGGTTTATTTAATTAGAATTTGTTTATTAGTAAAATTATATCATATCTAGAATTTAGGTACTTAGGTCCATACACATTTCATATTTAAGGCAGCGCATTTTGATTTTTAAGATTCATATAGAATTATGATAATTTTCCTTTAATAAATATCAAAACAAAAAAGAACAAAACAAATGTTATTTATGTTATATAGATTTCATAATGTGCACACCATATGTTGCGCTTTAATTAGTGGGTCGTAGGTTAATACTTTAATACTCCCGTCGTGTAGTTGTTTTTAATTTAAAAAAAAAAAAGCCAAAGATTAGTATTGCATCATTATGTTATTTTTAAAAATTATTAAGTCGTATTAAAAAAAAACACAAAAGTCATTTATTTGGTTAGTTAATAGGTTAGCTCATAATTAATCCTATTTCATGTCATCATTGTTAGTGTAGGTTGCATATATGTAATAAAAAAATCATTAAAAAAATCATAAAAAGAACATGTATATAGAATCATCATGTCATTCATCGCCTATCACGTAGCACATGCATATTTAGGATTTTGTAAATAAGATTGCATACATATAGTGATAGTTCTAGTTATGCCATATGAATCGCATTTCACATATCATTAAAGTAAAATCCATGCATATTAAATTTAGATTAAGATTGCATATAATTAACATTTTTAAAAAAGAAAAAGAAAAATTAGGTGTCCTGTCATTAAGAAATCATGTTTAGAGCATGCATTTTTATTAGCATTTTTTATTGAATGTTATTTTATTGATTGTGCACCCGCACGACCACCATTTACATGTTAATAGCTTAGGTTAAAATTAATCAACATTGCCTGCAAAATATTTTTGAAATTAAAATAAAAGGTACCGAAAGAGCGTTAGACTAATTTAGCGTAACCATGTCCCCGGACTTATTGAATCTCTGGTTCGCAGAAATAAAGTATTCTCCCATACTTTATTTGGGTTTCTAATCAACCCTAATTGATTAGTGGCGGCTCCAAATTGAGTATAATTGCATGTTTAAATGGATTAATTTCTTAACATCAAGTCGCGGTTGGTATGGGCTTGGGAGAGCCCAAGTTAAGTCTAGGTTTAACAATCTATTAGCTAAACCCTAGGTGGTTCACACCCGAAAAATTGATCGCAACAATCCCATCGCTGCAAGTCTACTTCTCCCCTCTTCATTGTAGGCATCCTTGAGCGCAGGCATCCTTGAGCGCGTTGCTGTCGCTACACGTGGCTTACAAAGGCGGAGGAGGAAGGAGTGAAAAAGAAGAAAGAAGAAGGAAGAAGAAGGAAGAAAACGAAGAAGAAAGGGAGAAAAGAGCCGCATCACGTAGGCCGGGCCGATGGGGACCCGAGCGAGAAAAAGGAGGGGCTAGGCTAGAAGGCCCAACCCGACGGGCTGCTTTTTTTTTCTATTTTTTGTTTTTTTTTTGTTATTTATTATCCAAAATAAGGAAAAAAAAAAGTAAATTAAGGCCTAATTAAAAACCTAATCAAAATTTCTTACCAAAAAAAAATAAAAAACCTAATCAAAATTTAGGTGTCATCAGTGTCACAATTCATCCGATTAGGTATCCTTAGAATCGACTTTTTCTATGGGTGACGAACATTAGACCAGTTGGGACTGTAAGGGGCGCATGGAAACACTTCATTCTTTTTTTGTTCCGGGAACAAAAAAAAAAAAAAAGTGTTTCTCTTCCGGGGAACAATTTTTTACTAGAAAAATGCATTTGGTAAATTTGTTCCGGAATAAAAAATGAATAGAAACACGTTTGGTAAATTTTATTCTTTTTTTGTTTCTTTTAATTTTTTAATATTTTTATTTTATTTTTCATTTTTTCCTTTCTTTTTTATTTTTCTTCTTTCAACCGTCACCGGCCTCCGCGACCGTGACAAATGACGGGCTGGCGGCCTCACACAGCCACGGCGAGGCTCGCCGTGGTGGGGCGAGGCCGAGCCTCGCCGAGGGCCGGTGACGCTTCGGCGAAATCGCCGACTCTCGAAGGCCGGTCGCCGGCCATGGCCGAGGCCGGCGACTGGCCAAAGAAAAAGAAGAAGAAAAGAAGAAGAAAAGAGAAGAGAGAGAAGAAGAGAAGTGTTTCTTCAAAATCGTTTCTGGAACAAGAAGTAAGTTTTTTTTTGTTTCAAATTTGTTCCAGGAACAAAAAAAACAAAAAAAGTGTTTAGAAACAGAAATAAGAAGTGTTTCCATGCAGGCCCTAAAGGACTAAGTGAGCACTCCAAGACCATATCCAAAACCCTAGACGATCTCGTCAGCGACTTCAGAATGAAATGCTTAAAAAAATCAGGGAAGAACATCAAGAAAAACCTTCGAGATATAGTACATCTCGCGTTCCCACATAATACTTATCTTTCTATACTTTGCTACATCTCGTGTTCATGGCTCATGGCTCATCGAAGCGAAGTGGAGCAGAAGTGGAGGTGTGCATCCAACGGAAGAGTACCTCGACGTGGCATGACGTCATCGCAGCACACATCTTCCGCTGCATCAGCTGTGGTCCAATTCCTACCAGCTCCTCACCACCCGGTGCCTCAAACTATTAAATATGATTCGGCTAAGTATAGCTGCTACCGAAGCCGCATGCAATGGCTGATGCTCGCTGGACAACACTTGTAAATTGTTAATATATTTCTGCCCCTATGAACTCAATAATGCAATATCTCTGGTTTTTTCTTTCTGTTTTCGATTGTCCTTCCAAGTGCCACCTCTCTCTCTCTCTCATCACAGAAAGAAGAACAGGAAGGGCAATTGAACTGTGCGCTGCTCTTCCTAAAGGGAAACCCCGAAGCCAGCATTGAGGACCCCATCAAATTCGTGCAATTGCTGCTCAACCAAATGAAGAAAGAGTTCCTCCAACACGTCCTGGGCGATGTATGCAACTTCCCGGAACTGGGCAGGCGGCTCCACCTTGGTTGCTTGAAAGTGTTCCGCATGTTCTTCAACTCCTACAACCGCTACGACTCTGACAGAGACATGCTCCGCAACATCCAAAAAGTGCTCGTAGTCCCGCCGCAAATCCCCTAATTGAAGCCGCTGAGGCCTTTGCTAGAACAACTAGGACCGAAGCCGTGGGCGTTTGAGACCAAGAGCCTGTCCAGCCAATACGACTTCGGAAGGGTTCCTAGGAAGAGCTTTATTGGGTATCGAATGTCTTCCCAAACTGGTCCAAGGGAGAGATGGGAGAAGATGTACAAGTCATCTGGCTTTAGGTTTTGTTTCGCTTAGTTATAGCAGTGGTATATCTTCATGTACTAAAATTATTAAAATGTCACACAGGTTTCCCCTCCGGAAGCTATTTTCTTTATTGGAAAACTCAGATATCAATTTCAAAAATGAAACTAATGAGTAAGAGTTGATCCACATACTTCAATCCAATGGTATTTCAAACTTCAATCTTCTTGTTGTCCGTTTGAAAAGCGCTACCATTCCCCCTTTTAATTCATGAAATTTTGAACAATTTGGAATTTTTTGGCTGTAAGTTACAACCAAAATAGCAATGGTTAGTAGCCATATTTGCTCGTGACTAAGTTGCCATGAGAGTAACACAAGTTCTAAACTAGATTTGAGCCAATGAAAATAGTGAGTCCGATATAGGTCTTATGAGGATTCCATCAAATATGATGCTTGTCCAATCTTAGTTTAGTGCATTAGTTAGGTTAACTGAATTATATAGATAGAGAAAGAGAGATCATGTTTAATCGGTGGAAGTTAGAATTGTAGGCTTGGGCACACTAGAAGAGACTAGATCACGAACTTTCATCGGTTAGAATAATTAATTATTAAAATTATGTCTTCATTTAATAGTTTAAACTTTTTGAATAGCTACATTTGAGAAAATATTAGGCACCCTAAGAGTGCCACGCAATTTTTGCTCTGAACCATTCAGAGCATGACACATATCGGTCTCTCTTCCACGTCATCCCACTCTCTCTCCTGGCCCACCGCTCTGACGCAATCTCTCCTTTGCAAATGCTCTAATGCTCTCTCTCCTCTACTCTCCTCTATCTCTCTCCTTTGCAGAGCGACCTTCCTCCCAGACCCAAGACCCACTCCCCAATCCGTGCCTCCTCCTCCGATTTGTAAAATTTTAACAATCTGAGTTACGATTAATGACAAATTTAGGTGCCGTTCGGTTATAGTTATTTTTGTTTTCATTTACAAGAAGCAAATTCATTTAACTTATTTTTCATCTGCTTAAACGTTTCTTAGTTAAAATGGTGTTTCTTACCCCAAATAGTAAATGTTCGTCAAATATCATTTTCACTTGACAATATTTATCATGTCTAAATTGCCAATTATAATTTTTACCGTGTTAGTTGAAACAAATACAATTTTCGACAAATTAATTCAGTCATCATTTGGAGGCCAACAACGTGAAATCATTACTAGCGTAACAGGACATGCAATTTATTGAAAATTTGGGTGAGATTTGAGGTACGAAGCAGAATTCAATTTCTCTCAAAAAAAGTCGCAACTCCTTTGTCACTCTCTCTTTTTTCCGTCTAAAGCCAGGAGGACATGGGCGAAGCTAATAGGCTTCTTCAAGAAGCAAAGCAAGCGGCTTCTGGCCCATTTCTCTTTTGGTTTTTACAGAGATAGAATATATTCTCCTCGTGATGCTATTAAACATTGTAGTTCAAGTTAATTTTCCCTATCTTCTATCATGTGAATGTTTTTATGAATCTGGCGTGTTGGTGACATGTCGCTATGTATGAGTCTAATTATGTTACTGCTAGTCTTCAATGAGTCTAACACATATATTCAATTGAATTAAAATTGTCTGATCTTGTGAGATGAGAAAAATAGTGTTTACAGAATTATATGAAGCTAATCAGCATATACTTGGAACCCATATGGGATCCAACATTTCCAATGATTCGAATTTAATTTAATATATACCAAACTCAATAATAAATCCTCCTTAAAAATATATTTTAGGCAAATTGGCAATATGTATTCTAAAGCAAAGGTGAGCATGGTTCTAGGGTAAAACCTAGAACCGAAGAACCGGACTGGTGGAAACCTGTCCGATTTCAGGTTCCAAGGTATATAGGGTAGGGTCCAAGTTCCAAAAATTGAAAAACCTATTTCGAATGGTATGTTTTAAATTCTGAGTAGGTAGAACCTATAACCTAAAATAAGTTTATGTATTTTTTTTTTTATCTATGTCTTCATGCAATCTTGCGGTATTCCTTGGCGTTCAATGATGAGTATATAATTTGAAATCACTAATATGAACATTCATTTTATGACTGGGACTTTTAATTTATTAATAACTTGGAACTGACCCTAAAACTTATAATAAGGTACATTCCAATTCTAGGATATGCATAATAGGTTCTAGATTTCAAAAAATAAGGAATCTATTCCAATGGATAGATTCCAAGTTCGGGTTGAAACCTGCACAAAATCTAAAATTGCTTACCCCTATTTTAAAGAGGTCTCCCTAGGAAAATTGTTTGTTCTTTAGTCTTGGAAGCCCATTAGTTTCTCCCAAGTTTTATCCACTTCTTTTTTATCAATATTTTGAAGCCCTCTGCTTTCCGATCAGCGTTCACCCTTGGATGCGAGCAAGCCTCTCCAACCTCTTCCTCCCGCATTGCCTCACCATCAAAGGGGGAGGATACGCAGCTACGACAAGCTCGAGCTCAGATCGAGCTTTGGATTGAGCGCAACCCTTGGATCTTAGGTTTGGCAATGTCACGCCCCGAACCCCGAGCGCGCGCACATCCCACTGCGGTCGATCAAATATGCGACATCCCAGGATATGTCACCGACCCATTCATTTTATTACGCATGCGGAAGCGAAACAAATCCCCTGACAACATTTAACTTGGGATAGAAAAGCAGGCAATCAATCACAACATAGCACTTTCATAATTCAACAGAATTACAAATAGAAGCCTACAGCCAAAAGTCTACAAAAGAACGGCTTTTAAAAAGGGACTGTCCTACGATCTACAAGTCGGACACGTTCTCCAATCTTATGACTTCACCTCTACGACTCCTCAAGACCAATCAAAGATATCTGGCCACTCCGTCCACCGGGGACCTGAAATTTTAATCCCACAACCGGGATGAGACGATGTCTCAGCAAGTTCAACCCCCTAAACCCCTATTAGAAAGAAAATACGCCCCGGGTGGCCTAGCCACATCACACGAAGACTTACCTCGCCTCGCCCCTTCCCTGCGTGTTAGCGCAATTCAAATCACTCAATCACGTATAGTAATAGGAACTCAAACAACCGAACGCATTCACTTTCATATAACCAACAACCGTGGGGGTCCTGATTATAAGACTAAATCGTTATGACACGTCCCATTCCATGCCACACAATTCCGTCCCATAATCCGACACATCAACAACACTCAACATGCATTCCAATTGTTATTCACTGCCACACAATGGCATAGCCTACTCGCTGTTCGGCTATCTACTGGCATATAGCCAGGCATCGCCTCCCCCCATGGAGCGCGGCTTCGTCAGTACATCGACGGCGTTCCCAAAGGAGCATGGGCCCAGAATCAACTGCAACCCGCATCCACCGCGTGGGCATCCCATATAGGGGCAAGTTCGGCTCAACAGCCTAGGACGATTCCTCTTAGTTATCACACAGCCAAAGCATACTCGGCCCCATGACACTTTGCATTCCACTCAATGCTTCCACTTAAAATAGTGATCCCGGCCATTTTTCTTCATATTAAAAATATTCCAGAAATTAGTCACGTGTGTGGGGCACGCTAATTTCGAACAAGAAAGCCAATATCTCAATTTTTCAAACCCCACTATTTAACCACCGGGGTTCGCCCATACACCCTTCCAATATGGAAGGGGAGGTGAGGTTCAAATCCCCACCTCCTCGGGGGGATGGGGGTAGGGACGCGTAAGTTTCGAGCGTGGGTTGCGACTCCCACGCCCGCAAAGCGGGGCACAATCTGCAAGTGAGTGTAGAATAGGAATAGAGTAGGACTGACCAAAAAAAAAAAAAAAAACCCCACTATTTAATATAATCATTAAAATCCAATTTTTGCATCAAAACCCGACACTTGGGTTTTTATGAATAAAATCCATATTTATCACAATCAACACTCAATTTGCCACACCCATTTATCAAATTCAAATTCTAAATGCACAAAGCAGCGATCATCAGACAAAATTCTGAAAAATAAAGTTCCAAAATAAATTTCAGAATTTATTAAATAATTAAATTTATTCCGAAAATTAATTAAATAATAATATCCCTATCTTTCACGATCCACACTCAATTCATAATATCCAATTATCAATTTCAAAATCCGATTATACAAAGAAATGACCGCAAGATTAAATTCGAGAATTTAGGGTCTCGACAAAAATTTTCGGAATTTAATAAATAATTAAATTTATTCCGAAAATAATTAAATAATAATATTTTAATAATTTCGAATAATAATATATTATTAAATTATTTAATGATTTCGGAATATTTAAATAAATCAAAAGTAAATTCATTTATGTCACATCAAGGCTTATATTAATATAAACCTTCATTTAGCCTTAAATTAAACTCACTTTAAGTTAATCAAGAACATTAATCTAATCTACACTTAAATAAATTAAACTAACCACCTAATAACACTTAACATAAACTAAACACACCTAAAGCATCATTAACCCTCTAAGCGAGGTTTAGTGAGTTAAACTCACCGGATTAGCGAGCCGAGCGGACCAAAATGACGGGGACGACGCGAGATTCGACTTTCCTCAAAGCAGGCCGAGCATCGGGCTCGGGAAGGCGGCCAAAACGGGCCAAGAAGGGGCTGCCATACCCATTTTTCCAGCCACTGATTTGTGGCCGAGAAGGGCGGATCCGGCGCCGGTTCGGGCGGAGGAACGGCAGAGGAAACCGGCGAGGGCTTGGACGGGCTGAAGGGGAGGTCGACGGCGGCGGAGGGAGCTCCGGCGAAGGCCCGAGCTGCTCGGACAAGCGGCTGGAACGCGGCCTGGCGCGGACGAGGGCGACAAACAGGTGAGCTGACCGGCGGAGCGACGGCGGCGACGGCGTGCGAGCAGGAGCGGACGGCCATGGCTGCGGCTTCATCTTCTCTGCATTTTTCTAGTCTTCGCACCATGGAAATGGAGAAGAGAGGCAACAGGAGAGAGGAGGATAGAGGCGTGCGGACGAACGACCACCGCGACGGCTCCGGTGACGGCGACGAACTACGGACGACAGGCGGCGAAGGAGGCGGCGTTCGGGCGGTCGGCTTGGCTGGTCCGGTCGCACATCCTCCCCCCTCCTTTCTCTCTCCTCTCAAGGTTCCAAGGAAGAAGATGATGTTGATAGGCCACCTTTCCAAGAGCAAATTCTCACCCTCCACTTGTCAACATCCTAGCCACTCTTTTTCACGCCTACGACATCACCAAGTGATGTCCATACTCCACTATCTCAATCCTCCCACAACAATATTTAATAGGTGCGATTTATTTTTCCGTAGGCGACATTTAAACTTTGTACAACAAATTCTTCAATTCTACTTGATTCTCTTCCAATTGAATCAAATTGAAGACCATAAAATTAATCCGATGTCACCACACTTCAATTCACATCTTCACTTGTCCATAGAACTAACTTAAGTCTCAAAAGCAAGACCAAATGCGGGCCTATTAATTTCTCGAGCCAAAATAGCCATTCTCTGATTTAATTTCTGAAAAATTATGATTGCATGAAAAATCTCCCAAATATAAGTCAATGATCCTAAAATGATTTGTGACGCACCCTGACTTCCAATTTTTGAATTCGATCTCAATTTCACGGTTAATTCCACTTTGGCACGATACTAGCGCGGCCCAACCTACCGGGTAGCCTTTAGAAATTTTCACGCATTTGACCTGTGGTTGATCATCTCAAGCCACAATGTACATCTTTGAAACATTGGCGACTTTCGGTTGTCCGGGTAATCTCAAGGTTTCCAATACGAACACAGGGTACCCAATCGACATAAAAGTCGGTCCAGTGCCGATCGACAAAGATTGTGCGATCCGGTGGAATCACCCACACTTGATCACATGCCTCTGTCGAGTCGACCTATCTCCGATCTCTAATCGATTTTTATTTGTGTCGTAATGACCCTTGCAGATTAGCTCGGCGAAAGGTCGCTTCCGGCCAAATTCTCGAGTCGATGCATTAGAATTTCTTAACGACTTCACCCGATAGACTAGTTTTCACATAAGTGGCCGACTCAAGGAAAAGAACCATATGCGTGCCAACGAAATGCCCGTCTCAATTCATTGAAAATAGAATCGGAAAAATCGGGATGTCGTAGGCAATGCTAGGCCAGAGCCCATGATCGCGAGCCTAGAGGAAGCTCAAACTCATGTATGAGATCTGAGGCTCAAGCGCGCTTGCCAGGCTCTGGCTCGACGACGGCGTGGATAAGTTGTGGCCACGCGAACTGGTGACCCGGGTGTCAGCTGATATTAGAGGGGCTGGTGGCGGAAAACTTTGGTGAGGAGCAGTGGAAAGCGGGTCTCACAACTATGGTGGGGGTGATCCTCGCGCCTTTGTAAGTGGCGTATCCAAGGTTCGTGATCCAGTCTCTTCTAGCGTGCCCAAGCCTACGATTCTAATTTCCACCGATTAAACACGATCTCTCTTTCTTTCTCTCAATAATTCAGTCAACCTAACTAATGCACTAAACTAAGATTGGACAAGCATCACATTTGATGGAATCCTCATAAGACCTATATCAGACTCACTATTTTCACTGGGTCAAATCTAGTTTAGTACTTGTGTTACTCTCATGGCAACTTAGTCACAATCAAATATGGCTAGTAATCATTGCTATTTTGGTCGTAACTGTTAAATTATGTATCGAGTTTGAGCCCGTTAGACAAATACGCATAAGTTTGGCTGAATAAACAAAGTTCAGGGAGAATTTGTGATGTCTTCGAATTTTGTTCCACCGTTAAATCTATCTCCGGGCGTTGAAGGAAGAAGCCAAGGAAAGCCGCATGAGTGCTTTAAATTCTTTGACTTCCAAGCGGGCAAGCGAAGTCAGAAGAGAGATTTTCGGCCAGCAAAGTCTTGAAGAGAGATTGTCTTCTGCGGAAAAAGAGGGCATCCACAATCTTCTGCATTAAATAAAGGACCCACAACCTGCTGCAAATGCATGAAGAAGACGCATGAAGAAGATTCCTTTTACGCTTGCTTCTCTCTAGGAACAAGAAATTTGAAGACTGCGGCCCACCTCATTTCATGAATCATAGGCACACGTTTGTTGACTCTCCTCTGCCTCATTAAATGCTTGCCCATGCACATGCACGATCTGCATGCATGCCTACAAATATGGTGGGCGTCGGTGTCGATTGTGGGCTTGTCTTGTGGGCGCCTGTGCTGCATTTAATGAGGCCATTTACTTTCATTTTTGTCCGGTCTTTCTGCCCTCCTCGCTAAAAGGAGAAGACGTTGGAAGATCCAAAAACTGAGCAAGAGAAAAGAGCTCAAGAGTGTGAGAGACGAGAGCTCAGAGAGGTTTGTGCTGAGTTGAGTCCATTGAGTGAGTTGTTAAACACCCTGGGTATTGGGTATAAAGTAGGGCTGGGAAACACTTGAGTGCATGTGTGATTGTAATCCTATAATTCTCCGATTTTATAGTGAATTATTTTGCTGGCTCTCCCTGTGGACGTAAGTTTCGACATTCAGACCAAACCACGTAAATTTTTGGTGTCCTTTTATTGTTCCTCATTTTATTTTGATTAATTTCTATAGCTCCCGACATAATTGCAAATTCCAATCTACTTCCACTGCGCCGCCAATTACAACAGTAACTTATAGCCAAAAGGTCCAAATTGTTCAAAATTTGATGAATTAAAAGGTAGAATGGTATCGCTTTTCAAACAGACAACAAGATTGAAGTTTGAAATACCATTGCACTGAAGTATGTGGATCAATTCTTACACATTAGTTTCATTTTTGAAATTGATATCTAAGTTTTTCAATAAAGAAAATAGCCTCCGGTGGGGAAACCTGTGTGACTGTTTATAATTATAGTACATGAAGATATACCACTTCTATAACTAAGTGAAACAAAACCTAAAGCCAGATGACTTGTACATCTTCTCCCATCTCTTCCCTGGACCAGTTTGGGAAGACATTCGATACCCAATAAAGCTCTTCCTAGGAGCCCGTCCAAGGCCGTATTGGCTGGACAGGCTCTTGGTCTCGAACGCCCACGGCTTCGGTCCTGGTTGCTCTGGCAAAGAACTCAGCGGCTTCAATTTGGGGATTTGTGGCGGGACCACGAGCACTTTTTGGATGTTGCGGAGCATGTCTGTGTCAGAGTGGTAGCGGTTGTAGGAGTTGAAGAACATGTGGAACACTTTCAAGGAACCAAGCTGGAGCTGCCTGCCCGGTTCCGGCAAGTTGCATACATCGCCTAGGACGTGTTGGAGGAACTCTTTCTTCATTTGGTTGAGCAGCAATTGCACGAATTTGATGGGGTCCTCAATGCTGGCTTCGGGGTTTTCCTTTAGGAAGAGCAGCGCACAATTCAATTGCCCTTCCTGTTCTTCTTTCTGTGATGAGAGAGAGAGAGAGAGAGGTGGCACTTGGAAGGACACAATCCAAAAAAGAAGGAAAAAAACCAGAGATATTGCATTATTGAGTTCATAGGGGCAGAAATATATTAACAATTTACAAGTGTTGTCCAGCGAGCATCAGCCATTGCATGCGGCTTCGGTAGCAGCTACACTTAGCCGAATCATATTCAATAGTTTGATGCACGGGGTGGTGAGGAGCTGGTAGGGGTTGGACCACAGCTGATGCAGCGGAAGATGTGTGCTGCGATAGATGTCATGCCACGTCGAGGTACTCTTCCGTTGGATGCACACCTCCACTTCTGCTCCGCTTCGCTTCGATGAGCCATGAGCTATGAACAAAATGTCTTACCCCACTTTCCAACCAAACACAGTAAAAAAAGATATTGCTTGGTGTAGCAAAGTAAAGAAAGAGAAGTATTATGTGGGAACACGAGACGTGCTATGGCGTGGTCACTTAGTCCTTTACAGTCCCAACTGGTCTAATGTTCGTCGTCCACAGAAAGAGTCGATTCTAAGGGTACCTAATCGGATGGATTGTGACACCATGGTAGATCAATATAGAAATACATACCTAATCTAGGCAAAGAACAGTGGTGGAAAGCAGATGTCACAACTGTGGTCAAAGGCGGAGTCAACAATTGTCGGCGATGGCGGCAGCAGTCCTCGCTTTCTTGCGAGTGGTCTATCCAAGATTCATGATCTTGTTTCTTCTCATGTGCTTGAGCCCACAATTTTAGTTTCCATCAATTAAATGTGATCTCTCTCTCTTTTATATACGTGTGCTCAAGCACAAAATAATTCAGTCAACCTAACTAATGCACTAAGCTAAAATTAGACAAGCATCACATTTGATAGATCCCCTTAGGAGTTATATCGATCTCAATATTTTCAATAGTTCAATTTAGTTTAACTTAGTCTTGATCAAATATGACTACTAACCATTACTGTTATTACTGAAACTTCAGTTAGAACCCAAATTGCTCAAGTTCTAACGAAATTACAAGGTGGACTAGTAACGCTTTCCACACAGACAACAACGGGATTGAAGCATGAAATACAATTGCATTGAAGTATGTGGATGAATTGTCCACTAAAAATTTACACATCTTTTTAAGCTACTCTGTTCGTACATACTTATTTCATTATTGATATACTCTTTACTTTTCTGTGAAAACCAAAATAACTTCAGGTGGAGGAACCTATAAGATTGTTTCATGACTATAGTGCATGAAGATATGCCACTGCTATAACTAAGCGAAACATGACTTGAAACTGGATGACTTGTACATCTTCTCCCATCTATTCACTAGACCAGTTTGGGAAGACATTCGATAGCCAATGAAGCTCTTCCTAGGAAAACGCTCAAGGCCATATTGGCTAGACAGGCTCTTGGTCTCAAACAACCGTGGCTTCGGTCCCGGTTGCTCTGGCAAAGGCCTCAGGGGCTTCAATTTGGGGACTCATGGCAGGACTACGAGCACTTTCTGGATGTCGTGGAGCATGTCCGTGTCTGAGTCATAGCGGTTGGAGGAGTTGAAGAACATGTGGAACACTTTCAAGCAAGCGAGGTGGAGCAACCTGCTCAGTTCAGGCACGTTGCAGGGCTCCTCAAGGACGTGTTGGAGGATCTCTTTCTTCAGTTGGTGTAGCAGCAATTGCACGAAGTTGATGGAGTCCTCAATGCTGGCCCCGGGGTTTTCCTTTAGGTAGAGCAGCACGAAGTTCAATTTCCCTTGCTTTTCTTCTTTCTGGAATGTGAGAAAATCGTAAAAACAGGGAGATGAAATAAGAGAGTGTACACAGGTGCACGATAAGAGCAACAATGAACGAGCACCATTTAGGGGGTAGCAGCCAATTATAGCTGCTTGGCCAGCGGCCAGACTTAGCTCTATCATATTGGACAGTTCAAATAGCCTCAAGACGCATGCTATCCAACGTTAAAAACTTTACCTCGTAGGTTTGGATGTCATTCAACAACCGAGTGATGACCATGAGCAATTTGGTGATGGGCTGGTAGGGGTTGGACCACAGCTGATGCAATGAGGTCGTGGGGCTCGCGAAGCACGAAGGAGGAAGGACTAAGACGTGTGCTCCGACAGACGTCATGGCTACGTCAAGGTACTCTTGCGTGGGACGCACATCTCCACTTCTGCTCCACTTCGCTTCGATGAGCCATGAATGAAATGTCTCACCCCACTTTCGAACCAAACGCAGTGTTTTAGCCCATTTGAAAGAAAGATATTGCTCGATGTCGCACATTAAAAAAGAAAAGTATAACGTGGGAATATGAGACTTACTATATTTTGAAGGTTTTTCTTGATGTCCTTTCCCAGTTGTTTGAAACATTTCACTCTGATGTTGGTGACAAGATCGTCGAGTGCTTCGAATATGGTCTTGGCATGTGCACTCAATCCTTCCCCATCCCACATAATATAATGTTTTTCTTTTTTTTTTGTGAAAGGTAATATAATGTTGCTCACCGATTAAAAAAAAAATGCAACTGGAAGGATAAATAATTGGATGGACTGTGAGGTGATTATTAATTTAACGTACACTCATTAATCTTGCATGTAGGCATGTAGTCTAGTGAATGTAACTCTTGAAATAAATTGTAGAAACCCTAAGTTGGAGTTAAACAAGTACTAATAATGATCAGCATACCTTTGAACCGCTTCAGTAAGCTTTTCCAGATCCTCTAACGAACCTTCCATGTCAAAAAAGTCATCGGCGACAGTTACTATGATTGCGCTCTTCGCGACCAGTACTCGCACATCGGAGTTGCGAGGCACGGAAACGGAAGCGGCGACAGCAAAATAAGAGTACAACGTTTTCTCTCGACCGAATCCCATCTTGCTAAGTCCCGTTTTTTCAGACCACCTGAACTCATCCATTGATGAAGAGTCATTAGAAATAATTATTTGCTAATTAACAACTCATTCACTAAAACATATGCACATATGCCTTTTTAATCCGTCAAGCTCCATCCTGTAAATAGATTGTCTGTACAAAGTTCTGCAGAGCAAGTTGTAGTATATCCTGATTATGAACCAATGATGACCTAATGAAATCATAGAACGCAAAAAGTTAATTGCATGTCATAGCATACTATTCAAGCAAGTTTATAAATTTCCCTTTGAAGACATTAATACTTATGGCAAGAAAATTTTCCATCCATAATACACAAGCATCTTTTTCCTCCATCCACATCCTGTGTTCCAGGTGGTCTAGGTGAGCCATCCATGGCAGACTCAGTTCATGCTTAATCTACACAGACATTTCAATCGTTAACTTTCTACGTAGAACGACAAGAAGTACAGAATATTCCCACTAACCATTCTGCGATGACTCGACAAGATAATGCTTGAATCTCTTATTCCTCTGAATGTGATTTTCTCAAGATATTTATTTGAGAAAGTTCTTGCTTTCTCGAGTTCATGTTCGTTTGGAAGCATAAGATTGCTGGCTCTATAAATGTTAAGGAGTACGCTTGAGAAGTATTCATAATTTTTTTCGGTGTGATCTCGAACTTCTTCATGGTCTAGAAACCAACAAAAGCTAGCTGCAAAATGCAGAATACAATTGACCATTTCAAAATATCATCCATGAAAGATCCCAAGAAAAAGGAACCAACTGAGGATCTCATAAAGCTTGCAACTCGTACATGGTGATACTCTATAACCATGCATGCGTAAAAGCCAGAATCCCAAGCAATCTTTGTATAGCTCCATAGCAATCAAATGAATTGATTTGACGATTGGTTTCATACTTACAGTTCCTGCAGAAAGAAATGTTAACGTGCTTGAATTAGTTAGAGATGTCGTATGGGCGATTTCGTTGACCTCAAAAGCAATCAGTATTGAAAATAGAAAATATGCGACACCTTTGCCGGGACAGGCTTTTGGGCTTTTACAGACAGCATTGCCCGTCCCCTATTCTATAGTTTGTTTGTTTGTTTGTTTGTTTGTTTTTTAACCCTTTTAGTAGTTTTCTAGGGAAAAAAATGAGAGATAGGAAACTTTTACTAACCGAAAGATTTGTGCCAATTTCATCCTTCTCCCGTTCAAAGTACTCGGTCAACCCTAATCTCATTAGTTGATAAACCACGAAAAGTTTTGTCAGCTCTTCATCCACGAGATATAGAGATGGAACTGCTTTACTCATCAAGAAAAGCCAAAAGATATTCAAGGGTTATGAACGTTATAAAAGGAAAACCATATAAATTTAATAAATAAATTTTCAAACTCTACACTGATGGTATAAGCTATAATTACTCTACTCATATAGAATTAGCTTTTATCAGTTTACCTTTTAGTGATCTAGCATTTGAAATCGTGTCTCACGCCAAACATAGCCTAGTTAATCTAAAAGCGAGATTTTAGTTTCAACTTTAAGTCCCTATACAAGGATTGGAAGGATTTTGCCCATTGAAATATCAAAATCTTTAATTTTGCGTTTGCAGTCCAAGTTTGCTGAAAAATATCAAAGTTTCTGCTCCTATTGGGGGCAGATGGTTTCAGTTGGAGGCCATCTAGTTGGCCAAACAAGTTAAGTTAAAAGAAAACAAAAATATAGAAATAAAGAGAACGAGAGAATTTCAATGCTCTTGATATACACGTCATGGCCCCATTTGGTTCAACATTTGGAATGGACTTTTGGGCTTTAAAGAGGTTTGGCCAAATGCAAACATATTTGGTTCAATTTTTAGGAGGATTTTGGCAAGATGCAATTGCATCTTCAAATGGCTTTAAGGGCCTTTAACCCAAAGTAAATCCGGAGGTTCTTTGGGAAGTTGCATCTTCGGAATGTAAGTGATGTTACTATTAATGGGTACTGTTCATCTTCTCCAAAGAAACGAAAGGAGGTCAATGACTGTTGGCCAAATGGTCGCCTGCACCGACAACCACAGCTAGAGGGGTTACCTGACCCCGATGACTGCCGCTTAGGGTCGTAACCACTAGGCAACCACCACGTGAGGTCGTGCAACCTCAGGCGGGGTGGCATGAGGTTGCGCTACCTTAAGCATCGCCTGGGTTGTGCAAACCTAGGCAATGTTTGCAATCCAAGCAGTGGTTGCCTAGGTTCGTGTGACCTAGGCAACACTTGGGGTTCATGGCCCAAGTAATGGTCACTTGAGTCGCGGGACCTAGGCATTGCCTAAGGACTTGCAACCTCAAGTGAGGCTGTTCGGTGGTTGGATTTGCCCATTGGTGGCTAGATAAAAATAAAAAAAAAATTTAAAATCTGTTTTTATAAAAAATTTAGCAAAAGCCCTTTGCAAAATGTAATTTTTACTAAACAACATTTAAGTCAAAGTTGTTTCGCAAATGTACTTTAAAATTACAATTTGCTAAACATTATTTGCATAGCGTTTACTTACCGCCGTTAGAAGCACAATTCGAAGCAAGAGATTGAAGATAAGCCAAGCATGCTTCGTTCCCGGTGGAAATGTATGCACTTGTTGTTGTTGCAGATGGTGATTGAAATAAAGTACCATCACTGTCCAGATTAAATATGGTTTCATGGTTGATTTGGTATGTTGGAGGCAATGCCTCAAGATATGACAACAATGGGTAATATCGGTTCCTGTCCACAAGTTTCTCCCTGCAAAAGGCCAAAATGCTTATAGGTATGATTGTGCCTTTTGGGTGGCTTTAAAATATCGCATGCATCTTGCATAGCCAGTGCATCGAAAAATAAAGCCCTGACAACGCGACACATGTTGCCTATGGAATCCAAATATCATATCAAATTTTGAATTGAGCGTGTCACGCCCCGAACCCTGAGAGCGCACACATCCCACTGCGGTTGATCAAATATGCGACATATCAGGATACGTCGCCGACCCATTCATTTTATTACGCATGCGGAAACGAAACAAATCCCCTGACAACATTTAACTTGGGATAGAAAAGCAGGCAATCAATCACAATACCGAATACTCATTTACAAACGCAAAGGGTTTAAATACAACACTAGACTGTCTACAAAATAGACCAGCTCGACAAAAAGGGAACTATCCTAAAACCAACTAGCAGGTCACGTTCTCCAATCCTTATGACTTCGCCTTTGCAACTCCTCAAGGCCAACCAGAGCTATCTAGTCGCTCCGTCCACCAGAGACCTGAAATTGTAATCCCCAAACCGGGATGAGACAATGTCTTAGCAAGTTCAACCCCCTAAACCCCTATTAGAAAGAAAATACGCCCCAGGTGGCCTAACCACATCACACAGAAGGCTTACCTCGCATTAGTCTTCATCTGCAGGTTAGCATAGTTTATTTAAATCAACCACGTGCAATTATGATAACCAAACAACTTTGGCACAATCACATTATCAGGACAATTCAATCACTTAGATCGTCTCAGCGATCAATCGACTCGGCCGATTACATGTCATTCTAGCAAATCAATCACTGCTTCCAATCACGACCATATAGGAAGGTTTAACGACCAGTGGCAATCACGATCCCACTCAGACAATTAGAATCGGTGGCATCACGGCCCCACTCGCATGACCTTTAAAAGGTGGTAGATCCCGGCTCGATGGGCACGACCTCTAATAGGTGGTAAATCACGGCCTGGTTGGGCGCAACTTTTATCAGGTGGCAATTCACGGCCCCACTGGGTGCGACCTTTATCAAGTGGCAATTCACGGCCTCACTGAGCGCAACCTTTATCAGGTGACAATTCACGGCCTCACTGGGCACGACCTCTAATAAGTGGTTAATCACGGCCAATCTCCCATCAATTTCGACACTTGGGATTTTATAAAGAATATCCATTTATCGCAATCACACTCAATTTGCCACAATCAATCATCAAACTCAAATACTAAATGCATAGCGGCGATTAGCAAGAAATTCTAAGAGAATAAGGTCCCGATGAAATTTTCGAAATTTAATAAATAATTAAATTTATTCCGAAAATTAATTAAATAATAATATCCATATTTTTTGCCATCCACACTCAATTTATAATATCAAATCATCAATTTCAAAATCCGACTACACAAAGAGCGATCAATTTTTAAATTCTGAGCAAATAAGGTCCCGAGATAATTTTCTGAATTTATTAAATAATTAATTTTATTCCGAAATTTATTTAAATAATAATATTTTAATAATTTCGAATAAAATATATATTATTAAATTATTTAATAATTTCGGAATACTTAAATAAATCAAAAACAAATTCCTTTAAATCACATCAAAGCTTATATTAATATAAACATTCATTTAGCTTTAAATTAAACCCACTTTAAGGTAATCAAGCACATTAATATAATCTACACTTAAATAAATTAAACTAACCACCTAATAACACTTAACATAAACTAAACATACCTAAAGCATCATTAACCCTCTAATCAAGGTTTAGTGAGCTAAACTCACCGGATTAATGAGCTGAGCGGACCAAAACAACGACAAGGACGACGTGAGGGTCGACTTTCCTCAAAGCGGGCCGAGCATCCAGGCTCGGGAAAGCGGCCAAAACAGGCCAAACACCCGCCGCCATACCCATTTTTCCAGCTTCTGATTTGGGGCCGAGAAGGGCTGCACGGGGTGGTTCGGGCGCGAAACCGGCGGGGATGGGCGGCAGCAGCTCAAGCGGTGGCTGGGGGCGACGAATGGCGGCGATGGAGGCTTCGGCGGACGGCGACAAGCGGCGAACGAAGGGCTGGAAACTCAGGCTGGCGCGAACGAGGGCAACGTCGAGCGGACGGAGGGGCGTGTGTGCAACGCGTGCGCGGTCGGGCGGCAACGGCGACGGCTCCAGCAACGTGCGACGACGGCCATGGCTGCTCGGTTCCTTCCTCCATTTTCTAGTCTTCGCACAGCAGAGATGGACGGGGAAACCAACGGGAAAGGGAGAGGAAGAAGAGAGAAGAAGGAGAGAGAGAGAGAGAGAGAGAAAGAAAGAGAGAGAGATGGGACCATTCCCTTTTCTTTTTCTTTTTCTTTAATCCCACAAAAATGGCCCACCATGACCTCATGGATGACATCACCTTCCACTCACCCAATCCTTCACAACCTCTTCCAATGGGTTCAATTTCATTTTCCGTCGGGGCATAAAATCTTGTACAATAAATTATTCAATTCCACTTGATTCTCTTCCAATTGAATCAAATTGAAGACCATGAAATTAATTCAATGTCACCACACTTCAATTCACATCTCCACTTGTCCATAGAACCAACCTAAGTCCTAAAAGCGCGATCAAAGGCGGGCCTACTAATTTCTCGAGCCAAAATAGCCATTCTTTGATTTAATCGCTGAAAAATTTTGATTACATGAAAAATCTTCTGAAGATGAGTTAATATTCCTAAAATGATTTGTGACACACCCAAACTTGCAATTTCTGAATTCGATCTCAATTCCACGGTTAATTTCACTTTGGCACGATACTAATGCAGCACAACCTACCGGGTAGCCTTTAGAAATTTTCATGCATTTAACCTGTGATTGATCATCTCAAGCCACAATGTACATCTTTGAAACATTGGCGGTTTTCGATTGTCGGGGTAATCTCAAAGTTTCAAATACGGACACAATGTACCCAATCAACATAAAAGTCGGTCCAGTGCCGATCGACAAAAATTGTGCGATCTGGTGGAATCACCCACACTCGATCACATGCTTTTGTCGAGTCGACATATTTCTAATCTCTAATCGATTTCTATTTGTGCCGTAGTGACCCTTGCAGATTAGCTCGGTCGAAAGGTCGCTTCCTGATCAAATTCTCGAGTCTAATGCATTAGAATCTCTTAATAGCTTCACCTGATAAAATAGTTTTCACATGAGTGGCCAACTCAAGGAAAAGAACTATACGCATGCCAACGAAATACCCGTCTCAATTTATTGAAAATAAAATTAGAAAATCGAGATGTCACAGAGCGAGCGGGCCTTCTTCTTGAGAGAACACTCTCTCTCTCTTCTCTACCCCCGACCGCTCTCCGTGCCCGACTCTCTCTCTCTCTGCCCCCCGCTCTCCGACCGACAAGCTACAGCACCGCCCTTTGTCTCTTGCTTCAGCTCGTCCTGCACACTCTCTCTTTGCCTGACTCTACCCCCTCTCTCTCCCTCCAACGAACCGCCGAGCCCTCATCCAACCAATGAGCCACCACACCACCCCTCTGGCTCCAAGTCCAGCTCATCCGTTGCCTCCACCGTCGTCGAATTGTTGGCCCCTCCTAGTTGTGTCCTCTCTCTCTCTCTCTCTGAGTCACGACCAAGCCCTCCAGCCTCTACCTTCACCTCGAAAAATTGCCTCCACTGTCGCTGAATCGTGGCATCAAGAGAGGTCACATGCAAAGGAGAGAGAGAGCATTCTCTCTAGAAGAGGGACTACTTGCTCAATTTAAAATTTGGTTCAACATTTGGGTTCCATACATGACACGTGTCGTGTTCTCAAGGCCTTACCTTTTTATTGCGCTGGCTATGCAAGATGCACGCAATATTTTCTCGGCTGGAGAACTAGGGCCCAAAAACCTTTTGGTGCTCTTTCACCACGCACTTCGTATTGTCCAGAGCTTTTTCCACATGAACATTGTATTGCCATAAATTATGGAAAGAGAATCGACCATTGAGTTAAAATGTTGACATTTCTTTTATTTCTTTTATTTTAAATATGAGGGCCTGAAAACACTTTTGTCTACTCTTCAAGACTTACAGTCATTGAGCCAAAATTGCGGTTGGTCTCAATACATGACAAATAATCGTTGTTAAGTTGGTCAGCTGATGAAGAGATCTTCTTCCTTATATAGTATGTTCCTTCAACAAAATAGGAAAAGAAACCTAAAGGGTAACTGACACGTCGAAAGTCAAAACTAGCACAAGCACGCCGATCGGAGCAGTTGGGTCACACTTCCTTCACGCGACTCTGTTTTCGAGTGAAAAAGGTGAGACTTGAAATGGCGGCTAATTCGGCCAAGAAGGACAAACGCAATCGCATGCCGATTTGGTCGAGGGATTGAAATTGACCCGGATTGAAATGGTTGAGAGACTATACGAGTACTAATTTTTCAAAGTATCGTGCCCGAAATGCAAAAAGTAAGCTTGATAGAGAAACATACGGTAATATTGGACCAGTGAAGAAGGGAAGTATTAGAATTACCTTTCAAGAATTCGTTGTCGATTACTGGATAAATCTGCAACGACACATTCAGTGCTTTCAGGGAATATGATCTCCAAACCAACAGCACGTGCCAAATCAACCATCCCAGGCAAGATGATAGCTATCCAACGAGGAAACTTTCCATGCTTGTTTTTCGGACAAAGCAATTCCGCATTCTCATGAATGAACTTTAATCCTGAAACGTGAAATTTTCAGAAAAGTTTTGTGAAGCATTAAAGAAGAGTTTGTGAAGAAGTAAATGACTTTTGCATTTCAATAAGGAAGCAAATACAATAGTTACTTGCATCATCTAGTATATAGTATTAGAGATCTCATGTCCATGTTTACTTAAGTTCGATTTTAATTGATCATCGATAGACTTTATTTTAACTAGAAACCACATTAGATTTGGTGGGTTACACCATGAGTTGAAAAGTTAACAGAGTTACCTGATCAAAATTCAAGTACAGAGTTTTTCATATTCACAAAATTAATCTACTCACCGATATAAATTTTATCTTGAAAGGAAGAACTATGTTTAGGATAGCCATATCTTGATGTAAATAAAGAAAAGTTATGCTTTCAATGGCTATATTTTAGTTATTATTTGAAAGTCAAGCACACAATACCTTTTTCTATCAAAGGTGAACCAACATGCCACTTTTTGAGCACGGTCATGCAAACAAGGGTTGAAGCAAGACACTTCCCTCCATCGGACATCTCATGTTCTTCATAATCATAATCTCCCCAAAATCCTTCTTCATTCTGATTATGGAGCACCCAATTTAGACACCCTTTGAACATGGGACAATCAGGTTGGTGAGGATTTGGATTCATCGCCAACCATGCGGTGTCATATGATGAAGAGGAGAGGAATGAGCTCGAGCCCATGTCGGGAAAGAGTATTTCTCTTTTGATTGTATTGACAAGTGATTGAATTAAGGATATTTGGGCCTCCATGAAGATTTGGGTGAGAAGAATTTGGCTTGCGTCTTTGAATGGGAGATTGCATGACCCAATTAGGTCTATTTATACCTGACTTTGAGATGGTTCCTTTTAGGAGTTGTCCTGTCAAAACGTGAATCATGAGCATAGAACTAAGTTTTGTTGGATGCCATCTTTGACGTAGGTCTACTTAGTACTTGAGGCACGAAACAAAAAGGGATTTCTCTTGCCCTGAGGTGGAAAATAAATTATTGTACTTTTTGAGGAGACACATGAAAAACATGTGAACAAGGAATAAATGAGATGAAATTGGGATTATGTGAGATCTAGGAAAAAATGAGATGGAATTTAGATGACACAATTTGTTTGGAAGTAGCTCAACAGAAATGTAGGGGCGGAATTTTAATGGTTTCATCATATTGATGATATCAAGAAAGAATCCAATTTGAACCAATTGATATCGATCTACTTTAGTATAAAAGAAAAATATATATCCACTTTCACTCAAAAACTTAAATCATTAAAGTATGAGCTTACTAAATATATTAACCACACCATAAATATCAATTCTTCATATAGCACTTCTTTTATTAACATGTTCATGCGTGCACTTTGACAAATCCTATGCTCGTTTTTGAACCTTTCATGATTCGGCACTCTTTTTCTTTTCTTTTCTTTTCTTTTCTTTTTCCTTTATTCTTCCTTGTGCTGGTGGCTGACTATCATTCACATGCAATGGCTAGGCGGGCTAGCCTCGCTTGGGCATCTAGCAAGGGTCGTCAACCAACCACTCTCAATCGCAACCTCCACCGCACGACACTGCCTAGCTGGCACCGTTGAACTCCCTATCGGCTAGCTCAATTATCCTCCTCCATGCTCGTCAAGCTTATGGCTGTCGAGATCTTGGCGAGCTTCACGACTATGACCAACAAATGTGCCGTAAGAGCAGAGCACGCACAGATAAAGATGGAGAGAAGTAGGGGAAGAGATGGAGGGGCGAACTACGGCTTTGACGATTGGAGGAGGGGCAATGCATGATCCCAATCTAGATGGCTAGAGTGGGCGGGTTTTGACCTTGGCATTGTCATAGAATCGGGGCCTTGAGTGTGACACCCCGAACCCTTCGCAGGTCGTCACCAGCGCCGGTGTTACATCTTTTACCATCTCTATCTCTTGGCTAAATTAAGCCTTGCCAGATTACAGGCATTTTTTTTTTTTTAAGCGGTCCCATGCGCGACTCATAGCGGAAGCAAAATTCACATCGTCATCTATCTCCCTTCTAACCCATGATACAAATACACACCAGCTAAACATCATGATTTTTATAAACAGCTTCGACGCTTGGCTTACATACATATATAAAGCATGATGGGGTTTCCTTCGGGTCGGTACAAAAAAAACAAGAAGGGTTAGGACTCTACCATGTCCTACCTAAACTCTCAAAAAGAAACCTCGACCCCTAACATCATGTGAACAAGGAACCCTCCCATTGAAAGCGTCGGTTTTCTACATCAAAAAGTGATCTAGCTCCTACTCCTCGCGTACAGGTCTCACACCCAACCCGGTGTGTCAGGTGGTGGCGGCGGCAGCATCCCTCGCATCGCTCCATCCCGTCGAACGTGCACAGACAGGAACTCTTGTATGACAGGGCCCCCAGCCAGGCCGATATCATACATAACTAAGCATCGCACTCGGATAAACGTCAATCCGGGCACAGAGGGACAATCTATCTCCGTACACTCCACCTCAACATCAGACGGTAGACCGTAAAATACCCCACGCGAAACAGCGGGTAGCGGCATAGTGCTAATCTGAAATGTTATCCCCAAAAGGGGAGAGTACAACCACTCAGATAGGGAAATCCAATAACAACTCAAATGCACCATGCATACCATCATACAATGCAAGCATTGCTTACCTTTTTGATGTCAAGCGTATTCATGCATCATTATAGCATATATATCATCATCATGGCCATGTATCATCATGCATATCACATCATCATTAACCATGCATCACCGTGCATATCACATCATCATTAGCCATGCATCACCATGCATATCATATCATCATTAGCCATGCATCACCATGCATATCATATCATCATTAACCATGCATCACCATGCATATCATATCATCATTAGCCATGCATCACCATGCATATCATATCATCATTAACCATGCATCACCATGCATATCATATCATCATTAGCCATGCATCACCATGCATATCACATCATATCATCATTAACCATGCATCACCATGCATATCATATCATCATTAGCCATGCATCACCATGCATATCATATCATCATTAACCATGCATCACCATGCATATCACATCATAGATCAATTTCCACTTTTACTTATCAATTGATCCCCACATTATCTTTTCTCAAATCATCAAATTCACCATCATCACCATCCCTTCGGCGAAAACCTCCGACAGGGATCCCAATTCCACCATCTCATGGCCACTGGGCTTCCGGCCCCCCACATTCCGGGCATCTCGCATCTCAACTAGCATCACCAGGCATTCCCTTCGGGCGAGAAACCTCCGACGGGCTTCCGGCCTTTACCCTTCTAGCCGGGATCTCGCACCCCAATCCCGGCATCGCAAGTCACTCCCTTCGGCGAAAACCTCCGACGGGCTTCCGGCCCCCACATTCCGGGCATCCTGAAACTCCCGGGGAATCTCGGAATTACGCCACCAGGCCACCAGACAACATCCTCCACCACAACCTCATTCTCATCCACATTTATCTTTTATCTCAATTTAACATGGAAATTTGGCATGGCATCAAACATATCACACTTGCATTTCAATTCACATGTCATGCACATGTCATAGCTTAATCACATAAGTATTTCAACTTAATGCATGTACAAAGACCTCATCACACAAGTGCCACACAAATGGAATTGAATCCATGGCCAAATAAAAATCTATTTTATTTTATTATTTCATTATTTTATTATTATTTTATTATTTTATTATATTTATTTATTTTCATAAATAAATATTTAATATTTATGATTTTCCCAAAATCATAATATTCAATAATCATTTATAGGATTACAATTTTATATAAAATTCGTGGCCAAGTCGTAATTTTCACAATTTCACAATTTCCTCCAAGAACATCCTAAAATTCTCGGATTTAAACCCACTGCACAGTTTCCGAATAAATTAAATTAAAATACCCATTCGGTCTTCAAAAATTACGAAACTTTACAGGATGATAGCCAACACGTTTTCGTACCTTTTTCATTAAGAACTTTAAGCCAAATTATTTTTAGATTAATTTCTATAGCCCTACGAAGCTTCTGGAATCTCTACCGCGACGTCCAGAACACACTCCTCCGTATTTCTTAGATTTCACCCATCAAATCTCTTTCGTTCCTTCTGAAATTTAAGTATGTTATGTAACAATATGTCCTTTACAATTTTCATGAAGGGATCTAGGTCAAATAACCAGATTATGGTCACCATTTTAACCCATGAAGTCTCGGGTGTCTCGGTACACCTCACCAGAATCAACCATCTCCAAGATCTAACAGATTCACCAGGTTATACTTGTTATTTTTGCTTCAAATTTGATTATGTTGTAGCTTAAGGTGTTTCCTACAACTTTCAAGAAGACAACAAGGTGAGATCTCCAACAGAAATCAACATGCAACCAAGAAATCAACAAAAGGTCAGTGAAGATTTCGCAGATCTGAGGTCTCCGTATAACAAAGCTTTTGACCCCACATATCACCATAGTTTCCCATGAAATTCGAGTATATCATACTACAAGATGTTAGCTTCAACTTTCATGAAGACACCGAAGCCAAAATCGCACTCCAAGTACACATGCAAGCTCGACTAAGATACTGACTACCACAAACCAAACGAAAACAGTCACATAGCTTGAACACATCCAACCCTTACCTCGGTTTTTCGCCCAAATCACACCTAAAACCGAACATGCAACCAACAAAACAGACATGCAAGAGAAGTTAAGGACTCCACTTGCCTCCAAGATGAACAAACAGCGATGGACGACGGCGAACGGTGGTCGGACTAGGCGGACGTACGGCGAGCACACGGCGGCACCTCCCTCTCGGCTCCGCCTCCTCTCTCTTCCTCTCGGTTCCTATCTTCCGCTCAAGCTCTCTCTCTCGCACACCTCTCTCTTTGGACGGAAATGGAGCAAGTAACCGGTCATTTCTCTCTCCTAACCCCTTTTATATCCCCTAAAGCCCATGATTAGCAATGATTAACTCACCTCATGTCCAACCAATGCATGCTCTCCTTTGTGCCACATGTTATTTCTATTTTTGAATTTAAAAAGGCTTGGGCTTAGGCCCATCCGGCCATTCCCCTTGGGCTGGTCGAGCTCCCTTCTTGGGCCCTAATGGGCCGACAAGCTTGGCCCACCAAGCTTTAGGCTAATGGGTCCAAGGCCCATTTCGAAAATTAATCCCCTTTTTCTTTTTTTTTTCTCTTTTTTTTTTTTTGAATTCCTTTCTATAAATATTTCTAAATTCAAACTTCATCTTGGCCAAAGTCTTGGGATATTTTAATTATTGAAATTTAAATCATATGGCCAAGCATTTAAATTTAAATTTCCACAATACAAGCAAAATTCATCAAATTAAAGGACAAATTGGCTAAAGCATAAGCCATAAAATTCTATCACCTAATTAAAGACATTTAACACACCTTAAGGCTTGGCTTTGAATTTCCGGGATGCCACATTGAGGCTACTAAAGACGGACAAATTAAAATCAGTTCGAAACTCGTGGTGACCATGGCCGAGCCCCAGGATCTCGGTAAGCTCGATAACTCTTCCTCCAAGACTACTAAAGACGGACAAATTAAAATCAGTTCGAAACTCGTGGTGACCATGGCCGAGCCCCAGGATCTTAGTAAGCTCGATAACTCTTCCTCCAAGACTTGTACAAGCATTTGTCAATTCTTCTAAAAAGCTTAGCCACCCCAAGCCAGATTTTGTGAGGCCAACCCTCACAAGGCCAAGGCGGCTTCACTAGGCCTTGCCCTTGCCCAGGCAATACCTCGCAAGGTTACCTTGGCCTTGACAAATCTTGTGAGGGGAGCCCTCATTGATGTTCATTCTTGCCCAAGTGAGGGTGACTCTCACCTAGGCGAGGCTAGCCTATTTGGCCACCCACAAATGGAAGAAGAGAGGAAAACAAAGAAAAAGACCAAACAATTGTTAAAATACTATAAATAAAAAAAAAAACTATCCATGTTAGTACCGTCATGCTATGTAGAAGGGTCGGTATCCACAGTAGTATTTTTTTTTTTTTTGTTAAAATTAGCTGGATGGATTTAATGACAAAATATGAATAAGTTTAAGACTCAATTGGCAAAACTGAATGGTTTATAATAAAGTTTTGACCAAAGTGTAATAAGATTAAGACATCTTAGGCAATTTTCCCTAGAAAATGCTAGCTATTAATTTGTTGGTTCAACTATGTTACAATGAGGTATTGACAATTAGTCTTCTTCTTTTTTTCATTTTCTTCTTTTCTTTTCTTTTCACGATACCCTTGCCTATAGCCCACAAGGGCATTGTGCACCTTGCCTAGATCTAGGCGAGGGCTCGGCGCCCTTGCCTGGATCTTGGCAAGGATGCAAAGGCCCTCGCCCATGGCTATGAGGGCATCGACGCTTACGTAGATTTGGGAAACGACCCAATGCCCTGCCTATGGTCGGCAAGGGTTGGCCGACGACCTCACTAGCCTAGAGTTGTAAAAAAGGGGGAAAAACAGAATAAAGAAAAGAAAAGAAAAGAAAAATAACAAACTCTATAAAAAATTAAAAAATATATGAAAATTGTCAACGTCAACATCGGCTGTCCAATGCCACTTGTGCCATATTGGACTATCAACGTCTATGTTAGCAATTTTTGGTTAAAATTGGTCAGATGAACTAATTGACAAATCTTTAAAAGGTTTAGAATCCAATTGGTATAATTGAAAGGTTTATAACTGAATTGACTTAATGTAATAAATTTAGTATTTTTCTAATAATTTTTCAAAAACTTTCATTTGTGATGATTCCATTTGCAAGATAAAAACTTTTATAGGCATCAACACATGAAGTGTATTTATAGAAGATATTTTTTTCAAAAAAAAATTAATTAGCGTACCAACTCAAAGTTACTTATTACATAGCTAAGGTCAATGGCAAAGTCAAGTACAAACTCCTTGCTTCCTCAAGCATTTATGTCGTCCGGGCAGTGCTGTACCGTCTTTGTTTATGTTCAACTCGTCTGGCCGATCCTTGGCAAACCAATTTCGAAAGACTTGGCTTCCTCCAGGAAATTGTACCCTCAAAACCTGTCAGAACCAAGAATTGGTGGTTGAGGAATCCATGTGCTACACAACCAAGTGCTAGTCAACAACTTCAACCATTCTTTTTCAGTTCTATGTTCGACGCTAAGTGATATTTGCACATTACATACGTCAGTTTGATTTTCTAGGTAAAGTCCATTGCGTCAACTAAGTTGCTATAGTATAAATTGTGAATGCACAGGATGACAATTATATTTAACAAATATTGTGACGGATGTACAACATTAATTCAATCCCTTTTTCTTTATTGCACACATTTCATTGCCATTTTAATTAGTGTAGATAATAGCTTATGGATATGCTACAGAATTTACTAATTAAACATTATTTTCATTACTAAGATGTGTATAGATTGACACACATGAGTTCATGATAAATAAATTTTCTCAAACAATCAAACATTACTAAGATATGTCCAATGAATTCATTTCATGTCCACATATAGCATGTCCCGAAATAATTGGTACTGAAAGATGAAATGACGAAAAATTTGCCAATTGGGAAACCCTCTTGTGATACTGTGAGGCGTGACCCATCTCGATTTTCTTCTCGTGTCAATTATCATGTGATGAAAGTAATGACGTGGATAGATGTGAACTCATGGGTCATTGATTTTCCTGGTGCTTACATGGGAAGTTTCTTGCCAACAAAATGGAGGACTTGACTGGAAACTTTGCATGAAAACAAAATTAGTTTTGTCATTTCTTCTCTCTTCCTCTCGATTTTCTTGTTGTGTCGATTATCAATGTGATGAAACCAATGACGTGGATAGATGTGAACTCACGGGTCATTGATTTTCGTGGAGCTTACATGGGCTGTTTCTCGTCGACGAAAAGGAGGACTTGACTGGAAACTTCGCATTAAATCAAAATTAGTTTTGTCATTTCTTCTCTTTTCTTCACTTTTTCCCATCTATCTTCAAAGGCCAGAATTTGGTGCTGAAAGCTTTTTCTATTCGTGCACTTTTAAGGGCCCGTTTGTTAAAAACAATTTTTGTACGCCGAAACAAAAAATTGTATTCTTTTGTTCTAGAAAACAAAAAAAAGAATAGAAATGTGTTTGGTAAAATTTTTGTTTTCGAAAACAAAAAATTTATTGTTTTGTTCCCGGGAATATATTTAAAACAAAAATAAGAAATTAAAAAAAAAGTAACTTCTTGTTCCGGAGAATAGTTTTTAGAATAAATTTTTATCTCTCTTCTTTTGTGTTCTCTTTCTCTTCTTCTTCTTCCTTTTGACCGATCGTCAACCTTGGCCATGGCCGGCGCCAATGACCGGCCAAACAAGGATCGGCGACCTTGCCAGAGCATTGCTTGTTCCCAGAGATGGCAAGCCACGGCGAGGCTCGGCCCTTTCCGAGCCACCTCCAAGACGACGTCGCCTAGCGAGGCCAAGCCTCGCCGATGGCTGGGTGAGCTCGGCCTCGCTAGATCTGGGTGATGTCGACCTCGCCCAGCCAAGGCGAGGCCGAGTCTTGCGCAGCCACAGCGAGGCTCGGTCTCCTCAACCGGCGTGAGGTCGACCTCGCGCCACTTGGGCGAGGCTAAGGCTCACTTGGGCCAGGCTAGCCTTTGGCAAGCTCACCAGACGTCGCCTAGCCGGTGGTCGGCCACAGTGGTGGCCGGCGACCAGCCAAAGAAAAAACAAAAAAATGAAAAATTAATAAAAGAAATATAAAAAAAATCTAAGAATTTTACCAAACGTATTTCTATCGTGAGAATAGAAATTTTGGAAAGTCACCAAATGCGTTCTTTCACTCAAAAATTGTTCCCGATAACAGAAATAGAAAAAATCATTTCTTGGCAAAAATTGTTCTCCGGAACAAAAGCGTTACCAAATGTGCCCTTAAACAACCAAATACCATTTTATGATTTTTTTAACCATGAAAAAAAATATCTATTTTGGAGCAGGTGGTCTAAAGATGGTATTATTTATGCTTGGAAGCATAGAACATCGAAGATATGACGTTCGCCCGTTGCATATCTTAACAAAATTCACGCGTAAAAAATTCTAATTCCTAGTTATAAATCACAATATAAAAAATGTGGTCATAAAATCTTCTTTGATTATGCATATATCACCGATTGATTATAATTGATGTCACAAAATCTTGTTACCTTATATAGTAATCTAATATAACCTATAGGTTCATGCACTCTTTATTTTAGACACATTGAAATATATAAACTAAAATATACATAAATTACACAATTCTTTTTCTGCATTATTCTTATCTTAGTATTGTAACTAGGCAATCTTGGTGCACCGGGTGCACATTGCACCCAGAGTGCACCTTGCATCTCATGTATTTTTTTTTTTTTTAATTACTACTGCGAGTGCACATTTAGAGTATACCTCGCATATCATATCGTTCTCTTTTCAATTACTATTGATATTTCTCTTGCAACGTCAAGTTTCAACATTATTCATCTCTTCTAGTGGTGACATCACTATTATGAAGTCATGTCAACTTGTTGCATAGCCTGTCACGCAACCACGTTAGCACGTTTGGCTATCGCATGGCTTGCCACGTAATCATGTAAGCTTCTACTGCTATCCCTGCACTACAGCCCCGGTCTCTTTTGCTTTCTTACACCATAGACAAGTCACACTCTTCTGTTGTCTTACATTGCAGCCATGTTGGCCTTATGACATTCGGAAATTCCTTCGTCAATTAATAATATATTAGAATTTGATGGCCATAAATGTCACAAGTGGAAATTTTAATTGGGTTGTTAACGGTGTAGTAAAAGTAAATCCGAATTATATTTTCAGTGCTTGCAGTTTTTGAAAAGTGATACCATTAGGGTTAAATTGATGAATATTTGCTCTTGGTTCCATTACCACAAGTTTCGAACCAATTTTGGTCTGTCTATCTTTAGTAGCCTCAAGGCCTCGATTCTATGACAATGCCAAGCTTAAAACCCGCCCACCCTAGCCATCCAGATCGGGATCATGCATTGGCCCTCCTCCAATTGTTAAAGCTGTTGTTTGCCCCTCTGACTCTGCCCCTAACTCTTTCCATCTTTGTCTGTGCGTGCTTTGCTCAATCACCTGACAGCACATTTGTTTGGCCATGGCCGTCAAGCTCGCTGAGATCTCGACGACCATAAGCTTGATGAGCATGGAGGAGGATAATTGAGCTAGCCGAGAGGGAGTTCAACCGCGGTAGCTAGGCAATGTCATGCGGTGGAGGTTGTGATTGAGAGTAGTTGGTGGCCAACCCTTGCCGAGCGCCCGAGGGACGCCAGCCCATCTGGCCATTGCTTGTGGATGGTAGTCAGCCACCAGCAGAAGGAAGGAAAAAGACAAAAAAAAAAAAAAAAAAGATGGAAAGAGTGCCAAATCATTAAAGATTCAAAAACGAGCATAGAATTTGTCAAAGTGCACGCACGAACATGATAATAAAAGAAGTGCTAGATGAAGAATTGATTTTTACGGTGCAGTTAACATATTTAGCAAGTTCATAATTTAATGATTTAAGCTTCTGAGTGAAAGTGGATATATATTTTTCTTTTATGCTAAAGTAGATCTATATCAATTGGTTCAAATTGAATTCTCTCTTGATATCATCAAAATGATGAGACCATTACAATTATGCCCTTACATTTCTGTTGAGCTACTTCCCAAACAAATTGTGTCATCTAAATTCCATCTCATTTTTTCCTAGATTGCACATTATTTCCAATTTCATCTAATTTATTCCTTGTTCTCGTGTTTTTCAAGTGTCTCTCCTGAAAACTACAATAATTTATTTTCCACCTCAGAGCAAGAGAAGTCCCTTTTTGTTTCGTGCCTCACATCCTCAAAAGAACAATAATTTATTTTCCGTCCCTTTCTATTTCGTGCCTCACATGCTAATCAGACCTTCGTCGAAGATGGCATCCAACAAAACTTAGTGCTACGCTCAAGATTCACGTTTTGACAGGACAGCTCCTAAAAGGAACCAGCTCAAAGTCATGTATAAATAGACCTAATTGAGTCATGCAATCTCCCATTCAGATAAGCAAGCCAAATTCTTCTCCCCCAATTCTTCATGGAGGCCCATAAATCCTTGATTCAATCTCTTGTCAATACCATCAAAACAGAAATACTCCTTCCCGACATAGGCATGAGCTCATTCCTCTGCCCTTCACCATATGACACTGCATGGTTGGCGATGATTCCCGATCCTCGCCGATATGATTGTCCCATGTTTAAAGGGTGTCTAAATTGGGTGCTTCATAATCAGAATGAAGAAGGGTTTTGGGGAGATTATGATTATGAAGAACAAGAAATGTTCAGTGGAGGGGAGTGTCTTGCTTCAACCCTCATTTGCATGATCGTGCTCAAAAAGTGGCATGTTGGTTCACCTTTGATAGAGAAAGGTACCATCCGCTTGACTTTCAAATAAGTGCTAAAATATAGCCATGGAAAGCATAATTTTTCTTTATTTACATCAGGATATGGCCATCCTAAACATAGTTCTTCCTCCGAGGATAAAATTTACTTTGGTGAGTAGATTAATTTTGTGATTACGAAAGACTTTGTACTTGATTGATCAGGTAACTTTGTTATCCTTTCAACTCATGGTCTAACCCACCAAATCTAATGTGGTTTCTAGTTAAAATAAGTCTATCAATCATCAATTATAGTCAAACTTAAGTCAACATGGACATGAGATCTCTAATATTATGAAAGCATATAATAGATGATGCAAGTAGTTATTGTATTAGCTTCTTTATCGAAATGCAACAGTCATATATTTCTTCACAAACTCTTCTCTAATACTTCTCCATTTTTTTCTGAAAATTTCACCTTTCAGGATTAAAGTTCATTCATGAGAAAGCGGAATTGCTTCTTTTGAGAAACGGGCATGGAAAGTTTCCTCGTTGGATAGCTATCATCTTGCCTGGAATGGTTGATTTGGCGCGTGCTGTTGGTTTGGAGATCATATTCCCCGAAAGCACCAAAAGTGCCATTGCAAATTTATTCAGCAATCGGCAACGAATTCTTGAAAGGTAATTCTAATACTTCCCTTCTTTATTGGTCCAATATTATCGTATGTTTTTTTCTTCTTATTTTTTCAAGCTGACGTATTTTTGCATTTCGGGCACGATACTTTGAAAAATTAGTACTCGCGTAGCCCCAACCATTTCAATCTGGGTCAATCTCAATCCCTCGACCAAATCGGCATGCGATTGCGTTTGTCTCACCTTTTTCATTGGAAAGCTGAGTCGCGTGGAGGAAGTGTGACCCAACTGCTCCGATCGGTGTGTTTATGCTAGTTTTGACTTTCGACTTTTTGCTTTTGACTTGTCAATTACCCTTTAGGTTTCTTTTCTTATTTTGTTGAAGGAACTTACTATAAAATGAAGATATCTTTATCAGTCGACCAACTTAACAACGATTATTTGTCTAAAAATAAGACCTACCACAATTTTGGCTCAATGATAGTAAGTCTTCAAGAGTAGACAAAAGGGCTTTCAGGCCCTCATATCTAAAATAGAAATATAAGAAATGTCAACATTTTAACTCATGGTCTTTTCTCTTTTCATAATTTCCGAACAATACAATGCGCATGTGGAAAAAGCTCTGGACAATACGAAGTGCGTGGGGAAAAAGCACCAAAAGGTTTTTGGGGCCTAGTTCTCCGGCCAAAAAAATATTGTGTGCATCTTGTGTAGCCAGGATAACAAAAAATAAGACTCTTGAGAGTACGACACATGTCTTGTATGGGATCCAAATGTTAGACCAAATTTTAAACTGAGCAAGCAGGCCTTTTTCTTAAGAGAATGGTCTACATGCGGCTTCTCTTTGTGTCGCAATTTGGCGATGGCGGAGGCAACTTGTCGAGGCAAAGTGCTAGTTTATCAAACGAGGGCTTGGTCATGACTCTGAGAGAGAGAGAGAGAGAGAGAGAGAGAGAGAGAGAGCACTGTTGGGAGGGGCCAACAGGCGGCTCATTGGTCGGACAAGGGCTTCGTGGTTTGTCGAAGGGAGAGAGAGGGGGGCAGAGTCGAGCAAAGAGAGCGTGCAAGACGAGTCGAAGCCGGAGACGGAGGGGCAGCACGGTGGCTCATCGGTCATAGAGAGGGGCGCAGAGAGAGAGTCAGACATGAAAAGAGGTCGCATGTAGAGGAGAGAGAGAGCATTCTCTCAAGAAGAAGGCCCGTTGGCTCAGTTCAAAATATGATCTGATATTTGGATATCGCAAGTAACACGTGTCGTGCTCTCAAAGGCTTTCTTTTTTATTGCATTGGCTACACAAGACGCCCGCATTTAAAGCCACCCAAAAGACACGGTCATACCAATTAGCATTTTGGCCTTTTGCAGGGAGAAACTTGTGGACAGGAACCAATATTACCCTTTGTTGTCATATCTTGAGGCATTGCCTCCAACATACAAAATCAGCCATGAAACCATATTGAAGCATCAGGACAACGATGGCTCTTTGTTTCAATCACCCTCTGCAACAACAAGTGCATACCTATCCACCGGGAACGAAACATTCTTGGCTTGCCTTCAATCTCTTGTTTCGAATTGTACTACTAATGGCGGTAGGTGAAAGCTAGGTTCTAGAGAATTTTAGATACTTTCATAGTACATCCTTCTTGTTTCCCTAACTAATTTCATTTCATGAAAATTATATAGTGCCACTTTCAAAAAAGAGCATAGTATTACATAGTAATTAATAGATTGAGACTGATATGAGTTGAAGGAAATGTCGTGTACATCGAGAGCATTTAAATTCTCTCGTTCTCTTTATTTCTTTATTTTTAATTTTTTGGTTTCTTTTAACATGACTTATTTGACCAATTAGATGGCCTCAAACTGGGACCCATCTGCCCACAATAGGAGCACAGACTTTGAAATTTTTCAGCAAATTTGGACTGTAATGCAAAACCAAAGATTTTGATATTTTAATGGGCAAAATCCTTCCAATCCTTGTTTAGGGACTTGAAACTAAAATCTTGCTTTTAGATTACTAGGCTATGTTTAGTGTGAGACACGACTTCAAATGCTAGATCACTAAAAGCTAAACTAATGAAAGCTAAATTTATATGAGTAGAGTAATTATAGCTTATACAAACAGTGTTGAGTTTAAAAATCTATTTATTAAATTTATATAGTTTTCCGTTTATAATGTTCATAATCCTTGACTATCTTTTGGCTTTTCTTGATGATTAAAACAGTTCCATCTCTATATCTCACTGAGGAAGAGCTTTCAAAACTTTCCATGGTTTATCAACTAGTGAGATTGGGGTTGACTGAGTACTTTGATCAGGAGAAGGATGAAATTTTGGCACGAATTTATAGGTTGGTAAAAGTTTCCTTGTCCCTATGATTTTTTTTTTTTACCTAGAAAATCCACTACTGAAAAAAAAAAAAAATAGAGAGCTAGGGGACGGGAATGCAGTCCTTAAAAGCCCAAAGCCCATCCCTACAAAGCTGCCACATAGCGATTGCTTATAAAGGTCACCGAAATTGTCTATATGACATCTCTAACTAATTGAAGCATACTGGCTTTTCTTTTTTTCAGGAACTACAAGCATGAAAAGCCAATCACAAAATCAATTCATTGGATCGCTGTCGAGCTATATAAAGATTGCTTGGAGTTCTGGCTTTTGCGCATGCATGGTTATAGTGTATCACCATGTACGAGTTGCAAACTATATAAATTCCTCAAGAAAAGTGTCGGAAAAGTATTAACCCTATTGTAATGTTGCCAACTTAGTCATTCGACTATTTTAGCCAGATTTTATTAATATGGATGCCGGCCGGTCTATATGGCACAACCGACACTAATATAAACAATTTTTAATATTTAATTTATATTTTCTTTTCTTTCTCTTTTTTTTTTTCTTTCCCCTTCCTCTAGCTAGTTGTTGAACCTTGGCAACTGACCAGAGTTGAGGGACCTCGCTAGCCTCTGGCCCGCCTCGCTAGCTGCTAGCAAGGCTTGCCCTTGTTAGCAACAACAAGGGCAAGCCTTGTCATGGCTAGGTGAGGCTCGCCCTAGCCAGTTTTGGTGCCTAGCCATGGCCGATGAGGTCCCTCACCCTAGCAACGACTGGAGGAAGAAAGAAAGAAAGAGAAAGAAAACAAAAAAAAAAGGAAGAAGAAGGAGAAATTAAAATAAAAAATTCAAAAAAAGTATTAAAATATTATTAAAAATTGTCTATGTCATCATTGGCCAATTAACACAGCACAACTAGCATCCAAATCAACAATATTTAGTCAAAATTAGCCGGAATGACTAAATAGGCTTTGTATAAAAAGTTTTAGGATTAAATTGGCACAAATGCATAGGCGTTGAACTTTTATGATGCTTTCCCCTTAGGTCCTCCATCAGTTCCTTTTCCTTGGGGTCTTCCATGAATGATATTTTGAAGTGTTTCCATTAATTTTAATTATATTCTGCATTTTGCAGCAAGTTTTTGTTGGTTTTTAGATCGTGAAGAAGTTCGAGATCACATCGAAAAACATTATGAATACTTTTCCAATGTGCTCCTTAACGTTTATAGAGCTAGCAATCTTATGCTTCCGAATGAGCACAAACTCGAGAAAGCGAGAACTTTCTCGAAAAAATTTCTCGAGAAAATTGCATCCGGAGGAACAAGAGGTGAAAGCATCATCTCTTCGAGTCATCGCAGAATGGTTCGTGTAAATATTCGATGCTTCTTCTCTTTCCGTATAATAAGTTATGGCATTGGTTAACACTTGAAATGTCCGTGTAGATTGAGCACGAACTGAGTCTTCCATGGATGGCTCGCCTGGACCACCTGGAACACAGGATGTGGTTGGAGGAAAAAGATGCTTTCATACTGTGGATGGGAAAATTATCTTGCCATAGGTATTAATATCTTAAAGTAGAATTATAATCTTGCTTTATCACTTGCTATAACATGCAATTCACTTTTTGCTTTTCTTTGATTTCATTAGGTCATCATTGGTTCATAATCAAGATATTCTGCAACTTGCTGTGCACAACTTCGTACTGAGACAATCTATTTACGGAATGGAGCTTGATGTAGTAAAAGGGTATCTATGCATATGGTTTTGTAATGGTTTTTAATTAGCAAAGAATTATTTCCAACGACTCTTCATTAATAAATGAGTCCAGGTGGTCTGAAACAACCGGACTTAGCAAGATGGGGTTCGGTCGAGAGAAGACAACATACTCTTATTTTGCTGTCGCCACTTCCGTTTCTCTACCTTGCAACTCTGACATACGAGAAGTGGTTGCCAAGAGCGCCATCATAATAACCGTTGCCGACGACTTTTTCGACATGGAAGGTTCACTAGAGGATCTAGAAAAGCTTACCAATGCGGTTCAAAGGTATGCTTATCAACTAAACGATGTATTATTGGCATTTTTACCTTAAAATAATTCAAAATATTAATATCCTTCTTGAGATAACAAAAAGATGGAAAAAAAAATTGCGTCTTATGGGATTTGAACCTATACCAAAGGCTTATTATTTTTCTAACTCTAACTTACTATATCTACAATTTATATCAAGAGGTACATTCACTAAACCATAGGACGGGGCTCTTTGTGTCTAGATACAAAATTAGTGTATGTATTGTTCATGGGTTTCTATACTCATCTCCCATAGCATCATGGTCCATTCAATTAGGCTGCGTTTGGTAACAATTTTGTTCAAAAATTGTTCCATGGAAAAGAAAAAAAAAAACATAAGAATTTTTTAACAGCAGAACGCGTTTGGTAACTGTACAAAATTTATGATCCTAGAATAGAAAAAGAACATAAACACATTTGGTAAACCTGTATAATTTTTTTTGTTTCCTTCAAATTTTTAATTTTTAATTTTTCTTTTTCTTTTTTCTTTTTTTTTTTTCTCTTTGGATGGTCGCCAGCCACCGTCGTGGCTAGTGACCGGTGGGCAACATCCGGTGAGCTCGCCGGAGCCTTGCCGGGCTTGGGTGAGGCCCGACAAGCTTGCGAAGGCCGCCCGCCCCAACGAGTCTTGCTAGGCCATTGGAGGCTCAACCTTGCCCAAATGCGGCGAGGCCAAGCCTGCCGAGCCTCGCCCGGCTTGGCAAGGCTCGGTGAGCTCACCGGAGGCCGCCCTAGCTTGGCAAGGCTCCGGCGAGCTCCCGAGGCTAGCTCGGCCTCGGCAAGGCCGAGCCTCGCTGGTGGCCTGGCGAGATTGCCGTTGGCCAAGCGATTCCTGCTCGGCCACCGGCGAGGCTCGGCCTCGCTCAAGCAGTGCGAGGTCAGCCTCACCCTAGCCTGGGGAGGCCGTGCGAGGCTCGGCCTCGCCTGGGCTGGGCGAGGCCAACCTTGCCCAAATCTGGCGAGCTCGGCCTCACCGAGGGTCGGCAACGCACCGGCGAGGTTGCCAACCCTCAATGGCCAGTAGCCGGCCATGGTCAAGGCCAGCGACCGGCCAAAGAAAAAAGAAGAAGAAAAAGGAGGAAAAAAAGAAACAAGTTTTTTGTTTTTGTTCTTTTGTTTCTTCAAAAAGTGTTCTCGGGAATAAGAAATAAGTTTTTCTTGTTTTTTGTTTTTGTTCCAAATTTGTTCTCAGGAACAAAAGTGTAAATAAACGTGTTTCTATTCTTTTTTTATTCCCCGGAACAAAAGAACAGAAATTTGTGTTCCAAGAAATAGAAACAAAAATAAACAAACAGCCCCTTAGTTACCCTCAAGATCGTCTCTTTTTGTGGGTGATGAACATTATACCAGGTGGGATGGTGAAGGCCTAAGTGGGCATGCCAAGACCATATTCAAAGTCCTCGTTGATCTCGTCACCGACTTCAGAGTGAAATGCTTCAAACAATCAGGGAAGGACATCAAGAAAATCCTCCAAGATATAGTACGTCTCACGTTCCCATGTTATACTTCTCTTTCTTTGACTTTCTACATCAAGCAATATGTTTCTTTTAAATGGGCTAAAACAGTGTGTTTGGTTTGAAAGTGGGGTGAGACATTTCATTCATGGCTCATGGAAGCAAAATGGAGCCGAAGCGGAGGTGCGCCTTCTACGCAAGAGTACCTCGATATGGGCATGACATCTATCGCAGCACACATCTTAGTCCTTCCCTCTTCATGTCTTGCAAGCCCCACGACCCCGTTGCATCAACTGTGCTCTAGCCCCTACCAGCCCATCACCAAATTGCTCATGGTCATCACTCGCTTGTTGAATGACATCCAAAGCTACCAGGTAGATTTTTTAATGTTGGATAGCATGCGTCTTGAGGCTATTTGAACTGTTCAATATGATAGAGCGAAGTCTGGCCGCTGGCCAAGCGGCTATAATTGGCCGCTGCTCCCCAAGTAGTACTTGTTCATTGTTGCTCTTATTGTGCACCTACGTAAACTCCATCTTATTTCGTCTCCTTGTTTTAGCGATTGTCTCCTCACAAGCCCCTCCTGCTTGTCTCTCTCTCACATTACAGAAAGAAGAAAAGCAAGGGAAATTGAACTTTGTGCTGCTATACCTAAAGGAAAACCCCAAGGCTAGCATTGAGGACTCCATCAACTTCGTGCAATATCTTCTAGAGCAACTGAAGAAAGAGTTCCTCAAACACGTCCTTGAGGAGCCCTGCAGCTTGCTTGAACCGAGCAGGCGGCTCCACCTCGGGTGCTTGAAAGTGTTCCACATGTTCTTCAACTCCTCCAACCGCTACGACTCAGACATGGACATGTTTCACGACATCCAGAAAGCCCTTGTAGTCCCGCCACTAATCCCCAAACTGAAGTCCCCGATGCCTTTGCCGGAGCAACTGGATCCAAAGCCACGGGTGTCTGTGACCAAGAGCCTGTCCGGTCAATTCAGCCTCGAGCGTTTTCCTAGGAAGAGCTTTGTTGGGTGTCAAATGCCTTCCCATAGTGGTCCGGCGAATAGATGGGAGAAGATGTACAAGTTATCTAGTTTTAAGTTATGTTTCGCTTAGTTATAGCAGTGGCAAATCTTCATGTACCATAGTCATGAACCAATCCTTTAGGTTCCCCCTCCTGAAGCTACTTTGGTTTGTATCAATAATGAATAAGTGTGTAAGAGCAGAGTCCCCGCCCCAAATAGCTTAGAAAGATGTGTAAAGTGTTCATTCACTTTCAAAAGCAATGGTATTTCGTGCTTCAATCTCATTGTTGTCCGTGTGGAAAGAGTTGCAAGTCCATCTCCTAATTCTGTGTCATATTTGATCGAGATTAAGTTGTAGTGGGTATGACATATACATTAAATTAAATCTGAACCATTGAAAATAGTGAGTTGGATATAACTCTCAAGTGGATTCCATTAAATGTGATGCTTGTCTAATTTCATTTTAGTGACTTAGTTAGGTTGGCTGAATTATTTTGTGTGAGAAAGATATCACTTTTGATTGTGAAAACTAAAAATTGTGGACTTGAGCACATGAGAAGAAACGAGATCGTGAACCTCGGATGCACCACTTGCAATGGTACAAGGACCACTGCACCTCGGCTGGCCATCGTTGCTTCCGCCCTTGGCGACAGTTGTGACATCCGCTTTCCACCACCGCTCGCCATTGATTTTCATCACCAACCCCTCTAATCTCGGCTGACTCCTTTGCCGCTGGTTTCCACTCGCATGGCCACTACTTGTCCATTTTGTTGCTGGACCCGAGCTTAGCCTATGTGCTTGAGCCTCAGATCTCATATATGAGTTCAAGCCTACCCCAGATTCGAGATCCAGTACTCAAGCACAGCGTTACCGAGCCCGAGATCCAAGGCTTGCGCTCGATTCGAACCTCGATATGAACCCAGGCTTGTCACAGCCACGTAACCTCTGCCCTCAGTGGTGAGGGTAATGCTGAAGGGGGAGACTGGAGGGATTGGCTCACACCCGAGGTAAACGCTAACAGGAAAGATGGAGGGCGTCAAAAATTCGATATAAAAAGTTGAACAAACTTGGGAGAAACAGATGGGCTTTCGACACCAAAAAAAAAAAAAAAAAAAAAGAGGAAACAATTTTCCTAGAGGGACCACCTGACGAAACAAATCGCCAATGTGGCTAGATTTAGTGTGGCAACTATATTAGGATAATTAGAGATGGCGAAACCCATATTGATTCCAGATATATCTCACGAGATTTGATTGTTCGAATTCAGTTATATTTTTTACCAAAAAAACATTCAGTTTAACATTGGTACTAAATTTGCTAAAAAATTGCAATTACATCGTTAAATTCATGCATAACAACATGTCACCAACTCACTAGATTTAATTTCTATTAACGAAAGAAAGTCATAGGATAGAAGATGTGGAAAATTAAATCAAATGAGAATATTTAAGAGTATCATGAGAGAGTAATTTAGAGATTTTACATGAATGTGAACAGAGAAATCATGGGATTACTATTATATTTTAAGGAACATAATGAGAATAGCTTATATCCATGTCAAATTATCTAAACATGAAATAAAGGAAGGGATTCAAATACGCCACATGCTAGACATGTTTAGAGTAAAAATAACGAAGGAAATTATAAATAAATAAATAAAAAGGAGAATTGGGCCTGAAGGCACGTGCTTTGCTTCTTGAAGAAGCCAGTGAGCCTGCCCATGTTCTTTTGGTTTTAGATGGACAAAGGAGAGAGAGGAGTTGCAACTTCTTGTGATAGAAATTGAATTCTGCTTTGTCCCTCAAATCTCACCCAAATTTCAACAAATTTGACCATATTGGTGTTTGATAAGTCCACGACGTAAAGGCCCAGGTTGGGTGTGGAAATATTTATTCATGTCCGGTTACACTAGTATTTGATTTTGCGCTATCGGCCTCTAGATGATGACTCAATTATTTTGTCTAAAGTTATGTATGTTTCAACTTACGTGAGGTTTCAGCCCATTACTGATAGTCAATTGAGGATTCGGCCTGTCATCAATACTAAACCGGGAATTCGCCTTGTTATGGTTAGTGAATTATTGATATTGAAATGGGATTTTGATGTAGTTAGATACCAGAAACACTGATACTAAATTGTGACTTCTGTCGGTTATGGATATTGCATAGAAACTTCGGTCCAAATCATCACTAGATTATTGATATTGAATGGGGACTTCGGCCCATTATTAATGGATTATTAATATTGAAATGGGACTTTGGTCCCAAACTGTTACTGAACACATGGAGAGTTGCACTTACTTTATTACTCCATTGGGTGATGTCTCTAACTATAGACATGATAAAATTGAAATATATATATTGATCATGAGTATGCTCTCCACTTACCACTCTCTAGATTATATGAATTAGAAAAAGTTTGAGACTTAAGTTCATGAAGTCGGAGGCTAAAATAACCATGTTTTGTAAGATAGCATACTTGTCTTGGACATTCATGATCTTTTGCATAGCCCTGTCACATGTAAGCATACATTATTAAATTTGGCAAATGTAGCTAAGTGGGTGTAGCATAATGCAATCTATTGTGTGTGAATTCATTTTTCATTATTCGCAAATTAAATATAAGGAAGTATCTTTTGAAAGTATCTCAATTTGATGGATAAGTCACAAACGACAAATCAGAATCAATTGTTTAATTAAAGAGATAGATTAGTCTTATTTTGGAACATTGAGCTACATAGGGGTGATCAGTTTCTCAGAACGCCCAATAGGAATGTGTTTTGAAAAATTGGAATTAAAAATTGTCCATTGATTCCGTGGACCCACTTAGGAACTAATTTGCAAGATTCGATTTTCAGGTAGGTCCAAAAAACTGGTCGAAACGTCCCCACTTCATAAGAGACATGAGACTTGAGAGCAAACAATGAGGCTGGAGGCCAAAAGCAACCAAGAATGAGAGTGACTAAGGGAGCAATGAGGCCATAGGCCATCTAGAGAGAGAGAGAGAGAGAGAGAGAGAGGGATCGACAAGGCCAAGGGCCACGAAGAGCAAGAGTGAGAGAAGGAGATGAGATCGCGAGATGAGTCAAGCTAGAGACAAAGAGAGGCAAAGAGGAAATTACGGTTTCAATTTGAAAAGTTAAAAATTAAAAATTAAAAATATATAAATATATATATAAATAGAAAAAGCCTTCATCACCAAATTCAGGCCCTTGAAGATAGATGAGAAAAAGAGAGGAAAAGAGAAGAAATGACAAAACTTTGTTTACTGCAACGCTTCCAGTCAAGTCCTTTTTTTCAGTGGCAAGAAATTTCCCATGTCAGCACCATAAAAATCAATGGCCTCTGAGTTCACATCTATCGAGGTCATTGATTCCATCATATTGATAATCGACACAAGAAAAAAATCCAGACGGCCCACGGTATCGCAAGAGGGTTACCCGATTGTCGCAATTATTTCAACATGTCTCGGCAATTTCGTCATCATTTCATCTTTCAGTACCAATTATTTCCGGACACATTTACGGACATGCTGTATGTGGACAGGAAATGAATTCCCCGACATGCTGTATGTGGACAGGAAATGAATTCCCTGGACATATTTGCTAAGATAGACAGTGACTCAGGTGCGTCCAGTTCCAACGATTGGACAACGTACGAAGTGTTCCAGTTGATGATAGATGAAGGTTGCTTCATGTCTGGTGGGCCATCGGAAATCCTTTGAAGCCAATCGAAATGAAGGGCAAGGAGGCTCGCTTACATCTGAACTCTAAAGATTTTCAATTTTAGGTAGGACTTATCGGTTCTGATCAAATCCAATTCTGAGGTGGAACTAAGAACTGAACCAAGAGGATTGATTCTCAAATTCTAAGACCGGAAATTGGACCGACCAATTCTAGAACCGAGAATCGGACCAACCGACCGGTTTGGTCTATGGAACCGGTAATTTGTTGTTTTAGGGAAAAAAATAAATTGCTAAAAAGAAGCTCTTCGCAGATAATACATCATAGTACATGGACCGTATAATACACGAGCAGAAACGTTACTCTTTTCTTCTTTCCTTGTTAGTACGATTCATATTTTCTTGTTCCCAACCATGCTCTCTTTCTTATTGACTGATTTGAGGGCCTTGGGAATGTTTTGGAAGTTCTGATCTCTTCATTAGTCCATAGACACGGAAGAAATTGATCTGCTAAGCGCGGCTCAGAACACGAGTGGGATCGTCGAGGTTTCTTGTTGCAGAGGTGACACAAATCTGAACTGCAACAACCGTGCCATGAAGAAATGGAGAGACTTGATTCCCAAGGTGAAGAGCCCATCACTCGTCCTCTTCCCTGCAACGCCAAGCAAGTTACCTGCAAAAATGGATTTTTAAGTGCTGTCACACAAATCTCGTCAGGGACTGATCGATAAGATGAATCCATAACAGTCCTAAGGGAAGGTAAAGGAGAAAGCAAAAAGGGAGAGGGGAAAGCAAAACCTAAAAAGGACAGTGGGTTTTTCTCAATTTTTTTTTTTTTATATCAATCAGTCCAGTCTATTGGTCCAATCGGTTTTGTTCCCACCTTGGAATCGAAAAGCGGATTGACCGGCCACCGGTTTCAAGAATGGGAACCAAGAACCAGACCGCCCTCTTCGGGAACCACCTAGAACCGGCCGATCCAATCCAATCCGAGCAGTCTCCAGTTCGGGCGGTTCCCACTGCACACCCCTACTTTTAGGGGGAAACGAGTAACTTAGGAAGTTTTAACAAAAGAGGAAGTTAAAATTTGATAGTTTGAGGAAATTTATTTATCATGACCTCACGTGTGTCAGTTAGGTAGTGACGTGCTACGGGGGTTGTGATCTAGAGTGGTTGGTGGCTGACCCTTGCCAGGCACCCAAGCAAGGCCAGCCCGCCTGGCCATTGCTAGTGGATGCTATTCAGCCACAAGTAAAAGGAAGAGGGAGGGAGGGAGGGAGGGAGCGTGTGTTAGTTAGGTAGTGTCGTGCTACGGGGGTTGTGATCTAGAGTGGTTGGTGGCTAACCCTTGCCAGGCACCCAAGCAAGGTCAGCCCGCCTGGCCATCGCTAGTGGATGGTATTCGGCCACAAGTAAAAGGAAGAAGGAGGGAGGGAGGGAGGGAGGGAGGGGGAGGGAGAGGGAGAGAGGTAAAAATGAATCTATATGTTTCTTTTATGCTAAAATAGATCTATATCAATTGATCCAAATTGGATTCTCTAGGTAACGTCCCTCATGATGGAACCATTACAATTCTGCCCTTAAATCTCTATTGCATTACTTCCCAAACAAATTGTGTCGTCTAAATTCCATCTCATTTTTTTCTATATCGCACATAATCCAATTTCATCTCATTTATTCCTTGTACGTCTCTTTTAAGTGTCTCCTCAAAAGTACTGCGATTTATTTTCGACCTCAGAATAAGAGAAGCCCTTTCTATTTCATGCCTCAAATACTAATCACAACTACGTCAAAGATGGAATCCAAAAAAACTTTGTTCTATGCCCGTGATTCACGTTTTGACAAGACAACTCCCCAAAGGAGCCGGCTCAAAGTCATGTATAAATAGACCTAATAAGACCATGCAATCTCCCATTCATAGAAGCATGCCAAATTTTCTTCGGCAGAAGTCCAAAGACAAGTCTTAACTTGGCAAGACGCACACTTAAGTGCCATAACTTCAAAAAAACGGTACACTTAAGTGCCACTTTTTTTTTCGCGTGGGACACTTAAGTGCCACCTCCGGCGACCCTTGCCGGAAATCCTACGTGGTAATATTTTATTATTATTTTTTGCCTACGTGGCTCGCCGGAGCTCCAAATCAGCATAAAAATTTTTAAAAAAAATTTAAAATTTAAAAAAGAGAAAATTTTAAAAATTTTAATTTTAAAAAATTAAAAAAAATTAAAAAAATAAGAAAATTTAAAAAATTTAAAAAAAATAAGAAAATTTAAAAAAAAAAAAATTAAAAAAAAAAAATTAAAAAAAAAAAAAAAAAAAAAAAAAAAAAAAAGGGGGGGGGGGAGGTCGAACGCGGCCGAGGGCCGAGCCCTCACCGCCGCCACCCTCCCCGCCGTCGCCGGGAAGGGCTGGCGACGGAGGGGGAGGGTCGGCCGGGGTCGCCGGCCCCCGGCCGACCGACGGCGAGGGCCGCGACCCTCGCCCGGATCTAGGCGAGGGCTCGCGGGCCCTCGCCGCCCGTCCACTCCGTCGCCGCCCCTTCCCAACGGCGGCGGGGCCCGCGACCCCGCCGGATCCGGGCGAGGGTCGCGGCCCACGCCCGGGCCCTCGCCGCCTCCCCGCCGCCGCCGGAAGGGCCGACGACGGAGTGGGGAGGGTCGGCCGAGGTCGCCGGGCCACGGCGAGGGCCGGCGAGGCCGGCCAACCGGCGGCGGGGTCGCGGCCCTCGCCGCGATCCAGCGAGGGCTCGCGGCCCTCGCCGTCGGCCGGCCGGGGCCGGCGACCCCGGCCGACCCTTCCCCCTCCGTCGCCGGCCCTTCCGGCGACGGCGAGGAGGCGGCAGGGCGAGGGCTCGGCCCTCGGCCGCCCGTTTGACCTCCCCACCTTTTTTTTTTTTTTAAATTTTCTTAATTTTTTAAAACTTTTAAATTTTTCTTAATTTTTAAATTTTTCTTAATTTTTTTAATTTTTCTTATTTTTTTTAATTTTTTGAATACTTTATAATTTAATTAATTTTTATATTATTATTTACACATAGACACGAAACGGCGTCGTTTTGCGTTTTCTCCGCCACGTCGGCGTGCAAAACGACGCCGTTTTGGACTAAACTCGCCGGAAAATTGCCACGTCAGCCATTTAGGCCGAATTTTCGCCGGAGTGACACTTAAGTGTCCCATTTTACTCCGATGATGGCACTTAAGTGTACCATTTTAAAGTTATGGCGACTTAAGTGTCCGCGTGCTTGAAGTTATGGCGCTCCAGGTGTCCTCACCTCCAAATTCTTCTCAACAAAATCTTCATGGAGGCCCAAATATCCTTGATTCAATCTCGTCAATACCATCAAAAGAGAAATACTCCTTCCCAACATGGGCTCAAGCTCATTCCTCTCCCCTTCACCATATAACACGGCATGGTTGGCGATGATTCCTAATCCTCGCCGGCATGATGGTCCCATGTTTAAAGGGTGTTTGAATTGGGTGCTCCATAATCAGAATGAAGAAGGGTTTTGGGGAGATTATGATTATGAAGAACATGAAATGTCCGATGGAGGGGAGTGTCTTGCTTCAACCCTTGTTTGCATGATTGTGCTCAAAAAGTGGAATGTTGGTTCACCTTTGATAGAGAAAGGTATCACGTGCTTGACTTTTAAATAAGCACTAAAATATAGCCATTGAAAGCATTTTTTTTCCTTTATTTACATCAAGATATGGCCATCCCAAACATAGTTCTCCTTTCCAAGATAAAATTTACTTTGGTGAGTCGATTAATTTTGTGATTACAAAAAACTTTGTACTTGACTTTTGCTCAGGTAACTTCGTTAACTTTTCAACTCATAGTCTAACCCACCAAATCTAATGTGGTCTCTTGTTAAAATAAAGTCCATCGATCGTCAATGAAAGTCGAACTTAAGTCAACATGGACATGAGATCTCCAATATGATGAAAGTATATAATAGATGATGCAAGTAACTACTATATTCGCTTCCTTATTGAAATGCAATAGTCATATGGTTCCTTACAAACTCTCCTCTAATACTTCTCCATTTTTTTCTGAAAATTTCACATTTCAGGATTAAAGTTCATTCATGGAAATGCGGAATTGCTTCTTTCAAGAAACAAGCGTGGAAAGTTTCCTCGTTGGATAGCTATCATCTTGCCTGGAATGATTGATTTGGCACGTGCTGTTGGTTTGGAGATCATATTCCATGAAAGCACCGAATGTGCCATTGTAGATTTATTCCGTAATCGACAACAAATTCTCGAAAGGTAAATCTAATGCTTTTTATTGGTCCAATATTATCGTATGTTTTTCTTTCAAGTCAACGTATTTCTGCATTCGAGCACGATACTTTGAAAATATTAGTACCCGTATAGCCCGAACCATTTCAATCTGGCTTAATGTCAATCTCTCGGCCAAATCGGCATTAGATTGCGCTCGTCCTTCTCGGCCGAATTAACCCCCCTTTCGAGTCTCGCCTTTTTGACTTGAAAACTTAGTCGTATGAGGGATGTGTGACCCAACTGCTTCGATCGGTGTGCTTGTGCTAGTTTTGACTTTTAACTTTTGCTTTTGACTTGTCAATTACCGTTTAGGTTTCTTTTCTTATATTGTTGAAGCAACCTGCTATATAAAGATCTCTTCGTTGGTCGACCAACTTAACAACGATTATTTGTCATGGAATGAGACCAACCGGAATTTTGGCTCAATGATAGTAAGTCTTGAAGAGTACACAAAAAGGTTTTCAAGCCCTCATATATAAATAAGAAATACAAGAAATGTCAACATTTTAACTCATTGATCGATTCTCTTTTCATAATTTCTGGACAATACGAAGTGCATGTGGAAAAGGCTCTGGACAATAAGAAGTGCATTGGGAAAAAGTTTTTAGGGCCCTAGTTCTTGAGCCGAGAAAAAATTGTGTGTCTTATGTAACTAACGCAACAAAAAAGAAGACTCTTCAGAACATGACACATGCTGTGTGTGAGATCCAAATGTCAGACCAAATTTTGGACTAGCAAGCAGGCCTTCTTCTCGAAAGAACGCTCTCCTCCCCCCACCACACCACACACCCCCACCAACCACCCCCACCCCACACACCACCCCCCCCCCCCCCCACTCTCCCTCTCTCCCTCCTCTGCATGTAACCTCTCTTCACGCCCGACTCTCTCTTTCTGCCCCCCTTCTCCGACCAACGAGCCACTATGCTGCCCCTCCAGATCCAGCTCATCCTGCACGCTCTCTCTCTTCGTCCGACTCTGCCCCTTCTCTCTCTCCCTCCGATGAACCATCGAGCTCTTGTTTGATCGATGAGCCACCACATCACTCCTTCGTCTCCAGCTACGGCTACAACTCGTCCTTTACCTCTGCCATAACCAAATCATTTGCCTCTCAATTCAAATTTTGATCTAACATTTGGGTCCACATGCGACATGCATCACTTTTCAATGACCTTTTCTTGTTGCGCTAGCTACACAAGACGCAGGCAATAATTTCTCCCCTAAAATCACCCAAAAGACTTTATCATACCAGTTAGCATTTTGGCCTTTTGCAGGGAGAAACTTGTGGACAGGAGCCAATATTACCCATTGTTGTCATATCTTGAGGCATTGCCTCCAACATACAAAATCAGCAATGAAACCATATTGAAGCATGTAGATGGCGACGGCTCTTTATTTCAATCACCCTCTGCAACAGCAAGTGCATACCTATCCACTGGTCACAAAGCATGCCTTGCTTATCTTCAATCTCTTGTTTCAAATTGTGCTTCTAACGGCAGTAAGTGAACGCTACATTCTAGAGATTTTTAGGTACTTTCAAAGCATGTCCCTCTTGTTTCCCTAACTAATTTCACTTCACTAAAATTGTATATTGTTACTTTCGGAAAAGAGCATTATATTATTAAATTGTGATTGGGATGAGTTGAAGGAAATGTTACGTATCGAGAGCATTGAAATTCTCTCATTGTATAAAAGGTACGACAAAGATTGCATCAACTTTATTTGTATCTTTTTTGGTTTCTTATAGCTCAACTTATTTGGCCAATTTGATGGCCTCAACTGGAACCCATCTGCACACATAGGAGCAGCAAGTATAATTTTTTTTTCAGAATATTTGGACCGTAAACTCAAAATCGAAGATATTGATAATTAGATGGGCAAAATCTTTCAACTCCTTGTATAGGGACATACAGTTGAAACTCAAATCATGCTTTTAGATTAACTAGGCTGTGCTTGGAATGAGACAATTCTTCCAATGCTAGATTACTAAAAGCTAATTTTGTAGGAGTAGTGCAATTATAGCATATACTATCAGTGTAAAGTTTGAAATTTATGTATTAAGTTTATATATTTTTCTTTTGTACCATTTTAACCTTGAATATCTTTTGGCTTTTCTTGATGATTAAAACAGTTCCATCTATATATCTCGTGGACGAAGAGCTTGCAAAACTTTCCTTGGTTTATCAATTAGTGAGACTAGGGTTGACCGAGTACTTTGACCGGGAGAAGGATGATATTTGGCACAAATCTATAGGTTAGTAAAATTTCCTAGTCTCTATGTTTTTTTTCCCTAGAAAAAATAAACAGAGAGAATAAGGGACGATTGCTTTTAAGGTACCGAAATTGTCTGTATGACATCTCTAACTAATTCAAACATAATGACATTTCCTTTTTCAGGAACTACAAGCAGGAAAAGCCAATCACAAAAACAATTCACTGGATCGCCACCGAGCTATACAAAGATTGCTTGGAGTTCTGGCTTTTGCGCATGCATGGTTATAGTGTATCGCCATGTATGAGTTGCAAACTATATAAGTTCATCAAGAAAAGAGTCAGAAAAGTCATAAACCTAATGCAATTGTATCAATTTAGTTCTAAATCTTTAAACTTAGAGCCATTTCAATCATTCTAGCTAATTTTGGTTAGATATTATTGGCGTAAACGCCAGTCAGCCTATGTGGCATGACCGGCACGACATGGACAATTTTTACTAATATTTTAATAATTTTTATTTTAGCTTTTATTTTCTTTTTCTTTTTTCTTTTTTTGCATTTTTTTTCCTTCCCCTTCCTCTAGCAAGTCATTGGAGCTCAACAACTAGCCAAAGGCAAGGGACCTCACCAACTCTAGCCCCCCTCACCGGCCATTGGTGAGGTTCATCCTCAATGGATCCGGCACCTCGCCTGTAGCTGGCAAGGTCCCTCGCCTTGGCGGCCACTAGCTACTGGAAAGGGAAGATTAGAAAAAGAAAGACAAATAGAAGCAAAAAAAGGAAAAATATAATAAAATAAAAAGTTCAAAAAATTATTAGAATATTATTAAAAGTTGCCCATATCAACGTCAGCCAACTTGCATGGCATGGTCAGCGAAAATTAGCCACAAAAGATTAAATTGGCTTTGGGTCAAGAGGTTTAAGATTCAATTGGCACCATTAACAAGTTTAGGACTAAATTAACACAACTGCAATAGGTTTAAAATTTTTCTAATGCTTTTTCCTTAGTTCCTCCATCAGTTCCTTTTCCTTGGGGTCTTTCATGGATGATATCTTGAAGTGATTCCATTAATTTTAATTATACTCTACATTTTGCAGCAAGCTTTTGTTGGTTTTTAGATCGTGAAGAAGTTCGAGATCACATCGAAAAGCATTATGAATACTTCTCGAGTGTGCTCCTTAATGTTTATAGAGCCAGCAATCTTATTCTTTCGAATGAACAACAACTAGAGAGAGCGAGAACTTTCTCAAGGAAGCTTCTTGAGAAAATCTTATCGGGAGAAACAAGAGATGAATGCATCATCTCTTCGAGTCATCGCAGAATGGTTAGTGTAAATATTCAGTGCTTCTTTTCGTTCTGTATAAGTTATGGCATCAGTTAACGCTTGAAATGTCTGTGTAGATTGAGCACGAACTGGGTCTTCCATGGATGGCTCGCCTAGACCACCTAGAACATAAGATGTGGTTGGAGGAAAAAGATGCTTGTGTACTATGGATGGGAAAATTATCTTGGCATAGGTAGTAATGTCTTGAAAGGGAAAGTTATAATATTTATTTATTACTATGCCATGACATGCAATTGACTTTTTGCTTTTCTTTGATTTTATTAGGTCATCATTGGTTCATAATCAAGATATTCTGCAACTTGCTCTGCAGGACTTCGTACTGAGACAATCTGCTTATAGAATGGAGCTTGATGTAGTAAAAGGGTACACATACATACGGTTTAGTAATAGGTTGTTAATTAGTAAATTATTATTTCTAACGACTCTTCATTAATGGATGAGTTTAGGTGGTCTGAAACAACCGGACTTAGCAAGATGGAGTTCTGTCGAGAGAAGACAACATACTCTTATTTTGCTGTCGCCACTTCCATTTCTTTACCTTGCAACTCCGACATACGAGAAGTGGTTGCTAAGAGTGCGATCATAGTAACCGTTGCCGACGACTTTTTCGACATGGAGGGTTCACTAGAGGATCTAGAGAAGCTTACCAATGCAGTTCAAAGGTATGTTTATCAACTAAAGGATGTATTATAAGCATCTTTACCTTAATATCATTCAAAATATTAATATCCTTCTTAAGATAAGAATTAGATGGAAAAAACTGCATCTAATAGGATTTGGACCTATACCAAAGGATTAGTATTTGTCTAACTCTAACTTACTATATCTACAATTTATATCAAGAGATGCATTCACTAAACCATAGGACCGAGGCAACTATGTCAAGATACAAAATTATTGTATGTACGGTTTCTTGGGTTTCTATACTCATCTCCCATAGCATCACGGTCCATTCAATTAGTTACCCTAAGGTCGTCTCTTTTCGTGGGTGATGAACATTATACCAGGTGGGATGGTGAAGGACTAAGTGGGCATGCCGAGACCATATTCAAAGCCCTCGTTGATCTCGTCACCGACTTCAAAGTGAAATGCTTCAAACAATCAGGGAAGGACATCAAGAAAAACCTCCAAGATATAGTACTTCTCATGTTCTCACGCTATACTTCACTTTCTTTAATTTTCTTCATCAAGCACTATGTTTCTTTTAAATGGGCTAAAATAGTGTGTTTGGTTTGAAAGTGGGGTGAGACATTTCATTCATGGCTCATGGAAGCGAAATGGAGCCGAAGCGGAGGTGCGCCTCCTATGCAAGAGTACCTCGATGTGGGCATGACATCTATCGCAACACACATCTTAGTCCTTCCCTCTTCGTGCCTCGCGAGCCCCACAACCCCATTGCATCAGCTGTGGTCTAGCCCCTACCAGCCCATCACCAAATTGCTCATGTTCATCACTCGCTTGTTGAATGACATCCAAAGCTACCAGGTAGATTTTTTAATGTTGGATAGCATGTGTCTTGAGGCTATTTGAACTGTTCAATATGATAGAGCTAAGTCTGGCCGCTGGCCAATCGGCTATAATTGGCCGCTGCTCCCCAGGTAGTACTTGCTCATTGTTGCTCTTATTGTGCACCTATGTACACTCTATCTTATTTGGTCTTCCCGTTTTAACGATTGTCCCCTCACAAGCCCCTCCTGCTTGTCTTTCTCTCACATTATAGAAAGAAGAAAAGCAAGGGAAATTGAACTTTGTGCTGCTATACCTAAAGGAAAACCCCAAGGCTAGCATTGAGGACTCCATCAACTTCGTGCAACATCTGCTAGACCAACTGAAGAAAGAGTTCCTCCAACACGTCCTTGAGGAGCCCTGCAGCTTACCTAAACCGAGCAGGCGCCTCCACCTCGGGTGCTTGAAAGTGTTCCACATGTTCTTCAACTCCTCCAACCGCTACGACTCAGACATGGACATGTTTCACGACATCCAGAAAGCACTCGTTGTCCCACCACGAGTCCCCAAACTGAAGTCCCCGATGCCTTTGCCGGAGCAACCAGGACCGAAGCCACGGGTGTCTGTGACCAAGGACCTGTCCAGTCAATTCAGACTCGGGCGTTTTCCTAGGAAGAGCTTTGTTGGGTGTCAAATGCCTCCCCATAGTGGTCCAGCGAATAGATGGGAGAAGATGTACAAGTTATCTAGTTTTAAGTTATGTTTCGCTTAGTTATAGCAGTGGCAAATCTTCATGAACCATAGTCATGAACCAATCTTATAGGTTCCCCCACCTGAAGCTGCTTTGGTTTGTATCAATAATGAATAAGTGTGTAAGAGCATAGTCCCCACCCCAAGTAGCTTAGAAAGATTTGTAAACTGTTCATTCACTTCAAAAAGCAATGGTATCTTGTGCTTCAATCTCATTGTTGTCCGTGTGGAAAGTTGCAAGTCCATCTCCTAATTCTGTGTTACAAAAAAATTGGTCAACGGTCATATTTGATCGAGATTAAGTTTCCATGGGTATGATATATACATTAAATCAAATCTGAACCATCAAAAATAGTGAGTTGAGTATAACTCTCAAATGGATTCCATTAAATGTGATGGCTGTCTACTTTCATTTTAGTGACTTAGTTAGGTTGGCTGAATTATTTTTTGTGTGAGAGAGATATCACTTTTGATTGTGAAAACTAAAAATTGTGGACTTGAGCACATGAGAAGAAATGAGATCATGAACTTCGGATGCGCCACTTGAATGGTACGAGGACCGCTGCCACCTCAGCCGGCTATCGTTGCTTCCGCCCTTGGCGACAGTTGTGACATCCGCTTTCCACCACCGCTCGCCATAGATTTTCATTACCAACCCCTCTAATCTCGGCTGACTCCTTTGCCGATGGTTTCCACTGGCATGGCCACTACTTGTCCATTTTGTCGCTGGACCCGAGTTTAGCCTTTGTTCTCGAGCCTCAGATCTCATATTTAAGCTCAAGCCTACCCCAGATTCGAGATCCAGTAGGAGGAGGAGGAGGAGGAGGCTGGACCCAAGTTTAGCCTTTGTGCTCGAGCCTCAGATCTCATATATGAGCTCAAGCCTACCCCATATCCTGTAGGTGGAGGAGGAAACAATTTTCCTAGAGGGACCACCTGACGAAACAAATCGCCAATGTGGCTAAATTTAGTGTGGCAACTATATTAGGATAATTAGAGATGGTGGAACACATGTTGATTCCAGATATATCTCACGAGATTTGACTGTTCGAATTCAGTTATATTTTTGACAAAAAAAAAAACTCAGTTTAATATATGTAATAAATTCGCTAAAAAATTGCAATTACATTGTTAAATTCATGCATAGCAACATACCATCAACTCTCTAATTTTTTTTTTTTTTGTTGACCCTGGAATCACCGTACAGCCGGCAGCTGGCGGCGTAAACCAGGAGGAGCACTAGAGCAGGAGCCCACCTCCCACGGCACTCCACTTTAGTCGCGCACTAAGGGCGTGGAGTTTCGAACCCCTCCCTGTTGAAGATACACAAGGATATTCAACCGAATCATTCAGATATCATTGCACAAGTCAAGATCAATTAATATCGAATTTGATTTTGTATATAATATTGTTTCCTTTTATTTACATACAACATGTATTATAATAGACATGCTCTGTACATTACATGAATATACGGAAATACAAGAAAAATTTCCCCCTCTCGCTTTCCTTCCTCTCGTCTTCTTCATCTTCTTACATGGTATCAGAGCGGGTTACGCACCTTCAATTCGCTTCTTCGATTCATCCTCTTCTGGTCTTCTGATCTTCTACCGGGAAAATCTAGCTAACCTGCAAAACGCATTAGCACTCCGACGCAAGAATCAGCACCTTGAGGAAAGCACATTGAAACAGACGAAGGAAAAGGAAGAGAGGGAGATCTTCATGCCGTCATGGCTGACAATCAACCTCAATCGGGGCAATTACCTGTGGATACAGTGACCTCAGAAGCACAAGATCATGTGCATAACATCATAGGTCGGTCTGATCAGCCCGCGATGGGGCAATTTTTTCCTTGGCAACCCATTCTGGGGTATCCTCATTCAGGGACTCCCTACCAGTGGGTGCCAATGCCAGTATACTATGGAGGAAATCTGAATGTATCATTCCCAGGAAGTCAGACTCATAATAGTCCACCAGCCGCGAGCGAGGCGGACCAATCAGAAACAATCGGGTTGATTAATGCGGGCGAAAACCCAGGCGATTCGCATGCGGGGACTCAAGGCGTTTTCAATCAGGGTCAGCAAGCAAACCCTTACTCGGGGTTTCCACCCGGTTTTCTACCGATTTCCTTGGCGGCCACCATGGGTCGCCCAGAACCCGGCGACGCCCTGTATGTTTCCAATTCCGACGGGCCGGAGTTGTGACTTATTAGATACCCTCTCACAGGACCCGAAAACTACTCGAGCTGGGCACAAGAGTTTCGAAGAGCGCTCGTCACCAAAGATAAAGAGGGCTTCATCGACGGAACTATTTCAATTCCAACCGATGAGAAGATGGGGCGACAATGGAAAAAATGCAACCAATTGGTAAGAACGTGGATAGGTAACTGCATCAGCCCCAAAATCGTACCAGGTTTACCTCCCACAGAGGATTCAAAAACAATTTGGCAAAATATTCAAGAAATGTACGGAAAACTCGATAGGGCAAAAATTTTCTCGTTGCATCAAGCCCTCAGCGAGCTCAAGCAGGGAAACATGTCAGTGACGACATGCTTCAACAAGCTATCTGCCCTTTGGAACGAGCTAAAAGTGGCAGAAGAGAGACTCGAAGGACCGGAGGCAACACTCCAGCAATACAAAGCAATAAAGGACCGAGAAAAAGCGACCCATTTTCTATTGATTCTCAACGATTCTTACCTCCACTTCAAATCGCAGATCTTGGCAATGGAACCAGCTCCTCCCCTTGGCCGGATATTTCAGCTCGCGGTGCAGGAGGAGAACCAGAGGCTCACTGCATCTGAGGCCAAAACCATCGAAACCCTAGCCTTGGCGGCGAAAATCGAAAAGGGGCAGAAAACCCTAGCCAAAGGAAGAGAGGCGACATCGCTAGCATTCGAAGAGCCAAAGGGGGCGCTAGGGTTCGCGGAGCAAAAAGGCCCTTTTAAAGGCTCCGTGGACGGCCAAGATCGACTACAGCGATCCAACGGTCAATAAGGGGTGCGACACTTAGGTGATCTCGACGGTGGAGATGCGCTCGGCTTAAAGGGATCCAACAGTCTGAATTATTCGAGAAATTTTGGGCTGAATTTTAAAAATAGAGGGAAGTTATTTTGTGATTATTGTAAAAAGCCCCACCATACAATTGACAATTGCTGGAAATTACATGGGAGGCCTAACAGGAAAGGGAAGGAGATTTCAGCAGTAGCTTATCAGCCCACTCCATCCACAAATGTCAATCAACCAATCACACATGGAGAATATCAACAATTATTGTAGGCTTTGCAAAAATTGGAGGCACCAAAAAGGGGGAGCAGTTTTACAGGTATTTCTTATTGCCTGACAAGTAGTATATCAAGAAATGCCTGGATTATTGACTCTGGAGCGAGTGATCATATTACATGCAATAAGGGGTTATTTTATGATATTCATGAAGATTCAACTAATCCTATTACTGTGCAATTGCCAAATGGCAATATCACTCATGTCACCCTAACTGGGACTGTCACTCTTAGCCCACAAATTACTCTCAAAAATGTTCTTTACGTTCCGAATTTCCAATTCAATCTTATCTTAGTGTCCAAAGCTTGTCAAGAAAATTCATGCCAAGTATTTTTCAATGCTGATGTCTATCTATTTCAGGCCCTTTCGACTGGGAAACTGATGGGCTGGGGTAACATATCTGAAGGATTGTTTTATTGGAGAAATTCACCCAAAAATCTTGATTTACTCTCTTGTAATAAATCATTGTGTAATCTGACTACCAATGATAAGAATTTCCTTTTACATTTCAGATTGAGTCACAGCTCTTCTTTTCCTTATCCTCAATGCCCTATTTGCCCACTTGCGAAACAATCATGAACACCCTTTCCACTAAGTCAACATCGCTCAAGTGACATTCTTTCTTTGTTACATGTTGATGTCTGGGGGCCATACCATACATTAAATCATGATGGGTCTCGGTTCTTTCTCACCATCGTAGATGATCACTCCAGGGCCACATGGCGTTTTCTCATGCAAAGTAAGGGTCAAGTTCTGTCTCATCTTAAGACCTTTCTTTCATTGTCAAAAACTCAATTTGGGAAAAATGTTCAAAAAATCCGAACAGACAATGGTAGTGAGTTTTTCAATCATGAATGTACTGCTCTTTTTTTGTCCCATGGGATGCTACATGAGAGCACATGTACTTATACGCCACAACAAAATGGGGTGGTAGAACGGAAACATCGTCATCTTTTAGAAGTGGCGCGAGCTTTGAAATTCCAAGCTTCTGTTCCAGACACTTTTTGGGGCGATTGTGTTTTAACTGCAGCTTATTTAATCAACCGTATGCCAAGTAAACTTCTTGGGGGGCGAACACCTTTTGAGCTGCTTTATGGAAAGAAATCAGATCTAAGACATTTGAAGATTTTTGGATGTCTTTGCTACGCCACCATAGTAGGTCCTAGGGATAAAATGGGACCTCGTGCTCGTCGATGCATCTTTATGGGATATCCCACTCTACAAAAGGGATACAGGGTTTTTGATCCCTCCACAGGAGAATTCATAGTTAGTCGAGATGTTTCGTTTCAAGAGAATTCTTTTCCTTTTGTCACCTCTGCATCAGATACAGAACAGGATGATCTTTTTCATTCTATTCAGACGGAGGAGACTATGGAAGATCCAAACTATGTTCTCCTTCCTCCATCAGCGAATATCAGGCCATCTGCCATGACCCATATGGACATGACGTCCTCAACTGAAGTGACAGCATCACACCAAGAGGAAGTTGCTTCTCCAGTTTCGAGTACTGTTGGGGATTCAAATGATAATCATTCACCATCAAGGCACCATGTACTAAGGCGATCCGGACGTAGCACACGTCCGCCGACCTGGACCAAAGACTACATATGCGGAGTCCAGAAATCACTAGGTATTTTGTTTCCGGTTACCTCATTTGTTTCTTTCGATAGACTTTCTCCAGAACATAGATGTTGTATTACTCGCATTTCTGATGGGCGAGAACCATCGAGTTTTGAGGAGGCACGCATTGATCCGCGCTGGCAGAAGGCCATGGAAGCAGAGTTAATGGCCTTGATGGATAATCAGACGTGGGATCTTATTACCCTACCTGCACACCGCAAGGCGATTGGATGCAAATGGGTTTACAAGATTAAGTATCGTGCAGATGGATCTGTTGAGAGATACAAAGCTTGATTAGTGGCGAAAGGTTTCACACAACGGGAAGGTTTTGACTACCACGAAACTTTTTCCCCCCGTGGCCAAAGATGTCACTGTTCGATCATTCCTTTCCGTAGTGGCTTTTCGGGACTGGTCATTGCATTAGATGGATGTGCACAATGCATTCCTACATGGGGATTTAGATGAGGAGATTTATATGGAAGTGCCACCAGGTTTACGGAGACAGGGGGAGGATAAAGTCTGTCGTCTCCGCAAATCCTTGTATGGACTCAAACAAGCCTCAAGACAGTGGTATGCAAAGTTTGCTGAGTCATTGATAGCTGTCGGTTTTCAACAGTCCAAGTTTGATTATGCTGTTTTCACATGGACTAGAGGTATGTCATCTATTTACTTAATGATATATGTAGATGATATACTTATTATGGGCAATGATGAAGTAGCTATCAAAGAATTCAAAGACTATTTGCATTCAACGTTCCATATTAAGGATTTAGGATCACCAAAGTACTTCCTTGGAATCGAAATCGCACGCTCAGACCAAGGGATTTCCCTCAGTCAGAGGAAATTTGCACCGGAGATTATATCAGAAGTAGGTCTATCAGGATGTAAGCCAGCTATAATTCCAATTGAGCATAACATTAAACTGACTACAGCAGATTATGATGCTGGTTTATCTCAACAGACTGATCCTATACTCAAGGATCAATTGAGATATCAGAAGCTCGTTGGGAAGCTCATATATTTGACCATGACCAGACCAGATATAAGTTATGCAGTCCAGACACTCAGTCAATTTATGCATCAACCGAAGGAATCTCATATGAATGCAGCACTTAAAGTGGTGAAATACTTGAAGAGTTGTCCTGTGACATCCCGATTTTCCGATTCTATTTCCAATAAATTGAGACGGGCATTTTGTTGGCACGCATATGGTTCTTTTCCTTGAGTCAGCCACTCATGTGAAAACTAATCTATCGGGTGAAGTCGTTAAGAAATTCTAATGCATCAGACTCAAGAATTTGGCTAGGAAGCGACCTTTCGACCGAGCTAATCTGCAAGGGTCATTACGACACAAATAAAAATCGATTAGAGACCGGAGATAGGTCGACTCGACAGAGGCATGTGATCGAGTGTGGGTGATTCCACCGGATCGCACAATCTTTGTTGATCGGCACTGGACCGACTTTTATGTCGATTGGGTACCCTGTGTTCGTATTTGAAACCTTGAGATTACCTGGACAACCGAAAGTCACCAATGTTTCAGAGATGTACATTGTGGCTTGAGATGATCAACCACAGGTCAAATGCATGAAAATTTCTAAAGGCTACCCAATAGGTTGGGCCGCGCTAATATCGTGCCAAAGTGAAATTAACCGTGGAATTGAGATCGAATTCAGAAATTGGAAGTCTGGGTGTGTCACAAATCATTTTAAGAATATTAACTTATCTTTGGAAGATTTTTCATGCAATCAGAGTTCTTTGGCAAATTAAATCCGAAAATGGCTAATTTGGCTCGAGAAATAGTAGGCTCGTCTTTGGTCGTGCTTTTGGGACTTAAGTTGGTTCTATGGACAAGTGAAGACGTGAATTGAAGTGTGGTGACATTGAATTTATTTTATGGACTTCAATTTGATTCAATTGGAAGAGAATTGATGAGAATTGAAGAAATTGGATGTACAAAGTTTCATGCCCCGGCGGAAAAATAAAATGCACCCATTGGAAGAGGTTGTGGGGAATTAAGTTAGTGGTGTGGGGGCAAGAGGGCATAAGATCATGACAAGTGGAGGGTAGGGTTTTATTCTTCAAAAGGTGGGATGTCACCTCCAACCCATCTCCATCATCTTCAACCTTAGGCTTCTTGGAAATAGGGAGGAGAGAGAGAGAGGAGTTCGGCCGGACTAGCCAAGCCGACCGCCCGGACGCTGCCCCTTCGCCGCTCGACGCCGCCAGCTTCGCCGGAGAAGCTCGCCGCTGCCGTCGTCCATGCGCGTCGCCCGCGCACCGCGACTGCTCGTCGTCGCACCGCCTCCGCCGCCTCCAGCTTTCATTCGTGTGGCCCCAAGCTCCTGCCCCTCCGTCAAGTTGCTGCCGCCGCCGCCGTTTGGTCACCGAAGCAGCCGAAGCCGTCGAAGCCAGGACCGCCGTCGTTGCCCGTCGTATCGCGCTCCGCCGCCGCCCGCGCTCGCCCGCGCTTGGCCGGCATCCCGAGCTGCTGTTCAGCTCGCGCAAGAGCTGCCGGAGCTCGTCCCCGCCACCGTTAGGCCTCGCTTGGCCGTCGCCTGGCCCGTTCAAGCTCCGCCGGTCCTCCTCCGCTGTCCCTCCGCCCGAATCGCCGCCGGACAGCCCCATCTCCGCCCGCGAACAGCAGCCGAGAAAATGGGTATGGCAGCCTGTGTTTGGCCCGTTTTGGCCGCCTTCCCGAGCCCGGATGCTCGGCCCGCTTTGAGGAAAGTCGATCATCGCGTCGTCCCCGTCATTTTGGTCCGCTCGGCTCGCTAATCCGGTGAGTTTAACTCACTAAACCTCGCTTAGAGGGTTAATGATGCTTTAGGTGTGTTTAGTTTATATTAAGTGTTATTAGGTGGTTAGTTTAATTTATTTAAGTGTAGATTATATTAATGTGCTTGATTAACTTAAAGTGTGATTAAATTAAGGTTAAGTGAATGTTTACATTAATATAAACATTGATGTGACATAAAGGAATTTACTTTTGATTTATTTAAATATTCCGAAATCATTAAATAATTTAATAATATATTATTATTCGAAATTATTAAAATATTATTATTTAATTATTTTCGGAATAAATTTAATTATTTATTAAATTCCGAAAATTTTGTCGGGACCCTAAATTCTCAGAATTTCGTGCCGGTCGCTGCTGTATAGTCAGATTTTGAAATTGATAATTGGATATTATGAATTGAGTGTGGATCGTGAAAGATAGGGATATTATTATTTAATTAATTTTCGGAATAAATTTAATTATTTAATAAATTCTGAAAATTATTTTGGAACTTTATTTTCTCAGAATTTTGTGCTGATCGCTGCTGTGCATTTAGAATTTGAATTTGATAAATGGGTGTGGCAAATTGAGTGTTGATTGTGATAAATATGGATTTTATTCATAAAAACCCAAGTGTTGGGTTTTGATGCAAAAATTGGATTTTAATGATTATATTAAATAGTGGGGTTTGAAAAGTGAGATATTGGCTTTTTGATTCGAAATTAGCGTGTCCCCACGCGCGTGATTAATTTATGGAATATTTTTAATATGAAGAAAAATGGCCGGGATCACTGTTTTAAGTGGAAGCATTGAGTGAAATATAAAGTGTCCTGGGGTCAAGTATGCTTTGACTGTGTGATAACTAAGAGGAATTGTCCTGGGCTGTTGAGCCGGACTTGCCCCTATATGGGATGCCCACGCGGTGGTTGCGGGTCGCAGTAGATTCTGGGCCTATGCTCCTTCGGGAATGCCGTCGACGTACTGACGAAGCCGCGCTCCAAGGGGAGGCGATACTGGGCTATATGCCGAGATAGCCGAATCATGAGTAGGCTATGCCATTGTGTGGCAGTGAATAACAATTGGAATGCATGTTGAGTGTTGTTGATGTGTCGGATTATGGGACGAAATTGTGTGGCATGGAATGGGACGTGTCATAACGATTTAGTCTTATAATCGACCCCCGCGTTGTTGGTTATATGAAAGTGAATGCGTTCCGATTGTTTAAGTTCCTATTACTATCGCAATTGAGTGATTTGAATTGTGCTAACTGCGGGAAGGAATTGAGGCGAGGTAAGTTCTCGTGTGATGTGGCTAGACCACCCGGGGCGTATTTTCTTTCTAATAGGGGTTTAGGGGGTTGAACTTGCTGAGACATTGTCTCATCCCGGTTTGGGGAATCAAAATTTCAGGTCCCTGGTGGACGGAGCGGCCAGATAGCTTTGATTGGCCTTGAGGAGTCGCAGAGGTGAAGTCATAAGATTGGAGAACGTGTCCAACTTGTAGATCGTAGGACAGCCCCTTTTTAAAAGCCGGTCTTTTGTAGACTTTTGGCTGTAGGCTTCTATTTGTAATTCTGTTGAATTATGAAAGTGTTATGTTGTGATTGATTGCCTGCTTTTCTATCCCAAGTTAAATGTTCTAATAGGGGATTTGTTTCGCTTCCGCATGCGTAATAAAATGAATGGGTCGGCGACGTATCCTGGGATGTCGCATATTTGATCGACCGTAGTGGGATGTGCGCGCGCTCGAGGTTCGGGGCGTGACATGTCCATGACTCGGGATTCTTCTTTCCAGGAAATGCGACATGAGGATGACTGCTTACTGTGATGCGGATTATGCGACATGTCCGATGAGCAGAAGATCCATTACTGGTTTCTGCATCAAATTGGGAGACTCTTTACTCTCATGGAAGACAAAAAAACAACCGACTATTTCACTATCTTCGGCAGAGGCAGAATATCGTGCTATGGCCAAAACAACTTGTGAAATAGTATGGTTAAGGGGATTGCTTCGAGATCTTGGAGTACAAGTTAGAGGATCGACCAGACTATTTTGTGACAATGATGCAGCCATCAAACTTGCATCAAATCCTATTGTGCATGAGAGAACCAAGCACATAGAAGTGGACTGTCACTTCACACGAGAAAAGATTCAACAAGGGATAATCGAGACACAAGGGATTGGGACAGAAGAACAACCAGCAGATGTCTTCACCAAATCTTTATGTCAGAGACAGCATGCATATCTCTTGAGCAAGCTAGGCGGCTTGGACTTTACAAGCCACCAGCTTGAGGGGGAGTGTTGAAGATACGCAAGGATATTCAACCGAATCATTCAGATATCATTGCACAAGTCAAGATCAATTAATATCGAATCTGATTTTGAATATAATATTGTTTCCTTTTATTTACATACAACATGTATTATAATAGACATGCTCTGTACATTACATGAATATACGGAAATACAAGAAAAATTTCCCCCTCTCGCTTTCCTTCCTCTCGTCTTCTTCATCTTCTTACACTCCCCTCCCGGATGAGGGGGTATGGCGCGAACTAGCGTGTCCACCGGAGGGTGAGATCAACTCTCTAGATTTAATTTCTATTAACGAAAGAAATTCATAGGATAGAAGATGTGGAAAATTAAATCAAACGAGAATGTTTAAGAGTATCGTGAGAGAGTAATTTAGAGATTTTACATGAATGTGAACCGAGAAATCACGTGATAAAGGTGGTAATTGAAGGAACACCATGAGAATAGTTTATATCCATGTCAAATTATACAAACATGCAATAAAGGAAGGGATTCAAGAGTACATCCGCACGGGCATGACGTCTATCGCAGCACACATCATAGTCCTTCCCACTTCATGCCTCGCAAGCCCCACGACGCCGTTGCATCATCTGTGGCCCAAACCCAATTTGCCCCTCGCCAAATTGCTCGCGGCCATCACTCAGTTGCTCAATGACATCCAAAGCTACCAGGTCAAGTTTTTAATGTTGGAAAGCAAGCGTCTTGAGGCTATTTGAACTGTTCAGTGTGATAGAGCTAAGTCTGGCCGCTGCTCCCTAAGTGGCGCTTGTTCATTGTTGCTCTTATTGTGCACCTATGTACACTCTCCTATTTTGTCTCCCTCTTTTTACAATTTTCTCACATTCCAGAAAAAATAAGGGAAATTGAACTTTGTGCTGCTCTAGCTAAAGGAAAACCCCGAAGCCAACGTCGAGGACTCCATCAAATTCGTGCAATTGCTGCTCGACCAAATGAAGAAAGAGTCCGTCCAACATGTCCTCGACAAGAATCTCTCTGACTTGCCGGAGCCAAGCAGGCGGCTCCACCTTGGTTGCCTGAAAGTGTTCCGCACGTTCTTCAACTCCTCCAACCACTACGACTCGGACACAAACATGCTCCGCAACATCCAGAAAGCACTCGTGGTCCCGCTGCGACTCCCCAAATTCAAGCCCCTGAGGCCTTTGCCGGAGCGATCGGGACCGAAGCCACGGGTGTTCACAGCCAAGAGCTGGTCTGGCCAACTCAGCCTCGAATTTTTCCCAAGGAATAGCTTGATTAGGTTTCGAACGTCTTCCCACAGTGGTCCAGTGAAGAGATGGGAGAAGATATACAAGCCATCTAGTTTTAGGTTGTGTTTCCCTTAGTTATAGCAGTGTTATATGTTCGTCTACTATGGTCAAGATCCAATTAGTATAGGTTTTCCCACGTATATTCCTTTCTAGAATATGTAAAGCATAAATTATTAATGAAACAAGTATGTAAGGTTAGAGTACACACCCCAAGTAGTTTATAAAGACATCATAAAATCAATGCGAGAACGGATTTTACAATTAAATCTTTGCGAGAAAACGAAATCACCATAGAAATCAAATAAGGAACAACAATAAAGAACACCGGAATTTTACGTGATATGTGAATTGAGTTTGAAATCAACAATTTTCCTGGCTGGATTAGCTGTAGATCTACATTCCTGAGCCTCCCTAGCTCTTTAGCATCTCAGCGAGATACCAGAGATACTTATGTAATGTTCTAGGATTCGATTGTATATCCCCGACAAGTTTCGCAACTTCTGTGGTGTTCCTTTCCTTTATAATTTTATGTAGATTTGGAACACATTCATTATATAAGTCGAGAATTTCGAGGGGAACCCGAGAACACATAAAACACCATATTCATGGTACTTGGCAAGTTCCACGGCTCAATTCCGGACACATCGAACCTGGGGATCAAAGACTTCAACGGGTGGCCATCAATCTTGCGCCTTAAGAAGTGGCCTACGAGATCTTCATCGCCAGGCTTGAGTCGGCGCCCGGCCAGCAATCGGGACCCAGGCCGCGGAGGATACACCGGAGGAGGATGCGATTCCGGGATCTGTGAGCCTGAGTTCGCCGGGCGGTCCAACTTAGTATCTTCTTCTAATTGTGCGGCCAACCAGCCGAGAGCGTCCTCTATACCGGAACTTACATGTAAAAGTCCTCTGAACAGCTCTTCATGTTTACGATAGGTGTTCTCTCTTCAGACCGAACAAGGAAAGTTCCCACTAATGTAAGCATTTCTCTATTCAATATAAAGAATGTGAGTCCCAATTGGAAAATGGCTAATTTTTTAATAAGACTTCTTCTGTGATATATTCCGGAGATGGGCCGATTTCTATTGCCTTGACTTTCTTACTTAACATCAGGTCGGACTTTGCTCAATGGCTTAAACTTGAGATATGATTTAATAAAAAAAAAATATGAAATTCATGGACAGTTCCTCCACGTGCTTAAATGCAATGGTATTTGGTGCTTCAATCTTTTTGTTGGCCATAGGGGTGTGCAACAGAAACCGCCCGAACCGGGACCGGACCGGACCGGATCAATTTTTTTATATATATAATTTATATACATATAATATATAAACTTATAATATATTAATATTATATATGAAATTTGTTGCAATCGGAATTGCAATTGAGGTAACAACCTCTTATGTGGCCAAGAGACCACCAAAGATCTTTAAAAACTTATTTATTAGTTTTATCTTTTACTCGATGTGGGATAAGGCTCTAGGAGTTCCTCATGCTCACTCTCTCTCTTGCTCCCCTCACTTGCAAACGGAGTCCGACATCGACTAAACATTTAAAGCATAGAAGAGAGATCATCTATAAAACCTAAGTCAAGCACAGATTTTACTCAAATTGTTCATGGCTTTTATACTTAAAATTAAGAGTGAAACACATAAATTATGATTAATATTCACGCAAGTGAAGTTTGAATATTTTGCACGTGAAAACACGTATGAGTAGTTTTATTAGATTGCCCGAGAACCGAATTGGATTGATCGGTCCGGAGCATAGTCGTTCTTTAATGAATGGTCGTTATTTAGTGAAAAAAGAAAGTGCCGATCCTATTGGACCGAACCAGACCGGACCAGAACTAATGGTCCGGTTCACAGTTCCCAAAATTGGGAACCGGTTTAGAGAGAGAGAGAGAGAGAGAGAGAGGGGGGGTAGAAATTAGAATTGTGGGAGATTGATGGAAATTAGACCTGTGGGCTCGGCCACATGCGAAAAGACGAGGTCACGAATCAAATGTAATCGAAAAGTAGATGACATATTCAAGAAAAAGAAAATGAGTGTCGATTGAGAGGGTTCAGGGCCATGTTCGACGAAGACCGTCGGATGCTTTAGGGAGGAGATGTGAACAAGGAATGAAAACTGGGTTAATTAAAAACTATGAAATATTTAGGCTTTATGGAGTATCTAATAAATAAATTTGTTTAATAGCATAATAGAATTTATACAATTAAGCCAAAATAAATAGTGGGATAAAACTTGATTTTATTTCTACTTGGTTTCCACCTAACACAACATGAAAGAAGGGGCAACTTGTGTTAGCAACCATACACACCCATTGTTGGAATATTCGATTTGAGTAAAAGCTATTGCTTGATGACTTAAAAAGAATATAGTAGTTAGTGAAAAGGAACCAATAATTGATACCCTCTTAAATATAGATGATAAAAAAGAGTAAGCATCCGCGGTCCCAACGTCCTAATCTCTTTGCACTATTTCACTTCGAACCTCACCAGTCTCAATATTTTCCCACATAAACAGGGATTCAAAGTGACTCCAAGATTAGGAAAACATTCATCATTCTTACTCGATTGATTTGATCTAGGAATTCATTAACTTCTACTGAATCATATCGAAGATTGAGGTTTTCCATTTGAATTTATCACATTTCAATTAGACTAAGACCGCCTCTTAAGACTGAAAGAAGAGTAGAACTGCAATAACTTTTCTCCAAATTCACTGCTGCCAAAACTGAAAGTCCAAACCCTATTTATTCTCCTACTTTAGCTCTTCCTGCTATATGTAGCCCTTGACTATTTCGTACACTGAGTTCATATGAAAGACTCTTCTCTTTTGTCTTCTTTTCCTTGCTGTTTCCTCAACGAGCAGATGGAAGATCTTGTGCGTTGAGGAAAGAAGAGAAGAACACGAGCGAATCGCTTGGTTTGAAGACCGGCACGGCATGACCAGCCCCTCTGAACGTCGCAAATGTCAGTCCCTCGTACTCTTGATACCAACCGCTCACCTGCATTTTGCATCAGTTGAGCTTCCCTTTTGGGATATATATCCGAAAAGCTATCGAAGGTACTATATGATTACCTGCTTTTGGTGATACCAGGGCCTCCAAGCCTTGGTGATAGGCAAACCCAAAGAACTTAAGCTGTATCTAGTGGACAGCACTGGGACTCTTCCATCTGTGTCCCCACTGATGCAACCAACCGGGAAAAAGAAGTCAAGATAACAAAAAAGTAGAAGGTTCATGAACGTACATTCGTGATCATGGCAAATTCTGAATATTTTATGTACCTGTAGACCCAAATTCTAAGCCCTGCCGCAATAAGCTTCTTGTATATTGGAATAACAGATGGCTTGGAGTCTTTCCAGTCGTGGAATATTTTAAAGCTGCAATCGGTGCGTCGTCCATCACACGACATAAAGGGTTAGTTTATTTGAAAAGAATAGAAGAGACCATGAAAGTGCAAGATCATTCACTTGGAAAATCGGTGTAAATCTTGAGAGAGAGAGAGAGAGAGAGAGAGAGAGAGAGAGAGAGAGAGAGAGATATACTTGCAAATGCTCCAATTCTTGAGATGATGACCATCACTCACATGGAGGGCCTTTTGAACGTCAGGCCTGTTGTAGAAAGCTTGTGCATACTTATCCAGGCACGGGTCATAACCACCCATTATCCTGGGCATCTGATTTATATAGTGTAATACACCATGTTAAATAAAATGAGAAGAAAACGTCTTATTGGAGAAAACTCACAAGCAGAGGACGCATCGTTCTGTGGTCTTAAACAATTCCAACGACTCACCATTCTTGATGAACGTTTCATCATGACTTGGTATGACTTGTTATCCGAGCTCGCCGAATCACCAATGCACGTCGGGGTATAGAGACTATACATGTCGATCTGATTGTATTGATGGAGTAACTCTTCCACAGCTTCACAGCATTCATTGTTGCTCCATGTATTATTGCTGGCGAAGTCACATGTCTTTCTGATCACTTTGTGGGTTTCATCAGAGATCACCGCATGGCTCCATGCGTAATCCACTAGTCCCATCCAGTCGTCAGCATCAGATGTTTCAGGATTACCTAACTGCAAATCGCGCGCGCACACAAATTAGATGGACCATCTCTTAAAATTCCCCTTTTAATACATATTCATTGTATATATGTTTTTACAAGTAGCAAAAAGGAATAGATCTTACAAGTTATAATTACTTAATTACCAGAATACCCTTGAGATTTATATGAAGGGAAGGATCCTTGTTCTTGTCGTGGATGAGCTCAGCCAGCTCCGGCACATATTTTCCTGTGGCCAAGCCCCAAAAGTAATTATTGCCTATTTTTTTGCTAAATGAAGTCTAACAATGTATTTAGACGACGAATACCTGCATAGCTTTCTCCGGCAATGTAAAAGTCCCGTGTTCGATACGACGGGAACTTTGTGAACCACGCATGGAGGACACTATAAGAATCGTTCGCTGATCAATCAACAGGAAGTTTTAGAATTAGAGAAGTATTTCATGGTTTCGAAAAACAGAAATTAAAAGAGAAGGAAAAGAATTTAAGAAAAAGGATTTCTATCTATAGAACAAGATACAGAAGATCCTTTATGTGCAAAAAAAGAGGTCAGGAAGAAGCGAAGTTCACAGCCACAAGTTTCTGCGTAATTGCATCGAGAGTCTTATAAATGAAAATCACCCGTAAAGTCATCTCCCAGGATATCATAATCGTTGATTGAGTTTGAGTACGAAAAGCCCACACCAACAGGAGATTCCAGGAACAACATGTTGGCCTCTGCGTCATCAACAAAGAATAAAACATATCATATTCCCCGTTTAATCATTTCATTAATCTCATCATAGCATTGTACCATCAAACAAGCACTAACACGCATCCTTTTCTGCACCATAATCAATCTTATATATTCTTATCCATCACAAAAGCAGCACTACGAAAATAGGTCATTAGGGGAAGGTTGACATGGATTTTTCCAAACGTCATTCCTCGATACATGCATTGACATGTGTCAACGGCCTCTGTCAAGGAATCTCTCAACAGTTTGTCGTGAAATAAGTAATTATTTATTTAAAGATTTTTTTAGGGTTTCTTTTTATGACTGCTCAATCACGTGCATGCATGATCGAATTATAGAGAGAGAGAGAGAGGCCTATTAACCATACCCTTGTTCCAAGCGTAGGGATTGGAATTTAGTCCATGACCATTAGCGTCCACTATAAAAGGTCCAATTTCCTGTGTTGCACCATATCCCACAGAGGAGCACCCAGGACCTGAAACCACCCACAGAAACACGCAACGAGCATCTTGTCACCTTACTAGAGAACAAAGTGCACAAAAAGTGCCAACTGGAACCTTTTCAAAAAAGACCTGTGCGGCAACAAATCATGAAAATGACGAGGGGGGGAAAAGGGATAGAAGAGCTTTGTCTAGATGCAAGAATATTTAAAATATATCAAGAGATGATTTCTAGGTTTGTTCCAGGTCTTCTGCGATGATTATGGCAATCATGGCTTTTTGTATTGTATTCTTTCTCCATCGGACAAGGAAAATATCGACTGAATATCACTGAATAATAATATATTTAATCAGCATAATAACTCGAGTGTCTAGAGGGAAAAGTATTAGATAATTATATTAGTCACCTATCTATAAGCTCAGCAGCTGTGGATCTACCGCACGTGATGGTATGGACTTGATTAATCCGTTCCTCACCAGCGTATAAAAGTGAGAGTTTCATTAGAAAATTTATCACGAGAAAATTCCGTGGGATAGCTAGGGTTAGGACCACCTAAAACTCTATTTTTTCTCCCGATTAACCCTAGAGAGATGAGCCTCATTAGAATTAGCGCCAACCCCTATGATCGAACCATGACCCACCCACAACAACCGATGGGAGAGATTACACGTACTCACTCCTCGTGGATTTGGTCAACAAATTGGAGTGGAGATTATGGCAGTCGACCTAATTGGTGATGCTCAGTTCAATAAAGATAAAAGGCTTTATGCCAAGCAATAGTATCATCGGTCTGAGTTACTGTTTCCATGAACAGTGTTGAATGGTGTAAGTGCGTGTTTGAATATGAACGCAGTCCACCATTCACACAGAACAATTTATTCAACATACTTTCATGTTGTGCCGATCAAACTTAGAAAATTTATTATTATAAGTACGATCCAAAGAGAGACGCATGTACTTTTCGCTTTTAGTAGCTACATTTGTTCCATAGGCGAGTGATATTTTCATTAATTTATCAATAAAACTATTGAGACAAATAAAAATCATTCTTTTAGCATTTCTGTACGGTTATAATATTCAACAAACAGATTCGTTTGAAGACTTTGGATTCGGCTATACCAAATCATTGTCCCTTGACTGAGTCAAACATGTTAGTTAACCTTCCTCTCCAAATAATTTAGCGACAGCTACCATTGACAAGCGGCAAGCATCTTGGGGAGGGGATAGAAGAAAAATTAAGTTGAGTCTTTTCTCACAAAAAAACATACACAGAGAAGAGAGAGAGAGAATCCATAAATTAGGTTTACCTCCATTAAGCCAAAGGACAAGAGGTTTCTCCTCAGGGCTAGAAGTGTCTGCCTCATAAAACCAATAAAAGAGCGCTCTTCCATTCGTCTCATCCACCGGGACGTAACCTGCGAAGTGCCGGAAATTGACCGCCGGTTGGCCCGGCAAGTCCGTCACTAGATCATCCACTCCCTCTCCTATGTCCACAACCCTACTTTGACTTGGATCACGCTCCCGATGTTTACCATGCCTTCCCCTCGCGAAACCACTCTCGAAATACAGTGAAAATATTATAAAAGCCAGAATTTGGTTCATTATCACCTTTGAGAAGAACCCCATTTTGCGAGTTGGAGACACTGAATTCTGCAATGAGTGGTTCGAACACGAAGGTTTCCACACCCAAAAGACTCGAGAGACGCTCCTATATATAGAGATAGTGGAAGTAGGAGTAGTCACTGGTCACTCATGGAGGGTTTGCAAATAAGACAAGAATTAAAAAAAAAAAAAAAAAAAAAAAAGTGGGAGAAGAGGATCCTACGTGGCTAGGTGTTTTCACTGTGATTTGGTCGGCCAAACGGTGTGCCGTTTGACGTGGACTTTTTGGTCATGTTCTAGATAATTCTTCCATGAGCAAAGCAGAACAGAGCAAAGCAGAGGGGGAGAGTTGCAGGTAGTGGATATGTGGAGCTAAGCCAACATCTTCATATTATATATGGTAGAGAATATGTAGCCCCATTTACAATTTTGATTACACACAAGTTATAATCATTTTTAACTGCATAATCAAAAGGAGAAGATTTATGCTTTGATTCTTAACTACGATAATATGGAGCTAGATAGATTCCTTACTCTTCTATTTTTATATTTGTGTGCTTCACTTTTCAGTGATAGAATGAATTTATACTACACACTTATGGAAAATCAGAGGATTATCAACATAACATAAGAATAACGCTTGTGATGTTACTAGTGGACGAGAACGCTAAGTTTGAGCTTGAGTATTTGAGGTAAGCAATGAGAATATTTTAGGCAAACGTAATGATCAAAAGGAAGTAAATAGTGGAACAAAGTTGAGGGAATATGTTTCCTTGGAAAGGAATATTTTTCCCTTGGAAATAATCTCTTTTTTTCCTTTTTACGTACTAAATATAGCTAAAATTATTCCAGCGTTATTGTGGAAATATAATTTTTCATTTAAAATCCAGCTTACTTAAACAGCCATAGCCTTACCTGACTCCTCCTCGCAAGAAGTTAAAATGGAAAAATAAAATCTTGTGCAGTAATAAGTAAGATTTTTATGAGAAACAAATTTCTATCTTGCCTCATCCTCATCCAGGAAAAAAAAAAAAAAAAAAAAAGAAAAAGCCTTAGTGTATACTCCATGGAAGTTCTTGTGTGAATCCTTTATCAAGCAAGTTAGAGCAAATAAAAAGATTGTGTTAGCGATGAAAGAGAAGTAATGAAGGGATTCTGTATTTCACCAGAATAAGGAAATGCTGATCCTTTAGATAGAATGTCAGAATATATATATTCAAGATACACGTGATAGTTTAAGTATATATGTAAGATTCGATAAAACGTGAAAATATCAAACTAAATGGCAACATACCAGATCAAGTTGCAACACATCATGTATTATCTACTATCCTTCCTCAAACCCATGGAATTATTATGTATGAAGGATGTGGAAGTTTCGATTTGATTACCGCGTTAGCTATAGAAAAAATTTATTAAAGGGTTTCTATATTTGACTAGATCATATAGTCCCCAAATTAATGTGAAAACTTACAAGATATACGCAATATTCTGAAGATCGGTAAGAAATCCCGGAAAATGTCAAATTATATGGCAACATACCAAGTCAAGTATATGAGGATTTCATATCTATTTGCGTCTGGTCATTTCATTGTATAAATATTTCGATATGAAGATGCCTATGCAGTGGTCACGGTGGCAAGACCTTATAATATTTCCTTTGAAAAGCAATGAAAAGTCATGCTGATATAATCAGGAATCTTCTTTTCAGTTTCTCTTGGACATGTTAGATGATGAAATCAGCTCTAGGAATCAAGGTCGTGTTTCACACCTAATTTGATCTGTTGCCACTTGTCGTAGGAAGAATTGAGGAAAAAGTATCTAAAAAGTTAGAGACCTATTATAATAATATCAATTTAGTCATTAACATTTCAATTAAACCAATTTAATCATAAACATTTTCATGTAGTACCAATTGACTTCATTCGGCTAATTTAGACTAGAAATTACCATCATGGATGTCAATCGTCCTACGTGGCATAGTTGGAGCTTTTTGGCGTGGATGATTTTTTAATCTTAAAATATTTTTTTGAATTTTTATATATTTTTATTCTTTTTTTGTTCTCTTTTCCTTCTTATCTTTTTTTATATTTTCCATTGTGGCTAGCAAGGCTCGCAGAAGCTCATTGGCCAATGGGCGAGGCCACAAAGCCCTCGCTCGCCGGCCGTCAATAAGGATCGTGACCCTCACCCAACTTCACCTAGATTTGGACGAGCCGGCCTCTCTAGCCACGGTGGGGAAAAAAAGATAAGAAGGAAAAGAGAAGGAAATAAAAAAGTAAAAAGAAAATAAAAAATTCAAAAAATATTTAAAAATTAAAAAAATTGTCCACATAAGCAATTCTAACCTAAATTGATCAAATTGACTCAATCAATACCAATGTAAAAAGGTTTAAGACCAATTGAAAGGTTCAAAACTGAGTTAATACAAATACAATTGATTTATGACTTTTTTTTATAATTTTCCCAAAGAATTGAACATGAGCTAGACTAGCATATGAGTATATATTTATTAGTATAGGAAAATTTATTTCCATCCACACTATTGTTGAGGTGTGGTTTATACTCCCCATTGATGGGATAACACAAGCGTCTAGGGACCACAAGGGCAACGCCCTCAAGCCATCAAAGGACTTTTATCGTTTGAGCCCAAATTTTATTGGTAGTTTAAATTTGGAGCCATAAATAGCTACTAGGTATATGTAATCACTTTTTCTTGTAATTAAGATATGTAATAGCGGGGTACAATGTGCTAATTATAGTAGAATTCTCTACTAGATGTAACATTAGTTTAATGGTGAATCATAATAAAACCTTGTGTCTCAATTTATGTCAATTAAATTTCTGCTGATCTTTGTGACCTTGAGAATAAACACTAGCATAGGTCATGCTACCAACAAAGTTTTGAGTTTCTCTCTTGGAAAAGCTTCACTCATGATTTATAAACTATGACCATTTTGATTTTACTCTCCAATCTATGGAAATTGATGCTCTAACCCTAACCTATCTTTTTTCCTGGAACTTCGATCCCTGACTCCAATATCTCTTTGAACTTGTTTCGCAATTATTGCACAAGACCATAGCACGATCGCATAATCTATACCGATAATCGAGACCCTGGGGACCAAAATCGCCAAAAGGGTAGTCAAAGCTCATATTTAATATATCAGGAATTAGATAGCACGCTGGGTATAATATAAGGGGCAAGGATGCGAAGAAGGCCACTTTTTCCACGAAGAAGACGATTAGCATAAAGACGGGTAACAGGTTCCTCCTAGATATGGCTTCTTAGCTTTCTCTAGATTCTTGAAATAAGTTGCTTGGACAAAGATTGCCGATCAAAGTGGAGCACAAGCAGGCCTTGATCAGTTTCTTTTCTTTTTCTTTTTCTTTTCTCATTCTTGGGTAAAAAAGGTCGTGAAATTAGGTTTTACATATTCAAAAAGCTCTTCCCTGCACAAAAGCGGAAACCCCGGGCATTTGTTCATCTCTATCTCACTATCATCATCCATTAAGAATGTCGGAGAATCCATGGTTTCCAACCTAGGGCTACAAACAGCCCATCCTATATCTAGGGTCTATTCGAGTAAAATAAACCTACCGTTTTAATCAAAAGACTATTAGGATATTGTTGCCACCATCGAGATCATATATCTCTCCTTGTTTATATTTTCTTTTTTAACCTTTTCTGATATAAGGTGTGTGGATTAATCTAAATCAGCTAAGTACAAGCACTAGAAGATATATTCTTCGATTTGGGAGAATATAAGATTTTTGTGACGTAATTGTACTGTTAGGAAGTCTTTAGGCCCCAGTAAACTTTCACATCCATCAGCAAAAATTTGATTTGGCATGTCATTGCACGTGTTGCGAGTTCTTTGAATGGATCGACCCACGTCATTGGGTAGTCAAATGTCCCTTCATGAGAAAGCTACGCTTAGAAAGATGATGCAGGTATATATTCCACATTGGCGGTGTCTCTGCGATATAAAAAGATTGAAGGACAAAGAGAAAGAATCTCATCATCACAACGAAGAAAGTTGTTGTTTTGTGGCGAACCTTGTGGGTTGAGATTACTGAAAATTGATGATATCAACGTTGTGGTGGGAAGAAAATGCGAGGAAACCAAGAAAAAAGAATATAAAAAGATAAAACCCATGTTGGTTGTTGAATAATGAGTAGGATTCCAACTTTTATTTGAGTTGATAATGATATGGAGATCATCTATCTTGACTAGTTAATCGTTTAGGCCTCCGTAAATGACAAATTCAAGTTGCTACAAGCACTAATTTCGGCCTTTTATATTTTGGATTTCGTCTCATGCGTACCAATAGAAAAGCTCAATAATTAATCCAGCAAAAGGACTCCAGATGTGATATTGCGTTGTTTTGATAATCAGAATTCGGAATTGAATAAGAGGTTTTAGGAGTCGTATGAAGGTTTGGTTTCTTTTCTTTTTTTTAGCCTTGAGTAAATCCATTAAGTCATACTTAAATATTACCGAGGATGACCTTCAATACTAATAAATATGTGTTACATGTAGTTTGAGGAGTTTAATGTAATAAAAATTTGACTTCATCTCTACAAATTGAAGAAAATGAAAGTTAAAAGCAAAAGCCATAATATACATATGCATATCTTGACCCGATAAAACTAAGCTGGCGAAAGTCTTTTGTGTCAATGACAAAGAAGCCCACGTTAGATAGATAAAATTATCCCCAGAATGCCCTCATCTTACATTCCTGAGGAATAGATGTCAATGACATCGTTTATGTCCTAATTACTTTTTCTATCTTGGGCATCCCTGATTTAAAATGAGTTTAGCTTCTAGGTGTTATATTGCCTGGAAGTAACTAATGAAAGAAAATGCTATTTGTAGGAGGTACTTTTCTAGTGTTTATAAGATTTTCTCTACGCATCAGCTGATAAAATTGGTTATCAAGTCCGTGCAATCTGGGTGTCTCACTCCTTCCTCTCATCATTATGTCTAATAATTACTTCCTCTTAACATCTGAGCCATTACGAAGGTATTTTCTTGGATATTATGAATATTTTAACATTACTAATATATTTTAGCTTGGACCCAAATCGATTTAGATCTCCACTCAAACTTGAATTTTTTTGTGTAACCAAACTTTTCTTGACTTTATTACTTGAACTAGACAAATTTTTTGAAGTTAATGTCGTTGGCTTTTACCAACTCGGTCGCTAGCTTGTGTCTTTTCAATTTAATGAGGAAACCACGAAAGCAATTTTATGCTCGTTTCAACGTATAAATGGTATTTTATTTCATGTAGTGTGTTCATTCAAATCATGGTTCGTTTCGTCAACACCCGCCATGAGCTTTAAAGTTGCTTAGCTTTTAGGTCAAGAGTTCACAGTTTTGATTCCATCTGCCTAATTACGATGAACCAAGTTGCTAAACGCCAAAACTATTCGGATGGAGACGAGCATAATTTTCGAGAGGGAAACGTGTACACGGACTAATGAGCACAGATGGGAGGTAGCAACGCAAGAAGAACATGCCATAACCTTTGATTTACCTTAGTTGAGGTAAAACTTTTACCGTCGATGTTTAGAGTATGGTGGTCAATATAGTTACGGTTTGACAGTCGGGCTTACAATAAGGGTGATAGGATGAGAAAGTTTAAACTTGCAAAAACCAATGAATGTTCCGTGGGAGAAGACTACTGAATTTCAAGGCATATACAAAAAAGTGAGCCCCTAACTAGGTGAACCGGATGGGAGGAATTGAATTCGAGACCCCTGACCTTGATACTAACTGAGGAGTTGATTCTGCAACCGTCATCTCCAAAAACTAAACATGAAAGATATATCTTAAATCTTGAAAGTCTCCGTCATCCGAATGTAGTCTTATGATAACAATATTAAGCGTGAGAACCCGGTTCATGTGCGGGTGAAAGAATTCTTGAAACCCATTCTGCATAATGAAAGAAAAATCCAAAAATATCTTATGCAAGTATCATGAAACAAATTCGACGCCTCTATACTACGATAAAGTTGTGGAGACCATTATTCTAGGAGCATAAATTGTTAGAGTACGACTAAACATATTTCAAAGCTCAGTAACTATATTACAACCGGGATATTACAATTAATCAAACCATACTGTTGAAAGATGAAGTCTTGCAATCCTTTTGTTCTAGAAGTTTAAATTGTAGGAGTAAAATTCGGTTTTCTGGGACAGCACTACTAGAACAAGTAAATTGCAATGAATCAAACCATTTTTCCCAAAAATTTGAGCTATCAAGAAGCAAGCCAACCATTTATTTCTAGCATATCTGTTGTCACTCCTACTTGGGGAAAATTGTCCAAAAAGTTTAAATTGTATGGCAATTAATTCAGTCCTAAACATTTTACTTATATCAATTTAGTCATAAACCTTTTTGACAATTTGCCTTTTTGACAATTTTCCATTGTAATCCTAAACCATTCAATGTGCAAATTTAGTCCTAAACTTTTAATGATGTGTAAATTCAGAACTAAACATTTTGATGATTTATCAATAGTCCTTCCCGCTAATTTTTTCAACTAATAATTTTAGGACTAAATTGGAAAATCTTCAAAAGGTTGAAAACTAAATTGACATAATCGAAAGGTTAATAGCTAAATTAGCAAATGTCAAGGGTATGGGACTAAATTAGTATAATTGAAAGGTTTTTTTACTGAATTGGCTGTCATACAATAGGTTTAAGATTTTTTGGATAATTATTCCCTCCTACTTAAGGGTTAGGTGTGTCTTACTCTTGTAACATAGGATATTGATATAGCCACACCGAAGATAACTAGATACAAGGAAACAGACAAAGTATTATGAAACAATGGCAGTATAAAGATGAGAGGCGGTGTCGAAATTCGAACTCTTCACTAGTGTTCTAATATCATTTTAGACAAATTTTCTTTCTTAAATGCTTGAACTGTGGGAAAACGAGTCTAATATATTTTTGCCACATTCCTTAACGGTTTTTCCCTAGCAATTAGCACTTTAACTAAATATATTTCATGTTACTAAGTACAATTATAGTAGTAATCCTAAAACTTATCACAATATTACACTTGAATTGAGCCCTAAAACTTTCACTCTGCTAGGGCAGCCAACTCTTGCTTGGCCACCAACAAGGGTCATGACCCTCACTAGTAAAGGACGGCTGTGATTGTTTCTTTCTTTCCGTTTTGCCTTCCTTCTTTATTTTAGAAATTTTCTTTTTTGTTCTTCTGGATTCTAGTTTTCATTAATTTCATGTGGTGTCGAGAAACGGTGCTATTTTGCATTCGAGAAAGATCTCTCATGACCCTAAATCGGGAAATTTCGATCCATTTAAAATTAACGAAGTTAATAAAAGCACTCAAATGCCTCAAATGCAAATGTAGGATCAAAAATGGTCATCGTAATGGTCATCGTAATGGTTTTAAGATTCAAAATGCATGTATAAGTTTCAAGACTCGAATTATAAACGTCCCATGTTACTGTGGTTCCGCATACTTGTCATGGGCACAGAAACAGTGAACACGATTATCCACATCGTCATAGATAATGCGCACACTATTTTTCCGTGTAGTCACCGTAATTACCCACCACGTGAACAGTAGACCTTGTCTCCCGATCGGGGGAAACAGATAAGTTCCCTTTTTGCTCGAAAGAAAGAGCACTTCTCAACATTTTTACTCCGAAAAAAGTGCTCTTCATTGGTCAATGGGCATGCATCTACCTATCATCTGTCAAACCAGCCGCTCAAAAGATTCACCAACAAAGAAGTGGGTGTCTCTTCAATGCAAACAGTGAGAAGTGCGAATTCAAAAGCTCTATCTAACTTTGATGCGGGTCAGCCTTCGCCTCCATCGAGAAGGTAGGCCAATGTTGAATGCGTGAATTCGGTGCTTCGCTTGGTCTCTTGCAACAATCTTGAACCGTGAAGAGACACGTTAGCATGCAAAGCGCACGATGGGCTTCTAGGGTTTCTTTGTGCATGTTATCCAAATCCTTCTTTCTCGTCTTGGGTCCCTTGTTAGGTGAGAAATGATCAATCCCACGACCCAAAGTTTTGAGATAAAACGCACTTTTATTTCTGGCATCTTGACCAATTGGATATTTAGTTCATTCGATGTCGACAACTGTAATCTTATCAGAGTATCATATGATAATACGAGATAGACAGGAGCCACAAGATTTAAGTGCCACGTACTAGAAGTCTTGAAAATAGAAGTTCTATCAGAGTATCATATGACAATACGAGATAGACAAGAGCCACAAGATTTAAGTGCCACGTACTAGAAGTCTTGAAAATAGAAGTTCAACTGACGAAGTTAAAATATACTAAAAATTCTAATAGTTGTCAGGGAAATGCAGTTAAATCTTATAATTTATTAAAAGTGCAATCAATTTCTAAAACTTATCGCATTAATGCAATCAAGTCATTTTATTAGCTTCATCCAAAATGATTAACAGAAAATGTTGATATGGCATTTCTGATTATTTCTCTCCAAGCATAAGGCTAAAATGATATCGTTCTGGTCCAAATCATAATTTTTACCCAAATTTTAGTTAAATTAGATTTAAAACTAAATAAAGATAAAAGATTTAAAAAAGACAAAGAAAAGAAGGAAAAAACAAAAACCCAAACCCTCTCTTAGAGGCATCGTCGCCCCCACCATCATCAGGGGTGTCGGGGGGGTCAGCGGGGCCTCATTTGGCGACCCTCACTGACCACAAGTCAGGGATTACTGCCCCTCAATCGATCTTTTTGGTGATGGGGCAACGATCCTCCACTGGAGGTTTTTTTTTCTTTATTTTTGTGTACTTTTAAAAACTTTTAGCCTTTTTTAAGTTAATTTAATTAGGATTTTGGCCTTTTTTTTTATGGAGATTAAGATTTAGGCTTTAAGATTTGGACCAAGACGACGTCATTTTAATATTTTGATTAATGCATTAGTAACATTAACGCCATGTATGAGATAGAAAATAAATAAATAAATAAAAACCATATCAGCATCTTCAGTTAATCAAATTGGATAGAATTACTGATTGTGCCCATTTAACAAAATTTAGGACTTGAATACATTTTTTAAAGTTTTCCTACTCAATCATACTTTCATAACAAGTTTTAAGATTTCTAATACACTTATTTCTTGTTCTTCTTTTATCTAGTTGGAGATTTGCTAATGATATTGTACAAGTATTCCATGAGGTACTCCAAAAACAAAAACTAGATTAAAAAAAAAGGTAAAAAGTAGAAGATTCAAATCTGAGGTTATTATTCAGAATTGTTGGAAGAATAACAATAAAGTTTTTCTACATTCGGAGGGATAAATTTACATCTTTAAGCCTACTCCCTCTGAACAATTGATACATCAACTATCAACTAAAGCGTCCAGATTCAGCCACATCGTGCTGTTAACGTCGATTGCAAAAATGCCCATATTGGTATTATGACGTCAGTATTGATATATATCAGCTTATCAAGGACACTGCTCTCCGAATAGAAGAAAGGAGATTACCTCATTATTATGACGTAGTAAAATGGAGCATTCTGTAATTTAAAAATAAAAAATAGCCCGACGTAATCAAGAAATTAAAAGGTTGACACTCGATTGTAAATGGAGCATTCTGTGCATAAATTATTTTATTAATTTGCATGAATCACGTTCTTGTTTATTTTATTGCATTTCTTTTGTTTTTTCTTCCCCGAAATGAAAGTTGACGTTTAAATGGAGATCTACCTTTTTTATTTTTTCTAGGGTTTAGTGCTCTTCTTCTTCGTGGGGGATCGTGAGAGTGATCACCTCCATGATTGTTTCCCTCTCTAGTTGCCTAAAATCTATTCCACTTTAGAAGAACCTTCGTTTCCATCTTGAAACTTTAGTATCCACTTCAATCTTACTCGAGTACATAATACTGGAACACATGGTGAGTTTCGCGGAAATGACTTCAGTGGGATTGCGTATATGCGATGAGATAAGACAGATTTCAAATGTCAATGATCACCCAACATCCCAATCGCTTGGTGCCTAATAAGAGTTTTAGCAAACAAATATATGGTTTGAAATTTCTGGATCTCGCTCTCCATTAGTTTGGATATTACAATGTGTCGGCATAATTTCCACAGAGTCAGATGATCAAGTTGCGTCATACCGTATTCTGATTATCCTAGGGCGACAAACTATAGCTATCAAATTCTTGCAAAGTAAGATTACAAATACCAGAAGCACTCCGAATCATGTGATGATGACCCAAATTGACCAACCCAATTCGATCAACGCGTTGATGGACTTGACCTGTGAAAATCATGGATAAAATAAGGATAAATCCTCTTTTTTGTTTTTTTTTTTTTAGCAATAAACTAAAGCCACATGCTCATTAAATTAGTGGTGCCAAGTCTCCCATTAAGCATATCAAGTCAAACCACAATCATCTTCTTTTTCTTCTTATCAACTTTTACTTTTTTTCGCGTAATCCCTTTTGAGAAAAGTGCAATTTTAGCCTTAGTGGCCATCTCCCCAATAAGAGGTACACTTACTTAGATATAATGATTTATACTTTAATCTCCAATATTCGTCCTCTCTCTCTTTCTCTATCTTTAACTTTCCTTGTGGATTGGGGTCCTATTGGGTGCATCGAAAGTAAATGCGCAAGACCAACCATATCCACCCAACAAGAATGTTTTGGACACGCTATACCAAATTGATGATATCATGAATAAAATTTACTGGCTGATTAAAAAAACGTTAGTGAGTTGAAACGTGTTAGGAGGTGTATCTTTAATCATAGTCATGCATGTGAACTTAACTTTAGAAAGTAGAAAGTTTGGGGAAGATGCAAAAACACCAGTGAATCAAATATAAGATGCCTCTTATGTTTGAAGCTTACACCAACACTTTTCCTTTCACTAAAGAAAAATAATAAGACATCTTAGCTTTTTACATCTTCTTAATGCAAGATGAATAAGAAATTCGACTATGAATGCAACAATAGATCTAAACAGGTGACGCTAAAAGCTTGTCCTAGCTTCGGTCGTGTCAAGATAATATACGAAATGAATTAAGTCTAATTCATTTTGGCTAAACCTTACGAACATAATCGACGATATTTATCATGTGATTACACCTTTCCAAAGTGACTTTTGCTTTATTTAAATAATAAGTACGGGAAGGCAAGCCAAAAAGAAAAAGATAGAGCCTAGGGCTTGTCTAGATCCCAATATAACAAGACTTAAGAATATCCAAAATATCTGATTTACCAATATAGATAAGTTAGGGATAATTACAAAAGGCAACAGGATGCTTTACTCTCGCACGTCATATAACAACATCCACACTTTTGAAACCTATACTTCGTAATCCACTTCACTTCCTAAAATACCCTTACCCAATAAACAAACCCACAATCCCCACCCTAAATTTCTCTTTCCTCCACCATCTCCGTCCTGCCTAATCACGAACTGGCCACCCACCTGCCATCCCCACTTCCTCTTGGCCACCCGGCCGACCCAACCACTACCGACCATGGACTTGAAGTCGGCACCGGTTCCTGCCCTATGATCTAGAACAGGGGTATCATTTGAAAAATTGAACTGAATCGAACTATTAAGAAAAACTGTTGAACCGAACTAAATATGAACCAAACCTTCAATTCGAATTTTCTATCTTTGGTTTTTGATTTTCAGTTTTTGCTTTTGTGTTTTTTTTTTTTTGGCTGTATTTTATTATAAGAGTAATTATCCAAGAACCCGTTTGGGTTCAGTTTGGATTTTTGATTTTTTCTTCTTCTATTTTTGCTTTTTGTTTTTGCTGTCATATATAATGAGAATAATATTCCTGGTAACGTGATCTTTTTCAACTTGATAAGACATGATATGTCCAAAATCCTACATAAAGCATACAATTGTTGGTTTAACGCAAACCATTTTCTTTGAACTTTTAGTAAAATAAATACAAATAAATTGATACGCATATAATAGAAGCCGATGCATAGATAGATAATTCTCTCCTTTGGATCACAAAAGATGCATTTGTCTTACATCAGCACTGTGCAGCCAAGAAGTCCCACTAGCAATCAATCATATGTGGTACATGACAAAGTCACGAGAATATGATAAATTTTATTTACAACTACAAGGAAGTACTAAGAACTTTTAGCTTTTTCCTCCACGGTTCATCGGTTTAAATTTTAAACTTTCAAGTGCTTCATAAAAATGTAATCTACGGGCCCAGATGTAATATTCCTTTTTGTCTCTAAAAGAAAAATAGTTTCTCCCTCTCTCCAGTCAGTCCACTTTCTCTGATTTGATGACCTCACAAATGTCATTGAAAGCTTTGCACCTTCCTGAAAATTTTAATGTGCACGTAGAAAGAATCATCCCTGCAAATGAGCTGAACAATGGTTATTTGGCGGCGGCATCCATAGTGGGAAATCTAAGCAAACTCGGGTCAATTCATTTGAGATTCTGTTCCCATTTAATGTGGTCACCAATGTCCTTCATTTGGTTTGTGTACGTGCTAGGTAATTTTGCAATCAAATAAATTAGATTAGGACTTGATAGGATAAGATATAAAATCTATGGATTTTACTATATCATATCCACTATTCGGTGATTACAATCGAATATATTAATATCATATCATGTACATTATTTAATATAAACGGCATATTAGTATCAAATAAATCAAAAAATTTACAAAATGAGATAGTAAAAATCTCTCATGCCAATTTTGTTAACTTTATTTTTATTTGCTTTTTTTGGTTGAATAATTTTAATTTAATTAATTTTTTTAATTTAAGAATTTTGTTATTCGAGAAAATAACTTTCATATTATGAATGTTAAAAATCTTATCCACCGTTATCCCACATTTCCATGGGATAATTTTATTCAATCTATATCTTCTTTATATCCAACTTTATCATTTCTTAAACAAACACTAAACGTAAAATAGAATAAATTTTATCATATCTTGAATTTTATCTCGATTACCAAATACAACCTTATAGTTTTAAAAGGGAAAATTATCCAAAAATTCCTAAATATATTGTACTTTTGCCAATTCAGTCATAAACCTTTCAATTTTATCAATTTTATCTTAAACCCATTCACTTCTTGTCAATTGAGTCCATTGAGCCAATTTTGGCCAACATTCACTAATGTGACACAGTAGATGATGACGTAAACACAACTTATTAATTTTTAAATTATTTTGAATTTTTCTTTTTTTTCTTCTTTTTTTTTTTTTTTTTTTTTTGGCCTTTTCTTCCTTTGGCCAATCGCCCAGCCTCCGATGACGAGCCAAAGGCTACAACCAGTGAGGGTCAACCTCGCCCACCTCAAGGGAGGTCGCCCTCGTCGAGATTTGGCGAGTGGCGCCCACATTGAACGCCAACAAAGGCGACCTCATCGGCCACAAGTGAGGCTAGCCCTCACCAGTAGCTTAGAGGTTGAGGGGTCGCTTGCGGTAGCCAGAATGGCGATCGTGCGGGAAGCCGAGAGTGTCGAGACAAAGCAAAGAGAGGCACGAGCTCAATCATCTCACTCACGCCTTGTAGAGCCTTGAGGCTGAAGCGGTCGTGGGCACAACCCAATCGTCGCCGCTCACCCTTCCTCCCTCTCACTTCTCAATTTAAGGTATTAGATTCTCAGGCTTAGGAGTCAAGACGAGAGAGTGAAGAAGGAAAGCGTAAGGTATATTTTAGTTTAGGACTAGTTTTAACAGTTCTGATCGGTTTATAAACCAAACCGAACTGAAAAAATCTGAACCAGCTAAGAAAAAAATATTTTTTCATGAACCGAACCAAACTAAAAATGCACAAAATTTCGATTCAATTTGGTTCTGACACCCCTAATCTAGATCGAGGTGGGGCGATCTGATCGGGACCAAATTGATGTCTATCTATGACAAAACTCACATGATTAATTCGAGCTTTTTCACATAGAATGTCGGGCTCGCGCAGGCCCCACATGGCTGAGGCTGCAACTCGCACGAGCTCCAGGTCCTATTGCCGGAGATTGCGACAGCAAAGGGATGGAGAGGGAGAGATGGATGTAGGGTTTTAGAGCATATGGATCTTTTTGGTTTCTCCAGAATGCAAATTGTAGGTTTTTAAAAAGTGGAAATAGTGTTTGACATGTTTGCAATTTCCGCTTCTAAGTCATGCCTGATGAAAGGTAGTACAATGCATTAGATGATTCCTTTGTGCATGAAAGCACCCAATGCTAGCATATGAAATGGACATCCATCACTCTCAATCTGTCACGCACGCAAAAAGCAAGATGGCCTAACTCTCCCGATCCATAGGCGGGCTGGCTTGATGTCAAACCAGCCCATAAAAATCACATTTTCTTCATCAAATGGTCGAGTCTGGGCTAATCTAACTGGGTCTAAATGCGTGAGCCCAGGCCCAAGAGGAAATACTCCTATCCAGGCTCGTCCAAAACGTGCTAGCATTAGCTTAAAAAGCGAAGCATAATAATATTCAAAGACAGTAATCCTCTCGAACGCCTTAATTGAGCTCTATTCATACGTCACAGCTTTAAAAACTAACGAGTCAAATGACCCATTTTCACTAGCCGAAGAACAGATCCTAGTCCTTCAAAAAGCACCACCTCTCCTCCTCAACAACCATCATTCACCGGCTACGATCCCTCCGACGTTCAAGCTAGTAGTTCAACACAGAATTTCAATATCAAAGCGACTAATACCAATCTACAATTTTGGATAGGTACAATAAATTATGCATGATATCGAAATGTCACGCACTTAAATCTTAAAACTGCTCATGTAGATTCTCCTTTGTAATCTATTATCACACTACCTACGGTTGAAGTTCAAACTTTCGTGAGTATAATTATGTTATTACCCCATTAATTAATTTGTCATATCCTCAGCGATTGAGATTGCCCAATTAACACTTCTTGGGTTGAGAGAGCCGACATTAGCCCGAAAGCCCACAAAACTATTCCAATGGACTAGTTTTTTTCCAATTGGACACTGGAAATCCTCAATCACGGGTCGTTTATTAGAACCAAAATTGCATGACCCAAAGTTAAACATTCGGCTTAACCTGATTGCGAATTTCATTAAGCTTTCTGTATGAGATTTTTTATATCGGATGGCTTCTATTATTAATTGTTTAATTTTTACAGATTTTGTGGCACTCACACCTGAAATTTTGTTTAATAACTGATATCCATAGTCATGAGAGCGCCATCAGCACCCCAATTAGCTTTTGCTAAGAGAGTCAATCTCATCTTCGATGATCTCCTATAAAAGTAATCATGGCATATCCTCGACCTCTTGGCACAAATTAGCGCCACTCTCACAATCAGCACGCTGGTCGAATCGAAATGGAGAAAACCCATCACTCTTGAACACTAGAATGGCTATAAACCTATCATCTCTACATGCTTATTTTGTAGTATCCTTCCATTATACTAATTTCAGCGTAATTATTATTTTTCCATAAATGTTGAAAGTTGAACTCAATACATTTTTTGCTTTCTTTATTAAAAAAAAAAATACTTTTCTGCCAAAATCTAAAATATTACACATTTTAAAATTTTATGAAAAAACGTATACGAATATGCGTATCAACATTTTATATTTTCGATAATTTGGGTGCTTTGAATTAACAAAAACTCATATCCTTTGCTCTCTACATCTATAAGAGCACAATCATTTAGTGGGTTGCAAAAGGAAGCTACTCAGTAGTAGTTTGTTTCCTTTTTTCAGTACTTCTCTCAATAATACAAAGTTTCATTAAAGTCTCCATACAAATCCACGATAAAGAATTACTAGAATGAATCATCCGAGGCTACTACCATAGTTGAAGTCTCTCTTGATACAAACTTTCACTTGGGGCAACAACCGAGAGGGGGAAGCATCGGTGAAAAAGAGGCTAGATCAAGTTTTATGTAATATAGAGTGGAGGGTGATGTTCCTACATGCAAAAGCTTTTGCCTTATTGGATATTGGCTCTGACCATAGCCCTATACTACTCTCTTTATATCCATCGATGGAAAAAAGGAAGAGACAATTCCGTTTTGAAGCCTACTAGATAAAGGATGCTGAATGCAAAGAAGTAGTTAAGAACATGTGGAATGATCAGCAACAATCACAGTTGAACTTGGCACACAAGCTGAATGAAGTCTTTGGAGCCTTAGTTGAGTAGAGTAAGCGAAAATTTTCCAATGCATTTCAACAAATTGAGCACCTCAAAATAGAGCTTACCAAGCTAATTAATGGGAAGGATAAGCAAGAAAAACATAAAGTTACAATGCAAATTGAAAATATATGGCGACAAGATATGTATTAGGGAATGAGATCAAGAATAGAGTGGCTAAAATGGGAGGATAGAAATACCAAGTTCTTTTATGCTACAACGGTGCACCAAAGGCAAAGAAACAAATTATCTATGCTAAAAGTAGACGACCAGAATTGGCGCAAGGAGCATCCACTAATTAAACAACATGTAAACACATTCTATCATAGACTCTATGGCACAATTGGTCCTAGAAATCTTTAGCCAATTTTAGACCAATGTCCTTGCATAGTTGAAGATGAAATGAATGAAACTCTAGTAGGGCCAATGACATTAAAAGAAGTAAAATCGGTAGTTTTCCAATTGAATGTTACAAAGGCACCAGGTCCAGATGGACTAAACAGGCAGTTTTATCAATATCACTAGGAGATAATTCAAAAAAAAGTGCACCAAAAGATCCGGGAGACATGGTCCAAGCCCGGTGAAGAAATGCAAATTTCAAAGATTCTGCTCGTTCTTCGAAGTTGGCTACTGACGGGAAATGCTTACCTCTATTTAGACAAGGAAAGTAATCGATAGAAAAGGCATGTTTTCGACACGACGCGCGAAAATTTCTTTGTCTCAAGTACTTTAGACTCTTCTCTCGACAGAACCTTTATTGCCCTTATTCCAAAGGTTACAAACCCTGAATTATAACACAACATAGGCCCATCATCTTATGTAATTTCAGCTATAAAATCATTTCCAAAGTTATGGCTAATCAGCTGAAATCTTGGCTACTTAAGGTGATTGAAATGGAACAAAGTGCTTTCATTAGTGGATGACAAACACAAGATAACATCCTAATTGTCCAAGAAGTGTTGCATCAACTCAAAATCAAAAAAAGAAAGAGGAAATTTTAGGCGGTACTAAAACTTGACACATAGAAAAGCTTATGATCAAGTGGAATGGGACTACCTATGCGAATGTTTGAAGATCATAGGCTTCAGCGGTCATTGGGTTTCTTTGGTGAAAACATGTATATCTACAGTCACTTTCAATATCAAACTTACTGGGGAACCTCTCCAAGTCTTCAGAGCAACTAAAGGCATAAGGCAATGGGATCCTCTTTCTCCTTACTTTTTTTTATCATTATGACAAACATGCTCCCTTTGCTCGTACACAAAGCACTAGGGGATAGAAGTTTGAAAGACATAAAACTGAATAGAAGCTGTCCAACTCTCTCACACTTACTTTTTGCTGATGATGCCATATTTTTTTTTTTTTTGATGGGACAATTAAGGAATGCCAGAACTTGGCAAACCTTTTGAACCAATTTGCTATGCCTCGAGTCAAGCGATCAATTTGAACAAATCTAGTATATATTTTAGCAATTGCTATCCACAACAATTGAGGAGGAATATGGTAAAAGAATTAAGAGTTCCTATCATGGAAAAAAAAGGGAAATATCTTGGCATTCCGTTGGATTGGGGACAATCAAAGAAAGAGATGTTTACGTGGGTCCTAACGAAAGCAAATATGAAACTCAAGGGGTGGAAAGAAAGCCTAATGACAAAGGCAAGGAAGGAAATCCTTATTAAAATAGTCGTACAAGCATTGCCACGATATACAATGTCAATATTCGAGATTCCTATTTGAATTTGTACAGCAATTAAAAAACATCTTGCATCTTTCTAGTGGAAAAGAAGTAGTGCAAAAAAAAGGAATCTACTAGAAAAAATGGGAAGTGCTAAAAACTAGGAAAGATTGTAGAGATTTGGGATTAAAGGACCTCATTGCTTTCAATAAGGCCATGTTGGGAAAGCAAGCTTGGAGACTCAGACAAGCCCCTTCAACCTTATGGAGTCAATTGATGAAAGGGCTATACTAGTCTTTAGGGCAAATAAATGATCTAGACCATCTTGGGGTTGGCAAAGCCTACTTTCAAGAAGAGAGGTATTAGAGCAACAAATCATGTGGTATGTGGGAGATGCCACACAAATCTGATTAAGAGAAGATAGATGGTTAGAGAGAGGACACATCGGAGGACCTACCAACGAAGGAGATCCTGAATATGTGGCTAACCTATCAACCAAGAGTCTAAACAATAGAATATGTAGAAATTATCAAGCTTATTTGACATGAGTCTTGTAAATAAAATTCTTGCAATTCCTCTGATTCCTACAGGGACCAACAAAATCATATGGACAAAAAATAGATTTGGAGCCTCTTCCATCAAAGTGGACATGACACACTACAGGTCCGCTCGTTTCACAGAAAATTGGCCATCTCCGGAAAACATTTTCCCAGAAGTCATTTTCCAGGAAAATGACTATATTTTCCGGTGTTCGGCTGAAACTTAAATTTTGAGTGGAAAACATTTTCCACCGTTCGTTAATGACTCCTAACAATTTTTTTTTATTTTTTCTTTCTTTTTCTTTTTATTTTTTCCTTTTCTTTTCCTTCTCCTTCCTCCTCCTTCTTCCTCCTCGTTCCTCGTTCCTCCGCCGCCGCACGCCTGACGATGGCCAACTGCCCGGCAACCAACCAAGATCCGGTCGCCAAATCCGGCGAGCTCAAGGCTCGGCTGATCTCGCCCGAGCTCGCCGAAGGTTCGTCGGGCTCTGGCGAGCCGCGAGCTCGCCAGATCTAGCGGCGGAGCTTGGGCTCCCAATCCAGGCGAGCCCGATCTCCGCCGCCAGATCCGGCGAGCTTGCGGCTCGCCAAACCTCTGGGGAGCTCGGGCGAGGCCCGAGCCCCGCCCAGCTCGCCAGATCTGGCGAGGCCAGAGCTCCGCCCCAAGCCAACAAAGCCCGAGCTCAGCTTCCACAGATCAGGCTAGGCGAAGCCTCGCCGACCTGGGGCGAAGCTTGAGCTGGCTCGCGGCCGCGGTTGGTCACCAGCCGTCGTCGGGGCTGGCCACCAGCCAAGCTAAGGAAGAAAGAAAAGAAAAGAAAAGAAAAAGCATAAAATTAAAACAAAAATGTGTTAGTAAAAGGATATAGGGTGGAAGAAATTATGGAAAATGTTTTCCACTTTTCAAAAGCGGAAAACATTTTCCTTATCTTTGAAGGTAGTATTTTCCATTGATGGAAAATATTTTCCTTGAGCAATTGATTTTCCGTGAAACGAACTCCGGAAAATCCGGAAAACATTTTCCTGGAAGTTATTTTCCGTGAAACGAACGGAGCATACATTCAGCCAACAACCACAACAATCAATTCCAGGCTTCGTCATACCAACCGCCCAAGAAATTATGGAACTTGAGATGGCAACTCCATACCTATCCAAAAAATCAAGTTTTTTACATGGAGTTTGTGTACTAATGCACTCCCAACAAAGGAAATTCTCTACAAGAGAAAGATGATACCTGACCCGCTTTATCCAATATGCCATCGTGAACTAGAGAAAACGAGGAAGGATGAAGGGGGGGCTTGGATTCAAAGATTTGACAAAGTTCAACAAAGCAATGCTGGGAAAGCAAGCTTGGAGGTTATCTCAATCCCCCTCAGCCTTATGGAGCAGAATTCTAAAAGGGGTTTAGTTCCCAAATGGAGATCTGTGGAAGGTAGGAAAAGGGCAGCGTCCATCATGGGGTTGGCAAAGCATTCTGGTGGGGAGAGAGGCCATTGAAGAGGAAGTAGAATGGAGGGTGGGTGACGGAAAGCTAATCCGAATACGAGAGGATAAATGACTGACACCTAGAGTGATAGGCTGTTCAACAAATAAAGATGACCTTATAATAGTGGCTGAACTCATTAATGAAGAAAGCAGGGGATGGAAAGAAATAGAGATTCAGAGGGGATGGAAAGAAATAGAGATTCATAACCTTTTTGAAGACCGTCTAGCAAATGAAATTCTTTCTAATCCAATAAACCCAACCCAAAAGGCATATACTCTAGTATGGAAAGGCAACAGATCAGGAATGTACATGGTTAAGAACGGCTATAACAAAGTGTGTGCCCCGACTACAGAAACAGAACTACACAGAGCATCAAGTTCTTTCCAGCCTCCTAGAACACTATCGATGAAGCTTTGGAATTTATCTATCCCCCTGAAAATGCGAATCTTTGTTTGGAGCATTTGTCAAAATGTTATATCGACAAGAGAGAACCTATATAAACAAAAGGTGTTACCTAACCCGATTTGTCCGCTCTGCAATAACCATCCAAGAGACCACCGAGCACTTGTTCTTACTCTACAGATGGACAAAATATATATGGGCAGATCCACGAATCAATCTAAACTGTAAAGCCAACATCATCTCCAGGTTGGATAAGTGGCTAATGGAGAGATTCAAAGGGAACAGGGAATTACCTGCGAAGGAGCTGGTGGTGATGGTGCTTTGGTTTGTATGGAAAGCTCGAAACAACTTCATCTTCAGAGCTAAGTCACCGGATCTGAACACCATAATTGATCTAGCGCAAGCACATCTCTAAAACTTCAGCAGATGGCAGAAGAAACATGAGGCAAAGAAACCCACAGATCTAAACTCGTTGAGAAGATGGAGACCGCTGGAGAGAGGGTCGATGAAATTAAATGTCGACGGCTCATGGGTACAAAAAGAACACATCGGATTGGTAGCCGGAATCCTGCGGGATCAGGCTGGTCAAGTCATCGACGGCTTCGTGCGAGAAGTCCGAGCTTCATCCCCTGTTCAAGTCGAAGCCCTAGCGGTCTTGCACGGGTTGGAGTTTCTGAAGCCCAGAAAGGAACTGCATGTGGGAGAAGATGGAACTGAAAAAGTACAAAAGGAAAATGTGGAGTGCAAGAGAGACAGTTTGACCATAGAGCAAAGCATCATGGGCTGGGCCGAAATTCCTTGGAACGTGAAGACCATTATCGAGTAGTGCAAAGGAATATTAGCCCACTCAATTACGACGAAGCTGGCTTATTGCTCACGGGAAGCCAATAAAGCTGCAGATTGGCTTGAAAAGGCACACAGGACTAAATTGCTCCCTCAACAATCCATCGTTGAAGGATCTACTGGCCGGCACCCTTTGGCAAATCTGGAAGAGGCGTAACATAGCGCACCAAGACACGAAGAAAGTGGAGGAAGCGAGATTAGAACTTGAGTTATTCAACATATGGAATCCAAAAACAAAAGCTCGACCTATAGGTGTTGCACACCTACTTGCGGTATGGGTTCCCTGAAATACAACATCGACAAGTCTTGGAAGAGCGAACGGGAAGAAGGAGCGACGGTCAGGATGTGCAGGAACGCGGTCCGAGTCATCATTTATGGCTTGGCGCTGAAGTTTCACGTCGATTCAGCCCTTAAAATTAAGTCTTTGTCTCTCCGTGCTGTTCTGTCATGGCTGCTGAAAACAAGTGGTCGAGAGTCTTCAGCTTCATCTTCAATTGATCTGCATGAGGATATCAAAGTAAAAACTGATAACTTGTCAGTTGTGGAGTGAGTATCAGGCCAAGAGCCAAGGCCATGGACAGTTGACGCTATTTAAGAGGAATATAAAGATTTGCTGGCCTAGCTCCAAATATATCAATGTCTTATATTCCAAAGGAGGCCACCAAGTCTACTGATTGGGCCGCAAAAGCCCACCGGGTTAATATTCTTCCAAATGGTTGGCTGCATAATCCCCGGCCCGCATGGGGCCACTATGGTCTTTATCATGTAATGATTTCAGACTTAATTGTGTTTCAGTATCATTTTAGTAATGAATGCTACTTATCGACCGAAAAGAAAAATTTAACAAAAAGTCAAAATGAGTCTGCCACAAGAATTAGGTCAAGCTAAAAGTAAACAATTAAAATGATGAGGTGGATCGTGAAACCACTCCCTTATTCACATTGGTGTATGTATAAATGAAGCGGTCTCCTTTATTTACAATATGAAATTGAGAGAGTATTCAATTATTTCTTCATGATACGACCCAAAAGGAAATAAAAACTGAAATGAAAATAAATTCAAAGGGTAATAATAACACAATAACTCCCTCAAAATTTGAGAGCGATACGCATTTATCCCTGAATTTTCAACTCCAATACATTATTGCTATGGATTTTGAACGAATTCATTTATAAACGAAAATCTAAACATTATATTAAATAAATTAAAAATTCAAAGATCACATTAAATATTAGGCTAAAGTTTATAAACTACGTTGAACAAATCAAAAAATTCATGAATCACATTACACATTAAACTAAAATTTGTGGATCATTCAAAACGTTACCCATAATAAAATGAAAGTCCAATTCTTGGACAATACGCCAGATGGTCCCAAAGTTCAGGGGGGTTTTGGGTAATTCCCGCGAAATCAAAAAAAAAAAAAAAAAAAAAAAAAAAAAAAAAAAAAAAAACCTAAAAAGCTTAGAGAATAGTCTCCCAACTTGTAAGAATAGTCTCTCAACTTGTAAGAATAGAGCACATTAAATACTCAGCCGACCAAAAACGTAAAGTTAAAGTCCAAACATTAAAAAAGAAAGCACAAACGAGGGGACCCTCCCAGCCTCCCTCATCAACCAACCACACATCTCCCCTTCCCCCTTCTTCCCCCTCCATCATCATCAACCCCACACCGCACGCAAACACAGAATTCTTCATGGGCGACGATGCTGCGCTGCAGGAAGGTGGTTGTCCGAACGACAAGAACCTCAAGAACTTCTGGGGCAACTCCCCCGAGGACGAGGACGCCTACTTCGAGCAGCAGGGCGTCCGCGGCACCCGCTCCTTCCGCACCTCCCCGCGCGGCCTCACCCTCTTCGTCCGCTCCTGGCTGCCCCCCGCCGCCGCCCCGCCCCCGCGCGCCGCCGTCCTCATGGTCCACGGCTACGGCAACGACGTCACCTGGACGTTCCAGGCCACCCCGATCTTCCTCGCCCAGCACGGCTTCGCCTGCTTCGCCTTCGACCTCGAGGGCCACGGCCGCTCCGCCGGCCTCCGCGCCTTCGTCCCCGACGTCGACCTCGTCGTCGACGACGCCATCGACTACTTCGACTCCGTCAAGAACGACCCGCGGTTCTCCGGGCTGCCCCGGTTCCTGTACGGGGAGTCGATGGGGGGCGCGATCTGCCTGCTGATCCAGTTCCGGGACCCGGCGGCGTACCAGGGCGCCGTCCTGGTCGCGCCCATGTGCAAGATCTCGGACAAGGTCCGGCCCGCCTGGCCGATCCCGCAGGTGCTCTCGCTGGTCGCCCGGGTCATGCCGACGCTGCCCATCGTCCCGACCGCCGACATCATGAGGAAGTCGGTCCGGGTCGAGGCCAAGAAGGCGGTCGCGGAGATGAACCCGATGCGGTACCGGGGGAAGCCGCGGCTCGGGACCGTGCTGGACCTGCTGCGGGTCACGGACTGCCTCAACCGGAGGCTGGGGGACGTCCGGATCCCCTTCATTGTGCTGCACGGGAGCGAGGACGCGGTGACCGACCCGGAGGTGAGCCAGGCGCTGTACCGGGAGGCCCGGAGCAAGGACAAGGCGATCCGGATCTACGACGGGATGATGCACTCGCTGCTGTTCGGGGAGACGGAGGAGAACATCGCGGCCGTGCGCCGCGACATCCTGGCTTGGCTGGAGGAAAGATGCGACCGCCGTGTCGAGATTCAATGATGATTGGAGAATTCTCAAATTCTTTTGTTATTTCAATTCCTTATTTTGATCGAAGGGACAATTTGCCTTCGTGACATTTATAAGAAGTTTACCAGGGCAACATTCTCTTCCACCGTGTTTTTGTTATGGAACCAATTGTTACTTTCCCCTATAGGGGGCAGTCCCGCTGAGTCGAATCAATCGCCTCCCTGAGGCAGTTGATGGGCATTAGCGACTTATTGAAGATATAAGGAATTTTAGTCATTGTTAGGTCTAGTTATCTCTGCAGGGGCACAGGCACGGCGACGGACCAATGACAATGATATGACAGTGAGTCGAGGATGGTCGGCTTGGTTTCCCCTGAGCAGACTCTCGTGAAGGGTACGAGAAAAGATCAGAATACGAGCTAGGCAAGACATAATTATCAAATTCACTGACCTCAAGTTTGTGATCTCCGTATACAAATAAGGAATGGAGGAGAGCACAGAGATAGAACAAAAACCCTATATCATTTACATTTTCAGGGGAAAAAAAAATTGCATCTTTACTGTTAGATGTTGCTATCTGTCGCGCGCTGTACAGTAACAAATAATGGTGAAGCAGGAAAGTTGATCAATCTCCAGTCAATCGCTTCTGTCGAAATCACTAAGTATAAGGCCGCCGCCGCTACTGAGAACAAACTCTACCAGGCAGCACTAAGGTTAGTAAATGATGTGTTGCGATCCGCAAAATTAGACTTCCGAATCACGCCATAAACAAGTAGTTCAAGTCCTCCACTGTTAGGCGGGTTTGACGACCCGCTTTCTCGTCCTCTCCGAATGCAGATGCGACCATTAGTCTCTTCTTTTGCTGATGACATTACAAACAAAAAAAGCATTTACCAGACTACGTTGCAAAAGAAACCCCATACCCAATGAGTGATGCACGTAAAACACATTAATATACAGATACCCAAGCAGTAAATTCTCCAACATAGCAAAACCATATTGCAAGTCGAGATGAAGGTTTACCCATAAATGTCAACTGATAACATCCTAACTGCACAAAACTGCACCGACTGAAGATGTATTATTTAATTGAAACCATTTGTTTCAGAACACATCAAATTTATATTCGGTGATATACACTTACAATGCCCAAACTAAACTCAGTTCACCATGTAAAGGCTCTATAGAATAGATTCCGTCTTTTTTTCTTCAGTGACAAAAATGCAGGTGTGACCAAAGTTACTTGGGTTAAATTTAAACTGAAAAGCATGCGTGACATGGGCAAGTTCATTTGGGGGGAAAAAGAAGAGACCAGGGGCCTTTTATCTCCTATGTTTCTAGAACATGCACATTGGTGAGGAAAGTTTAACGTGTATATGACGCCAACACCTGATCCTATTCCTGACCACATAACCAACTGACCACTTTAATCCACCTCCAGATCACTCGACTTTTCATTTAATTCACGAAATATAAATATATGTTTGCCCAGTAAACCCAGAAATTTCATGGACACAACAAGCAACAATAAAAGCTAGGGGTGCTATCTGACCTGTAGGTCCAAGATGCGATCTTCAACTGTGTCTTTGACAGTTAGTCGCAAAACTGTAACAGGACGAGTCTGCCCAATACGATGTGCTCTATCGACAGCCTGGTCCTCTGTCGTAGGATTCCACCAAAGATCCAGCAAGAGAACATGGCAAGCTGAGACCATATTAAGTCCTAGACTCGCAGCTTTCAAGGACATAATCATAACAGTAACCTACAGGTTTAAAAGACAACAGATAATGTGAGAAAAGACTTCCAGCCAATACAGAGTGAATGTGTTGCATCAGTATATTAAAAAATAAATGTGTGAAACAGCACGTCCATACCTCTGGCTGAGTGTTAAAGTCCTTCACAGCCTTGTCTCTTGCATGAACCGACATAGTACCATCAAGTCTTCTATATTGAATAGATGAATCTTTCAGGCGACCTTCTAGTAAATCCAACATCCTTGTCCACTGTGAAAATACTATTGCTTTCTCCGGAGCTGGCTTATTTGAAAGACCTGGACCTTTTTTCACAGACACATTTCCTTCAGAAGAATTATCTTTGCATATGTTCCTAGGAGGGGATGTCTCGTCAGAGTAACTGCTACCCACATTGGAAGAATTCTCTTCATCACTATTTCTCGATGCAACATCCTGTGTCTTGGACAGTGCTTGCAGGACCTCTAGAGCAGCCTTGATCTTGGAGGAATCATGCAGGTGACCCCAAGAACGAGGGTCAACCGTCTCCAGGAGTTCAGACCCCAAATTACTAGGGTGACTGTTCTGTGCACAATTATCAACAATGGAACTCTTCAGGGAAGCTCCGGAAAACACTTGAGACATACTGAGTCTCTCTTTGCACTTTGTGGCGGGGCAATGTCCATCATCACCAGTAAGGTGTTCACAAAGGCATTGGTTGCAAAATACATGACCACATACCGAAACAACAGCCTCTTCAGGTGGATCCTACAAATTAAGGATTAATCAACCATTTGAATGCACTTGACCATAAACCAAACTTGAAAACAACCAGTTCTCTTATTAAGAGTTATAGTCCACAAACAAATGACCTCAGATAACATGGGATTGAAATCATTCACCCTTGTCTGTTCTATGATAAGATTCTCCTTGACATTAAAACACGACATGTCACTTGACTAGTTTACAGCAGGAATTGAGGAGGCCCATAACTACTAATTTATGAAAAATAATCTTTTCCATTTAATAACCTGCTACTCCATTCAAAATGTCGCTGCAGCAGCAGCAGCCTTTTAAAGTTACCTATAGTTGCCTCGCCTTCACTATGTCTTAATGAAAAGAGAGCACAATCAAGGTATTTTATTCCAGCATTTATATCGATCTAGAGTCAAAACCCCCAAAGTCTTATGATGTGATTCATTTCCTAAACCTAGCAGTCCTATTTCAGGGGGCTCAAAGGACCATAAAAAAAAATGTCATTAACTGTGCACCAGGTATTTGCCTCTGCTGCACAAATATCCACACACACACGCAGGCACAAACGCACAAAGACAGATATATTACTCACATTGCAGATGCTGCAAATTGCTAAAGAAGCTTCCAAACAATTGAGAAGAAAAACTCTCCTCTCCTGAGGAAGTTTCTTTGCCATCTCAAGTGACTGCCATGGAGAACCCAAGTCATATCCCCTCACAAGCAGGGGATGATCACAAGCCTGTCGAAGGCGCAAGAGCATCAACAGAATGTTCACATAGTTTTCTCTGACAGTCCCAGCAGCTGCATATTCCTGGTAGAAGAACATATCTTCCAGAGTTAGTAACACAATTGGGCAAATGGGCAGAAGCTATGCGATATTAGAATTGTACACGAATGTCATCCTTCAACATGTTAGGCTCAAAAATGAAGAAAAGTAAACACATACTTGAAATTGAGCACGAGAATCGGCCTCTAATTTCGAGTAAAAATCTCGCTCCTCCTTCGAAAATTCCACCTTTTTCAGTTCCACCAACTTTGGCGGTAAGTTTATGATAGGTTCACCATCAAGAAGTGTGCCTGAAACAGGTTAAACATTTACATGATTGATCAGTAATTATACCTACACATTGTAAGGAGTTGATAGATAACAACCACCATGAATATAAAGTTAATCTCAGCCTCTCAGGCAATAAAAAAACAGAGATGGAAGTAAACATGTCACGTAACATGGGAAAAGGAATTTAGCACTTTCTCTTGAAACAGAAACATAGAAATATTGAACAATTTTACCACAATGTCAACTCAACATGGACAATCCTTGTACTCAGGGAAGCTTTGACCCTACTTATGTTAATGGGAAGAAGCACAAGCAAAGGTGAAAATGAGAAGGCCCACAAAAAACACATTTAACTAAGTGAACTACACCACCTAAAGCCTTGCAACAAAGAATGTGGACAAATCAAAGACGGTGATGCCAGTGACAAGATAACTCGTGAGCCTAAAACAAAAATATTGAAGAGTAAATATGACACGATACATAACATAGTTGAGTCCCATATAAGCATGAAGATAAAAGGTTTTGACATCATTACTATAAAACCAACTTAACCACCACAAAGACGAAGAAACATTAAGTTGCCAGTAAAATACAACATATAAACAAGGAAAAAACACAATGTAGAATCCAAAGCAAGATTTATTTCAAGCAAACGCAAGAAATGCACAAACATTTTGACACTAAGCAGCAAACCTTTAGTGCGCCGGAGCATTATTGTTTTTAAGATTGCCTGCAGCTTCTTGTATCCCCTAGCTGGACTCCTCTGGATTGGAGTTTTTATATTAAGAATGAATGTTTTGTACACAGCATAAGGGTCAAATCTGAGAAATCTGAAATAGCTATACAAGTCATCGATCGCATTCTGAATAGGAGTTCCCGACAAGCACCACCGGCGTTTAGCGCGAAGACCCCAACAAGCCCTAGCTACTTGAGTCCTGTGATTCTTAATACTCTGAGCCTCATCCAAGACGACACGAAACCATCCGACCTTTGAAAGAGGTCCAGCAATAGACTCAAGCAATTCATTCTCCATCTTCTTTCCATTCTTTGATCTTTTCTTACCATGATTAAAAGCATCTTTCTTCCTCTTGCCAGATATAAGTCCAGCAGGAGGAAGATCATGATCTGCTGGTCTTCCTTTCTCATCATCATCTTTATCAACTAGAGGCTGCTTAGGGACCTCCATGCTGACAATTGAATATGTTGTAAGGACAACATCATACTTGGCCAGATCAAGAGGATCCTTTGTCCGATTACCCCCGTGGTACACTAGGACAGAAAGGCTAGCTGCACTCGTTACTTTGTTATGCAACTCCTCGGCCCACTGTCGCAGAACACTGGTGGGACAAACCACAAGAGTTCCAGCAGCTGGCCTCCCTCTTCCTCGTGCCAAAGAGCTCCCACTTGGTGGAGCTTGAAAGTTCTCTCTGCCAAGCTTTGCATTGTTTAATTTAGGAGCCCCTTCAACATTTTCATCCTCATCCAAATCAAAAGTTTGTAACTCCTGCTTTGGATTCTCCTGACATTGTTTGAAGGTTGGAGGTCTTTCCTTAAGTATAAGAGCAATAGTTGATACTGTCTTCCCTAGTCCCTGCACAAGGATATAAAAAAAGTCATCAAGAGAATCACCATAAGCAGCCTTAGGAGATGGACCCGAGATAGATAAAGACCTGATCATCCGCAAGAATTCCCCCACAGCAATTTATGGCGGTTTCCTTTTTCACCATCCATGACAAGGCAATTTTCTGCATGAGCATATGAGATAATACTAAGTAATCTGTGATTCACAAACTACTTGCCAATCAACAAATAGTCAAAAACCCAAATGGCAAAAGTTCTATATTTACTAGAGGAGATTCTTTAAAGAGTTGCATGGAAACAACAATTTATGCAGGAAGAACAGCAAATGACGGCCATTATTGCCTCCTCCAATAATATACAACATCAAAATGGTAGGACTTCTTTTACAACACTGTACAACATGACACTGGACTTGATCGAAGGATCATTGCTAAACATTTGCCTTCTATAACAATTGTTTCTGTTCCTAGAACTTCATAACAGGCATGGAGTCATGAGAATGACTTCTAGGTCTCTCATTATTTAAGAGACCAATATTCTCAGCAGTAAAGCACCCCAAGATCATCTACTGTGGGTTGTCAAGTGATATTTGCCATAATCATCAATCAGAATACCGGATGATGATTTTGGTCCTACAGCATGAAACTGACTGCTAAGTCGAACTAAATCATGCTTCTAGTCTTCTCCAGAGCTAATATCCATGTAAAGTGCAACCCCAACCAGAAAATAAGATAAACAGTCATCGAGTTCTCTTTGAAGTAGCACAAGCAAAAGCCCATCACAATATTATGACACAATCTACATGTCACAATACATTTGAAGGAACTAAAGTACTTGACCAAAAAATCAGTGAAATTAAACTCAGAAAGTAGAAAATTAAGAGCCAGCAGGCACATAGCCTGGGATGGGAGCGAAGACCTGAGTTTCAAATCCTGGGAAAGCAAAGCAATAGAAGAAAATTAAGAAAGCAAGCATCTTACATTACTCTATTGACATGTTATGTTTTTAACTATCACAATCACCACAATGACAGATGCCTATAGGGCTATTTATTTTAAGATGTGGCATCACCATTTTATGCAACAACCCTGCCATTTGTTACACCTTCAACAGCAATGCTACAAGCCTGGCCCAAAAAAAGAAATAGCAACTCTACAAGAACCTTATCTCAATGAAACATAAATTGAAACGTTACGGTGCCCACTGCACATATATCATAACATATATTTAAACATATCGATCTCCATGAAACAACACATGAAAAGGGGTTTAAAGAAAAGAGGATTTCCAACCTGATGCCTCAAAAGAGGAACTGTCAGAGCACCGTCAGGTGGAGTTTCTTCTGATTTTGGCTGGGAGAGATCCTGCAAAACATGCCAAACAATAGTCTCATGTAAAGAGAACGGGTGGAAGCAAAAGACAACTAATCCTTTTATTCACTTAAATAAAGTCCACCCCCAGAGTTTATTAGCTTTCTGCTAGTGGCATGCTGGAACAACATAGAGCAAGCAAATAGTCTACAACCGTAGCAGGGCTACTTATCACGTCACTTTAATGAGTAAGAGATCAGATTACATTCACAGAAAATCAAGTCCAAGTCAGCCCACATATACAATTTCCAAGCATCTTATGCAAGCTTCAAGTGCACCACAAAGAATCAAATAAATATGATTTTGTTTTGTGCTTTCGAAAAAAAAAAAAAAGAGCAGTTCAGAGAACCAAGAGTATGAAGAAAGGCCTATAAAGTACATCTGTCCCCTAGAAGCTAAAAGGAAGGATAAATACATGCATCTCTCTAAAAATTGCCAAGGAATATTCATCTCTCTTCAAAGGGCATGGGGCTACTGTTCCTGCATACAGTACCCCTGTACCATCCCAGTGCCTGATTAACAACATCTCGCAGAGCGATTCAACCACCACGTGGCCTTCCTCTCCCCATCATCTGTTCATCTGTGCAACTGTGCCGCCCTGCAGCCCTTTGCCACCTACAGTGATGGCATTGCTGGCCATTGCACAAAGACAACCCCCATAGTCAAAGACAACCCCCATAGTCAGTTGTCGTTGTCTCCACCCTTACCACTCTCACTAACTATGCTTTCCACCGCCCCCTCACCACAGATCTCCATCACTGACAACTCTGCTCTCAGTCGAGCTCAGAGGGAGGTGCTGGGCCATCGGCGTGGTGGATTGATTACACAATTGATATAACAGCCCCCAATCAACCAAGAGTAGCTCAATTGATACAGCAGCTAATTATATCACTCGCTGTTTGGCTTTTGTTCATCCCCAATCTAGAAAGAGATTGAGTCAACCTCTTCCTTGGCTAGATTTGCATTTCCCCCGTTTTATACACTCCATACCAGACATCCATTAATGGCAACTCTTAAATTATATTATATATCCCTTCCCTACAGCTCTTATTATCTGGACAATCTTCAGGTGTCTTGACTTGACAACCTTACCATTCAATCTCCCATTCAAAGATCCTTATTAACCATTATATCACCTCGCCCCTTGGACATCATGCACCACCTACTAAAGTCCAAATGATGCTAGCATACAAATCTACCGATATGACAATGCCACCACCTACCCTCCATGGGCATCAACCCCTGAAATTACACTTACTCCAATAATATCTATTCTGTTCTTCCAGACAGGCCAACAGCATTTTTTGAGTACTTTATCAACAAATGAGGAATAATATAAAAAATAAAATATTCAGGAGATGATAGCAAAGAAACCAAAGACTGAAAGTTCAACCGACTGAACAAGCTTTCATCAATTCATCTCACCACTAAACTAAATGGTTAGGACACTTAGAAGAAAGGCATTTTATAACTACAAAAAAGTAAAAGAAAAATCATTTGCAGGGAAGGTACGTGGAATACAAAACACAAAAGGATACAGAGAGAGAATTATAATGTTTCAGATATGTCCTGCAACAAGCTACGAAATTTAATCATACCTGCAATGCCGCTCGGAAAATTAACTGTTCGGCATTTGACTTGGGGCGTGGTGTACCACCCACTCCATTGTTATAGAGAGAGAGACTATTAGAGGCTCCCTGGTCAGATAAAAGTTCATTTCCAGGTGCTACAGATTGAGGGGTTGGTGCAGGATGACTCATCTCCTCAATGATACAAATATCAGGGTCATCATCACCTCGTGATCTGCAATCAATTGAGCTACTCTCGGTTGATTCGGGGCTGAAACTCGAAGAGCGAGAGGCAATATTATTAGGTTTAGTCAATGTACTAGAGCTTTCACTCTTGCTGCAACCGACATGCTTCTCGCCAAATCTGAATGGCTGAGCATAAGCAAAAGATTGTTCTGAAACATTGTAAGCAGAAGATATAGTTGTCAAACCATCAGCAGTATCCACAGCATAACGGGCCCTTTTAGATGCATTAGCAATGGCATCGTCCTCAACCTTTTCAAATACGGTATCATTCAGATTCACCATATTAATTGAAAGAGAGGAACCCTGTATAAAGTCTTTGGTCCAAACAGCTTTCCCATCAGCAACACTGAAGTTTTCTTCACAAATGGGTCCATCAGTGACTCCAGAAGAACGGACTGAATCATTCACAGAAAAAATTGAATCGAATTTTTCATCTTTCATGCAATTTATGTCCTTTTCTCTAGACAAGCTCAATTGAGGCCACTGGCATGGCTGTTCTGGCGCAACATCCTGTACACCAAGTACATAATTTCCATTATTTGGTAACATCTGATCTTCATACTTAGAGCTGCATCCCATCGCATCAAATGGCAGATTAGAAGTTGAGTATGGACTGTGAATTGGAAACCTTAACATCTCATCTTCTTCGTCAATCATAGATCCTTGATTTATTGGGGAAAAACTACCATGGCCACCATACATAGGAAGCCACGGAGGATCGCCAAAAGTGGAAACATTGTCTCCAAAGGAACTATCACGGTCCTGAAAGACAGAAAAATCTGAAGAGGGGAAAGGCATCTCCGTGTGCACATTTCGATATTCAGGAGCCCCAAAATTTCCATTGCTAGTCTTGTTGAATAAATCATGATTTCCAATGTCTGGAGCTCGGGAAGCAACTGCAATAGTCATAAGTAACCAAAAACAGACTTTAAAAATGCAGGTAAAATAGACATATGTTAAAGGCATAAAGAACTGTGTTATATGCCAACTAGGATATATACATTCAAACTAGAATAAGCAGATACATCAATGGGTGCCAAAAAGACAGATATAAATTTAGAATAGAACTCCTGCCCACTTCTATACTAAATCCTAATTCCAATTCCTACAACTGTGAACCATATAGTTCTGACAATACAAGAATTAATTAGCATCAGATTAAGCAATAGTAGACAATGCATGCACAGCAACAAGACACCTGTGTATCAGCATACTCTCTTGTGAATCTGGAAAGAAGTCCATAGTCTCAAACAAACAAAGTGCACCGGAATATTTCACTCTGCAGAAGGTTTTACCCTTCCACAGTCTGAGTCACTCGGCTCATAGTCAAATTGTCATTAATCTAACAGCACAGATGATATAAGCAGCACCTTCCAACACCTGATTATCTTATAAAAATTACTTACAGCTTTCACTCTGAGAATCATTGTGGGTGCCACCACGAGGAACCGATCTGCCCGCCATGAAAGATGAACAATTTGAAGTACCCTGCAGAATGACATTCAGGGGTTCATAATGTCTCTTGAAAATATCGTTGCACAAAATAAGCCATTCCGACCACAATAAAATGACGAATAGTCATCATTAACACAATGGGACCACTAAGGAAACAACCTGAATTCATGCCCACAAGGACCACAGGCGCATTTAAGTGGGAAAATTATCAATTCAATGAAAGAAGGAAAAGAAGAAAAAAAAAATGAAGGGGGTTAAACCTCATCCCTCAATAGTCATTCCTCAATAACAGGTGTATTTAATCGAGGATGGGAATCCACTGAGGCATCCAATCCATATCCCTATCCCCTTCCTCATAAACTGATCTAAAATGTTAGCTTTTGGTGGACCTGAACCCCGTGTCTGTAACGCACATCTTCCATTGTCCTCATTGATCTGTAGATGGTATATGAGATCAATTGGACAGCAACCCCTCAGAATAATTCAGCAATGGAAGTGAATGGACATCACCGGAATGACATACTCCATCTCTGGCATGCTTAAGTATGAGATTTTAGCATTGAGGTGGATTTCCTGTTGGTTGATGCCTGGGGATTGACCATTGACCAAGAACTACGAGACCACTTTGGATCCAGGTTGATAAAGGATCCAACCATTTGAATAATTTTTTCCATGCTTGTCTTGAAGTTCTAGAGAAAGCTGAGATCAATTGGATTGGCCTAATCGAGTGGGGGAGAAGGCTCTTTGACGTTTTATTGTCCTAAGGGAAATCTAACCGGACTCTTTGGAACCTTCTGACCCACTCTACTCGAGCAATGTATGAAGATGACTGGCATGCCGGAGTGGTAGTGACTTTCATGTTTAAAAAGACGTTTAGTTCTCCAAAACTTATTGTAAAAAAGTGTTTAACACGGAAGACCAAGTACTGCTATTACCTAGCATTCCCAAAATAAATTATCCCAAAGTTGATGATGTAGATGAAATGGGAGTTCTCCACCACAACCTAGCACATCTTACTTCGAACTGCCTTTTTGCTCGGTTCTGCACCAAATGTTGATCAATTTTTGTAACCCGAGACTCATCAATCTAACACTTATCTGCCGCGGTGTTTCTGGAAGCAACCTTGGACAATTAATCTTTTTTGAAACGACAAACACATTTCCACCAGGAAAGCACCGAGCGGGTACTGCCCATATACAAAATGGCTCTCAGAAGGGAAGCCACTCATACTAATTTATGCAGAAAAATAATTTGTTTCTAACACTTCCAACAGTTGATATAAAAGGTTCCTTGAGGACCAGGGAGATTTTGTCTAAAAAGGTAAAGGTCATTACACAAAGAGGAGATCTAAAGGACTTTGCCGAGACCAATCTGGGGATGGATAAAACAAGAGCAGGGGTTTACCCTCGACTAAGCTCAGTCATCAACAGCAAGTATCCCCATTATGCAAGAAGCTGAGTCGGCAGAGTTTATGAGAAAAGCTAATAAGTGTCGTCATGCCGTTCTTATTATGCTGAGACGGAGTCTCATAATGGAGAATATGTGCCTGGATTGTACACGTAATGCATGCGTATACGAGAATTCATCGCCGTCCGATTCCTCCCTCTAAATTCTTTTTAACCTCGCGCATTGCGCTCTTCCCTCTTCTTTCCATTCTAATCCTGCCGACTTTTTTTCCTTTTAATTACTCTATCATACTATTCTATTGCTTCCTCGTGCTTATCTTGGGCCGTCACAAAAAGCAAATCACAATCCCATCGTAAAGGAAACATGCCCGCCAAGCGATACAACATTGAAACATTCATCTGGGTTCTTGCACACTGAACAACCAGCACCGACAATCAACGCAGCACACTCAAAACAAATCAAGAGACAAAATTCCACATTAAAAATCATCTCTAGCTCTAGAATCCGCCGACCCAATTGGAGATCCGAAACCCCCGAAACACCCATCCCCTCAAAAAACCCGAAAAAAAAAAAACAGCTCTAAACCCCCACCCACAACCTCCCCCCTAAACGAGCAGAGTAAACACGATCCAGGGTGGGGAGAAAAGCCGCACCTGATCAGGCTGACCGCCCGGCGCCTCCTCGATCAAATCCATCAACTCCTCGTACCCGATCGTCAGGTTATCCTCTTCCCCGGGACCGAATTCCGCCGCGGCGCCCCAAGAACCCGAGCAGCTCTTGTCCGCCATCAACATCGCTCGACCTCGAGGCCCCCAAAATAAGACACACCCCCCCTTCCCCCTGACCCTCCTTAGCTGGGCAAAAACCTCGCGAAACTTCACCGCAGCGAATCTTCCATGCAAATTCAGCTCCAACTCCTCCGCGCGGCCGACACGACGAGCACCCCAATCAAATCCCGCGGATCGGCCAATCAATCACAAAAGCGAGAGGGAAAGCGCGGTTTCACACGCAACCGCGGCGAGGAATTTTGACTGGCGCGGATCGGGGCGAGGTTTCCACGAAGCTTCGGCGGCGACGCCAAACGTCGACGACGACGACGAAGACGAAGAAGAAAGGCGACGACGACTTTTCGCTCGCTCGCTCGACGTGTAGAGATAGAGAGAGAAAGAAGAGAGGGAGGGAGGAAAGAGGTTAAAAAGGGAAGGGGGAGGAAAATGGTGGTAAGAGAGAGAAAAAAAAAAAGTTCCTGTGGAGCGTGGGGAGTGAGGGGTGTGCGCAGGTTTAAATAGGGTTTGGGCCCCCTGCGGGGTGCGCAGGATAAGGACTTTTTCTCCCTTCCCCTCTCCTTCCCTGGTTTGGTTTGGTTTTTCGAGCTTTTTCCTACGAGGAGAGAGAAAAGAAAGGAAAAGCGAGCGCGACTCGGGCGGCTCGTTTTCACACCGGGCGGTTTCCTCTCGAGTGGTGATTTTTCATTTTTTATTTTTTTACTGATTTCCTTTTGGATAAATTTGACCAAATAAAACCGTTCTTTTTTTTATACGCCAGATTTCGATTTCGATTTCGCGAGGGAATTATGGTTTGAAATTCAAATGCTTCATCCGTTGGGTTTTTACTTGGTGGATACTTTGTCGAGTTGTCGCCTTAATGGGTAAGGACGTGGAAGTGAAGTTTTTACTTATCCGATTGTGTTGACTCGCAGAATCTTTGCATTATTTCCAAGGAAATGACTGGGAAAGATCCATGCAAGAGACTTTCTCTAGATGGTTTGTATCGCGGCACGAGTAGTTACCGAATCTCGAGACCGTTTTGTTTTCTAGAGAAGTGACTAGGAAAGAACCGTGCAAGAAATTTCCTCTAGCTGATTAAATCGCCACATGGGTAGTTACAAAATCTCGAAACCGTTGATTAAGATCGTTGCGTCGTTGTCATGCTTATCGAGAAAATCCTGATGATGGCAAACATTAATGTGAAATCTCGAAAAGGGAAATATAATTGGGGATGTTTAGCACTTAAATTCTCAATATCAAAATGGAAGCAACGTTAATAATGTTGATGTAGAGGGCGTGTGAAATTTGTTGCATCGGGAGCAAATACATTACTTTCCAAAATTGAACTAATTTAGGATAGAATTGCAGTGTTTTAAAAGGTAGAGATTACTGTCAGCTAATTCCATAAGTACCATACTTTCCAAAATTGGATATAATTCTTGCACCTTATCCCAAATTGAATTTCTTTCCTAAATTAGTCCACATCTCTATGCATTTTTTTCCATGCCAAACCTTTTGTTTTTTTTTTTTTTTACATTAACATGCATAAAGTAAAAAAAAGCACGAATTCAACAATTTTATATGCGATCACAAATTACTCGAGTTCAAGACCACCAAGGTTACTTTTTAGACAACCTAATTGACCATTTTCCTACTAATTTTTTCTTACATACTATCGAGATCTATTTTACTCAGTCACTTTATTTATGTGCAATCCGCTCCAAGCAAATGCCGAATCCTCATCAAACTCATCTGATTCGATTTTGCAACCCCTCTCTCTTTCACCGCGTTCTCCTCCCAATTATTTTCCATGCGATCTACTCGATAGATCTTGTTGTACCTCGAAACATAGTACAATCGTTCTCACCGGCTGACCAAATCGAGAAACCGGTCAATTCGCAAAGACTTTAGGGCCAACAAAAAAAAAAAAAGAGGGTCATGTGCCTTGGGCATGTGTCTTTTTTTTTTTTATGTTTCGACATAGGGATAATTTCCTCTTGCCCCTGGTATTCTATTAGGCGGACAATTATTTGGGCATTGATTGGGGGAGCGGAAACCGAAATGTACGGTGATGCTGGAAATAATCAAACGGCAAAAAGTAAAATAATAATAAAAAATTAATTCGAGCGACCGAATTAGGATTTTAAGGTTGCCGGGTCCGCTGGGCGGGCCCCACCGGTTTTGCGGTTGCGCTTAGATCACACTACCACCCAGCCAATAAGAAATTTTCAAAAAATTAAAGAAAATTTTTAAAAAATATTTAAAAAATATTAATTTTTTTTTTAAAAGTAAGGAATTAAATAGCGATGTAAATTAGGGGTGGACTTGTAGGGGGGGCGGAGGTTGGCGCCATGTTTCGTCCGCTCACCTTACGTGAAGTTTCCGACACGCGCCACTCGCACGTGCCGACGTCCATGCTTTTTTGTTTTTGTCGTTTAAAAAAAAAAAATTAATGAAAGTGCGTTGACGGGTCAAAGTTTTCGAGCCAATGCGGAAATTGATGCGTGAATAGTCGGTGGAAAATTCCACGGCGTCCGCCATAGTGGTACTTGAATATTAAATTCCCCAACCCCCTCCCTCAAAAAAAAGAAAACAGCAATTTACTTTTACCAAATTGGGCTTTCTAGTGACACAAAGCCCGTGTTGAAATGTCCTAAATCTCGTCGAAACGCTCTCTCAAGTGCTCCATTCTTGCGAATTGATTTCTTTGAGATCCAATTTATGTGAGATCCGTGCTGCTCGGTTGGGGTTCCTTTTCCTTTTTTTTTTTTAATTTTTTATTATTATTAGAGAATGTTCTTTGGTGCAAGATGGTGGGTATAGATCGTTCATTTCGCAAATGATTTTGATTTTGCGGCGGAAAAAGTTGTGGGATAGAGGAGCATCGCGTCCCGAATGATCCGATGAGATTTGGGGCATTTTAAGACGGTTTTGTGCGGTACGGGGTCCGCTTTGGGGAGAAAAACTATTAAGGGGGCATTTTATGAATCTATTGTAAATATTGGGGTCTATTTGGAATTTTCTCAAAATAGTCTGTGTTAATTCATAGTCCAAGTCCATCCGAGCCAGAAGAGCTCAAAGCCCAAACATTTGGGAAAAAGCTCCCTCGGCCCGACCCCACCCAAACTCATGCGAGTGATTGAAATAATTTGAAACAGGGCACGGCACAATAAAAAAAGTTTAAAGAATCTTATTAATTGATGAAGATTATATTATACCTCAACTTGTGTATTAAGTATATCAATTTAGTATATCGTACATGTAATGACATGTTGTAATACTAGATATTGCTTTACGCTAAATTTTTTTGTTCAGACAAATAATTATCAAGGGTTTGTACAATGGGTTGAAGATCATATTGAGGAATGTCGAATCCATTTACCCATAGATGTGGATGTAGTCGATTTTAAAGACGCTTCCGATGAAAATGATGAATTGGCAATCATGAAATGAGATTGAAAGTTAATTAGAAGAAGAATGGGCTTTATTATGTCATTAATAATATCATATGGAGTCATTGTATCTTTATTTACTAGAATTGCGATCCCTATGTATATAAGTAATTATAAGAGTCAATATTGATGGTTAGCTTAGATATGATTTTTAAAAAATTTAGAGTATAATGATTTTTTTTCTCGAGACAAATATGTAATCGATGATTATTTGAGATTGACTTATCTGATTTTGACAATTATCTAATAAGATCACGTAACCTTTGATTAATCATGTGACTCATAAAATGTAATCACCCAAAAGCAAAATCTACTAAAGGAGATTATGCAAAAGGTGCAATAAAAAAATGCCTCAAAATTTTGAAATCTTGATATGATTGCAAATTCAGAAGATGTTCTAGATGATAGAAGAAAAGAAACCCTTATAGAAACTTCGTAAGCAATTAAAAGATGATCGTACTCATAAGAATGGGAGCCGGTGGCAATTGTACCCTTTTTTTTGGGTGGATGTACTCCCTTTATTCGGTTGTTACTGCTTCTGATTGAAGGACGGTGAAATATGAAAGCACTCAAAAGGGAATGGAAACAGCAGATTCTTTAACAAAGAAAGCAATACATAACAAAACAAAGCTCAATATTCACAAAAATCAACATTTGTCAAAACAAGAGAAAGAGGCGCATATTATGTCAAAAAGGAAATTGTGCTTTCGAAGCTTTCTAAAGTATACAAGATAAATAGTTGTTACAAGTACGCTTTCTGATAGGCAAAATTGAGCACGGAACAAGCATTTACTAAGAATTCTTCCATTTATTGATGTCATGGAACACCATTAACACCTGCTGCCATCTTCATGTGCCAAAAAAGGACGAATTTCAAAGGATAAGGATTAGTCACAACAAAAATATGAAAAAAAAAAAATGGTGTAATTCCACAAAAAGGAAAGAAAATGATTTTCTCATATCTTACACCTATCTTGGACCTAGTATGAGGTGCCTCTTTTGCATAAAGATTCTTTTCTCTTTCGATTTGCCTCTTGTGCATGAAGATTTGTATCTCTTTTGCTTCTCCCTAACTAACGCCCTTCAATCAACTATTTGGTACATCTTTTGGAATTCTCCAAATGGGATCAAGTATTTGAATTCCACAATTTTCTGCATATTCAAATTCATCATTTTCCATTAAGAAATTAACCTCTTCAAGCAAAATGCCTTTGACTTTATTGCATTGTGAAAGCATTCTCTTACATCATCACAATTAGTACTCGTTTTGCAGCTTTATCATCACAATTAGTACTCGTTTTGCAGCTTTTGTCTATCTCTTCAAAATGTATTATGAGAGAATGCTTGTAACGTTTACAATGCATAAAAGTATGCCTACATAACTAGCCTTGCCTTTCAAATAACTTGTAGCTATTTTTAGTTCCCACGATATAAGTGTGCAACAATCTATTAACTCTTGATCTAAGAACGTGTTTAGATAAAAACATGCATGAACTTATCCTAGAAAAACCTATAAATGACATCAGTATAGACATGTGCAACGTGTTTTACTATTCATTATTTTCAGCCATAATATATGGCTTTCGTCGAGCACATTCAAAATCATCTACAACTTAAGTAGTACGCATTTGTTTTTTTTTTTTTCACTTGTTTCTCATAATGACTTATAAATTTAGATAAAATCATGATCTTACAAGCCATATATTGAAAGGCGTTATTAGTGTTTTCACTTAGTGTAGATCTGATTCCCATAAAAAGTATCCCAGCCAAATGCAAGACACTATTTATGATGTAGGCGATATATATCATCCAATAATTGTTATCCTCCAAGTTTCACTTGTAACATGTTGCTTTCCAATTGTTCTCCGTTTCAAGTTTTGATTCGCATAAATATAAAAGCTCATTGCAATATTTATCATGAAAGGCCAACTTTCCGAGAAGATGTGCTATATGATATGCAACATTTTTTCTAACATGCCATGCACATAAATTATGATTAGTGTTCAAAAGGACAGTTTTAATGACATGTGCCATTGTATGATCTTGATTAATGAAAATAGTCTTTAGTGCTTTGTTGCTCATTATCTTTAAAAAAGATTGAAATGCCCTCACAAAAGAAGTAATAATTTCATCAAATAGAAATGCACAACCAAAGATAATATTTTTCCACTGATGAATCAAACCAACAAAGGTGCACAATCTTATTGTATTTTTTTTTTTTGTACATAAAGTAATATCAAATACCACAAGATCTCCAAAACTTCCACCTTCAGCATACCATCAGACTAAAAGAAAATCGATCGGTCTTTCCTCCTTACCTTATTAAAATGTATAAGAAAAATAGTTTCCATTAGATTGCATTGCAATTAAATTGGTTAATGAAACTTTGATAATTTGTGGCACTAAGCAGGTCCCTTTTCTTTGATTGTAAACTTTTTTGATAATTGTGCAATGTAAAGCCTACAATCTCCTTTCCCCCACTTTACCACTTAGGTAGGAATATGCTTTTGCTGCTCTCGTACCAACTTTAGCCAAAATAAGTCAAAATATTTCTATTAGTATATATTATGTGTTGATATAATCGTATCAAACATTTTTGTTTATCATCAATGAGATGGACATCGTTAAACTTGGCAATAACCCCAACTCTATCTTCGATTGGAATTATCTGGTTCTTTTCATAATCCTATAAATATCTCTTTGCTCATAAACATCCTTCACATTTATAAAAAATGTGCAAGTTCACAATATTCCTTTATTATTGTTTGCTTTTTGTCCTTTTGCACTCCGAATTCCTTGCAAATTGTATAAGCATCATATGTATTATAAGTTTCGTCCTCGTCAGCAAATGTCGTGTCAATTTTAAATTCAAATTGTTATCAACATCATGCACGATGACGTGTTATCCTTCCTTGTATACATCTTAAAAATAAAAATCTAATCATTTAAATAAGAAAAATAAATTGAAAATAAACTTAAATAACCAATTTATCTCGAGAGCAAGTCGAATTATCTACCGAAAATCGAGAATTATCTACTGAATATCTGTAAAGATGTGAGTGATGTCAAAAGTTTTGGTGCGAGCACGCTTTATTTCAGTTACAATAGGATAACTTAAACCTCTTTTCACGAATTAAGGGTGCAGAGTCTTCTAAGCCAAACTGAACTTTTAGCAAAAGAGGAAAGAAACCTTCGGACAAGATTGCGGTACCTCCTGCTTTTAGCTCCGGAATCGCACCTAACTCCGTAAAGAGCTGTCGAGGGGCCACTTGGAGAATCTAGTATGAATGCTGGGGTTTACTTGGAATTCTCTCAAAATAGCCAGTGCAACAAACTCACGGTCCAAGCCAGCCCGGCCCAGAAAGAGCCCGAAGCCCAAAACATTCTGGACAAAAGGACCCGACCCGAACCGACCCGAGCCCGTGCGCCAAGCCCGGGCTCACGCGCGTGACCGGAGGCGATCGGGCCAGAGGAAGGCACGTGCGGCACAAATTTTTTGAACTGCGCACCCCGGCGGAGGGAGGAGGAGGAGGAGGAGAAGGAGAAGCGAAGCCCCCGCCGGAGCAGCACGGCATCAGTGGCGGCCGAATCGAGAGCGAGAGGAGGAGCGACCAGCAGCGGCGGCGGCGGCGGCGGCGGCGATGGAGGCGATACTGGCGGAGTGCGTGCGGAGCAGCCTGCGGGGCTTCATGCACCGGAACGCCGTCTTCATGTGCGAGCTCCTCTGCGCCGAGTTCCCCTCCGAGGTAAGCCCCCTCCCGCCCATCCTCCTCCTCCTCCCTCCTCCGGTCCGATCGGTCGCGGGCAGAGCTCCAACACCGGGTCGGGTCGGTTCGACTTCGGGTCGCAATCCGTCGCGGCCGCATTGCCCGATGCCGGCGTCCGATTTCGCTCCCTGGAGTCCCCCCCGCGCCTTTTCGGTGCGGTTGTCGGCGTGAATTTCGCGATTGCGGAATGCTGTTTAGAAACTTCGCATCGGTTTACGAAGCTTCGGATGATGAATCTCGAGTTTTTCGATATTCCCTCCGTTTCTACTCGGGTCGTTACGCGATGGTGTTGCATTGGTTTTTGATTTCTGTTAAGTTGATTCTGCTCCCGATTTTTTATGTTGAAGTTCGTTTCTTTTTTTTTTTTTGGGTCGCTTGGTTGCTTTCAGGTGAATCTGCAGCTATTAGCTGGCTGTTATCTGCACAATAATCAAGCTTACTGTGCTTACCATGTTCTAAAGGGTAGGGCTTGTCCCCCATGCCTCCGTGTTTCGCTAATTATGCATCTTTTGCTGAATGACCCGTGATCCTGGGGCATCATCCTTACTTAATAATTTTCTGGGGGAGTTCGTTTTCCTGATCGATTGAAGTGTTTTTCATGTGAAGGGACGCAAATGCCTCAGTCGCGCTACTTGTTTGCAATATCGTGTTTCCAAATGGATTTACTTAAAGAGGCGGAGGCGGCGTTGTGCAATGCTAATGAGCCTGGGGCAGAGGTACGTGACCTGCATATGCAAATGGAGCTGTTGGTCCCAACTTGTTTTGCGATAAAAAGCATCTTCAGTTTATGTCAGTCTAAGCCCATGTTATTTGACGGAAATTTTGTTGCATACGGCTTTGGTTAATGGATGTGGTCATTTGCTGACTGCTGTTCTGGTCTCCTGGCAGGTTCCTAATGGTGCTGCTGGTCACTACCTTCTCGGGCTTATCTACAGGTTGCTCTCGTGTTTTCTGCAGAGTCATCCTGATATCATCCTTTCCAAATTGCATTGTCACCGTCTGAAGTCGTTAAGATGGTTTGCTATTTTGTAGTTGGCAGAAGAGAGATAGGTCATATCAAGGTGTGGACAAATATGAAAGAAGCAAAAAAAGTTGAAAATATAATTTTTTTTGGAGTTTTTTTTTTCGTGAGAAATAAACTAGATTTCAAAAGTAAGGTTCCGAGGGATGCTATAGTCATATAAAACAGTTTCAGATGGGGAACCACCTATATATAAAAAATTATGTTCAAAATTTGCATTTTCAAGGGCAGTAACTTGTAGCTGTGGTTCTAGTCGGAAAGTGAAATTGTAATGTGAGTTTCTGTAAGAAAGAAAAGGTAAGAGGATGGACTATTGTCAGCACAATAGAATGGAAGTAGGCATGTGCATATTGTCCACTCTATAAATTAATAATGTGAAATTGCTAGGGTGGATAAGCTAGTGGAAGGAAAAGCTTTACCCTTTAACAATCTATTCTGAAGCTTTAGCTCTTCTGGGCACCATTTACACTGCACTGTTGGGATTCGTAACGGTGTACTTGCACCATTGCGAATCCTGACTTCTATATGTCTAGAGGTGGCTTATATAGGTTGCATGATTGAGAGCTATAAGTATTAGCAATGCTAAATTAATTTTTATGATATATCATCAGTGCAATAATAGGAACCAGAACACACTTGTTCTTTTATGATCTGAACACATGTTATGACTCATGGCACGCCGACAATTCGATATACGGAGTCAATGATGCCACCAGTATTAGGCTTTTTTTTAAGGTTACGAAAGTTCTCTTTGCCTTTCTTTCATGTTTCTACCAGAGCATCTCCATACATTGTAGTTTCTGTGGTTTTCCAGGTCAATTATGTTTAATTATCTGTTGAATCGTTCAGAATTACATTTTTTGTTGTTAGTCTTATAGGATCTGACATGGCATAAATTTTGACTTATTGACATACAGTGATGGATGCTAGTTAATTGTTCTGTGTATATATATGAGGCTTCCTTATCCATCTAAGTTTGCTTCTGTTTATAGATATACTGATAGAAAGAGAGGTGCTGTCCATCACTTGAAGCAAGCTTTGTCAATGGATCCTTTACTCTGGTCTGCATACGAGGAGCTTTGTGCCTTAGGTTTGTATTGAAGTACCCTAGTTATCTCATGTGACTATGAGGTTTGGTGATAATAATTGGCATATTTCAATATTGATTGGTTTGATGTTATTTATGGGAAGTGCTTTGTCGATGGACTCGGAAGTAGTTATGAACAATTTGAAATTAAATTTGACCTTGTCTGCTCTTACTTCTCACATTTAAGATGAGTTCTCCTGTTTAGTGTAAAAAAACCCAAAAATGGTTCATGTGCATAGCGATAACCTTTTTCTGACTATAAGCAATTTCTGACTTTCCCATATGTGTATTTTTAAATTCATGTGGGGTACGATGACAACCAACGAGCATACATTATGTAAATTCTGTGTCAAGTGTATTATTTTAAATTTAAATTGCACATGTATCTGGCAAGTGCGTATTTTTTTGCCATGAGGCTATAAGTGGGATTGAGTTTGTTGATGTACTTGTTTATTTAGAACGCATTTGGTAATCATTCTATTCCTGAGAATAATTTGTTATTAGAAATGGTTTTTTCTGATTCTGTTCCCGAAAACAATTTTTAGGCAAAAGAACGCATTTGGTAACTACACAAAATTTGTATTCTCGGGATAAAAATGCGTTTGGTAGGATTCTTAAATTTTTTTCTTTCTTTTAATTTTTTAATAATTTTATTATATCTTTTTTCTTTTTATTTTTTTTCATTTTCTTTTCTCTTCTTCTTCTTCCTCCTTCTTTGTGGCCTGTCGCTGGCTGCCATGGCTGGCGACCAGCTGGGCAAGTCGGTCGTCGGTGACCAGCAGGGACTGGGAGGAAGAAGAAGAAGAAGAGAGAGGGAGAAAAGAAAGAAAAGAAAAGAAAGGAAGAAAAAGTTGGGCTTGATTCTTAAAATTATTTCCGGAAACAAGAAACAACTTTTTTCTTTTTCTTAATTTTGTTCCAAATCTATTCCCAAGAACAAAAAGATATATTTTTTTATTCCTGGAAACAAAAATTTTACCAAACGGATTTTTGTTTTTTTTTGTTTTTATTCCGAGGAACAAAAGAAGAGAATCATTGTTCTGGGGATGGTTACCAAATAGGGCCTTAGTTTGAAGCATGTGCCTTTCTTGGATAGTGGCTGTTTCTATTTACAGCAACTTGATCTTGTGCTAGTTATCAATTAAATTGGACCGCCACTTGCTTCATGAATCTTAACCTTCTTATCGGGTTCTTACTAATAGGATTTTCTCCACCTAGGTGTCCTATTCATCATGTTTTCATTACTCTGTATAGGTTCTGCTGAAGAAGCGCCTGCAGTTTTTGGTGAGGCAGCTGCTCTTTGTATCCATAAGCAGTACCTGCACAATGGGCTTGCCCCTCCAAACGCACATATGTCTTGTGAGGATCGAAACTTGAATTCTGCCAGATGCTCAACTGATGATGTTAACCCTAAGCAACTGAAACAGACGTTAGGCAATAATACAAGAGATCTTGCTGGAAGTTACCATGGAGGTACTGCATCTTCCCAAGTTGCTAGTCAGCCTCTAAATGGTGGATCTGCTCAGCTATCTCTATATAATACTCCTTCCCCAATAGCTACACAGGTAAGGTAATGTTTTTTTGGTCCTAATAGGTTAAAGTATGTGTAGTGTAATTAAGTTAATACTTCCATATTTTCGTTACTTACCATAGCCAGAAATGACAATTTGACATGGCTTGGGAGGGCATCCTAAACGCAACATATCAGACACTAATACTACGCAAATACAAGGATGGCAATAGACGCACAACAGGAAGTTGATGAGTGCCTAAGGGAGGTGTAATAAAAAAGATAAAGCAAATCTATTGAGAAGCCCAAATCTAACTTGTCTAACGTGAAACTGCAGGCATAGACACATTTTAATCAATTTTTAGTGAAAAAACAAAATTCATACTATATTAGTAACAATATGAAATGACATGAATATTTGATGCAAATATGATGATGTTGCATAAATTGCCAGCCACAATCATAAATAAATGAATGTCTTGTAAAACATGTGACGAGCTAAGAGCTTCATTTCACTTGAAGTAATGTTTGTTGTTATTTGTAATTTCTAACTGACCTCCTCCAAATTTGATTGGTTTATTAGTTGATGTTCACCATGCCAACTAAGCTTTATTCCCCGGCAACCTGTGATTTTGAATAAATGCACATACCCTCTTATGGTGCACCATAGATTTGCAACTTGAAAATGAACATTTCCAGTGTTTCTATGCAAGCGATATGTTACTTTCACGCAATATATTCATTTTGGTAATATTTTCAGTAAATATATATTATTAAACCGTGAAAAAATTTTCTTGGCTCACAACTTGTTGTTTTAATTATGATTTAATCATATTGTATCATCTAAGTTATTTTAAATGAAAAATCATGTTTTATTCAAACTCCATGTCCAAAGAAGTATATCCCTACTGTACCAATGTTTTTTTTTTTAACCATTTTCATTCGATGTATCGGTACGGTCCAGGTAACTTGTGTCATCCTTGAGTAGGTCTGGATTCTTCATTTTGTTATTCATCTCAATGAAAGTCATGTGTACATGCTTCATTCGTTCTCTGTGTGCTGGAGTCATGTTTTAGTTGGGAAAAAAGTTGCGACGTGCTATAGTGTATGGCAGGCAGTGCTGGCAGACACTATTCAAAGGATGTCATAATATGTTGGTCTAAATTTTCAGCCATGTTTCACTATCTTCACTTTCTTACTGTCCTCATACAAATGGAACAGGGAGTTCTTTTCTCATGTTGAGTTCTTCATTGGAATGAGCATGAGCTTATAAAGCTATGTCTCATCCAGTTTTGGCTTTTAACTTCTGATCATTAGTATTGTACAGATCATTTGGATGTCTCTGTTTTAAAATCTCTGCAGTTGTCAGGTGCTGCACCTCCTTTACCGTATAGAAATTTACTGCCGAATGGACCATATGTGAGTGCCTTTGGTGCTGAGAGTTCCTCACGGTCAACCGTAAACCCAACAATTCAAGCACCTCGAAGAAAGTTTGTAGATGAAGGAAAATTTCGAAAGGTTAGAAGCTTCTATCCTTTATAATTGTATGGCTGTACCACAGCTTAGATTGGCTGACCATATGAAGATTGCGTCTTAAGTTAATAAAAGGGTATTATCATCCTATTGAAACAATTTTTAGGTGTATAATTGCTTGAGTGCCTCCTGTTAAGGCTTTGATTTATCATTTTCACTAGATACTCAATTTCTTGGGCTTGACAGGTGAATTGAGGTACAAGAGGTGGACTATAGATGTTCTGGAGTCCTTGGCAGAACAATAGGTTGAGTAGTATCCCACTTCAAAACGAAAATAAGAGAACAAGTAAAGTAGGCTAATAAAGTGAGATCTCACTTGTTTAGCAAGAATCTTATGGCTTTTGAGTCCACTAGTCATCTAGAGGATATTTTTTATGTTTCAAATGTTGGATGGTACCAGTCATTTCTCTGGGCTTTCTGCTTTTGAATAATTTGGATGAATTCATGCTTCTTCAGAGTTTGTGCTCTGATGATTGTCTACCTATAGAATAGTGATTTGATGGCTATATGTAGTTTATACGGCATATGTCCCATTTCATCTTGATATTGGGGGGAACATATCTGGTCTGACTAATAAAGCTGAGACCAAGTCGATTTTATTGTAAATCGCGTTTCTCTTTTACAGATTTCAGGAAGATTGTTCTCTGATTCTGGTCCTCGACGAAGTACAAGACTTGCTGGAGATGCAGGGGCAAATGCAGGTACAAATGCAACATCAGTTGCTGGCAATGGCGCTAGCAACTCGTCTAAGTATCTTGGAAGTTCAAAACTGAGTTCTGTGGCACTCCGTGCTGTGACTGTACGAAAAGGACAGTCCTGGGCCAATGAGAATTCTGATGAAGGTGATGTTCTGGTCAACGAATGATTTGTTTTCCATTTAATTTTGCTTAACATCGATGGAATTGCATCGGATTTGTAGAAAGAGAGCATGGTCGACCACTTTGATGGTAAAAGCATGGTTCTGTTTCAAGTTTTATCAATTAATTTAAGTTTTAGTTGCTCTGATCTTGTAAGGCCCATATGTTCATGGATCTATGATATGATGGTTTTGAATTCAGAATGCTGGTGAATATGAAGCGTACTTGACTAGGCGCCTTGAAATTTGATGGGACCAGAACAAGTACTTGTAGGTTTTTTAGATATAGGAATCTAGATTATTATTGTATTGGGTATAATAAGATAAACCCTTCCAGTTTCTTATATTAGGTATGTTAATAGAGATATTGTGTAAAGCAAATTGTTCGGAGCTTACTAAGGATGGTAAATAGATGTTCTGGTATAGTGAAATGATCAAATAATTTAAGTTTTAGTTACTCTGATCTTGTAAGGCCCATATGTTCATGGATCTATGATATGATGGTTTTGAATTCAGAACGCTGGTGAATATGAAGTGTACTTGACTAGGCGCCTTGAAATTTGATGGGTCCAGAACAAGTACTTGTAGGTTTTTTAGATATAGGAATCAAGATTATTTTTGTATTGGGTATAATAAGATAAACCCTTCCAGTTTCTTATATTAGGTATGTTAATAGAGATATTGTGTAAAGCAAATTGTTTGGAGCTTACTAAGGATGGTAAATAGATGTTCTGATATAGTGAAATGTCAAGAATGTGATAATGGATGTCATGCTTGAAACAGCTAGGGATTTGTAAGACTGTCTGATCCAAAAGTTAAAGCTCAAGATGGAGCAAAACTACAAGAGTATAAGGCCAATTTAATCCCTAAAGACAAGAAATGTGGGATACTTTAACACCCCATCTCACACGTGAAAAAGATTGAGAAAAGCACATGGAATTGACAAACAGGAGCCTTGTTAAAAGCTTAAGCTTTTTGGTGGAGAGAGACCACATATATATAAGATCATTTCAAACCCTATAAACAAGCGATGTGGGATACTTAACAAATGGTGGTGGATGTGGAATTTGAAGAAAATGGATTAGTGCCCATTGAAGAATGGGAACAAGACCCAGAGACACAATGGTTGACGCCTTTGAGAGTCCATGCTGTTTGGTTAGCTGGGCTAAGATTTTGAAAGGCATTGGGTTAGCTCATAAGGGTTTTAAACCGAATTTATTCTTATGAACAGCTCAGAAATGTTTAGAGAAGTGAGCACCTGTGATCTTTCAACGTTTTTTCCTATCTATGTTCTGGTTAATAAAAGGATGTTAAGTCCCAAAACTATGACTAAACATATTGAAAATGTTCGTGTGGTGCTATTTTCTCAAGTCTCCTCCTTTTGATGTTTACATGTGTCATTGAGAGAGATGCATTGGAAAGAGCTCATTCTGTGTCCTAAATTTACACATTGCTGCCAGAATATCTTTAACCTGCTCTAGATCCTCTTTCAGATTGGGGGAGCCTTTTTTCTTTTTTGGTTGTTTAGGCAAATCCACAGTAAATTGCTCCTTCATTCACGCGGCTTCCACTGTTGCTACTTTTACTTCAATTGTAGTCCTCATTTATTTTGTTCTGATAACCCCTTTTTTAATCACATTCTTTAGGAGTACGGAATGCGGTTTCTGATGATTCTCGTTCCAGTTCTACATCAGGGAATTGTTTTTGTCCTTCAGGGGACAATATATCTCTTGATCAAGAAGGAGCAAGTATGTCTGTTGCTGGGTCTGTACTGACTAGTACGAGGGTGTTAGCAGGCACGAAAGAAGTATTAGGTCTTCTAAGATTATTTGGAGAGGCCTATAGGCTTTCTTGCTTGTACAGATGTCAGGTACTTCTGAATTGCATTTGTAATAGCAAAGATGGCATTCTTATCTTCTATGTAGCATTTCATTTTCTGAATGTAATTTTCTTTTGTGCAGGATGCACTAGATGTTTACTCGAGACTTACACACAAGCATTACAATACAGGCTGGGTGCTTTCACAGGTAATATTTATGGAAGTGGCCCATCGTGAGATCTATCATCATTTTCTGCATGTTTGGTTTTACGTAATTATTAATTAGATGAATACAGAAACTACAGGATATATAATTAAAAGAAGAATTTTTTCGTTGGCTTTCTTTTTAACTGCAATCTTATGGTTTATAGATTACAGTGAGATCTTGAGAATTTGTTTAAATTAAATTGTTTGTGGTGCTTCGGTGGTTCGAATTCAGTAAGAAGATGAAACATTCTTTGCTGCCAGGTGATGGAAAAAAGCAGAAACATTGCACATCGACATTTTTTTTCTTATCAGCAACTTTGTTGCACTTGCAGTAAAGATATATTTTGTGAATAAGCATAGCAAAACGCAGGTTGGCAAAGCATATTTTGAGTTGGTTGATTATATGGAAGCGGATCGAGCCTTCAACCTCGCTCGTAGGACTACACCTTACAGTTTAGAAGGAATGGATATTTACTCAACTGTTCTTTACGTAAGTGCTACATCCTTCAGCTATTTTGTTCCATTGTCTGATTGAAAATTCTGACCCTGTCTAATTTCCAGCTTTGCAAATTCAAGTAACCCTAGTCTGGTTCCTATCTGTGGTGTTCCGTTTCTTAAGACACCTGATTATCGGTAAATTAATCTCTTCACCTGATTGAGTTTTCTTAGAATGTTCTTTTTCCTCTCTTTGCAGCATTTAAAGGAAGATATGAAGTTAAGTTACCTAGCTCAAGAGCTGATAGCGACAGATCGTCTAGCTCCTCAAGCTTGGTATTTTTACCCTAGATCAAGTAACTTAATTGTCAGTTCAGAAGCAACTGTTCCATGATAGCATTGCGCCTTAGATTCTGATTTTGACATTAATATTTCTCCAGTACTTAAAGCAATTCACTTATGTATCAGTTCTGATGTGTCACTTGACTATTGGTTTTCTCTTGAATGAGGATAGGATTGTCGCTACTTTCAGCATAAGATTCTTACCATCAATAGAGGGCATAGCCTTGTAAAATGCTGCATATTTTTCTGGCTCTAGTGTGGGAAGATTGACTTCTTTGAGACTGCTTTGTACTGATTGAACCAAGTAACTTTGCTGCTTTTCCTTCCACTTCTGGAGAACTGAATGAAAAAGTTTCATAATGGTCATGGTGGTTTTTCTTCTTTGATGGTCACTGTTATAGATCTGCTTTGAGTACCTAATATAGATCTGCCAGTTGTTGTAACTGGCGATTTTTTATTCTGTTGCATAAATATATTCAAATAATCTAAAATTATGACTTTCAAGGACTATGCTTTATAGACCTTTGTGGGTCTCTGCTAGGAATGGGCTGTTAGTTACAAGCACTTTTAGTTCCCTAGGCTTATTCCTTTGTTCAATGAAATGCAGGTGTGCCATGGGTAATTGCTTCAGCATGCAGAATGATCATGAAACTGCTTTGAAGAACTTCCAGCGGGCAGTGCAATTGGATTCAAAATTTGCCTATGCCCACACTCTGTGTGGTCATGAGTATGTCTTCACCTTTCTTGCCCCTTTATAGTTTTCATCCACCTACAGATGCAGGACAAAATCTTCTAAACTGCTAATTAATTGTTTCCAGCTACATATCATTTCATCTTAAGTTTAATGCTTATTACAGATTCATTTCTTTAGAGGATTATGAGAATGGAATCAAAAGTTATCAGACTGCCCTCAGGATTGATGCAAGACACTATAATGCGTGGTATGGGCTTGGAATGGTTTATCTTCGCCAAGAGAAGTTTGAGTTCTCAGAGCATCACTTCCGCAGGGCTTTCAACATAAATCCTTGTTCTTCAGTTATAATGTCATATCTTGGAACAGCTTTGCATGCCTCGAAGGTTGGATCACTAATTGCATTGAAGCATTTGATACTTTGATTTAAGAGGAACAATTTATGTTTTGGTTGTGTCTGAATTTTCAATTCCTTCATCTGGCAGAGAAGTGAGGAAGCTTTGATGATCATGGAGAAAGCTATTTTAGCTGATAGAAAGAACCCTCTTCCTGTGTATCAGAAGGCTAATATACTCATGAGCCTGGAAAAGCTTGACGAAGCTTTAGAAGTCCTAGAGGAGCTCAAAGAATATGCCCCTCGAGAAAGCAGTGTATATGCTCTCATGGGCAAGATTTACAAGTCACGAAACATGCATTCTCAGGCAATGCTTCATTTTGGCCTTGCTCTGGATTTGAAACCATCAGCAACTGATGTTGCAACCCTTAAGGTGATTTGACTTCTCTTTTCTTGCTATTAAATATGATGATAACCTACACTTCTTGATCTTAAGAAATCTGCTTGATTTGTGTTTATGTGAGAATATGCAGGTGACTTGGTTGACTCTTATAATTTGCTTCTCCTTCAGCTGAGAAGATTTTCATTTTTGCCTCCTGTTAAGCATGGCTTGATTTCTCCTCTCATCTATTTAATTTGTTGACAGGCTGCAATAGAAAAGTTGCACGTTCCAGATGAAATTGAAGACTGCTTGTAATATTAAGGAAAAACTTTTGAGTTGAGAAGAGAGCACGTTGTATATTATCCGGCTCTAATCACTTGGCCTCGAACGTGGCCTGCTTGTGCTTTCGAGGGATCACAAACATAGAAGATTAGTCCTCAACCCATTCAGAGATTAGTACCCCTTTGGTGGGCAGGCTCCTTGACCTCTTTTGTAGATTACCGGACACTGATGGGATCAGGCGACGAAACACATGGAAGGCCGAGTTACATGCATGCTCATTGACTATGTTAAAAATGTAACAGATGCTACATTCGTCGTCTTCGACTTTTGTTTTTGGTATAGCCAATTTTACCCCTCATTGAAGGACCCAATCCCTTGTACTAAGCACGTATTAATGCTTCCATTTACTGAGCTTCTTTTGGATGAGCATTCGCATATTTTATACAGCGTTCTGCAATAGACCTTGATTAGAACTTTAGTAGAAAAGTGGATATTTTTAGACTTAGGCTCTGTTTGGCAATGCTTCTATTTTTTGGTTTTTCTGTTCTATTTTCTGGAGTAAAAAAGGAATAGAAATCCTTTTAATAATTTCAATTAATTTTTCTATTTCTCAGAATAGAAAAGTGATTGGGGAATAAATTTAGAATAAGAATAAAAAATATAAAAAAATAACTTCTTGTTATCGGGTATAATTTCTAAAAATAAGTCATTTTTTTTTTCTTTTTTCCCCTAGTCGTTGCTGACCACTGTTGTTGTCCATCGCCATTCGCCCTCTGCTCAAAGATGGTGGCAGCGGCAACGGTGAAGAAAAGAAAAGAAAAACAATTCTTAAAAATTCTTGAAAAATTAAAAGAAATATTATGTTACGAAATTTTTTTTGTAGATGTACCAAAAGCATTCCTATTATTTTTCTAGTTTGAGATAAGAAATTTTATATAGTTATCAAACATATTTTTTACTCATAAATTGTTTTAGGAAATATGAATAGAAAAAGACTATTTATGAAAAGAAATTATCTCCCAAAACAGAAATGTTACTAAATAGACTCTTCATACTTTCATGAATTGATGATCATTGGAATCAAATCTTGTAAACTTTAAAAGTATAGCTTGCCTTATGGTAAATGGGGCTTGTGATATGTGTTTCATGGGCTCCTATGATCATGTCTAAGGTTTAAAGAAGGGTAAATGTTTTATCTAATATCCAATTTCGTTCCCAGGCTTTTGATTTGCTCAATTTGATCCATGAATTATTGAAAAATGTTCAATCTAATCCATTCGTTTGTTCAAATTGTTAAATGATGAAGTAGAGCATTGATTGATGATGTGGAGCTGAGTTGGATTACTAAAATTATGAATCAATATATAACTTAAAAAGGGAGAACAAATTAGGGCTTTAAAAGCCCTCTTTTTAAAAGTGACCAGATTTGAGCGTAATCCCCCGTGATGAATAAAAGCTTTGGGTGTTGGAACCCGGCAACACCAAACAAATGGAAGAAGAGAGAAGACGAACCTGTATAGTGGAAACCACCAAAGAATGGCTCCGCGAAGCTTGGTATTAACAGATCCATCCTCGAGGGAAAATCGAAAGGTACCACCTATGTAGACTGACACGGACACGCAACACGCGACACGACACGCCAACACGTTTTTATTAAAAATAGAGAATTTCGACACGTTCCGACACGTTATATATTAAATATATAAATAAATAAATAATAATAATAAAAATAGCCTAGAATTAATTTACACGAAAAATATTAAATAATATCATTCATTATTTTAATTTGTTACAATAATACATAAAACTTAGAGGAAAAAAACATTGTTTAAAGAAAAATGCTGAAATGATATTTATTTATTTATTTATTTATCATATATAGCATATTTTTATTGCTTCTTTCATAGTAAAAGACTTTTAAAAAAACTAAAACAATTATAAAAAAAACAAAACTGAAAAAAAAATTAACCCTGTGCGTTTATATTTACAGCAATTTTATTACTTCTTTTATTACTTCTTTTTTGTATATTTATATTTTGACCCCTCAAGTATTAGAAATTTTTAAAATTGACCCCATGCGTGTTGGAATCACGTGTCGGAATTCTGGACTCGCGTGTCGGAGAGAGTTGACCACGTGTCGGATTTTTCGACACTCGTTGACCGTGTGTCGGAGCATGTCGGGACGTGTCGGAGCGTGTTGGACACATGTTGGAGTGTCGGACATGACTCGAAGGCTTCCGGAGAGTGTCCGTGTTACATAGGGTACCACCGACAGCATAAGTCACAATTCCCTAGGAGAATTCGGCCACCGAGCTTGTGAAATCGATCAGCGCATCCTCGACTGAGTGCGTTGAAGCCCTAACCTTCAAAGAAGCCTCCTCTCTCCTGGCGACACACTTGGATCGGAAGAGATGAACTGATATGAGTGGGGAAGTAGAAAGCATAGCTTGTCCATTTTTCATTTAATTTCTTTTGGTTAGAATAGCTTATCCATTTGTGATCCTCTTTTTCACATCGGCGATTCTTCCTCGTCAACATCAGACTTTTCAAAATGTTTGAATTGAGATTGGACCAAAGATGGTTTGAGTTGAGGTTGATGCCAGCGACAATTCGCATCTTGGGGTCTTGGTGGGTGCGCCACAGCTCGGTTAAGCAAAAACTTTGAATCCGCTCAATCAGAATTTAGAAAGAGAGGAATAAGTAAAGAGCCGTGCAAGCATCACAATTGAAAACTTTGAAGAGCTTGTGTTTGGTCTACCTTGAACGCTATGGATGACCCAGGAATTGACTAATGGGATATTACTCATAATTCGGCAATTAAAGGACTTGCTTCCTAGAAGCAGATAAATTGGTTATCTTTTGAGTCGATTTTGACATTTTCACCTTTGTATGCCGATTATACCAGATCCTACCCGGAGCAAATTCCAGAACCAAAAAAAGTAAGAAGACATACAACAATGAAGAAAGAAAGAGAGCAAGAAGTGGAGATGAATACACTCCATTTGACACAAAAAGCTGATACCCTATGGCAAAAGTGGCATAGGTAGGATGTCCGTGTAGTTCAATGAACTGAGCACTCATTGAAGGAGAAGGAACAGAGGGGCTTGACCATACTAGTGCTAAGGAGCAAAAGCAGATGATTTTTGAATTCAATCAATAATTCTTCCCTCCATCAACTTTTTCTCTTTAGTCTCGAGCTATTAACGAAATTGGTCAATTTCCAGATAATCTAGGGACTAGATCTGACATTTGTCAATACTTCAAGGATGAAATTGAGCAAATCGAAAGTTTATGAATGAAATTGAATATTAGATGAAAGTTTAGGGATTATTAATGACATTTTCCCTTAAAGAAAATGCGATGGTAATGACACCATTGCATGCAAGCATTATTACGATTAGTCTAGTGCTTAAGCAACGATATGCAAAAGCAATAACTAAAATGTTCTGCCAAAAAACGTATAGCTCTAGTTTTAAGTAATGATTGTATGCTGAACACTTACTCATTAAGACACTTAGCTGATTTTTCTCATAATAGCTTTAGTATTGGAGTGAAAAATAGGACTCTAAGGCCCTGTTTGGTAACCGGCCAAATAGTAAAAATTTATATTATTTTGTTCTCGGGAATAGATTTCTATTTTTTTTTGTTCCCAGAAGTAGATGTGGAATAGAATCAAGAATAAAACAAAAAAGTTGATTCTTATTTCCGGGAACAATTCTAGAATCAAGTCCATATTTTCTCTTTTTATTTTCTTTTTTCTTGTTCTTCTTCCCTTTTATTCTTCTTCACCGCTGTGGTTGCCGTTTGTTGCCGTTTGCTGTCCGTCGTCCACCGCCCACTGCTGCCGGTCGCTAGCAACCGGTCCGGCGAGCTTGTCGGAGGCTCACTATGGCAGGGTGAGGTCTGGTGAGCTCACTGGTGGCCAGACGGGTCTCACTCAGCCTTAGCGAGGCTCAACCTCAACATATCCCCATCAGTGGCTGGGCGAGCTTGGCCTTGCTGGTGGCCAGGTAGGCCTCACCTAGAGCAGGGCCTAGCCTTGCCTAGCTGCCGGTGAGGCTCGGCCAACGAGGGCCAGCCTCGCCGAGGGTCAGTGATGCTCTGGTGAGGTCGCTGGTCCTCGTCTGGCTGGTTGGTAGTCATCCCAAGGCCGGTGACCGGCTACTTGAAGAAGAAGAATAGGAGAAAGAAAGGAAAAAAAAAGAAAAGAAGAAAAAAGAAAAAAATTAATAAAGTAATGAAATTATTTAAAAATTAAATGAAAATAATTTGGAGTAGAAATTTTGAGACATGTACTAAACGCAATTCTATTCCGGGAATTGAAATTTTGGATAGTTACCAAACGATTTAAAATGCTTAGAAATTGTTCTCGGGACAGAATAAAAAAAAAACAATTTTTTATAAGAAATTGTTCTTGGAAACATAAGCGTTATAAAACGAGCCCTAAGCCCACAGTTGTGCAGACAGTTGCAATGAAGTCATTGAATCAATCACCAAGTTCATTGAATCTCTCAGTTTTATGCATCTTGGGAGTTGGATTACACTCCTGCCAATATTGCAATGCGTACTCTATGCATATGCGAACGGACAGAGCATAGAACATATCGTCCATTCTCTTTGTTTCCAATACGTACATTCCGTTAAGAGCTATGATTCCGAAATTGCAAATCCTGTGTGATGTTATTATCAGCTCTTAGCAAGGCCGACGACGGTCCCATCCAAGAAAGATGGACGAGAAGGATCGCATTGTTTTGGATGAAAAATCTTCTCTTGAGCCACCACTGATGGAACCCTTGGGTTGGATCCTCCTAGTCCTACCGTGTTACATTAGCCATGATACGAGAAAAGGACAATGCATTAGGCAACAACCCACCAAACTACATTCCACAGTTCGCAAAACATGCGCCAGGACAAGGGAAATCACCTAGGTGTTATCTCCACGCTTGGATGCTGCCTCATCCTTCTAGCTGATATTCTTAGTCAATATCGGCAAGACCAACGCTCCTCTCGTGCTATCCGGTCGCCCTCCTCACTATATAATTCAACCGAATCGTTACTTGATATTTCCCTTTTGCCAATCATAAGAACCCCAGGAGCTAGTCAAAGCGAGCTTTAGTTCGTCACCTCCCCCTACCCCTTCAATGGGTTCGATCCCTTTCCCCCCACAACCCCTAACACCAGAGCCGTCCCCGGATATCGATCGCCACGGCTACCGGGTGTACGTTTCGTTTTGCCTAAGGCAACCAACACTAACCACAAACAACATATCGAACTGGATAGAGTGCTATAACCCGTATAGCCACACGTGGAGTTACGTTAGCCCAATTCCCGGGATAACCGAGAGTTATGTCTTGAAGGGTTTTGCCATGGCTTCGCTCCGAGACTCGATCTACATCGTTGGCGGCCGATTATGCTACAAGGAAATGGTTCATGTTTCGGACGGATTCGCTGACTTGGTGGACGTGAAAGTCGAGGTCCTATCCACAGTATTGCGTTATAATGTTCGAACCGATCGATGGTCTACTTGTGCACCTCTTCATACCCCCCGATCGGATTTCGCGTGCACCATATGCAACGACAAAATATATGTCGCCGGGGGCCAGTCCACTTCGACTAATGCCAGGGGAATTTCATCCGCCGAGGCGTATGATCCGACACTAGACGAGTGGACTTCTTTGCCCAGCATGAGCACGTTGCGGTACCGATGTGCAGGGGTCTCGTGGAATGGTAAGATCCACGTGGTCGGCGGGTTCGCTGAGAGGTCAGACTCGGACTGCTCGTCGCCTGGCCTCGCGGAGCGGAGCTCAGCTGAGGTGTACGATCCCGAGACCGGGAGATGGGAACTGAGGGCGAGAATGTGGCAATTGGATGTTCCACCTCACCAGATTCTCGCCCTTGATGATGGGAGGCTGTTCAGCTCAGGGGATTGCCTCAAGGTATGGAAAGGCCACATCGAGGCCTACGATCCCGAGCTCAGCATGTGGAACATTGTCCCCGGATCGCAACAAACGACTCGATCCCCAGCGGGGCACCCACCGGATGGTGCAGATGGCGCATGGTCACCGCCTATCCATCCATTAGACGTTGCAGACGGCACTTGGCCACCCATCCAACCAACGTACGTTACAGTTGCACCCATCGGGAGCCGTTTGTATTTCTTGGTCGGGTATCGGACCTCTGGGCCCTCGCCCAGAACGGTGTCGATGGTGCACATGTTCGACACGTTCGCAAATGCTAACTACTGGAGGAGTTTCGGGCAGGTCGAAGAGGATGGAGAGAAAGAGTTTTGTAGTCACTGCTGTGTTATTCAGCTATCTTGAGAGTATCAGAAGCAAAGAGAGAGTCCTTGTCCTTTACCCAAAAAAAAAAAGAGAGTCCTTGTTTGTGTGGAATCCTTTTCCTCAAGCCTGTCCCTTTTGATGTTTCGACCACCCATGAACTCCATTTCCTACGTTGCTTTGTCCATTTCCTTTTTAACATTCTAAAACGCTTCCGATGTATTTAGCTAAGGGACAGAACATCAAATAACAAGAAAGAAGATACCACCATAATCTCTCCTTAGGTTTTTCCAGCAGAACTATTTCCTTGTTGAACATAGACGCTCTCTCTTCAAGTAACAAAAACAAGGAGAATGTGAAGCATGAGATGGTGGAGCACATGTTTTGCACACGGAAATGGATTGATTGAGAGAAGAAGGTGACTGAAACAGATCTGGAGCATGCTAGAAAATATAACGACCTTTTCCTTCTTTTTTTTTCTTTTTCAATATTTATGAAAAAGTAGTAATAAGAATGAGAGGTGTTAAGCTTTTTATCATGTTGACGTTGAGCTATTTTTTCATCATGGGAGATTGATAAGACTGCAGTTTTGAGTGTTTGATGGTTTTTGATTGTTAATCAATTAATCTAATCTTTCTTATCATGTTTGGCAAGATTTGGACAAGTAATTATAATCTTCTTTTTCCAATGCTCAATCAATATACCAAAATTGACTTGCTGTTGCTCTTTCTTTGTCTTTCCAAATTTAGCAATATTTGAAGGGTAGAATCATTTCCTGTCTCAGCTTTCTTGTCCCGGAAGGCCAATTTCATTGTATGTATAGTTCGTGCAAACTTTGTTTTATATACTTTCGCTTGATCAAAAATTAAATTTTGCATATTTTGCATATTTTGTAATTTGAGATTTTTTCTTTTTATTCCAAATATAGTACTTCAGAAAATAAATGACCAAGAAAGTGCATTTCGAAGGGGGAAAAGGAGCTTCTAATTTAAAACAATTTTCCATCTTTTTAAAATTTCTTTAAAAAAAATTTGGTGATTTTTTCTCAAATTTAACAAGCCTAAAGCTCTCCGAGGCATACTAAAAAAAAAAAAATGGAGCATATTTTTATATGCTTGAAAAAAAATATTAGAGCATGCTATAAGGAAAAGCTTTTCGTGGTGTGAAAAAAATTGAGTCTTGCCAAAAATATGTAAGGAATTATGGAACCAATTAATGATTGTTTATTTTGTTTAATTAGATTCAAAGAGGTAATCAAACGTTTAAAATCACATAAATCACCAGTCCATGCTTTAACATATATATATACAATCTAGATCATTGACTTTTAATTAGCCTAATCAAGTTCTTATACTTTTACAATTTTTCTAATTGAATTTTTTCCGATACCAAATCCAACCAAATTTAGTTGACATGGCCGTTAGATGATGCCATAGTGATGTCCACGTGGAGGTGCGTGGAAAAATGTAGCAAACGCAGGCCATGTCGGAATAAGATGTGTATAAATTTAGTCATTTTGACATTTATATTGGAAAAATGTTGTCCATGTCATGCTACGATGTAATTTGATGGCTAGTTATATTTTATCAGATTTAGTGTCGAAGAGACTTGATTAGAAAATTTGTGAAAGTAGAGGGACCTGATTAGACAAATTAAAAAAAAAAATACAAAGATGGGATAAGAAAATACATAAAAGCATGTGGACAGAAAGTAAAATCTCTCCAAAAATAAACGAAGCATAACTACTTGTTTGGTGATGGCTTTCCTTTATTTTAAAATAAATTACTAATTCGAAAAATACTCTGAATTTTTGTTATTTATTTAACATATGTATAGTTGTAAATTTCGACGAGGAGTTGGAACGTTCCTTCTATCTGGCAGAGAAGTGAGGGAGCTTTGATGATGGCGAAGAAAGCTGTTTTAGCTGATAAAAAGAATCCTCTTCCATAGCATCAGAAGGCTGACATGCACATGAGCCTGGAAAAGCTCGACAGAGCTTTAGAAGTTCTCGTGTAACATTAGGCTAGTGGGCCCCCAAAAGAAGAAACAGAAAAAGAAGTTTTAAAGGCTCCAAAAGAAGAAACAGAAAAATAAGTTTTAAAGGCTCCAAAAGAAGAAACTGAAAAAGAAACCGAAAAATCATTAAAGCAAAAAGTAGAGGGGAGAGGGTTCGGTTAAACAGAAACTGAGAGTTTCCTCGACCAAAAAGATAAGAAAAAAGAAGGAGAAGAAGAAGAAGAGAAAAAGGGAAGAAAGGAAAGAAGTTTTGGCACGTGCACGCCTCGGATGCCTCGCCAAGCCAACTCGACTCCATAACCCGGTAAGAGATCAAGCCCCTCGTTTGTCCGATTGAAGTAATTTTTAGATTTAGGACTTAAATTCGAAATTTTTGGAAAACTGAGCGGCGAAGTCTAATTTTGGAGTCGTTGAGCCGTGTATTTTTTGCAAGAATGGTAATTTAGGGTGTTGTGAAGCCGTGGGATTTTACGGATCGTGATTTGAGCTTATGGTTTGTCCGAAACAAAATTTCAAAGTTTCCCCCGCACAGTGAATAGTACGCATCCAGCAGCTTTGGGCCCGCATTTTGTCATTTTTCGGCTTGATTTTGGGATGGCCAAGTTGGGATTCTTGTGATATGTTTCAAGGGTTCTCTATTGAATATAAGTACGTTTAGATCGGGGTTCGGAAGAAAAAGTTAAGGCTTGATCAAGTTTTGCGTTTAAATTCATGTTGCAAATGGCTTGAACAATCGCTTTGGTTATGCGATTTGTTAGCGCACAGAAGTCCTTTTGTTAGAGTTAAGGCGTAACTTAGTCATTTTGTAGTCGAGATAGAATAGATTTTAACATTATTTTTCGGTTATTTGATAGGGCTTTGAGTTCGACGATACGAGTATTGTTCGTCGTTTGGTCATAGACGACAAGGTGAGTGGTACTATATCTTCTTTGGTTTTATAAAATCATGTCTTGAAGTGTGTATGTATATATATTGAATCAAGAAGAGCATTTTTATTGCATAAAAGCCAGATCGAGCAATTGCTACTCCTTGGTTGATTGTGAATGTTTGAAAAACATGTTATACAAGGTTTGTGGAGAAACATACATGAAATTGCTTTGCGACTGATTTATGGAAAGGTTTATTATGATTTGAGAAATGGATATGAAATGGATGATGGGCTATGTTGCAAAATGTTATTTGTTTGGTTTAAGATATTGATTTTTGGATTGGATTTCTGGTATTGGAGAATGGTTATTTATGCTCAATATGACTGTGAACCCAGTGAGGGGTTTCTGGGGTATGCATACCAAGTTTAGGATATCCTTCTGGGCCTAGCCACCGGCTTTGTAGGTGGAGACCTTGCTAAGGGGAGAATCTTGGTCGCCTTGTCACAAGGCGTTGTGTCGTGACCATGGTTAGTTATTGAGCAACAGATTGATCAATGGATAGACCATTGATATGTGTTTTTGATGAAGATTATTCAATAGATTCGACCATTGATACTTGAATTTTGATGGCGATTCAAATAAGTTTTTCATATTACTATAAATCTTGATGATAAGAAATAACTCTTATAAGATTCAATACTTATTTTATATATTGAGTTGGCTTATGAAGTTTGGTATTGTTTTGTATACATGCATAGTGGTTGTTCGATCTGCTTAGAAGATATGTACTACTCATTGAGCTATGGTTGCTCATCCCATTCCTCCTTTAATCTTTTCAGGTTCCTCAGCTAGCGGCGAATAGAGCGAGTGCGTAGTCGGTGGGAACTTTTGGGGAGTTCTATTTTGTTTTTGGTATGGTTTAAGGAAGTGGTGCAAAATGATCCTTACTAGTGGTTGGATCGTCTGAGTTTTTTTAACGTATATCTCTTTTCTTTTTTTAATGGATTATAGAAACTCTGATGTTGCAACCAATTTGAAGGTTTATCTGATATTTATATATATAAGTTAATATCAGTTTGTTGATTGTGTTTGAGGCTGCGTCCTTTGTAAAGAAGGACGGCCGTGTCATCCCCATTCTTTGTAGTTTTTGGGGTGTGACATCTCGAGCCTCCATATATTCATCGTGCCCGTATCCCCTCCTTTCCTTCAACGAGATGTCTTCCTCTTTATTTCTCTCTTTTTCCAGAATTGGCTCTTACTTGTTTGCCCTTTTAAGCACACACCAGAATATCTTGAGAATTATAACAAGCGTTTGCCATGTGACTAAAAAGATTTCTTGATATTACTTCTCGAATTCGCTTCAATGTTTCCTAAGAATTGAATTTAAGATGATGTCAACCTTATTTAGCGATTTGCCACCTTGGCATTTTAAATCGGCCCATTTAAAAAATAATGAGCTTGGCCAAATTCTCTCACTGCAAATCAAGTCCAACTTGCAAAACTAAAGGTTTGTTATTCAAACCATCGCTGATCCAATGCAATAATAAAAAAATAATAGATGCTTCTAAAACTATATATTATGCAATTTAATTCCAATATTTTTGTTTAGGGGTTAAACATTAATCCCTAATTTTTATGCAATAAATGAATGATTGGGTGGCCAAAGTTTAGGTGTCAACATTGGTGCTTAGACATCGCGTGGCATTTTCTTTTCTTTTCCTTTCTTAAAGAGTTGCTTCTGGTTGGATTCGTAGAACTATTCAGACCAAACAAGATCATGTAAAAGGCCAAATAAATAGCTAATATAGGAGCCAAATCATAGAGGCAAGTAATATAAAGTTCTCAATCCACCGAACTATTATTTCCATTAACAAACATCATGTGATGTTGTACATTGCTTATGTATCTAGAACCGGCGAAGTTCACGTTAAATGGATGCATCTTCTCATTCTCCTTCCCTTTTGTACTCCTTCAAATCAGCAAGAATATCGCCCAACCTTTGGGACAGGTAGGTCTGACATAGGACAGGAGGAAATCTGCACATGATGCAATTTCGAACAAGTTTAGGACTCACTGCCAGCATCAATTTGCTAATGTGTACCACGTCTAATAACTATTGGAGTAGCTATTACAAATACAGCGCCCAAATCCCCAAAGGAAAAGGTTCCAACCTGATAAAGAGAGCGTGCAAGCATGCAGTTGATCATATCAATGCCTCACGAGAACACACAAACAAAATGTCCAAGCATATGCATTTCGATGATCCTTGGACAGGCACGTATAAATCAGAGTATCGGCACTCAAACATGATGCAAAAAGACAATTTGAATCAGGAGGAGAAGAAGTTAAATGCTAGGACTAAGAACTGATGATAGAGAAAGTACAATAGCATCGTCTTGCTGTTATATAGAGAAGTAACTTATGTGTCCGGCAGCTTACTTGGGAGGATTTTCTTCTGAAGTACATGTTGGCAAGCACTGGACAAGACAATCATGGTTGGGCGTCATGAAGAATGGAACCTGCATTTTATGAGAACATGTGCGTAAGGATTTATTTTACGGAGTATCAGCAAAAAAAAATCATTGAGGATGGAGAAGGTAATGATTGAAAGATGCTAAGTAGGCATAGAAAAACAATTAGGCTTCTTTTGTAAAAATTTAGGTTGGATCATCCTTGAAGATAATCTCAAGTTGAGAGGAATTTCCTACGAGTTTGATCACTACTCCAACTGACTTGCCACTATAGCGTGATAGCAAACCTAGGACCATTTTCGGAATCAACTTACAGCAATCCAAGCTTGGCTTCAATTATTCTCTAATCTTCCTATTACTGCCCTTTTTTAAATTTAATCGACAAAGCTTCAAGATCTCCTGATGATTTTGCAGAATTTTTTTAAAAAGATGAGCAGAAATGTGGGGGGAAGAGAGAGAGAGAGAGAGAGAGAGAGAGAGAGAGAGAGAGAGAGAGCAAAGAGGCCTTACAGAATACCGCTCTTGACCATTCCCTATAACTCGATGAAGCGTGGACCTGATTGAAAAGCAAAGCAAAAGTATAGATTTGACAAAAAAGAAGCAAAAAAAGGGCAAGTCGAATGAAACAATATAGAATGACCTTGCTAAATATGGAGAACTGCAGGACACCTATCAGATTCATGGGAAAAGTTCATGTCGTATATCACTAAACATGTTTTCATGCATCATGATGATGCATGTTAACCTTATCGGTTGTTAGCAATCCCAGAACACATACAAAGATTAGTATCCAAAAGTTAAACCAGTGAGAGTTGAGTGTTGATACGAGCACTTAGCATACCGATTTTATAGTTTGTCATTCATAAAGAGGACTCTATTTAGAAATTAACACAGGTTATCAAACATATCATGCCATCTTCAATAACTGAGTTTAAGTAGGATTTCTTTTCTGAGGCAATTCAGCTATAATTAACCAATGGGCCACTAATATCAGCAACAGCCATGAGGGTGCAACAGAAGATAGTCTGGTGGAATTTGGGACAGATTACACAATCCGTAGTAGGCTGCCATAAGAAAATCTCTGACCTTCATGTTCAAAGCTTTCCTCACACCAATTTATCTGTATAGACTTTTATTAAAGCATATTACCTGAAAATACAATTGCTCCATCGTTCTAGCATATCACCGATATTCACTATGAATGCTCTGCACAAGAAATTAATGGAAAGAATGTTACTTTTGAAGATTATCATGAAATTCTTCTGTCTAGTATTTGGAACAATTATGCAAAAATGAATCAACGCAATGAACTGAACAACTAAAAGAGGGCAACCGCAGAAACAACTGTAGAATGTCTATGATGCATGGTAGTTCTATGACTGTGGACTTGCACCTGATTAACCAGGAAAGAATGGCGGAATACCATCATATGCGTTGGTCTAAGAGTATTTGAGGAGAGAGAGAAAGAGGTTGTTCAGCAAGGCACCGGAGGGATTAAATTGATCAAGGTTAATATGTATACTTATATAGATGCAAATTGCAGAAAGGAAAGGAGAAGTGGATGAGGGCGCCTCTCTAAGTTTCTAATTGGAAATCCATCTTTATTACCCATCTCACGATAATACTCTCTCTAAACTGGCTTATCGCTGCCTTTGTACGAACAAGAACCACGATAGCAGATCAGGTCAGACAAAGGACTATCGTAAAAAATGTATTCACTAATACTGGTGTTGGATTCCACTCAACATCGGCATGAAGCAATTTTCCAATCATGCGTATCACGGGAAACACATTGTCGTGCCCATGCCCCAACAAACAAGAAGAGCAAGACTTAGGACAAAGTCATTCCAAGTTTTATTTGTAAACCATAAATCACTGGAATATAAATCCTAACATGATGATCTTCCACCAAAAGTGTCCAAATTACTCTAAATATGAGATCGATAATATAATAATCCCAAATTCACAATTGAAATTCAGGTGGGCTTTACCCTTTCATAGGTGGCACATATTCCCATATCTGAGGTTTCGCATCTTTGTTCTTGCAAATCTGAAATAGTTAGATTAGTTCAATGCACCATAACTATGCATAAAATCTGCACCAACGGGTTTATAGGAGAATAGTAAATACCTGGAGACCTGAGACAGCATCCGTTGCCAACAAGGTAAGAAACCCAAAGTCTGTATGTGCCCCAGTTCCATATATTCCTTCAGACGGATCAAAGACTACACCTAAACAATGAAGGGAATATCAACAGGATGAGAAGAAAGAATTGCGGATTTTTGTTATGTAGTTTAGCAAAGTAAAATCTACCTTCATAATGCAGCAAGCGCAAGTCTGCAATAGGCTCACCGAATATTTCTGGCTTTTCAAAAAAATCAGCTTCCAGATCAAGTGCTATAGCAATAATCCTTGCAATTAATTTCGCCACATTCCTGAATGCGCATTTTACAAATCAAAATATTACCAAATTGATTACCATCACTTTGATACCAACAAATTACACTGAATCTTGCTACATAGATCATCTGCGCATTGCTCTTAAAGTATAACTGTATCCAAAAGTCAACTAATTTTGAGTTGGAGACTTTATGTAATGAAAATTGTGACTGTAATATCAGCTCTACCACTGTAAGCAAGTAGACAATTGAGTTAAGGCTCTTAGGCAATGTGATTAATAGTGAATCTCGGGCATAATAGCTACATAAAGATCCCCCAGAAAAACTGTTTAATCAGCAGTTACAAATTACTAGAAGAGACTTATACTTTGGCCATCATAGGTAACAGCTCAAGAAGGCATATGCAGTTAAGAAGTCAGAGGCAATTTAACTCCCCTTAGGCCGCTTTGATAAAAAAGAACATGGCACTATCTGATGCATGTGGAAGGGAAGGTGGGGATTATTACGGTACCGAAAAGGTCGCAGACACCACGCCAGAGAAACAGGGGATCTCTATACAGAAAAAATTAAGGTGTACAGCTTTAAATCATCTAGAACAAAGACTCACAATGCTTGACTATGATATTCCTGCATAGTCTGCCTCCACCCTGGCAATATATCTAGAAAAAATACAATAGTGAAACTAAATTAAGTAGTGATCATCAGCAGCATTTTTAAGTTGGACAATATTAAGCAATTGGTTACCCTCAGAAGGCCAGACGTTTGGTCCAAAATGAGGCTTCTGCGCGTTGGGATCATGTTCTGGTACGTCCACTCCTAAGAAGTACCCCTCCCTGTAATCTCCTATAAAACGGCAATGGAATCAGTACTACTTAAAGATCTTCTGAAGATGATAGCTAGATAGAAAGTCACAAAGCTTCAATTAAATCTTTGTTATAGAATTCATGGTTTTGTGTTGAGTGCCAAACACTTGGAGTGCCAAAACTTGGCACGAAGGACATTTAAGTGTCAAAAGTTAGGAAAATGACATTTAAGTATTAAAATTGGAGCAAAATTGATAACTTAAGTGCTAACGGCAATAAAATCCGGCAAAAATGCTGAAGTGACGATTTTCTGGTGAAGTAAATGCAAAACAGTATCGTTTTGCACGCTAACGTGGCTAGATAATGCAAAAATGATGTCGTTTTGATGCTGATGTGGTAAAAAGTTAATATAAAAATTAATTAAATTAAATTTAAAACTAAATTTATTTAACACATTAAAAAAAATATTTATTAAAAAAAAAAGCCAAGGGAGGTGGCTGAGGGCTAAGCTCTCGCCGCTGCTGAGAAGGGCCGGCGACGGTGGGGAGGGTCGGTGGGTCGCCGCCCGGCCAAGGCCCAACGACCCCGGTCGACCCCCCCCATAGTCGCAGGCCCTTCTTGGCGACGGCGGGGAGTGGCGACGATGGGGGCTCAACCCTTAGCTACCTCCTTCTTCATTTTTAAAAAAAAAAAATTTTATTTATTTAATTTTAATTATTTTTTTATAATTTAATTAAATTAATTTTTATATTAAAATTTAAATCCACACCAAAACAATGTCGTTTTTGCGGTGTTTTGTTGAGTCAACTCTCTGGTGAGCCACGTAAGCGAGAAAAATAATAAAAAATTGCCACATAAAATTTTTGATGAGGTTCGTCGGGAGTAACAGTGTCCCACTTTTAAAAAAAAAGTAGTACTTAAGTGTCAATTTCCTAATTTTTAGTACTTAAGTGTCCCTTCGTGCCAAGTTTTGGCACCTGAGATGTACTTCTCCCATTCTGTGTTAGTATTTCAAAGTTCAAACAACTAGCTCCTATTTCTGCGGTGAAGAGTCCCCACTTCCTTTTAGTCCCCCCTTCCTTTTCTAAGTGCTGCTATTAAATTGCCGGCTGATTACAGGGAGCTATGAAAAATCAAACCTTTTTTCTGATTTGGAGGGTCTAAGGTTTGATCGAAAAGAGGACTGTATCCTCTATTCTTTGCGTTCCTTAATAGTTTCATCTTTTCAGTTAATGGAAGATCAAAAAACTGCCTGCTCTGGGAAAAGAGCTCGTCCATTAAATCTTGGCTTATTCCGTGATTGATGACATAAAAAAACCCTGAATCCGTGCACGCCTGCGGCCAATGAAAAGGATTTGTCCGTCAGTGTCAACACAAATTAAAACATCAGTTTTCTTGGTTTCGGTAACGGAAAATAAATTGAAATAGCAGAAAATTCGAGGGAATGGAAAACCTGTTTCACTAGAGAGGCCAATCGTTGAAGGTCGGAGCTCGATAGGTCAATTTGGTTCAAATCTGTAGGGGAAACTCCAGCGACAATGCTGTCCATGCTGGCCATTTTGCTTCTCCGACTAGTGAAGACTGATGATGATCAGCTCACAAAAACAAGTGTGTACTATCGAAGCTTTCTTTGAACTTTGAAATCTTAGATTTAAGATCTTATACTTGCTTCAGCATCATGACCTCCTTTTATACTCCTTTATTTCCAAGCTGACCGTTTGGAAGGAATACTCTTTCCTTCAAGATCTGGTTGTAGTGAGAGATACTATTTCCTTGTAGATCCAAAGACAAGATAGTCTTTCCTAGTTAAGAACTCTATTTGTGGAAATCCAACTTCGTTTATATGGGCAACTGAATCTCCCTTTGATTAAGTTGCCCCATGATCTTTTTAATTCCAAACATAAAGAGTTGAACAATGCAATCGAAGTCTGCTAGCATAATTTTTGAATGAGAAATAGGCTCGATCATCCTCAATCTTCTATTTGGATATACATGGATAGCATTAATTTAGGCAAATTCATATATGAACTTCTCAATTTTATAGATTGGTTCTAGTCAAAAGTTACGAAATCGAGTTAGTGAGTTCTGATTGAGCCAATTCGACTTGACCCATTCTAGACTAACATCCACTTGAAGTAATTAAGCTTCAAATTGGCCAAATAAATTTCAATTACAAATGTTAGTTTAGCTTGTGATCTCATATTAGTAGAAATTAACTCGATTAGGGTATTTGATATATAGCGGGATCAAATTAACTTGACTTGTCCCAATTTTTTTTTTTTTGTTTCACATGAAGAAATTCAATTATATTCAGCAGGGGATAAATCACAATATAGTGAATAAACAACTTTTGCATCTAATACTTCTCTTTTGGCTATTTCATATCAGACAGTGCTTCAGTTGCAAGCGCTTTGCCATCTTCCTCTTTTTTAGATGATAATGATTGTTGATATCTAAATTTTAGTGACATGATCATTTATTTATTATATAAAAAATTAGGCATTAATTTTTGATCCCTAAACAAAGAAACTAGAATTAAATTGCATAGCATATAGTTTTAGGAGCATTTTTATTATTGCATTTGCATTGGACCATTGACATATGGGTTTGAATTAATGTTTTTGAGCTTTAATTTGACGAGTTGGACTAAGCACACAAAAAGAGCGAATTGGCCCAAGCCCGTTATTCTTTGAAGACTGAAAATTGACCTATGAGAAGTGGTGATTTATTTGGAAAGGATTCGTATTATTCTTATGATATTTGGTAAATCTTTTATATATTTGTGCAATATATACATTGAGTGATATTTTTCGTAGCAGATTGGAAGATTTTAGATGAAATATCAAGAGAGAATATAGCATGTGGGAGATATATTGAGTGATATATTCTGTCTCAAAACAAGAAAGATTGCATGGTAGGGAGATTTTGTGCATGAGCTCAAAAGGAAAGGACAAAAAATTTTGAGAGTCCAACAGTAGAGGAGATAAAATATGCTAACTTTCCTTGATAGGTCAATCCCATTCTCTATAAAAGGGACTCATTACAAGACAAAGGAGAGGCACACGATTGAGAATACATGGCCATAATATAGAGAGCCACCATGGAGAGAAAGAGAGTATGAAAGATGGAGAGAGGAAAGTAGGACTATATATATTGAGATTGAGAGAGAGGGTGTCCATTGAAGGGGACCCATGGCACCCTAAAATAGAGAGAGGAAAACTCATGACTCACTTGGGTCTCGCTTCACTACGCTTTCCTACCATCTTCAACCGTGAAGACTCGATCCAAACTCCACGCTATAGCTTGGTTCGTCACTAGCAACGAGCTTGGCCTTAATCAATCCAAGCTTGATTGCCACAACTTTGAATCACTATCGTACGTCAATTACTGGGTTTGCTCGTTGTCGACCAAGCTGGAAGTCCCACAAGTTTTGTCGCTATTCACTATGCCAATCTCCTTCGTCCTTATGACTGTGGCGGTTTGCACTATTAGCTATATGCCCTAAAGTAACCATGTAATAGTTACATGTTAAGGATAATGTAATGGCAAAGAAATATTCATTTATCGTCCCATGAATGAGTCCATAAAATCAATTAAGACTGAACCTATTCCTAAGGGGTTACGAATATGTGTGACAGGTTTATAGTTATACTAAAATTTTAAACTATTCCCGATCGATGGATTATTAAAAGGATATTGATGATTCTATTGAGATCAGTGTGTTCTCAAGCTTCATCATTCAGTATTGGATTCCTGAGGAGATGATAAGTCACAAGTCATTGGATATTGTGATATTTGAGCTAAAACATAGGTGCTTGTTTGGGACAAGTTCACTGAGCGTGACATGCACATAACGATTGGCAATATAGAAGTTTTTAGTGGAGTCAATTAGGGGTGAGCGGTTCCCGGTTCCGGTTCGGTTCCATCCGGAACCTGGAACCTACCCTCGGGTACAGGTTCCTCCATTTTTGGAACCTGGAACCTACCCATCAAAACCGAGAACCTGGAACCTACCCTGCATTACGTTCCGGGTCGGTTCCAGTTCCAACAGGTTCTTTTTTTTTTTTTTTTAGTTTCATTTTCAGTATTTGTGTGATCTAGATGATGAAGCGGTCTCGTCCAATTAATGACTCCGTAGGCAAGTTGGTCGGGGCACTTAGAGGAGTGATCTTTGGGTAAGGCATCAAGCAACACCCATTGATTCTTGTTGCGATAAGCTTGCCTTCTTAAGTTCTCGCACCAAAATCTGTCGACCGAACAGCAAATTCAATCAAATTCGAAATCAAATGGAATACTTACGAATTTTAAGTGAAGTGATTGTGGTATATGTATGGACAAGAACGATACATACAAGCCCTTCTGTAGCTCCACATAGTTTGACAATCTATTGCTTGATATGAAAGTTTCTGGCTATGCTTTATGTACCTTCTGAGAGTGGGTCAATTGATCTAGCGACTGGTAAGTTTGGCCATCAAGTGTTGCTTGAGCCACTTTCATCATTCCGTTTGCAACCCGATCGCCAAATATCTTAAATAGCATTGCATCACACAAGAAGTAGTGGATTTGATGGTCAACAATGCTTAAATAACGTGTACGAAAAGGGAAATTAGCACGGCTAGAAGAGAAATGGTTGCTACATTTCTCGGAGAGGATGCATCAGCCGTCGTACAACCGGAGGAAATCTTGAACGTATTGATTCCTCTTGAAATCATGCGTTTATGTAGAGCACCGTCTTTGGCTACTTTCTTTAAACGCCACACTTCGTCGCTCGGTGATGGAGGGTGGTGCTTCTTGTTCACTACACATGACAGAAAACTTGTCAATCTTTAAGTCTTTTTTAGTTCAACCAAAAGGATCGGGAATTAGCAGTTAAAAATCAAAAGTCATAGGCAACTAAACTAATAATTGCAAACTTACAAACTCCTCGATGATAAACCATATTAGGCGAGCGGCGAGCAGTGTCGGGCGGCTAGGCGAGCGAGCAGCCTCCACTAGGGGGACGAGCGGCGTCCAACGGTGGCGTTGACGTCAAGCGGCTGAGCGGCGAGGCAAGCGAGGGTGACGGCGTCCAGCGATGGTGTCGAGGAGGTCCGACGACGGCGAAGAAGACACGAGACTCATGGCACCAACGACGGCACGGACGGCGCGGCGAAGACGGCGGCGGTCGCGGCTCAACCCACGGCCAAGGGAGGAAGAGCTCGGTTCAAACGGAGGCGGTGGCGGTTCGGAGCAACGACGGCCGACGGCGGCGGCAAGAGGTGGTGACGGTGGTTTGGGGACGGCGGCGGTGGCTCACGGCGGCGAGGGGCGACGCGGACGGCGTGACAGCTTGTCGGGCTCAACGGCAACACGGCTCGTCGGACGAGCGGTAGGTGGTGGTGGTTCGGTGGCCAAGAGGTGGTGGTGAGTAGGGGGCGTGGGGCGGCGGTGTGGTGGTGGGTGAAGCAACAGCTAGCAAGAGGAAGGAAGAAGATGAAGAAGAAGAAGAGAAGAAGGGAGGGGGTTTCGGCCGAGAGAGGGAGAAAGAGAAGAGAGAGAAGAAAAGAAAAAGTTGGGGGGAGGGGGAGGGTGCAGGATGTGACGTGAGGAGGAAAAAGGTTGAAAAGAAAGAGAGAGAGAGAAAGGAAAGGGGAAAGGGGGAAAAATCGGCAGAGGGGGAGGGAAATCACGTGGGGGTTGAGTGACGTGCTAGGGTTTTTTTATTTTGAATTTAGACCGGTTCCGGTTCCGGTTCTCGGTTCCCTTTTTCAGGGAACCGGGAACCGGAACCGAACGCCGGTTCCAAAAAGGAACCGGGAACCGGAACCTGTTTTTTAGAACCGGGAACCGAACCGGAACCTCCGGTTCGGTTCTCCGGTTCCCGGTTCTACCCGGGAACCGTGCTCACCCCTAGAGTCAATGACTAATCAATCACGATTTGATCTGGTGTAAGATCTTTAGACCTAAGGCACGATGCTAACTTGTATGTTGGATGGCTATGGTTCACAAATGCGCATATTGATGCTTCGTCAAACTGTCTTTATACTTGATGGTCATAGTTTGTTCACATACGAAGGCACATGTGTATGCAACATGGAATCAATCTTCTTATTATATATAGATATACAAGATTGATGTCCTATGCGATCTAATCACGGCATTGTATTCAAATCCTCAACCGGGGTTATAATTGAGAATGAATGATTCATATCTCAAAGAAATACATGTCAATTAGATTTGGGCATATAATCGAATTAGTGGTTTAACCAATAATTCCATGGCCTTTGTTCGATTGGGACATGGTGAGACAGAAGAATCAAATTACATGGTCGCTAAAAGCTAACAGGTTCATTGTGTTTTTGAAACATTTCACACTATCTGAGTAGTCATGATATATTGCTAGATGTCACTTATGGTTTGTAGGAGAAGGAGATTGATCTAGACAATCAATTCTCTTGATTGTGCTAATATATTAGCCTACTGCTAGCTCAGTAATGAATTTAGGATATCATATACCATAACCAATTAGAATGACGTTTGAAAAATAGAGAGAATGCTACAAATATGTTTGCAAGTTGAGCTAATCAGATTGAGTCGAGCTAAAAGATAAAAGATTTGACAAAGGGGCATCCGATCTTATAAGGTCTAAAGCGGGTTTCAAATTTTACGATTGAATCAAAGATTTAAAAGATGTTCAGATTCAATGACCAAATTAATAATTTGAAATGAGTTCAGAATTAATAAATGCATTATAATTTGAAGTAAGTTTGGAATTAATAGATGCATTAATGATTTGAAGAGAGTTTAGAATCAATGGTATCATTAATGATCTGAAGTGAGTTTAGAATAAATAGTTAAATCAATATCTAAAATAGTTTTAGACTTAATGGTCACATTAAAGATCTGAAATGATTTTAGAGTCAATGGATAATTTAATGATCTAAAAACGGTTTTAGATTAAATGACTAATTAATGCTCCAAACAGTTTTGGATGTAACTGTCAAATTAAGCATTTTTAACAGTTACAAAGTTAATACCTAGAATGAAGACTTGTAATGGTTACAAATAAATGTCTGGAGTAATGCTCTGTAAAATAGTTACAAAGTTAATGCCTGAATTAATATCTAAAATGGTATCAGAACTTACTTACGTCTGTTAGAAGTTACGGCCAAATTAATTCTAACATGGTTTTAGAGTTAATGAGCCGATTTAAATGTGATCTACACTACTACAAAAGGTAATATAGAGAGTAGATCACATGATGATTGATGATTGACAATCAATAACTAAGACTGTTGATAATGATCAACTAAATCATTCACACATGAGAGCAATTGCTAGCACAATTATAGTTGTAAGATCTCTCAATTTCTTTCTTTTGTTCAATGTGAGATTGATGGTATGTCTGAACTAGAGGCCCGACACTTGTGAGGTTGGATTTGAAAAACATCAAAACTTGCAGTACGAAAAGATCAGATGTTCCGTATCCGAAGAACGTCAGAACTAGTATTACTAGAAGACAGTAGATGTTTGTGTGGTCAAAATTCCAACAATTTCATAACTGATGTTACCAAAAGGTGTAAGACATTTGTGGTAAGAGTTTGAAAAATGTCATAACCATTGCTGTAAGGACATTAGACGTTCGTACTCAGAATCCAAAGAACGTCAGAACAAAATTTGGAGTAAGGTACAAGGTTAATATGATTGGTCCCTTTCTCTTCCATGTGTTTTTATTAAAATGCACGAAAATGCTTTTGAAACACGTGTATAAGTACTTTTACTTCGGCTGCGATCAGATTTTGATCTTAGTTTACATATGCACGTATGCATGTTTATCGAAACAAACACCAATAGTGGTATCGGAGCCAATCCTTAGACATTTTCATGCTTTTAATTGTTAATTGGCTTATATTGTTTGTATGATATGATGATTAATTCTCATTTGTTATGAGAATTCTTTTAAAGTGACTTTTGGATTTTTATTCGATATGCATATTAATCGTTTAATATGTATGGTGAGACCATTGATTATAAAGAAAACCTCATTATTTTTGGTGTTAAGTTGTAGCGAGTGCTTGAACTCATGACATATCATTGTTGTGATTTATTCCTATGTTTTGATGGTTGATCGACTAATTATGGATATATTGGAGTCAATTGCTATTCAAGAATATGGACCACTCCATTATACATATGATTGTGACATCCTGAAATTCGACCCCGTTTCGATAAAGTGAAATGGGCATTTCGTCGACGTGCCTATGGCCATTTTTTTCTGAGCTGATCACTCACGAGTTAACTAACCTATTGGGTAAAGCCGTTAAGGGATGTATCAGCTGTAAAATCCCTAAAAGCTACCTAATTAGTTGGATTTGGCTAAAATCACGTCTGATCGATTTTTAACCACGACATTGAACTCGATTTCGGGAATCGAATTTTAAGCGCGTCATAATTCTTATTTTTAGGATCTTGTCTCATCGCTCGTCAATTTATTGACGGGTCCGAAATTTCAAGAAAGAAATTGTCGGAAGAAAAAAATTGAAGCCCAAAAAGAAAATAGAAAGGAAAAGGAAAAGAGAAAAGGAAAATTGAAATAAAGAATTATGCATTTCCTTTTTTCTTTTTCCTCTCTCTCCCTCTCTTTTCTTTTCTTTCTTTTCTCTCTTTTCTTTCTCTCTCCTCTCTCCTCTCCCCTCCCCCTCGTGCGAATTGCCCCCACCGCCTATTCTCTCTCTCTCTTTTCCTCTTTGACTGGTCAATGCATATCCTTCTCTCTCTCTCTCTCTCTCTCTCTCTCTCTCTTTCTTCTTGTTCTTCTCCTTCGCACGATCGAGCAAGCGAACCAGAAGCCCGAACCAGAACCAGCTCGCCCCTCAGCCGTCGCCGCCCGTCCCGCCGCCGCACCACCGCTCGCACGCCGCGACAGCCGCCCGCCCGTGCCCCCGCCGCCGTCCCGCCGTTCGCGTGCGCCCCGGGCGTCCCTCTCCCGGCTCGGCCCAGCCCTTTTCGCCCGTTCCGCACCGACCGGCCTCCCGTCCGGCCATCTCCGGCCACCGCTAGCCTCCCCACCGGACCTCCCTCGCGACCCCCTCGCCCTCCGCCGGCTTCCCCTCGCCGCCTAGCCGTCGGAGCAGCCCCGATCCGCCCGTCCAGCAGACCCACGGAGTGAAGTTTCAGCGACTTCGGGCCCGCTTTTGGGCCGTTTCCCGGCCCCGAACCCGAGCCGGTGCTTTGAGAACAATCGTTCCTCGCGTTGCCGCCGTCGGATTGATCGATTTGTGCGCGATTTGGTGAGTAATCTCACTAATCCAGGATTAGTTGGCTAATTATGCTTAAAGTTGGTTTAGATTTAATTAATTATGTTTAGGTTGTTAGGTTAGAATAAATTAGCAATTATTAGTCAATTGTGATGCGATTTAGATAAATTGATTGCGTAATTAGCAAGTAGACGTGGTCTACTAATTATTGGAAGTGACTCGGGATTTTTCCCGACCCTTAGTGGGCTCCAATTAGGCTTTTCGGGCCTAAGTGGAATTTTTTGTATTTAAATATTAATTTTCGGAATTAAATTAAATAATTATTTATTTTCCGAAAATTCAACTGAATGGCCTGGAACCGGAAAATTATGCTGATGACCGTGGTGAAGTCCTTTTATTTAATCGGACTTTATTTTGAGCTAAATTGAATTTTTAATATTAATTATTTAATTTTCGAAATTAATAAAATAAATTAATTATTTTTCGGAAATTAAGAAATTGATGGCCGACGACCGAAATCTTGTGGTGATCGTCGTGGCGCAGTCCGTTTATTTATTTGAGCTCCACGTTGTATGAAATTGAATAAATTGTGATATTTTAGGGATTTACCCTAAATTGATTGGAATCGATTGAGATTGAATTATTGATTGGTGAATGGCCAAGTATGTTATTCAGCATTCATAATGCTTTGTTGAGTTGATTTAATTATTTGATTGAGTAATCGTTGGGCATTGATTGTCGGTATTGAAAGTAGATTGGTAACCGCTTGAAAGAAAACACGTGGGCTCGGTGAATTGGAATGTCACCTGGAGAATGCACGTGAGTTCAGTGGTTGAATATGTCACCTTGGCGAAAAGGTCGCCGAGAGAATGCACGTGGCTCGGAGACTCGGTATGTCGTCCTGGAGAATGCACGTGGCTCGGTGACAGAGTTTGGCATCGTAAAAAGGGCACGTGGGCTCGGTGAATTGATGCATCACTTTGGTGAGATAGCACCTAAGAGAATGCACGTGGGCCCAGGCATCTAAAAGGGCACGTGGGCTCGGTGACTTGATGTATCACTTTGGTGAAGAGGTCGCCTGAGAGAATGCACGTGGGCCCGAGGTTCGAGGCACGTGGACTCGAAGACTTGGAATGTCGTCCTAGAGAATGCACGTGGCCTCGCTTTTAGATACTCCTCCGTGGAGAGTGATTTGTGTGGCATGTAATCGACTGGTTCGATTTGTTTTGAGTAAATGGGTGCCTATTATGAATTGTACTGACTTGCAGGTGAGATCTGAGGCCAAGGTAAGTCCTCTGCCCTGTGCGTGTTTAGGCAGCCTTTAGTATAATGGTTTATCTAATCGGGCTTAGTGGGGTAGAACTCGCTGAGACGTAGTCTCATCCCAGTTTGGGGAAAACCATTTCAGGACCCCGCTGAAGAGCTGAGAAGGAGGAATCCGAGAAGGAGGACTCGGAGGCGAATCTTAAGGAGAAAGATTTTTGGAGGAAGAAGGCAATCTTGATAGGGGCCTTGAGTACGGCCCAGTTCGTCTAAGTTTCTGTCTTCTTTTGAGATCTCCATTTTGATGTGAATAGTTTTGAAGTGGTTTGTGTTTTGTATAAAAGTTTGGTTATAAATTTCAATATGAAAAATATGGCCCTGCTTTTCTATCTCATCATTTTATTGTCTGGGGATTTTAACTGCTTCCGCATGTGCTTAAAAATTAAAAGGGTCGGCGATACATTGTCCTGGGATATCGCATTATAAAATCGATCAAATAGAAGGATGTGCACGTGCCCGAGGATCGGGGCGTGACAATGATGATGTGGGGTTTTGGGCCGAATGATTTTCAATAACTGTTAGGTGAGGAATCATTTGTCTTAGATACTTGTATGAGATGATGAGGACACTTAACTATGATCACGAGGCCAATAACTGTTAGGTGAAGCTTTTGTGATCTAAAGGTCGAAGTATGATTGGAACTTGCACGTAATGTGTTGGATATGATGATCCACTCACTAAGTTTAAAGGATGCCAATAAATGTTAGGTGAGGTGAACTATAAACCGATGGGACTCCAATCTCCACTAGTGATCTTTTTCCAACGAAGATTGCAGTTTCCCATGCTAAGGAGTACGGGATCCGAAAAAAATAGTAGGATATAATATTTCATTCAAATGACAAAATGAAATATTTGTTGAAAGCCAACGGCGAACAATTTATTTTTCTACAATGATTTTTTTATTACTCTGAAAATGGTTATGACAAACCTACTTGCTTTTATTCTTGACAAGAATTGTTTGATGGGACCCAATTATAGCGATTGGGTAAGGAATTTGAGAAATATTCTCAATTCTAAGAAGATCGAGTATGTGCTTGATCGAAACTTAGAAAAGACTTTCCAGGTAGTATCAAAAAGAGTGCGAAACTTATGAGAAGTGGCGCGAAGATAACCTAAAAGTTAGGTCATACATGCTTGTTTTTATGAATAATGAGTTTTAGAAGAAGTATGAGACCATAGAAAGTGCTTACTCGATCATCGAGCATCTGAAGGATTTTTCCCCCGATAAGAACGGTTGAATATATCTAAGGGAGTATACCGTAAGAGAATGATTGAGGGATTATCGGTGAATGATCATGCTCTGAAGATGATTTAGCACATTAAGGAGTTAGCCAGGCTAAATCTTATTATGAATAATGGATTGGTAGTGGATCTGATACTCTAGTCTTCGCTTGAATCCTTCTTTGGATTTGTCTAAAGCTTCTACATGCATAAGTTAAGAAAACTCTTGCTAAGTTACACGTTATGCTGGTAGTTTATGAGAAAGAAATGCACAATACTAATCATACTATAACAGTTATAATTGAGGCTTCATCTTCAAAAGAGTAAGACTACTTTGAAGAAAAAGAAATGGAAGAAGCTTACAAAATAACCTACATGTCTAAAGCCCAAGACTGAAAAAGGGACCTGTAAGTATTATGGTGTCAAGGGTATCATGATAAAAGATTTGTTGGTTTTGATTTGTTGGCCAATAATCTTTATACCATTACAATTTTTTTATAATGTAATTACCAATGTCAATAAGCAAAGTAATGTAAATGCCATAACTATTTGGCACTAACTATGCCTAAGATTAATGTTCTTAAATGGTTTTAGAATAAGTGTCTAAAAGTTATGAAATGGTTTCAAAATCAAAGGCCAAATTAATATTTTGAAGTAGTTTCTGAATAAATGTGTAATGTTCTGAAACAGTTTCAGAATTAGCAGGTAGATTAATGGCATTTAATCATCATGGACACCTCTGGGAACTATAGAACACAATGGTGTGTTTGAAAGAACAAATTACACTTTGTTAGCTATGATGTGATCTATGATTGGTTATATCGATTTACCCATATCCTTTAGGGATATGCCCTCGAGATAGCCACATATTTACTTAATAGAGTTTCGACTAAGTCATTTTCAACTATGCTTTATAAGATATGGCATGGTTGGAAACCAAGTCTTAATCATATTAAGGTTTGGGGTTATCTAGCTTATATCAAATAAGCTGAAGACAAACAACTTCTAAAGGAGGTTGTTTCATTGGATATTCAAAGAAACTCTTGGATATTATTTCTATTTTCATTCTGATCAAAGAGTTTTGATTAGTAAACATGCTTCATTTCTAGAGAATCAGTTCATCCAAGAAAGTGGAGTTGGGCAGAAAATAAACTTACAAGAAGAAACCAATGGAGTAGCATCTGACTAAGTTCAGATACAAATCTCAGATTCAGTGAGACGTTCTAACGCAAAATTTGATCAGGTTTAGATGCATATCTCAGATTTAGTGGGAGCTTTTAATACACTAAATCAAATCACTTGAACGTTGTGTATACAAAAAGGTCAGTGGGAGTGCGATTATATTTCTTATTTTGTATGTAGATGACATATTATTGGTCGGAAATGATATACTTATAATATCATCGATCAAGATATTCTTGTCACAAAAAGTTCTCCATGAAAGATTTGAGAGAGGCAATCAACATTCTAGGTATCGATATTTATAGAGATAGATCAAGACAAATGATTGGCCTCTCACAATCTAGATAAAGTGTTGACATGTTTCAACATACAACATTCCAAAAGAGAATTATTGCCTTTTGGGCATGAATACTTTTTTCAAAGGATATGTTTCCAAATACTCCTGAGGAAAGAGAGCAATTGGTAAAAGTGTTTGATACGTCCGTTATTGATAGTATAAAATATGCTATGCTATGTACAAGACCTGATATTATGCATGCTGTAAGCGTTACTAGCAAATATCAATTTGATCTAGGTGAAGGGCATTAAATATTAGTCAAGACTATCCTTAAGTATTTGAAAAGGACTTAAGATCTATTATTGATATATGGAAAATGAGAATTTAGAGTTGAAGCATATACTATTTCTGATTTTCAATCAGATCCTAATGACTATAAGTCAATGTCTAGGTTTGTCTTTAAGCTCAATGATGGTGTGGTTAGTTGGAAAAGTTCCAAACAAAGCATAATTGTTGATTCCACCATTGAGGCAAAGTATGTAACTGCTTCTAAATCAGCGAAGGAAGCAGCTTGGATGAAGAAGTTCATTTTGGAACTTGGAATGGTTCTTTCCATTGAATAGTTGATTACATTGTTTTGTGAAAACAATGGGATAATATCTTACGCTAAGGAACCAAGGTCTTACTAGAAATCCAAGCATATTCAGATGCTTCCATCTCATCATAGAGATCATTAGAAGAGGTGATTGTCACCTTGTAGAAAATAACGTCCGCGGAAAGCGTGGCGGATCCCTTCATTAAGTCATTGCCCTAGTCATCTTTTGAAAGATATCTTAGCAAGATGGGTTTGAGGCATAAAATAGGTTAGCTTTAGTGCAAGTGGGAGATTGTTAGCTATATGTCATAAAACAATCACGCAATAGTTACATGTTAGGGATTATTTAATGGCAGAGAAATAATCATTCATTGTTCCATGAATGAGTCCATAAGTAGTTAGGACTGAACCTATTGTTAAAGGGTTAAGAATATGTGTAACAGTTTTATATTTATGCTAAATCTTTAAACCATTCCCAGTCGATAGATCATTAAGAGGATATTGATGATCTTGTTGAGATAAGTTGTTCTCAAGTTTCACCACTCAATATTGGATACCTGAGGTGATGATGAGTCACGAGTCATTAGATATTGTGATATTCGAGTTAGAACATAGGTACTTATCTTGGATAAGTTCACTGAACATGACATACATATAACGATTGACAACATAGAAGCTTTTAGCGGGGTCAATGATTAATCATTCATGCTTTGGTCTAGTGTAAGATCCTTAGATTTGAGACACGATACTGACTTGTATGTTGGATGGCAATGGTTCACAAATGCACATATTGATGCTTCGTCGAACCGTCTTTATACTTGATGGTCATAATTTGTTCACATACGAAGGTACATGCGTGCGCAATATGGAATCTGTTTTATTGTCATATATAGATATACAATATGGATATCATATGCGATCTAATTATGACGTTGTATTCAAATCCTCAACCGGCATTATAATTGAGAATGAATGGTTCATGTCTTCAAGAAATATATGTCAATTAGATTTAGACATATGATTGAATTTGTGGCTTGACCAATAATTCAATGGCCTTTGTTCAATTGGGATATAGTGAATCAGAAGGATCAAGTTACACGGTCGCTAAAAACTGACAAGATCATTTTGTTCTTGAAACATTTCAGACTGTTTAGGAAGCCACAATATATTACTTGATATCACTCATGGTTTATAGGAACATAAGATTGATCTAGAAAATAAATTCTCTTGATTATGCTAATGTGTTAGTACAAATCCCATTGCCAGCTCAGTGATAAATCTAGGAACGTCACACATCATAACCAATTAGAATGACGTTTGAATGAGAGAGAGAGAGAATATTGCAAATATGTTTGCAAGTTGAGCCAATCAAAAGAAACAGTCCCATCATCCTCGCCAATTTCTTATTCACATGTAATGCAAAATCTAAAAGTTGATATCACCTCATTCTGCCCTTCTTACCTTGAAGGCGGTTGCCGTTGGCGGCTTTCCGATGGACGAACCTCGGTGAAACCAGAGCTTTCTTCGATGAGTCTACCTGCCTCCGCGGTGCCGACGTGGACCTCTCGGACGCCACCTTCCTCTCCCCTTTGCAATCACCGTTATATCCATCTCTGCCACCGAATACCCCGCCATTCCCCTCCACCACCACCACCACTCTCTTCTCCTCAAAATCCTTAGACTCATCAAACGCCTCCATCACTGGTGCCGCCTCCACGACCTCCATGATTGCGATCCTCCCTGGGGCGGCAGCCTACAGCTGCGGGTGGTGGAAGCACTTGGAGGTGGCGGCGATGGCGATGATGATGCCGTTGACGATGACAAAGTGGCATGGAGGCCTGAAGCACGAGAGGAGCGCCGCCAGAGTGTTGGCGGAGGTCAATGGGACAAAGGCTCAGAGGGCGACGGCGGCGATGGACACCGCGCCATTTGTCTCGTAAGTAAGAGCAAGAACAAGGCTTTCAGTCTATTTCAGTTGTCTCTGTCATTTGACTTGTAAAAGGTACTATGTATTGTGCTCATTCACATAAAGAGCGACCCTCTCACGCAACTTAACTAGACAAGACAATACAAGTCCACAACATCATGCGACAAGTAGAATCTTCTCGATAGCCTTGCTTCTTTCCATGACCTGGTGGCCCTCTGCTGCTTCGGCTAGAGGAAGATACTTGTGAACCATGGGCTTCACCTTGCCTTGCTCGATCGCTGTGTAAAAGAACTGAGGAATTTTGGAATGAGAATTCTGTCCTTCATTACCATAGAAATGTAACATATATACAAGAAGATACAACTATCAAACAATCTCCTAATTAGGCTAAACTACCAAAAATACAAGGACAACAGAATAAATGAATAAAAAAGATATGCACACAAAACTTCCTAAGTAAACGGCCTAAATAAAAGCATATCACAGCTGCTTTTCTTCCAATATATTTTCCTTTCCAATACGCTAGCCAAACTTTCATCTCTAGATCACTTACCATGGCAGTGTTATTCTCTGTGCTCCTGTCATGCAAGCCTGCCGCTGCATACACAAATACGTAGGTTTACAATGATTCTGCAAAAATAACGTTGCCGATATCACCGTTCGACCTGCTCAATTCAAAAGCATGAAGTGCACAAGTTTCTTAAAGTAATGGTTTCTATGGCACTGACTATATCAGAAGAATCCTTAACCAATTTAAATATTCAATTGCCAACCGCATCAAACTTAAGAATCTACAAAATGCATTTAGTGACTTGCATAGTGAGGCATTTGGCCAGAAGACCTTTCAGATCCACTTGCATGGCCGCTCCACTCTGAGTGTTGGCAATTAATAGCCTCCAGTCAATAACTTTAGGTTTTCCTGGTGATATCCAACCGCATTTCAATAGGTAATTTTGATTATTGTAGATCCTGTGGTCCCGTTCACCACGGTACCTTCAAGTCTGTTCACATTCTTCTAGACTTGTTCACTTTTAGGTTCATCTAGTCTTCACCAATCTTTTCCTCTGTACATATAATTCCTTTAGAAGTGGATATCACCTAATATTTAAACAACGTTTGTATGTATCAAACTCTTACATTATCATGGATTGTTTTGTCACCTTCAAATATTTTAGGAGGTTTTTTCAACAATCTCCCTCATTTGATGATGACAAAACTTTTTATATAGATACAATAATTAATTTGAAAATATTTGTGCAAAAACGATTAAAATTGCTTGCAACATTTATAACTTATAGAATGTCTATTGTTAACACCTAAATTTTAGCAGCCTAATCATTCATTTATTGCATAGAAGATTAAGGAATAATTTTTAACTCCTGAACAAAAATATCATAATTAACTTGCATAGCATATAGTTTAGGAGCATTTATTATTTCATTTATATATTTCATTTAATTGCATTAGCATTAGATTGGTGGTGGATGGTTTCGAGCTTTAAATTTGATAAATTGAGCCCACAAAAGGAGGGAAAATTCGGCTAAGCTTAGGGGAGGTAGAGGCCAAAATTCATAGGCTTGAAGGGCTTTAATTGGCCCAATTTGAGCTTAATTTTGCCCACTAAGAGTTTAATCAATGGCAATCCTTAGGTTATTAGAGCCCATCACATTAGAAAAGGCTTAGTTAAGTCCAAGATATTAAAGTTAACCTAGGTTTGCCGCATCACCCTCAGTAGCGATGACAGCTCGCAATTGTGACCTTGTTAACACTGAAAATGGTTCAATGGGCCATGGGTAAAATATAACGCTTAATACAATTGAGATTTGTAAAGGGAGCCCATAAAGGTTCAAGGGAGGTTGCTATCGTAAGTAATAATGAATCGGCATTGATTATCACTCGAGAACAGATAGATAAGAATAAAGGTAGTTATTCAAGCATTTGATACCGACGGCTTCACGAGTAAGACAATGCGATTGTGGATGTAGTGCCCAAGATTCCGAGATATTTGAAATTAAAGTGATAACTGCTAGAATACAATTATTCACAATGCTAGACTATTTATACCCAAGAAAATATCATTGTAAGGGATCACACATTCGCACAACAAGCCTCAATATACTCAGTTCCGGCTATTTTTACTTATCTTTGATTTGCGTCTACTTTCAATTGCTTTAGATTCATCCTTTAGATAAGATCAAGGAGACTTAGTGCTTAAGCTAACTTGTTATTAGCCAATTTTTCAATCACATGGATTAATGATGTAGCTCATCCAATGGCTTGTATTGATCTCTTGATGAACGGCCAAGATTGCGTCTCTTTTTGAATTAAAAATTGAACCAAGAATATTTTGGTAATTTTGCACAAAAAGAGGTAATTTTGTAATTTTAGCAAACTAAAGATATGGGAGGGGCGCCCATGAGGCCAGCTACCTCAAGGTGGTTGTTGGCCGCCAAAGGCTCATCGGAAAATGGCCAAACCGGCCGTTTTCTTGCCGAAGGCCGGTCGAGCTAGTCATATTGGTTCAAACTGGTTTTGACAGGTTTGGTTGATCGGTTCTTGACTAAATTTTATGCGAGGGACCTGATTGTAAAGAATTCTTGCTCAATTGGGAGAGAAATAGGCTAATTTGAGAAGAAATGGTCCAAATTCGTTGATTAAACCAATCAAATCTTGTAAAAATATCTCAATTGATTTTAATTGGCTTAATCACCTCAAGAATATTGATAATCATGTTTAAATTCAATGGGTGTACGATTTGGAATTCCTAGTCAATTAATGCCATTAATGCAATTTCCGTTCTCAAAAACCAAATTTTGATACAACAAAATATCAATAGATCCAATTAACTATACTCATGATGGCTTAATACATTCAAATTGACATTACAATGATGGTATGAACTTTATGTCAAAAATAGTTTGAGAGTCTATGATGCAATTGAACCTTAATCTATCAAATTAAATCTCAATCCATAATGGGTCAACTCGAATTATACCAATTGAAGTTCATTAGTTTGACTTTCCAAAGTTCAAGAAAGCTAAATCTATCAAATTGGAAAGTTCCAAGTGAATTTACCAAAGTTTACCTAGGATTTGAATTCAGTTTGAGAAAATGAGTAGATTTAGGATGTTACCCCTTAAACCATGAAGAATTGATCGGGACCTCAAATTAGGGCTAAAAACAACAATTTTAATCTTGATATGCCAAATCATAAAATTTGTCAAATGAATGAATGTGAGATAACCTCTATATCAAATGTTGTGAAGAAAGCAAAACTAAAAAATGACTAGAATGAAAATAATTTTTTTTGGCCGACTTTGATACCAAGATAGAAAAATTCGAAAAATGAGGTTCTTAATTGATTTTGGCAAAATTTTCAATGCCAAAGTCAAATTGAAACTAAAATGAGATGATTTTTGAGTTTTTACATTTCTCAATTTTTTTGGTCAAAGTTAACCATTTAGTGACTTATCACTAAAATATTTATTTTATGATAAAAACTTTGATTTTTCTGAAAACTACTGTGGCCAAAGTGAAATTAGGACCAATTGGTAACTTTTTACACAAAAATTCAAATTTTGACTCGGGATTGACTTTTTTTGTTAAATGATAGACTAAAAAAGTCAACTCAAAAGTCAAGTTTTGACCCCTTTTTTTTTTTAATGGAAATAATTAAGAAATCAGCATAAATGATGAACCAATGAAAAAGAAATGAAAAAGACACCTTTTGATCGAGAAAATGGTTTAGTCATGATCGGAAAACCTAATCTCGACTTTTTACTTTTACTGATGCATTAGTTAAAAATCAGGTGTTAACAAAAACAATCTTAAATTACTATCAGCTGATTCTGAAAATAGTCCTGAGTGTGCCATCATTTTATACTAGCAAGTTAGTTGGACTTGTGAAGGAAATTCCTCTCAACTTGAGATTATCTTTAGGGATGATCCAACCTAAATTTCTACAAGAAAAGCCTGATTGTTTTTCTATGCCTAGTTAGCATCTTTCACTCATTACCTGCTCCATTATCAATAAATTTTTTTAATGATATCTCTGTAAAATAAATCCTTACACACATATTCTCACAAAGACGTGTGATTGCCTAATTAGCATCTTTCACTCGTTACCTTTTCTCGAGACCATGTTTAATTAGTTAAATAGATTGGCTTGATTTCTCGACCATGATTACTTTTGTCCATTTGTTGTGCATTCCTTTTCTTCATATTATAAACATTCTAGTCTTAGTATTAGATTAGAATTAGAATTGGCCTTTGGAGGTGGCACTCTTGAAGATGTGAAGACGACGAATGGTCGATGTCCAATCCGAACCTATTTTGTACTATTCATTTCCTGATATATGTTTGGGTTGTTTTGTGTTGTATAAATGCACAATGAGTTGTGGGTTCCTTTCTTTTGCTTTACCTTTTGTTTTAGAATTGGATGTTAGATTTATCGTTTTCCTCGAATAGTTTTGAGTGTTTACTTATTGCATTGTCCTTAAATTTCAATTGATTGTTTTCTTTCATTTTCTCCTTAAATAGAAATAGAATGGCATGAAATTGACCATCCACACATGATCATTTAGTCAATTTCTTATTTGCACGAAAAAGTAAAAAGAAACGCATGGACACCTTAAGTACCGAAATGGCGTTAATAGAAATATTAATATAACCTAAGTCCTTGAACTTTAGAATATCTGGTTGTGTAGATATCGAGTGACTACTCCCAACCCTTGATTGGATTTTCTAGCCAATCCCTAAAAGCGAGGCTAGTGGTGACTCTTAATTATCACCTAGATTGTCTTAAACAATTCGTAGACAATAAATAAACCTATCATGAGAGGTATGAACCTTAGGAAAAGGTGAAGTGATGCCATCTTTAATAGATGTAAATTTCGAGAGGTTGATAATGATTTACCCCTCTCTCTCTCTCTCTCTCTATCTCTCTCTCTCTCTACCGTTCTCTTTCTCTCACCTTTCACTTGCGCCCAGCTGCATCTCACTACTAGTACCGGCCTCACGCCGATGATCCTTGATGTCGCGCTACCACCCCTAGCAATCCTCAGTTCCCCTCCTTCACTTTTGAAGCAGTAGTCAGTCTAATTGATGCCATGATCGACGCCGCAAGCTGCTACTCTTCGCGGCGTTGAAGACCGACATTCTCATCGGTATTAAGCCCAACGGTTTCAACCTTTATGATCGGCGGCTTGTAGCGGTCCCTTGGAAGCCTGACCACTGTCGATCCCAATCCTTTGTTGGTTGGGGTTTGATTGGAGAGCCACTAGACGAGCTTCGATGATTGTTTCTTCATTGGCGGCCCAAACTGAGTCCAACCGGACCTAATGTTGCCGAGCCGCGAACCGATGGCCAATCGACGCTAATCTGACCTATTCCAGTGTATTGGTGTTCCATCGATGATCTTCAACATCCTCGAGTTGCTGTGGTGTCTTGATTGTAGCTTGATCGAGTTCGTTTCATTGAAAATGGCACAGAGGTAAACGCATAATCCCCAGCTCGATGAAGCGAGACCTCATTAGGAGATCGAGGCTAGAGCTCGCACCTAGAGTTGTTCGATGATGATTATGCCTATTATAGGATGTTTAAGATGATCTAGAATGTATATGAATGATTGATTATGGTTCTAGATGGTTGATTGCTTGAATGTTGTTCTTCAATTTCGGATCCTTGATTGGATTGTCTGGATGTTTGCCTTAGAACGACCTAATTGTTATGCTTTTTCATGTTCAATGTCTTCACAACATTCGAAGATGATTCAAATATATTTCCGACAAGCCATAGAATGCCCCAATCTAGCCTCATTTATTATGGTTTTTGCCTCTTCAAAGTTGAGTCCAGAATCTGCGAATTGCTTATTGTTATGTTGATTTATGGTATTGTTGACACCTAAACTTTGGCGATCCGTTTAATTATTTATTGCATTAAAAAATTAGGGTTAATTTTATCCCTAAAAAAATAGTTAATTGCATACGCATATAGTTTTAGGTGCATTTTATTTTTAATTTGCATTTACATTGGGCCGATGACAGATGGGTTCGAATTGACGCTTCATAAACTTTAATTTGATAAGTTGGGCTAAGCCCACGAAAGGAGTAAATCAGACTAAACCCATATCCTCGGGGAGATTTTGTAGATTTATCTAACAAATATTGTGTTCTGAAAAGAAAATATTGCATTTGGAAAAGTAAATATTACATTTGAAAAAAGAAATCTTCGTGGATATTGATTTGAAAAAATTAAAACCCTAATCCATAACGCTTATAACTAGATTAGTTGTATAGGGTTTTACGGATTTATCTAACAAATATTGCGTTCTAAAAAGAAAATATTTTGTTTGAAAAAGCAAATATTGTATTTGAAAAAAGAAATCTTCGTGGGTATTGATTTGAAAAAATTAAACCCTGATCTGTGATAGCTTAAAATAGATTAGTCGTATAGGATTTTGGGAGGAGGCCACGCATTGAATATACGGCCATGGAGAGAAGAACATTGAAGAGGGCTTCTCTTCGTCGAAAAATAACACAAAAAGTCAAGAAGTCAAAAAGAAGAAGAAGAAGAAGTGAAAAGGGTTTCGGTTCTCTGAGGAAAAGGGACCGGCCAGTAGGCTTTTTGTCCTTTCTGCTGATCTGTTGCAGAGAAAAAGAGAGCAGAGGGAGAAGACGTAAGAAGTGACCGACCAACGGAGAGGGAGAGAGAGAAAAAGACAAAAAAGGAAAATAGCTACCGTTCGTCTTCTCCAAGCTCTGCCCTCCGTTGCTGCTCCTCACCTCCGCGTCGCAGCGCTCGATCCTTCGTCAAACCGCCGCAGCCGCCGCCGTTCCCCTGCGACGCCTACACCGCCGACTCGCCTGTCGCCGGAGCCCTCCGTTGCCCGCGAGCTCGACGCCCCGCCAGCAAGTCCCGAACAGAACGCCGCCACCCCTGCGAAGACGCCTCCGCTTTGACGCCGTCGCCCTACCCGGTCTCCGCCGTTGCTGTTTCAGCTCTCCGTTCGTGTTCTTTGTCCCCGCGCCACCTCTGCCGGCCGCCGCCGATCCGCGCCCCCGAAGTCGTCGGTAGCCCGACGCCCCTACCTGCGACGTTGCTGCTGCTTTGCTCCGCCCGCCTTTGCTCTGTCTCGCCGGAGTCGGACCCGAGTCAGATCTGCAGCTCTCCGTCCGCTCGACGCCGCTGCCGCTCCTGCTCTGGCCGCGATCTGCCCAGCCCAGCAACCGTCGCCCCTGTCTGCGACGCTGCCGCTGCTCTGCTCCTCCCTGCTCTGTCCGTGAGCCGAAACTCCGCCCTACAGCTCCGTCTCTGCTCCGACCAGCGACAGACGCTGCTCCTGCCCAGCACTGCCGGTCCTGCACTTCCGCGATCACACCACCGCAGCAGCTTGCCGGAGCCGGTCGCCGAGCCCCCCTGCTGCCAGGTTTCCTCTGCCGGGCCGGGCTGCAACCCCTGACCGAGCACCCACCACAGTGAGCAGCCACATTTGGAAACAAATTGAAAAAAAGAAAAAATCCAATTTAGGTAAATTTTGGTAGGTAGAGATTTATTTTATTTTATTAGGTAGGTTTATTTTACTAGTTTGATTTATTTTATTAGGTAGGTTTATTTAGGATGCGTATGGAAACATTTCGCTCTTTTTTTGTTCCTAAGACGAAACAAAAAAAAGTGTTTTACGTTCTAACAATTTTTGAACAAAAGAACGCGTTTGGTAACGTTTTTTCCGAAATAAAAAATGAATAAAACACGTTTGGTAAATTTTTATTCTTTTTTTGTTTCTTTTAATTTTTTAAACATTTTTATTTTATTTTTCATTTTTTCCTTTATTTTTTATTTTTCTTATTTCGGCCGTCCTCGGCCTCCGGCGGCCGGCCGAGGGGCCGGTAGCCTCGCCCGGCCACGGCGAGGCTCGCCGCCCTCGCCGAGGCGAGGCTCGGCCTCGCCTTGGCCGGGCGAGCTCGGCCTCGCCGGATCCGGGTGAGCTCGAGCTCGCCCGGCCATGGTGAGCTCGGCCTCGCCGGCCCTCGGCGAGCCCGAGCTCGCCCGGCCAAGGCGAGGCTCGGCATCGCCGGCGCGGGCGAGGCCGAGCCTCGCCATGGCTGGGCGAGGTCACCGACCCTCGACGGCGTCGTCGGCCCTCGGACGGCCGGTCGCCGGCCATGGCCGAGGCCGGCGACCGACGAAAGAAAAAAGAAGAAAAAAAGAAGAAGAAAAGAAGAAGAGAAGAAGAAGAGAGAGAAGAGAACAGAAAAACCCGTACATAAGTGTTTTTTTTTTTTTTCTAACAAGAAACAACAATTTGTTGTTTTTTTTTTTGTTCCTATTTTGTTCGGAAACAAGAAAACAAAAAAAGAATAAACGCAACCAAACACGTTTATTCTTTTTTTTTTGTTCTAACAAAATCTGTCAAAAAGTGTTCTAAAACACTTTTTTGGGTGTTACCATGCACGCCCTTAGTAGATTTATTTTATCTTATTTTAGTTTTTTTTTATGTTTTGTTTATTTATTTGAAATATTTCCCTATGCATAATTGGAAATTCTGATATACTACATAATTCGTAACTGTACTTGAGTTTTTTATTTCATCTATATGGTTTTAAATGAAATAATTAATCAAACGAAAATAAAATTGATATTTTGACCTTTAAGGCTTAAGATCAATTTATCGATTTTATTAGCGATATATTATCCTTTAATTTGAACGATGTATGATATCTTTAGTAATTTTGAATGGTTTGTCTTGTCTTGATTACTTTATCTTAAAATATGTTTGGGTTAGAATATTGCATGATTTAGGGTTATTTGCATGTTTAGATTAAGCATTTTGTTTATCCTGAATTTTCGAAATAAAAAATAAAAAATGAATCTAGGATGACAGATTTTTGTTTCATTAGCTTAAATTGCATGTTTAATTATTTGACATTTCATAATTTTGAAATTAATTAAAAAAAAAATCATCATGCATACTTCATCTAGAAGTGGGCATCCTTTGTACGCCATTGCACATTAGGATAAATTGCATATTTCATTTTAAGTTTAGATTGGTTTAGATATACTGCATCTTAGGTTAGAGATTGCTAAGTTAAGATAATATCTTAGTTTAAGTTAGGGTTTAGCTTGATCTAATCCTTAATATGAGTTGGGATAGAATCTTAATTTAATTAGATAATTTTCACATTTTTCTAATTTTGAAATTTCATAAAAAATACAAAAAAAATTGCCTTAGGGTAAATTAGTTTCCACCTTTATGATAAATTGCATGTTTCTTTAGGAAAATAAAAAATGTCGTGCATGCTATATAGAATTAGGTTCATGAAATGCATGTTATTTAGTGATCGTGGTTAGGTCCATTTAGCTAGAAATTACTTTTTACTAGGTCAGGTTGCATTGCATTGCATAACTCTAATTAAATAAGTGAAAACAAACAAAAAAAAATTGCATGTTAATTATAAATCATATCTAGAGTTGATGATGTGAATTTTAATCTAACTACGCAATGTTTTCGTTACTATAAGGTAAGCTCATACAATTTATTTATTATTTAGCTGGGTGTTAAATTGATGGTTTGCGAATTTGCACGAGAGGGTATTAGAAAAATCTAGTGTATTCAAATCCTCGTACCCATAGTCTCTGGTTCCTTGGTTCGTAGGAGTAAGGTAAAACTCTCATTACTTTACTTGGTTTTTAATTGACCTACCAAAAATAGATTAGTGGCGACTCCTAAAAATCAATTACATGTTAAGAACTTGAACTTAAGTCGCAAATTGGTATGAGCTTGAGAGAATCCGAGTTAAGTCTAGCCTTAATAATCCATTAGTCAAACCCTAGTTGGTGCACCCCAAAATTTGGTCGTGACTGCAACCTTTGTCAATTTTTTTGTTGACTTTTTTGTTATGATTTTGAAGATGGTTCCTATGTTGATCTGTCCTATTTGAATCTGATGTCTGTTTGTTACAAAATGAGCTAGTAAACACGCTTGATTGGAGTTGCGTCCTTCATGAATATTGTTGAACACTTCATAAGCTTTCTAAGGAGGTATAGATTTCTATTATGCCAAACAATCATCGTTTTCTAGTTCAATTGCTTGCATAAAGTCATGTTTGGACTGTTGCAATTTGAAATGTTGATTGTTTTGCTTTGTTTTCCCATTTTCATGTAGATCTTTGTGAACCAAATTAGATCTCGATGTCTTCATGAAACATGATCATGACATTGCATTCTATATATAAGAATTTTCATGAATTTTTTCCATGTCATTAGATTGAGGAAAGTCATCCATGTTCTATGCAATCCCTACTGCAATTGTGACTGATTGTGTCCCTATGAAAATGTTTTCAATTGAGCTCCTTAAGAGCGAAATTGGTGCATGATGCCTCCTAGACATACTAAGAGTACATCACAAGCTTCGAAATAGTATATGGATGCATAATTTGAAGGTTGTTTGCCATGTGAAATCCATCTGACAAGTTAATGTGTTACCACTGAAATTGTCAATGCATTATATCATAAACGCTTATTAGTGAAAAGCTATCTATTGACATTCATGAATTTGTGCATCGATCTAGTCCTAGATGTCTTAATCAAACTTGTTTGTCACATTTAACCCTGTGTCATGTTTGAATATCACAATTTTCATGCATCATTTAGGTAGCTCAGTGGGCCTATTATCAATGCAAGGAATATGCAGCTAGTTTTATGTTCACATTTTGATGCTTGAAATGGTCATCCCAGCAAAAGACATTATTGGCTGAACCAAAAAAAAAAAAAAAAAAAATCTCCATCAGTTCAGAAACTTAGTTATATAAATTTGAGCCATTAGTCATAATAATCCCAAAATCTTTCCCAATATATTCTGCAGAAAGCAATAAAGAAGACACATATAAACGGATCAAAAAGAGAAAATAAAGAATTTTCTTTAAAAATATTTCATGAAAATTCATAAACATTCGTTAGATTAATTTATGATTTATGCCTAACTAATCTATAAAATCATTATTTAAAAGTTAGTAAGATGGGTTAGAAGTTGATCCATAAAATGTCTCGTGTTTTTTATAACCTAATCATCCCAATTTTACAGAATTCATGTTCAAAATTTTAGAATAGATCAGATATTCATATTTTCAAATTAGAAATAGCATTTTAGGTTCACTTGGTGAGTACGTTACAATTATATTCCTAGTTGTCTCCTTTAGCGGATTAGATGAAGGAAAGTGAGGGTGTGCTGAGTTGTGGCTTTCATTATTACAAAGAAGTGAACTTATGGATACTCGAACAAAAAAAAAAAAAAAGAACTTTTAGATACTCTTAGATACTCTTTCCCCCAAAAATAGACAAGACTATCTTGATGCACTTTAAATTCCATCACCTCAAGAAGGCAAAGAATCCCTCTAAAAAATCTTTGCTATTTCTACTGCGCAGTAATTGTCTCCCTGGTGCGTGATTCGCACCGTCTCTTTCTTCCTCTCAAGAATTCAATTGCCGACCACCCCCACTGCGAGAGAGATGGCTGCAGAGATTGGAGGGAACAAGAAGGCATGTGTTATTGGAGGGACTGGTTTTGTGGCTTCTGTGCTGATCAAGCTTTTGCTTGAGAAGGGTTATGCTGTGAATACCACTGTTAGGGACCCAGGTTGATCTCCCTTTTACCTTTTTCTTCTAAAAAACATATAAAGATCAAGTATTTCCTCCATCTGCTTGGTCTGTCGGTACATGTGAATGCTCTGTTTTGATAGCATATTCCTTCATTGATTGCTGATTAGTTCCTTACAGTTGGACCCCCATTTGTTTGAGAAAAAAAGCCAATTTACCCTCCAAAACAACGCAAAATTTCATTTCACTTCCTGTGCTCAAACTTTTGCCAATTCACCCGCAGATGAAACCAAGTTCTTCCATTTAGCTTAATCTGAACAGCAGGATTCAGGTCGTCAGGTTGCCATTACTATAGTGTATGTTTCACGTGATCAATGAGAATGGCTCATGAGAGCGGCACATGCAATAAAATTGGCCACGACATAGTTCTGACTTTTTAGATCGCATTTTAGTAATTTGGTAGTGCTCACAGACTACTGAAGTATTCTCATACTCCAGCAACATGGCATGGCTTGATTGTGTGGAAGCTGCAGAACTAATGGATAGGGCACTGAAGTTGGAACTGTCTGTTGATTTGCTATTTTACATTGGTGCAGATAATCAAAAGAGGGTATCCCATCTCAATGAGCTCCAGCAGTTGGGTGTCCTCAAGATTTTCAGGGCAGATCTCACCGATGAATCGAGCTTTGATGCTCCTATAGCCGGCTGTGTCTTTGTCTTCCATGTCGCGACCCCAATCAACTTTGCTTCCGAAGACCCTGAGGTATGTAACAAATGCATGACCCAGACCCGGGGCAGTCCTCGGCAGTATGCAGGCGAGGCTAAGTGCATGTCTCCTGTCCCACATCATTTAGGGGCCTAATTTATAAGGCTTGGGTTCCTCTAGTATGGGCTGCCCGAGAAGAACAAAAACGAGGACTCCATCAGAGCTGACTCCTGCAGCGTGTGGGGCTAGGCGTTGTGCCATATAAGGGGTGGAGAATGTGACCGACCCAAATCAGGGTGGGACGGACTAAGATTGCCTCGGTAGTACGTGGCTACACGGCTAATTTTATAAGGCCGGGTTCCTCTAAATTGTATAAACGCATTTTCTTCGGTAGTATGAGCTGCTCTAAGAAGAACAAAACCGTAAGGACTTAGTGTCCAAAGCGGACGATATGTATAGTGGAGACCTGAGTCCTTACACTTACAGTAATTTTCGACGAGTCATTTTACTGGGTTTTGAAACCGCTTCTGCTCTAATTTTACAGAATGACATGATCAAGCCAGCCATGCAGGGAGTCCTGAATGTTATCAGAGCTTGCGCCAGGGCGAAGGCAGTGAAACGACTCGTGTGGACTTCATCAACAGCTGCAGTTTCGATCAACAATCTTCAGGGGACGGGTTTGGTCATGGATGAGAAAAACTGGACTGACGTTGAGTTCCTGACCTCTGTGAAGCCGCCTGACTGGGTAAAATCAGTTGGCCATGGGGTGTTCGATTTGACGTTTGAGCTGGTAAAGAAGTCAATATGAAAATGATGGGTTTTCCAATTTCACTATTTTCAGGGGTACCCCGCTTCCAAGACGCTGGCGGAGAAAGCAGCGTGGAGATTTGCGGAGGAAAACGATGTTGACCTTATAACTGTCATCCCAACCCTCCTAGCTGGCCGTTCTCTCACACAGGATGTCCCCAGCAGCGTCTGTCTTGCAATGTCGCTGCTAACAGGTCGAAAACCGTCCACAGTACTATAAGTTCATTAAGTTGGGAGGCCGGACAGAACTGATCCCGAGCGGGAACAAAACTAATCACAGAAATGCACAAGAGAAACGTGCTTGTCCTAATGCCTCTGATATTTCTTTTTGCAGGAAACGAGTTCTTGATAAATGGCCTGAAAGACATGCAAATGCTGTCGGGTTCCATTTTTATCACGCATGTTGAGGACGCCTGCCGCGCTCACATTTTTGTGGCCGAAAATGAATCTGCTTCTGGACGATACATCTGCTGCGCTGCCAACACCTGTCTTCCAGAACTCGCAAAGTTCCTGAACAAAAGATACCCCCGGTACAAAGTCCCAACAGAGTAAGTCACTACCAACTTTCTGGTACGTTTGTATGCGCAGGTTATTCAAAAGACCAATCTCGTTGTCATTATAATTGTGAGCCGATTTCCTTACGCAGTTTTGGGGATTTCCCGTCCAAGGGCAAGTTGATTCTCTCTTCGGAGAAACTAATCAATGAGGGCTTCACTTACAAGTACAGCATTGAGAGTATCTATGACCAATCTGTCGAATACTTCAAGGAAAAGGGACTGCTGCAGGTGTAGTAATTTCTGTCGGCATTGCGGTTCTGCAGAAATCAAAGCAATGCTTGACCAGGAAGATGTGAAAGAAAAACAGGTCCTTAAGATCCATCGATCAGCCTGTTCTAATTGAATGACGCATGGATGTGAATAGAAAAGTGTAGCTCTTGCATCTTTCCTAAACCATGAACCGTGTGAGATAAGTCATCTTAGTAATCCCCAAATATTTGCTTTAGTAGCTGAGAACCTCTAATCTAATGGACCCGTTGGTTCTGTCAGAGAAGTTGATTTACCTCTACTAAATCTATCAGCTTAGTTTCACTTAGTCTTTTGCAGTAACAAAACACTATAAGTTAAGCAAGACAATATCCATCCGGATTCAGAACTAAGTGAATAACCTCCGAAAATCAAAGACAAGGCAGTGCAAATAAAACTATTTTGAACGAGAGGAGTGAAATGATACGAATCGCATGTCAAATTATAGAATATTCCCTTTAAAAAAAAAAAAAATTTCATTGGATCGTGTATAATTTTGTGTGTGATAATATTAATGAACACAATCATTGCAATTGCTCGGGGTACCTTTGCCGCACGGTTTAGGATTTAAGGTTTATCAAAACAAATAGGCCCAACAAATTTGAAGCTAACTCCTAATCCCTTGGTGATTTCACAAAAGCGATGTGCAGGCATCTCGCTAGTCGATGAATAGGCAGCTCCTAGTCCTAAATTTTATAAGCTCTGCTTGCATATACATAAAGGCAAAAAAAGATATCAAGTAAAAATCCAATTCTACCTACTCCGTAGGCCCTTCCTCTCTGTGCATTCCTGCTAGATTCATAAAATTGACTGCAAGCCGCAATAATGACACTCTAAGATGTTCATAAATAGAATCTAAAACACATTAACGAAGAAAAGATAGAGAGAGAGAGAGAGAGAGAGCGCTCATTCCCTCTGACCAGGCGCTCGCTGCGCCCTTCGTAGGGTCTCCTCTGTTGACCGATGGCCTTGTCCTTTGGCGTTTCAATACGTGCAGAGCGTGGAAGCCACCGGAGTTCAAAAGCAGGAGCTGATGGCAGAAGTGGTGGGAGACCCAGCGTTGCCGAGGCTGCTGGGATCAGTGCAGGAGGCCTCGCTGGTCGTTAGAAAGTCACTATGATACTGGGAATACCGCCGCCGCATCGGTGGCGCTCGTGATGGTCAGCATTCGCGTTGCATGGAAGTAACGCCCGCGGACAGCAATCAGCGAACGTCTGGAGAACGGAGTCCCCGTCAGGAATGGGCCAGCGATGGGTGTTGCTCTCTCCGTTCTCTTCAGTGTAGATTGCATACATTCAGTTTTCTTGGAATCAAATCAGATCTTGATCACCACTTTCCTCTCTTAATACCTTCATTCCACATTTCAAATCCAATTTTGAAAGTCGCGCTTATCGTGAAATTTTCTTTGAAAAGTATATCAGAATCCTAACAATATCTGTTTTGCCCTTGCAACATGGGCGATGCAAACAAGTTCATCCTAAAACCTAAATATAATGGGATGCACTATATGCTTAGGGGGTCAAGCCCATTACTAATTTTATGGAAAAGTCAAAATTTAGATATCAATAACAACGAAACTATCTAATCTTGCCATCTAAGTCGAATGACAAAAAAGAAATTATTGGAGGAACCTACACGGTGAGAAACACAATAGAATTGCATAGTTTGATCAAAGTGTAAAACCCATGTTAATACCGTGCCTGCTAGTCCTAAAGATTTTGTGCGCAAGACGCATTAACGGTTGTAATTCAAGAAATCCCCTACAAATTCGAAGAATTCAATCCTATGATTTATCTTGTATCTTATCTATTGTTTGGTAAATCACATTAAAGTTCCATATCATTTCATGCACATTTTATATATATATATATATATATATATATATATATATATATATATATTAACTGAATATCCCTTGTAAATGAACCTTTGAAGTGTTTTTTTTTTTTTTTTTTTTGTGACTTAGGAATCACCTACCCGCCACCGGGGGACGCGGATCACGATCCACCACCAAAACCCTATAAAGTGAGTCGTAATAACGCCATCTTATAAATCATCTCTTTTCGTGAGGGGAGAGAGCTCGAAAGGAATGCGGGTAAGTAAATGGAACCTAAATGTTCATAAGGACTTCTCTCATAACATTATTGAATTTAATTATTGTGATTATAATTATTTATTTTATCCCATTTCATCATTATTTAATAAAATTTTATCAAATAGTAAACTATACTAACATACCTAAAATACAAAAATAACTCAAATATATTTGGTATAAATATTTAAATTTGAATTCTTCAAATTTGTAGGGTTGAATTTAAATTAAAATAAGCGTCTTGCCACCTTTTAAAATTAGCGCCCAATAATTTATATTGAAATATAATTTCAATTTGTTAATTTAATAAGTTTTTTATCTCACAAAAATAACTTTTCAATAAAGACATTAAAAAACTTACAAATATAAAAACCCAACGCCCTCCTTGTTTGCCTTGTTCATGTCCAACGAATAAAATTCCATGTATACCGTGCCTGCTGGTCCTAAAGATTTTGGCCGTCGAAACTCTATGCAGTTAACGGTTGCAATTCATAAAGAGTAATTTCCTTTGCTTGGCTTGTTGCTAAGCTTTCTTCTATTTTCCCTCCGAAGGGCTTTTATATCTCTCAGCAAAAGCGAAGAACAGGGTAGTTATTTAGTCTATTTCAGTTGTCTCTGCCATTTGATTGTAACAGGTACTGTGCATCGTTCTCATTCACATAAACACGCGGCCCTCTCACGCAACTTAACTGGACAGGACAATACAAGTCCACAACCTCATGTGACAAGTAGAATCTTCCCAACATGCTGGCTGCTTTCCATGAGCCGGTGACCCTCTGCCGCTTCGGCTAGAGGAAGATACTTGTAAACCACAGGCTTCACTTTGCCTTGCTCGATGGCTGGCCACACTTTCTTCTCTACCTCATCTACAATCGCATCTTTATTCTCTGGGCTTCTGGTACGCAAGCCTGCCGCTGCATATACAAACACATAAGTTTACAATGATTTTGCAAAAAGACTATGCCAATATCACCGTTTGACCTGCTCAAGTCACATGCATGAAGTGCCCAAGTTCCATAAGGCAATGACTTCTATGGCGCTAACTGTATCAGAAGAATCCTCAACCAATCCAAATATCCAATTGCCAACCACATCAACTCGAGAACCAACAAAATGCATTGGGCGAACCTTGCACAGTGAGGCGTCTGGCCAGAATACTTCTCAGATCCACTTGCGTCAAGCTATCAAGGTTTCTCTGGAAGTAGGATGCACCAACGCAGTCCAGAATCACATCGACACCTACCAAAATGAATTTTTGGAAATAAATTCCTTTGGCAGACCAACATAGCGTTGCATGGTTCATCTATAACTTCATGGTTTATGTGAAATCTCACTTATATGCCTCAACAATCAGAACGACTGGATCTGTGTTTAAAAGAATGATTTCTATGTCAAGACATGGCTTTGCCAAGTTAAAATCACCTCATAATGCTCGGACACAACATCAGTCAACTTCTTGTGATTCAGGGCGAAAAGGATTAACTTAACTATACATCTACAGACCTTCCCCTCTAATCAACCAAAGTAATAAGATGCAGATAACACCGTGAAAAGGTATTTTATTGCCTCTGTAACAGAGTGAGAATGTAACAAAAAAGCCAACACGAATAATAAGTTGCAGGAAATGCAGAAAGCAAGTGTAGCAAGATTATGTGAAAAAAGGTTTAGTAATTGCTCCCTCCTGTTTCTAAAATAATATACCAATCATCTTCCATACGAATAAAGAACACTTAACTCCCAATCAAGTGATTATGTCTGATGACTCTGTCTGATGACTCTGATCGATATCAAGAACAAAAAATATGCATGATGCACCTTTTCCTGCAGTTTCTTCTTTCACTCGTGCAACAAAGTCCTCTGTTTTGTAGTTGATGCAAACATCTGCACCCAGATCCTTGCAAGCAGCTAACTTTTCTTCACTTCCTGTGAATCGAAGATGGGACATAGTTATAGTTTTGAAAGGGCCAAGTTCATAAACGCTACAATTAGTTTGAAAATACCTGCTGTTACAGATACCCTAGCACCATAGTATTTTGCTATCTGAATAGCAAATGTGCCGATTCCACTAGAGCCACCATGTATCTGCAATTTTCATTAGCATGCTAATGAATGAAAACAATGGTAGAAGAAATTGGGATAATAATAGCCAAATGAAACTAAGCAAATGGAGATGTTACTTTCCATCCCATGAGAAATTTGCTTGTTCTAATTAAAAGAATTCTACTTGTACTTATGATTCTAGGCTTAGCCTTCCCAAGCATCACTGTCAGATGCCCTTTGGATGCCGAAGTGAAGGGCTGCTGAAGTGTTGCCCGTACTTACGTATTTCTATATTGATCCATCTTAGAAACTTTTCAAGAGAAAAGAGGGCAACTGAAAAAGTGAAAAAGCTCAGGTACTAAAGCTAATTGCTTCCCAAGGCTAAGCAGCAAACATGAAACACCTTTCACTAAACATTAGTAATCACATGACCACATAAGACGTCCACACTCATAGCCTCAAGCCATTACCAAGAATGTTTCACCTGCAGAGAGGTGACTCATCATGAAGACAGTGGACCAAACAGTGCAAGCCACTTCTGGGAAACTCGCAGCATCCTTAAGCAAAATTCCAGCAGGAACAGGAAGAACTTGAACTGCTGGAACCGCTACTTTCTCTGCATAACCTCCTCCAGCAAGCAGAGCACAAACCTGCACATCACCAAATTATAGCATTGCCACTTTCTTGTAATCGTGTTAATATTACCTTTGACATCTCAAAAGCCAGCAGTCCTCAAACAACTAAAACAATATAAAATCATCACGCTTCAAGCTTATAAAAGTTCCAACATAAAACAGCCTCAAGGAATATTGATTTCCTCAGTAACCACCGATATTCTGGGTAGATATTAAGAACATTTTGTTGACACCTAATTTAAATTTAGTTTTTAGAAATTAAAAATAGAGCATTTGGTTTTGGAGGGAAATTTTGAATATTTCTTTTGAAAAATAAAACATTTGATTGTTGAACAAATCTCCTCATTTGAATTTAAAAAAAAATAAAAACTCAACAACCGTATGATTTTTGGATCCATTTTTTGTTGAGAAGATGAGTAAATATTGGAAAATCTTCACCTGCGAAAACAAACTTGAGTCTTTCTTCTATGCATAAAATCTTCACCAACGGGTTTATAGGAGAATAGTAAATACCTGGAGACCTGAGACAGCATCCGTTGCCAACAAGATAAGAAACCCAAAGTCTGTATGTGCCCCAGTTCCATATATTCCTTCAGACGGATCAAAGACTACACCTAAACAATGAAGGGAATATCAACAGGATGAGAAGAAAGAATTGCGGATTTTTGTTATGTAGTTTAGCAAAGTAAAATCTACCTTCATAATGCAGCAAGCGCAAGTTCGCAATAGGCTCACCGAATATTTCTGGCTTTTCAAAAACATCAGCTTCCAGATCAAGTGCTAAAGCAATAATCCTTGCAACTAATTTCGCCACATTCCTGAATGCGCATTTTACAAATCAAAATATTACCAAATTGATTACCATCACTTTGATACCAACAAATTACACTGAATCTTGCTACATAGATCATCTGCGCATTGCTCTTAAAGTATAACTGTATCCAAAAGTCAACTAATTTTGAGTTGGAGACTTTATGTAATGAAAATTGTGACTGTAATATCAGCCCTACCACTGTAAGCAAGTAGACAATTGAGTTAAGGCTCTTAGGCAATGTGATTAATAGTGAATCTCGGGCATAATAGCTACATAAAGATCCCCCAGAAAAACTGTTTAATCAGCAGTTACAAATTACTAGAAGAGACATACTTTGGCCAACATAGGTAACAGCTCGAGAAGGCATATGCAGTGAAGAAGTCAGAGGCAATTTAACTCACCTTAGGCCGCTTTGATAAAAGAGAACATGGCACTACCTGATGCATGTGGAAGGGAAGGTGGGGATTATTACGGTACCGAAAAGGCCGCAGACACCACGCCAGAGAAACAGGGGATCTCTGTACAGCAAAAATTAAGGTGTACAGCTTCAAATCATCTAGAACAAAGACTCACAATGCTTGACCATGATATTCCTGCATAGTCTGCCTCCACCCTGGCAATATATCTAGGAAAAATACAATAGTGAAACTAAATTAAGTAGTGATCATCAGTAGCATTTTTAAGTTGGACAATTTTAAGCAGTTGGTTACCCTCAGAAGGCCAGACGTTTGGTCCAAAATGAGGCTTCTGCACGTTGGGATCATATTCTGGTACGTCCACTCCTAAGAAGTACCCCTCCCTGTAATCTCCTAATAAACGGCAATGGAATCAGTACTACTTAAAGATCTTCTGAAGATGATAGTCAGATAGAAAGTAACAAGCTTCAATTAAATCTTTGTTGTAGAACTCATGGTTTTGTGTTGAGTGCCAAACACCTAGAGTGCCAAAACTTGGCATGGAGAGATAATTAAGTGTTAAAAGTTAAGAAAGTGACACTTAAGTGCCAAAATCGGAGCAAAATGGATTAAGTGCCAACGGCAAGAAAATCCGGCCAAAATGCTGACGTAACGATTTTCTGGTAAAGTAAGTGCAAAACGGTATTACATGGCTAGATAATGCAAAAACGATGTCGTTTTGGTGTTAACTAGTAAAAAATTAATATAAAAATTAATTAAATTTAGTTTAAAACATTTTAAAAAAAATTATTATTATTATTATTTTAAAAAGCCAAGGGAAGCGGTTGAGGGTTGAGCCCTCGCCGCCTCTGGGAAGGGCCGGCGATGGCTAGGGGCCGGCAACCCCGGTCGACTCCCCCACCGTTGCAAGCCCTTCCCGGCGACGGCGAGGAGGCAGCAACGGCGAGGGCTTAGCCCTAAGTTGTCTCCTTCCCCCTTTTATTTTAAAATAAAATTTATTTATTTAATTTTTAATTATTTTTTTATAATTTAATATAATTAATTTTATATTAAAATTTAAACCACACCAAAACGACATCATTTTTGCGGTTTTTTTGCTGAGTCAGCTCTCCGGCGAGCCACGTAAGCAAGAAAAATAATAAAAAAATTACCACGTAAGATTTTTGACGAGATTCGTTGGAAGTGGCACTTAAGTGTCCCACTTTTCAAAAAGAGTGTCACTTAATGGCATTTTCCTAATTTTTGGCTAACTTTTGGCACTTAAGTGTCTATTCATACTAAGTTTTGGCATTTGAGGTGTACTTATCCCATTTTGTGTTAGAACTTCAAAGTTCAAACAAGTAGCTCTTATTTCTGTGACGGTTCTGGTGAAGAGTCACCACTTCCTTTTCTAAGTGCTGCTATTAAATTGCCAGCTGATTACAGGGAGCTATGAAAAATCAAACCTTTTTTCTGATTTGGAGCGTCTAAGGTTTGATCGAACAGAGGACTGTATCCTCTATTCTTTGCGTTTCTTAATAGTTTCATCTTTTCAGTTAATGAAAGATTAAAAAAATAAAAAATAAAATGCCTGCTCTGGGAAAAGAGCTCGTCCATTAAATCTTGGCTTATTCCGTATTGATGACATAAAAAAAACCCTGAATCCGTGCACGCCTGCGGCCAATGAAATGGATTTGTCCGTCAGTGTCAACACCAATTAAAACATCAGTTTTCTTGGTTTCGGTAACGGAAAATAAATTGAAATAGCAGAAAATTCGAGGGAATGGAAAATCTGTTTCACTAGAGAGGCCAATCGTTGAAGGTCGGAGCTCGATAGGTCGATTTGGTTCAAACCTGTAGGGGAAACTCCAGCGACAATGCTGTCCATGCCGGTCATTTTGCTTCTCCAACTAGTGAAGACTGATGATGATCAGCCCACAAAAACAAGTGTGTAATATCGAAGCTTTTTTTGCACTTTGAAATCTTAGATTCAAGATCTTATACTTGTTTCAGCATCATGACCTCCTTTTATACTCCTTTATTTTCAAGCTAACCGTTTGGACATTCATCTAAGGGTTTTTTTATCCAATCAACCCACTGGACATAAATGATTCTGATTGCTATTTGAATTACCATATTAGAATCCCCATTGAGTTGCTCATATAAAGGAATACTCTTTCCTTGAAGATCTGATTGCAATGAGAAATACTATTTCCTTGTAGATCCAAAGACAAGATAGTCTTTCCTAGCTAAGAATTCTATTTGTGGAAATCCAACTTCGTTTATATGGGCAACTGACTCCCTTTGATTAAGTTGCACCATGATCTTTTTAATTCCAAACATAAAGAGTTGAACAATGCAATCGAAGTCCGCTAGAATAATTCCTCAGTCTTCTATTTAGATATACATGGATAGCATTAATTTAGGCCAATTCATATATGAACTTCTCAATTTTATAGATTGGTTCTAGTCAAAAGTTACAAAATTGAGTTAGTGAGTTCCGATTGAGCCAATTCGACTTGACCCATTCTAGACTAACATCCACTTGAAGTAATTAAGTTTCAAATTGGCCAAATAAATTTCAATTACAAATGTTAGTTTAGCTTGTGATCTCATATTAGTAGAAATTAACTCGATTAGGGTATTTGATATATAGCAGGATCAAATTAACTTTACTTGTCCCATTTTTTTTTTTTTTGGTTTCACATGAAGAAATTCAATTATATTTAGCAGGGGATAAAGCACAATATAGTAAATAAACAGCTTTTACATCTAATACTTCTCTTTTGGCTATTTCCACATCACTCAGTGCTTCAATTGCAGACGCTTTGCCATCTTCCTCTTTTTTAGATGATAATGATTGTTGATACCTAAATTTTAGTGACCTGAGCATTTATTTATTATATAGAAAATTAAGAATTAATTTTTTATCCCTAAACAAAGAAACTAGAATTAAATTGCATAGCATATAGTTTTAGGAGCATTTTTATTATTGCATTTGCATTGGACCATTGACATATGGGTTTGAATTGATGTTTTTGAGCTTTAATTTGATGAGTTGGACTAAGCACACCAAAAGAGTGAATTGGCCCAAGCCTGTTATTCTTTGAAGACTGAAAATTGACCTATGAGAAGTGGTGATTTATTCGGAAATGATTCGTATTATTCTTATGATATTTGGTAAATCTTTTATATATTTATGCAATATATACATTGAGTGATATTTTCGTAGCAGATTGGAAGATTTTAGATGAAATATCAAAAGAGAATATTGCACGTGGGAGATATACTGAGTGATATATTATTTGTCTCAAAACAAGAAAGATTGCATGGTAGGGAGATTTTGTGCATGAGCCCAAAAGGAAAGGACAAAATATTTTGAGAGTCCAACAGCATAGGAGATAAAATTTGCTAACTTTCCTTGATAGTTCGAGCCCTTCTCTATAAAATGGACTCATTACACGACAAAGGAGAGGCCACACGATTGAGAATACACGGCCACAATATAGAGAGCCACCATGGAGAGAAAGAGAGTGTGAAAGATGGAGAGAGGAAAGTAGGACTACACATATTGAGATTGAGAGAGAGGGTATCCATTGAAGGGGACCCATGGCACCCTAAAATAGAGAGAGGAAAACTCATGACTTGCTTGGGTCTCGCTTCACTACACTTTCCCACCATCTTCAACCATGAAGGCTCGATCCAAACTCCATGCTATAGCTTGGTTCCTCACCAGCAACGAACTTGGCCTTAATCAATCCAAGCTTGATTGCCACAGCTCTGAATCACTGTCGTACGTCAATTACTGGGTTTGCTTGCTATCCACCAAGCTGGAAGTCCCACGAGTTTTGTCACTATTCACTATGCGAATCTCCTTCGTCCCTATGACTGTGGTGGTTTGCATTTATAGCTATATGCCCTAAAGTAACCATGTAATAGTTAATGTAATGGAAAATAAATATTCATTTATTGTCCCGTGAATGAGTCCATAAACTCGATTAGGACTGAACCTATTTTTAAGGGATTAAGAATATGTGTGATAGGTTTACAGGTATACGAAATTTTTAAACAGTTCTCGATTGATAGATCCTTAAGAAGATATTGATGATTTGTTGAGATCGGTGTGTTCTCAAGCTTCACCATTCAATATTGGATTCCTGAGGAGATAAGTCACAAGTCATTGGATATTGTGATATTTGAGCTAAAACATAGGTGCTTGTCTTGGACAAGTTCACTAAGCGTGACGTGCATATAACGATTGGCAATATGGAAGTTTTTAGTGGAGTCAATGACTAATCAATCATGATTTGATCTGGTATAAGATCTGTAGACCTGAGGCATGATGCTAACTTGTATGTTGGATGGCATGGTTCATATCTCAAAGAAATACATGTCAATTAGATTTGGGCATATGATTAAATTGATGGTTTAACCAATAATTCCATGGCCTTTGTTCGATCGGGACATGGTGAAACAGAAGAATCAAATTACATGGTCGCCAAAAGCTGACAGATTCATTATGTTCTTGAAACATTTCACACTATCTGAGTAGTCATGATATATTGCTAGATGTCACTCATGGTTTGTAGGAGGAGGAGATTGATCTAGACAATCAATTCTCTTGATTGTGCTAACATATTAGCCTACTGCTAGCTCAGTAATGAATTTAGGGATATCACATATCATAACCAATTAGAATGACGTCTGAAAGAGAGAGAGAATATTACAAATATGTTTGCAAGTTGAGCCAATCAGATTGAGTCGAGCTAAAAGATGAAAGATCTGATAAAGGGGCATCCGATCTTATAAGGTCTGAAGCGGGTTTCAAACTTTACGATCGAATCAAATATTTGAAAGGTGTTCAGATTTAATGACCGAATTAATAATTTGAAATGAGTTCAGAATTAATAAATGCATTAATAATTTGAAGTAAGTTCGGAATTAATAAATGCATTAATGATCTGAAGAGAGTTTAGAATCAATGGTATCATTAATGATCTGAAGTGAGTTTAGAATCAATAGTTAAATCAATATCTGAAACAGTTTCGACTTAACGGTCACATTAAAGATCTGAAATGATTTTAGAGTCAATGGACAATTTAATGATCTGAAAACAATTTCAGATTAAATGACTAACTAATGCTCTGAAACAATTTTAGATGTAATGGTCAAATTAAGTATTTGTAACAGTTACAAAGTTAATACCTAAAACGAAGACTTGTAATGGTTACAAATAAATATCTGGAGTAATACTTTGTAAAATAGTTACAAAGTTAATGCCTGAATTAATATCTAAAATGGTATCAGAACTTACGTCTGTTAGAAGTTACGGCCGAATTAATTCTAACATGGTTTTAGAGTTAATGAGTTGACTTAAATGTGATTTGCATTACTACAAAAGGTAATATAGAGAGCAGATCATAGGATGATCGATGATTGACAATCGATGACTAAGACTGTTGATAATGATCAACTAAATCATTCACACACAAGCGCAATTGCTAGCACAATTATAGTTGTAAGATCTCACAATTTCTTTCTTTTGTTCAACGTGAGATTTATGGCGTGTCTGAACCAGAGGCCCGACACTTGTGGGGTTGGATTTGAAAAACGTCAGAACCTACAGTACGAAGAGATCAGATGTTCCGAATCTGAAGAATGTCAGAACTAGTATTACTAGAAGACAGCAGATGTTCATGTGGTCAAAATTCCAAGAACGTCATAACTGATGTTATCAGAAGGTGTAATACATTTGTGGTCGGAGTTTGAAAAATGTCATAACCACTGCTACAAGGACATCAGACGTTCGTACTCAAAATCCGAAGAACGTCAGAATCAAATTTGGAGCAAGGTGCAAGGTTAATATGATTGGTCCCTTTCTCTTCCATGTGTTTTTATTAAAATGCACGGAAATGCTTTTAAAACATGTGTATAAGTATTTTTACTTTTGCTGTGATCAGATTTTGATCTTAGTTTACATATACACGTATGCTTGTTTATTGAAACAAACGCCAATAGTGGTATCAAAGCCAATCCTTAGACATTTTCATGCTTTTAACTGTTAATTGGCTTATATTGTTTGTATGATATGATGATCAATTCTCATTTGTTATGAGAATTCTTTTAAAGTGACTTTTGGATTTTTATTCGATATGCATATTAATCGGTTAATATGTATGGTGAGACCATTGATAATAAAGAAAACCTCCTTATTTTTTGTGTTAAGTTGTAGCGAGTGCTCGAACTCGTGACATAGTTTATTCTTATGTTTTGATGGTGGATCGGCTGATTATGGATATATTGGAGTCAGTTGCTATTCAAGAATATGGACCACTCCATTATACATCTGATGATGTGGGGTTTTGGGCTGAATGATTTTCAATAATTGTTAGGTGATGAATCATTTGTCTTAGATACTTATATGAGATGATGGGGTACACTTAAGTATGATCACGAGGCCAATAACTGTCAAGTGAAGCTTTTGTGATCTAAAGGTCGAAGTATGATTGGAACTCGCATGTAATGCATTAGATATGATGATCCACTCACAAAGTTTATAGAACACCAATAAATGTTAGGTGAGGTGAACTATGAACCGGTGGGACTCCAATCCCCACTAGTGATCTTTTCCCAATGAAGATTGATGTTTCCCATGCTAAGGAGTATGGGATCCGGAAAAAAAAAAATAGTAGGATATAATATTTCATTCAAATGATAAAATGAAATATTTGTTGAAAGCCAATGGCTAACAATTTATTTTTCTACAATGATTTTTTATTACTCTGAAAATGGTTACGACAAACCTACTTGCTTTTATTCTTGACAGGAATTGTTTGACGGGACCTAATTATAGAGATCGGGTAAGGATTTTGAGAATTATTCTCAATTCTAAGAAGATCGAGCATGTGCTGGATCAAAACTTAGAAAAGACTTTCCAGGTAGCACCGAAAAGAGTGCAAAACTTATGAGAAGTGGCGTGAAGATAACCTAAAAGTTAGGTCATACATGCTTACTTTTATGAATAATGAGTTTTAGAAGAAGTATGAGACCATAGAAAGTGCTTGACCATAGAAAGTGCTTACTCGATCATCGAGCATCTGAAGGATTCCCCCCCCCGATAAGAACGGTTGAATATATCTAAGGGATTACACCGTATCAGAATGGTTAAGGGATTATCGGTGAATGATCATGTTCTGAAGATGATTTAGCACATTGAGTTAGCTAGGCTAAATCTTATTATGAATAATGAATTAGCAGTGGATCTGATATTCTAGTCTTTGCCTGAACCCTTCTTTGGATTTGTCCAGAACTTCCACATGCATAAGATAAAGAAAACTCTTGCTAAGTTACACGTTATGCTAGTAGTTTATGAGAAAGAAATGCACAACACTAAGCCTACTATAATGGTTATAATTGAGGCTTCATCTTCAAAAGAGTAAGACTACTTTGAAGAAAAAGAAATGGAAGAAGCTTATAAAATAACCTATATGTCTAAAGCCTAAGACTGAAAAAGGGACCTATTAGTATTATGGTGTCAAGGGGCACCGAAAGAGGAACTGTGAGAAGTACCTCACAAGCATGAAAGTCAAGCTGAAGTGTTAGTCTTATGAAGGTAAGGTGTTCATGCTTATTAAAACTAACCTTAAGGTTGATTCTGAATCTAGCTTATGGGTTCTAGGTTATGTGGTTTGGTATCATGATAAAAGATGTGTTGGTTTTGATTTGTTAGCCAATAATCTTTATACCGTTACAGTTTCTAATAACGTAATTACCAATGTCAATAAGCAAAGTAATGTAAATGCCATAACTATTCGGCACTAACTATGCCTAAGATTAATGTTCTGAAATGGTTTTAGAATAAGTGTCTGAAAGTTCTGAAATGGTTTCAAAATCAAAGGCCAAATTAATATTTTGAAATAGTTCCAGAATAAATGTGTAATGTTCTGAAACAGTTTCAGAATTAGCAAGTAGATTAATGGCATTTAATCACGATGGACACCTCTGGGAACTCCAGAACACAATGGTGTGTTTGAAAGAAGAAATTACACTTTGTTAGCTATGGTGCGATCTATGATCAGTTATATCGATTTACCCATATCCTTTAGGGATATGCCCTTGAGATAGCCACATATTTACTTAATAGAGTTTTGACTAAGTCCTTTCCAACTATGCTTTATAAGATATGGCATAGTTGAAAACCAAGTCTTAATCATATTAAGATTTGGGGTTGTCTAGCTTATATCAAATAAGCTGAAGACAAACAACTTCTGAAGGAGGTTATTTCATTGGATATTCAAAGAAACTCTTGGATATTATTTCTATTTTCATTCTGATCAAAGAGTTTCGATCCATAAACATGCTTCATTTCTAAAGAATCAATTCATCCAAGAAAGTGAAGTTGGGCAGAAAGTAAACTTTCAAGAAGAAACCAATGGAGTAGCATCTGACTAAGTTCAGATACAAATCTCATATTTAGTGAGAGGTTCTAATACAAAATCTGATTGGATTCAGATGCATATCTCAGATTTAGTGGGAGCTTTTAATACACAAAATCAAATCGTTTGAACATTGTGTATACAAAAAGGTCAATGGGAGTGCAATTATATTTCTTATTTTGTATGTAGATGACATATTATTGATTGGAAATGATATACTTATAATATCATCGATCAAGATATTCTTGTCACAAAAAGTTCTCCATGAAAGATTTGAGAGAGGCAATCTACATTCTAGGTATCGAGATTTATAGAGATAGATCTAGACAAATGATTGGCCTCTCACAATCTACGTACATAGATAAAGTGTTAGCATGTTTCAACATACAACAAAGAGAATTATTGCCTTTTGGGCATGGATACTTCTTTCAAAGGATATGTTTCCAAATACTCCTGAGGAAAGAGAGCAAATGGTAAAAGTGTTTAATACGTCCATTATTGATAGCATAATAAATGATATGCTATGTACAAGACCTGATATTATGCATGTTGTAAGCGTTACTAGCAAATATCAGTTTGATCTAGGTGAAGAACACTAGATATTAGTCAAGACTATCCTCAAGTACTTAAGAAGGACTAAAGATCTGTTATTGATGTATGGAAAAGGAGAATTTAGAGTTGAAGCATATACAATTTCTGATTTTCAATCAAATTCTAATGACTATAAGTCAACATTTGGATTTGTCTTTACGCTCAATGATGGCGCGGTTAGTTGAAAAAGTTCCAAACAAAGCATAATTGTTGATTCCACCATTGAGGCAGAGTATGTAATTGCTTCTAAAGTAGTGAAGGAAGCAGCTTGGATGAAGAAGTTATTTTTGGAACTTAGAATGGTTCTTTCCATTGAATAGTTTTTTTTTTTTTTTTGATGCCCAGGATCCGCCGAGCCCATCGGCCTTACTCCGGGCAGCCCACGGCCCATAGAGTGCGCGGTGCACCTCGGACCAAGCGTCAATATATGAGGGGAAGCTAGCACAAGACCCCACCATCATGGCCCCCCACTTAAGACATGTTCCATTGAATAGTTGATTACATTGTTTTGTGAAAACAATAGGATAATATCTCATGCTAAGGAACCAAGGTCTTACTAGAAATCCAATCATATTCATATGCTTCCATCTCATCAGAGAGATCATTGGAAGAGGTGATTGTCACCTTGTAGAAAATAACGTCCGCGGAAAGCGTGGCGGATCCCTTCACTAGGGCATTGCCCTAGTTGTCTTTTGAAAGATATCTTAGCAAGATGGGTTTGAGGCATAAAATAGGTTAGCTTTAGTGCAAGTGGGAGATTGTTAGCTATATGCCATAAAACAATCATGTAATAGTTACATGTTAGGGATTATTTAATGGCAGAGAAATAATCATTCATCATCCCATGAATGAGTCCATAAGTAGTTAGGATTGAACCTATTGTTAAAGGGTTAAGAATATGTGTGACATGTTTATATTTATGCTAAATCTTTAAACCGTTCCCAATCAATAGATCATTAAGAGGATATTGATGATCTTTTGAGATCGGTTGTTCTCAAATTTCATCATTCAGTGTTGGATACCTGAGGTGATGATGAGTCATGAGTCATTAGATATTATGATATTCGAGCTAGAACACAGGTACTTATCTTGGACAAGTTCACTGAACGTGATATCCATATAACGATTGCCAACATGGAAGCTTTTAGTGGAGTCAATGATTAATCATTCATGCTTTGATCTAGTGTAAGATCCTTAGACCTGAGGCATGATACTGACTTGTATGTTGGATGGCTGTGGTTCACAAATGCGCATATTGATGCTTCGTCGAACCATCTTTATACTTGATGGTCAAAATTTGTTTACATACGAAAGTACATGTGTACACAATATGAAATTTGTTTTCTTGTCATATATAGACATACAAGATTGATAGTATATGCGATCTAATTATGACGTTGTATTCAAATCCTTGACCGACATTTTAATTGAGAATGAATGGTTCATGTCTTAAAGAAATACATGTCAATTAGATTTGGCCTTTGTTCAATTAGGATATAATGAATCAGAAGGATCAAGTTACACGGTTGCCAAAAACTGACAGGTTCATTATGTTCTTGAAACATTTCATACTGTTTGGATAGCCACGATATATTACTAGATGTCACTCATGGTTTGTAGGAACAGGGGATTGATCTAGATAATCAATTCTCTTGATTTTGCTAATGTGTTAGTACAGATCCCACTACCAGCTCAGTGATAAATCTAGGGATGTCACATATCATAACCAATTAGAATGATGTTTGAACGAGAGAGAGAGAGAGAGAGAGAGAGAGAGAGAGAGAGAGAGATATTGCAAATATGTTTGCAAGTTGAGCCAATCAAATTGAGTCGGGCTAAAAGATAAAAGATTTGATATATGAGCATCGGATCTTATAAAGTTTGAAGCGGGTTTCGGATTTTATAACCGAATAAAAAATTTAAAGTGTTTTCAGATTCAATGACTGAATTAATAATATGAAATGAGTTCAGAATTAATAGATGCTTTAATGATCTGAAATGAGTTTAGAATTGATAAATGCATTAATGATCTAAAGAGAGTTTAGAATCAATGACATCATTAATGATCTAAAGTGAGTTTGAAATCGATAGTTAAATTAATTATTTGAAACGGTTTCAGACTTAATGGTCACATTAATAATCCAAAATGATTTCAGAGTCAATAAGCAGTTTAATGATCTTAAAATGGTTTCAAATTAATAAAAAAAACTAATTAATACTATAAAATAGTTTCAGATGTAACAGTCAAATTAAATATTTGTAACAGTTACAAAGTTAATATCCATAATGAAGACTTGTAACAGTCACAAATAAAGGTCTAGAATAATATTCTGCAATAGTTACAGAGTTAATGCCCGAATTAATGTCTAAAATAGTTTCAGAACTTACGTCCGTCGAAAGGTATGGCTGAATTAATTCTAAAACGGTTTTAGAGTTAATGAGCTGATTCAAATGTGATTTGCACTAGCTACAAAAGGTAATACAGAGAGCATATCACAGGATGATTGATGATTGACAATCGATAATTGAGTGTTAATAATGATCAACTAAATCATTCACAGCAATTGCTAGCACAATTGTAGTTGTGAGATTTCTTAACTAAAGGCCCGACACTTGTGGAGCTGGATTTGAAGAACTTCAGAACAAACTACAGTATGAAGAGATCAGACATTCCATATCTGTAGAACATTAGAACCAGTATCACCAGAAGACAGCAAACATTCGTGTGGTCAAAATTTCAAGAACGTCATAACCAATGTTATTAGAAGGCATCGGACATTTGTGGTTAGAGTCTAAAGAACATCATAACAACTGTTGCGAGGACATTAGACATTCGTGCTTAGTATTCAAAGAACATTAAAACCCAATTTGGGGCACGGTACAAGGTTAATATGATTAACCCCTTATCTATTCTATGTTTTTTTATTAAAATGCATGAAAATGCCACGTGTATAAGCATTTTTACTTCCGCTATGATCAGAATTCGATCTTAATTTATGTATACATGTATGCTTGTTCATCAAAACAATTACAAAGGTTTTCGATTTCCAACAAGCCAAGTAGCTTGGGCATTGGCCCTCGTTGAACCCAATCACAAACAACGCATCACAACATCAAAAGATCATCGGTCGTAATCCTCATCGCACTCAAACTACTTTCTTTTGTAGGTTCCTTGGAATGCTCCATCTTGCAAAACCAACATTGCCGTGAGCAAGAAGAAAGGATAAAATCTTTGGTTAAAGTCATAAGTCCAAGTGATTCCTCGAGCTCCCCACAAGGAGATAGTCCACCTTCGCCATGAATACCTTCTATCATTCACCACTGTGCACCAGCGCTAGTCATTGTTCGTGATTCACCACTATTGGTTCAATATGGAAACCTAATCCATGAGTTTAGGTAATTATATGATACTGATTTGATTTGAATATTTGAATACTTAATTTATGTTTATTGCAATCTAATTGCATACCTTGAGTGATGTGTATCCCCAAATTAGGATATATTTCTTAATTCGCAACCACATGTGATCTTCAATTTTATCTGTAAGGCCTTAGATGAAATTATTGACTCCGTGGGTATTTTTAAAATTGATAGTTTGATCTTTAAGGCTTAAGATCAATTTATCGAATTTATTCGCAAAATTTCAGGTTGATTAGATATTGTTTCCGCATTTGAATTGATCGGATGACACCTTTATGGATTGAGTGATTTGAATATTTGATTGTTTCCCTCATCCTAAAGATTAAAAAAAAACTGCATTTCATGTCATGTTGTTTAGGATTTGTTTTCTAAATAGAATTGCATGATAGAATAGTCTAGATACTTTTCTAATAAAATTGGAATGCATGTTAGATAATGTCTTTGAATTGAGTTGCTTGTTGAGATAAGTTTCTAAGTTAAGATATAAATTTGGTTAGTATATTTCCTAAGTTAAAATAGACAATATCTCACTTTAGGTAGGTTTCTATTTTTGGTAATTTTGAATTACGATTTTTAATTAAAAAATGCAAAAATATTATATCCACGTCATATAGAATTAGATTCACAAAATGCATGCCATTTAGTAATTGTTGCTAGGTCCATTTAATTAAAAATTGTTTGTCATTAGAATTAGGCCATTTGCTTAAATTGCATGCATGTAGATTAGATTTCATTAAACAAGAGAAAACTTGAGTGATTGTGCATGTTAATTAAAAAATCATATTTAGAGCCGTTGATATGAATTTTGAGTTAACATTGCAAATGATTTCTTTGCTATGAGGTGAGTCCCATAATTTATTTATTACTTTCTTAGGTGTTAAATTGGAGGTTTGCATACCCGTATGGTCACTTCACATATTAGGATAGTAAATTAAAATCAATTCAAGTTGCCTACAAAACATTTTTTTTTTTTTTTTTGTAATAAAAGAGAGTAGGTATCGAAAGGGCGTTAGATAAATCTAGTTTAATCAAATTCCCGAGCTCACAATCTCTAGTTCACAGAAGTAAAGTAAGTCTCCAATTACTTTGCTTGGGTTTTTAATCGACCCACTAAAGAATAGATTAATGGCAACTCATAATTAAAAAATCATTTGTATGTTAAAAACTTGAACCTTAAGTTGCAAATCGGTATATGTTTGGGAGAGTTTGAACTAAGGTTGGACTTAATAATCCATTGGTCAAATCCTATGTCATGCACTCGAGGTTAGGTTGCAACAATGATGCTTTGGGTTTTACTCCTTTTAGAACTATGTCCTACTCTAAGGGAACATTGGATCTTATGAATGCCTTCATTTTGTTTATTCAAATGCCGTACTCCTTTCCATCAAGATACAGAGGCATTGTATAACCTTGACATTTATAAAGACGTAGTACAATATTGCTAGCCATAATAAGTCGTTAGCTCAAAAGTAATGTAGCACTTCAGAAAATGATGAGCAACCAGCTTTGATTTAAAATGCAGATGCTAGAACTATCCCCTAGAGGAGAGGGTGAATAAGTGATTAACCGGAATTTAAAACAATCGAGTTTAACGTTGCTAAAGAACATCTGAAGATGAGTTATGCAATGATCAGATTCTGCTGTGTGCAATAAACTATCAACCAATATAAATAAGGGATTATGGGATAGAGAAAATTGCACACAATAATTATAGTGGTTCAGCTTACAATAAACTTACGTCCACTCACCTGCACAATTGTATCTTCTAATCTCATACTCTTAATAACAACCTCTCAAAGATTACAATTTTAGCTCGCAGAGATGAGTATGTAATATCAAAATTCTCTTTGAACTTTAGAATTGTAGAATTCAATCTTATTCTCCCTTCGTCACCAAGATATCCTTTAATACTCCTCAATATCCAAGTTAACCGTTAGACAGAAATTATGAGGATTATTTTTCCAATCAATCCATTGAACCTAAATGATACGAGAAGATCTTATTGCCTCTAGGATCATAAGATTTGAGTCTGACTTGATTTCGCTGCCCATACAACAGAGGTTGGGTTTCCATAAATAGAGTTCTTCGTATGGAAGCAGCTTCTCGTCTCATAATGATTGTCAAAGGGATCACAAATTCTTATTAAGGAAGAATTATGTTGATATTTATCCTTTCTGGACAAATGGGCGATAAATATAACTTTAGAAAGAAACCCGAGCAAGAATTGCTAGCCGTAGGCTGGAGGAGATGAAAGGAATATGCCTCTCCACAAAGCAGTGCGTATGCTCTGATGGGCAAGACTCACAAGTCGCGAAACATGCGAAACCATCAGCAAATGCTGCTGCAACCCATTAAGGTGATTTGACTTCTCTCCTTTCTTGCTGAATCGAACAATATCTCGAACAGTTATCGAGCTTCATAAATCCGCTGGATGTGCGGTTATGTGAGAATATGTAGGTGACCTCTCGTGTCGCTGAGACGATTTTCACAGGGCGTCTTCCTGCTAAGCATAGCTCTCTTTCTCCTCTCTCATCTATTTATCTTCTTCAGTTTTTGCGTTCCTTTAGCCAGTTCATTCCGGGACAAAATGCCTTGCACTAAGTTCACATCGATGCTTCATTTTATTGAGCTTCCTTTAGGTAAGCATTCACATATATGACACTATGGTCTGAAAGAGGCCTTGATTAGAACTTTAGCAGTGAAGAGGATGCTTTAGACTTAATTCTTTCGTTAATGGATGATGTTCATCGGAACCAAGTCTCCTTAAATTATAGTTATCAATTGTATTATTGTTTGTGGGGCTTGTAAGGTGTTTCACGAGCCTCCAAATAGCTGGGCTTCAGCTCTCATGACCTCGGATTAAAATAAATGTGGTGGTAGCATGGTTAGGATTAAACTCATGCTTCGAGCAATGATATGCTACAGCAGTAACTGTCCGCTGAGCACTTGTTAATTAAGAGATTTAGCTGATTTTTCTTTAAATATCTGCAGTATCGGAGTGAAAAACTAGAGTCAAAGCCCACGGTTTGTTTGAACAGTTGCGATCAACTTCATTGATTTTCAGAGTTTCAGGCATCTTGAGAGCAAGGTTACCATCCAGTTAATGTACAAGGCCTCTATATTCTTTGTTTATAGTACATATGTTGGGTCAAGAGCTTTGGTTCTGAAATTGAAAATCCCATCTTATGTCATTATCAGCTCTCAGCACGGCCGGCGACAACCCCATGGAAGTGGGGACAATCGGTTCTTCAAAAGTCATAGATGGACAAGAAGGACCGCATCGTTTTGGATAAGGATTATTCTCTTAATCCTCCATTGATAAGCACCTTGGATCCTCCTGACCCTGCCATGTACCTTCAACCATGATGCGAGAAAAGGACAAAGTGTTCGACAATAACCGACCGAACTCTCCATTCATTAATCAACAATAAGGAAATTCACTTCATTTCACCTACATGCTCAGATGCCGCCTCATCCTTCTGGCTGACATTCCAAGCGGAAATCCACAAAACTAATGGTCTTCTCGTGCTATCCAGTGGCCTCCACGCCATATATTTCAACCACATCGTTACGTGAAATTTATCAATCGGCAATTGTAAGAACAATAGAAGCTAGATAAAGATCAGCTCAAATCTGTTACCTTCCCGTACCCCTTCAATGGGTTCAATCACTTCTCTACCACGGCCCATAGTGCTGGAGCCATCCCGGGAGTTCGATCCCTTTTGGCTACCAGGTTTACTTTTCGTTTTGCCTAAGGTGACCGACACAAACCACAAACATCTCCAACTGGATAGAATGTTATGACCCATCTAACAACAGGTGGAATTACGTTAGCCTTATTCCTAGGATGATTGAGAGCCATGTCTTGAAGGGTTTCGCCATGGTTCCACTCCAAGATTCAATCAATATCATTGGTGGCCGACTCTGCTACAAGGAAATGGTTCATGCCTCGGACGAATTGGCCGAGTTGGTGGACGTGGAGGTCAAAGTCCTATCCACCGTTATAGTGTTAGAACCGATCGATGGTCTACTTGTGCACCTTTTCAGACCCCGCGTTAGGATTTTGCGTGCATGGTGTGCGACAACAAAATATACGTCACTGGGGACCAGTCCACTTCGTTTAGTGCTAAGAGAATCCCATCTGCCGAGGTGTATGATCTGAGTTCTGTGCCTAGCATGAGCATGTCGAGGTAAGAATGCGCGGTGGTCACATGGAACAGTAAAGTCCAAGTGATCGGCGGATACAACGAGAGGCTAGACTCGGGTCACACAATCCCTTTCATCGTGGAGCATGGCTCGGTCGATGTGTACAATCCGAAGATGGGGAGATGGGAACTGATGGCGACAATGTGGCAATTGGATGTTCCACCTAGCCAAATTCTTGCCCTTGATGATGGGAGGCTGTTCACCTCAGGAGATCGCCGCAGGTCTTGGAAGGGCTACATCATTGCCCATGATCCCGAGCTCAACATGTGGGACACCATCCCTGGGTCGCTACAAGAGACTGTCTTCAGCGGTGGCCATGTCTGATGCCGACAACAGCAGGCGGCCACCCATCCCAGCCAACATACGTTGCAGACACACCGATCGGGACCCGTTTGTATTTCTTGGTCGGGTATTGGGCCTCCAGGGACTTGCCAAGGACGGTGTCAATGGCACACGTGTTCGACATGTCTCCAAATGCTGAGTGCTGGAGAAGTTTCGAGCCGGCCAAAGAGGATGGAGAGAGAGTTTTGTAGTCATTGTTGTGTCATTCAGCTATCGTGAGAAGATCAGAAACCAAGAGAATCCTGGTCTGTGTTAATTCTATCTACTCCACTGGTGCCTAGTTGATGTTTTGACAATCCATGAACTCCAATTCTTGTATCCTAATGATGTTTTGAAAAGCCGTGAACTCTAATTCTTATATTAAACTGTCCAATTCCAGGTCCAACATTCTAAACTGTTCCAGCTGTTCTCAATTAAGGAACAAAACATCAAACAACAAGAAAGAAGATACAACCATACTCTCCTCACAAGGTTTTCCTCCAAGATACTATTTTCTTGCGAACATATTCACTCTCTCTCTCTCTCTCTCTCTCTCTCTCTCTCTATCTCTTCAAGAAAGAAAAACAAGGAGAATGCGAAACATGACATGGTGGAGTTCATGCTTTGCACACAAATGGAGTCAGTGAGTGAACAGGAAGATGATGGAAACAGACCTCTGGAGCATGCTAGAAAAGAAAAGGCAGGCGCGGTAGATTGTTAGGTCAGCAGTTCTTGCTGTGTTAGGGTTTCTGATGATGAATCAACTGACCCAATCCTTCATTTCATGTTTGGCAAGAATTCGACATGTAATTATAATCCTCTTTTTCCCTAATGCTTATCTCTTTACCCAAAATTGAATTGTTGTTGCTCTTTCCTTGTCTCGCCAGATTTGGCAATATTTAAAGGGCAGAATCATTTCTAGCCCTAGCTTTCTCGTCGAAACCTTGATGTGTTGCCTTATTCAAATCATGACCCCAGAAATAATGTGCACATAAAAATATCAGATCAATCGGAAAACTTGCATCGCTAAAACACAATCATGCAACTTGTACTAAATTTATTTGTGAAGGGATAAAAAGAACGCCTAATTTAAAACGATTTTTTTATTATTTTTAGCCTGTTTTAAAACAAAATTTGGTGATGCTTTCTGAAACTAAACAAGTCTAGAACTCTTCGAGGTATATAAAAAAAAAAAATGGAAAGCTCTTCTAATCTGCTCGACAAAATATTTTAGAGCGTGCTATAAGGGAAAGCTCTTCATAATGCAATTTGATCGATTCTTTCCAAGAATGGAAAGGACTTACAGACCCGATTGATGATTGTGTTTTTTGTTTGATTAGATTCGGACAGGTAATCCAACGTTTTAAAATAAAGTAAATCCACTAATCCCACTTGAGAAAAGGGAGAATTTCTACCTTTCGTCCATGCATTCTCTCTCTTTTTTCTAATCGAGTTCATGCCCTTTTAATTAGTCTTACTAAGTTCTTCTACTTTCATAAATTTTCCTCAGCATTGTTTGCCGGCACGATCGGTGTATGTCATTACGCTCCCCATTTGAATCCTCATGTCGCGTGCTCATGCAAAATAGCATTGGAAAAAGGAAAAAAGAATAATTATAGTAGGAATCCTGCAACTTGTATCAGTCTGATGCTTGAGCCCTAAAAGTTTCGTGAAAGGGATAACTTAGCCATAAACTAAATTTATTTTCGAAGGGAAAAAAAAGGAACTCCTAATTTGACAAATTTTGATTGTTTTCTTTTAGTCTTTTTAAACAAAATTTGGTGATGTTTTCTGAAATTAAACAAGTCTAGATTTCTTCGAGGCATATAAAAAAGGGTTTATGCCACGAAATACTCAAATTAGTATACCTATGATAAACTTATCTTAAACAAATTTTTAACAACTAAAAACTTCAAATTGATACATTTATAACAAATTTACTCTCCGTTAGTTTTTGTTAAATTAAATTAATACAATGAAAAATCACAAATTGGTACATTTGTAATAAATGGAGAGTAAAACCTTAGACCCGTACATCTATCAATTGCCATGTGTTATGCAATTCAGCAATTTAATGGTTAAAATTAACGGAAATTAACAAAAGATAAATTTGTCACAAATATATCAATTTAAGACTTTCCGTGATATCAACTTTATTAAACAAAAAATAATAATAATAACCACCCCACTGAATGGCGCTACTAGTTTTGGGCTTTCTCTCCCTCATGAAGGAGAGAAGTTTGAATCCTTAGCACGTTGTTGCAGGTAGACTTACCCACTTCACAGGGTGGTGGGTTCCTTCGTGGGCCCCAGGATTTGCCCGCTAGCTGTCGGTTTACGGATTTCCCAAGGTCATAAAAAAAAATTTATTAAAAAATAAAAACAATCGAGCATCTTTTAATCTACTCAACACATATAGTAGAGCGTGCTAGAAGGGAAAGCTCTCCAAAATGCGATTTGATTAATTCTTTCCAAAAGTGGCAAAGGAATTATAGACCAGATCAATGATTGTGTATTTTGTTTGCTTAGATTCGGACCAATAATCATAATTTTTAAAATAATGTCATCCACTAATCCCACTTGACAGAAGGGGGAATTTATATCTTTCGTCCATGCACTCTCTCTCTCTCTCTCTTTTCTAATCGAATTTACGTACTTTTAGTCTTATTAAGTTATTATACTTCATTAATTTTTTCATAAGCATTGTTTGCCGGCACGACGTGCGCATGTCATTATGCTCCCCCGTTTTAATCCTCATGCGGCTTGTTCGTGCAAGCCGGATAAATGGCATTGGGAAAAAGGAAAAAAAGAACACATTCTTGAAAAATATTGAAAGGGACAATTACAGCAAGAGTCCTGGAACTCGTATCGGTCCGACGCTTGCGTTGTAAAGCTTAGGTTTCATGCGTTTAATGTTGGTTCAAGTGTAGCAATTGAGGGTGAATGAATTGGTTGAAACATAATCGAGTATGACCTTTCAAATTCTTTTTCACGCTACTGTAACATTTAAAACGTTCACCCCTAATAAACTGGTTGAAACATAATCGAGTATGACCTTTCAAATTATTTTTCACGCTAGTGTAACATTTAAAACGTTTACCCCTAATAAACTTCGAAGCTTCTATAATATCATGCAAGTTGTCACGATAATAGAAAGAAATCTTGATAGAGAATATCGAGACAAGATTTATCATTATTTGCCGTTTTTTTCAGTCCACTTCGCTTTCCCAACTCTAGCGGCCTAATCAAACCATACCTACCATGTCAAACGTTAATTTTCAGCCCGTGATATTTCGTACATCGATATGTATTTGAAAAATAATTAAATAATAATTTTTAATTTATTGTGAGAATAATGTCTATTTTTGAATTACAAAAAATAAATAATAAAAAATTATAAAAATGTTTGTAAGTCAACTCTTTTAAGAATTTGTGATTCACAGCGAATTATTATTCTCGTAGTCACTCAAAAATTGCTATGTTAATAAATCTCCACAAATACGATAATACGTACGGCGGTTGCAGAGACTTCCGGAGGAAAGAAAGAGGAACCGCACGCTTCTGTCCGCACCCGGCCGCGGCCGCACGTGCGTCGGGGAGGAGGCGCACGCGCGCCCGTACTCTCGTACGTGGGTGGGGGTGCGGGTGTCCGGTCGCTTTCTTTGACCCACATCGCCCGAGTCCTCTCACTCACGTCGACGGCCCCGATCTCTCCCCAATCCCGAGACGGGATCGGGGCCGTCCGATCCCGGGTCGGGGTGTTGGAGGGGGGACAATCCCGAGGACCGGTGGTGGCCCGAAATGCCGGTGCGGACCTGGAAAAGTCCGACACGGGACGCCTGACGTTGTCGCCTTGTTTTCCCCCCATTTTTTTTTTTATATTCATTTTTCGGGGAATTTCTTTTTTTTTTTTTTTTCTTTTTTTCTTTTTTTGCTTTACTTACCCTCTTTTTCTGGGCATCGATGCGAAGCCCGACCGAAGTGGAGCTCGATCGAGCTGCGGGGCCCGCGAGGCGCCACGTGGCGGGAGGGGGAGGGCGGAGGGGGGGATCGGTGGGGACCACTGTGGAGGTTGGGGAAGCATTTGGGCGCGTTGCCCAACGTGGGCGGGGAGTTCTTAATAGCATGGATGCCGTCAAGTTTCCTAGCACAAAATAATAATAGTAGAAAAAAGTGATGCAAAATATTCATGGGGACCATATTCACGAAAGCCCAATCAATAATAATGAATAATTTGACTTTTAAAGTGTTGATTATGCTAACGTGAAAGAAAAGCCAATGTACCCAAAAGGGCGTGTGTCTATATTGGTAATTTATTTGCGACACTTGTTAGTAAAATTTTGTTCGTAAGAGATTTGTGTTTAAAGCTATTTCTCAGCACACTTACTAAGTTATTAGATATGAGAAACATTGGAATTTTCAAATTTTTTTTTTCGTGTTATGTATGCTCTTTCTTGAAAATTAAAATCTCTACTTATTACTTGAATTAGTTCGTAGTTAGAAGATAACTTCCTTAACATGTGATTGGTCACTTGACAAAAAAGTCATGACATCTGTAGGACCCTTTTTTTTTATATGAAGGGACGGCCATTGGTTCTCTTTGTTACCTTTGATCTCTTTGCATTGTCATTGGATGGCTATTGAACAAGTTCAACCCGATATGTTTCCTCCCAATACATAGCTTAAACATAGAAAGATTAAAGCCTGATCACACTTACTCTAGGGATAAAAAAATCTCAGAGTATGTTCTTTTAAATAACTTAAGCCACCAATAATGAACATAATCTACTTAACGAATAAAGGTGTTCTCATTCATTTGACAAAGTAAATTGTTTGTAATTGTTTCTAAACATAAGTTATAAAACAATGGCCACTTGATTGGATTGACAATATCACACCTTTACATGTGTAAGGCATGACTTTAATTAACTCTTTCTTATTGAAATTTTGCAAAATTAAAAAGGGAAAAGGTCAAGTGGCCATGCCCTTTTGCCTTGAGAGGAAAAGGCAGAGAGTCCTCTCCTTGTTTGTCATGATTTGCATGGACAAGATAGAAAGCTGGTGGGGATTGAACATGTGGGGGCATCGTTTCCTCCTGATGGGGGTCCACTCGAAAGTACTTTTTGGGGGTTTCTCGAAACTCAATTAGAGGTGTTTTTATTTTTCTCCTTTTTTTTTTTAATGATTTCGTCATGCCTTAGGATCCATGTTTTCCCATGCAAAGGAACAAAATTAAATTGGTCCTATTCAAGATAACATAAAATATTAAAAACCTTTCATACTAATTTCATCATTCATAATGATGACAATCCATTCTCCCTAAACACAGTAAGCCAATTGACACATTTTGATAAATTTAAGAATTTATGTATTAGAACAAACAATGTGGGCCAACCCTTATCAGTTAAACAGTCAACATGAGCAGTTTAATCACTTTTTAAAAAAGTGCTATAGTGTAAAATGACTTATGTGAACACTTCTGTTATAAAACTAATTGAATTTTTAGTATGGTGATAAACATGGGTGCTAGGAGAGAGGGGCATGGCCAAATGATGCATCAAATTCACGACATCAACTTATGGGATATATATTTTCAATTTTCATCCTCCAAAATAAATTTTAAAAAAAATACTTCTTTTTAATTCTTTTGTTTCTGAAGTTGGGTGGGGATGGCTTGCCTTGTCGCTGTCCAGACATCAAAATTGGGTACATGTACTTCTTTGTTGCTTTGCTTGTTCCTGGGGGTAATTTATTAAATATATGATTGGTTGCCCATTTTCTCTAATTTCGAATTTTTAAAACATTAGAAGGAAAATGTGTATATAGGCAAATATGCTTTTTCCCCACCTTGTTATCTTTATTTATTTATTATTATTTGAAACAGATCAATCAACTCAGCCATGAAAAGCGCAACACAAAGAATGGAAAAGCAAATATCACGTCCCATCTTTAATAAAAATTCACTTTTTGTCTGGGAATTATACTCCATTATTGCTGGGGGCTTCAAGGGGAAATTATACACGAAAGATATTCCATGGGCCTACTTTTATTTATCTTTGGATTTTTCCATTGTAAAAAAAAACTCTAAAAAAATTAGTTTTTTGTAATCTTCATATGCAGTGTCCTATAATTTTTTTGCAAAAAATAAATAAAAATAAAGCATCATCACCTAGAGTTTCGAACGGTAAATATTTTCGTGGGACTCAATAACATAATTATATAAATATGTCAATATAAATACTTTAGAAGCCTTTACCAACAAAACTAAAAATTAACATAATTAATTTGACCCCACCTATTCTGGATGCATACTTTATTGATGCGGTTTTATTCTTCTTCACCGTATCTAATTTATCACTTAAGCATATAAAAAGGTATTTTTCTGGAGGGGGTCAAAAAGCATATAACAAGCGGAAGCGATACAATTCTTTTATATAGTTTTTGCCGGTCGTCTTGTGCATATACACACACACACACACACACACACACATACATCTATATATGTATATATATAGACAATTACATGGTCACACGAGCAAAACAAGCTCTCCAAATTCCAAAGCCTCTTCTCTCTCTCTCTCTCTCTCTCTCCTGTTTTAGAAAAACTCGAAAAGCTCAAGTACTTGCTTGCACGCAGGCCCACACGCTGCTTCGTCACAAGCCTCAGAAAACTCTCTCTCTCTCTCTCTCTCTCTCTACAGTGATCCGGGAGCAGAGCAATGCTTTGAAGACGACGATGGCGAGAGAGCGAGGCTTGAGCTGGGGCGGTCATCAATGGCCGCCGATCGGAGCTCCTCTCTACCACCACCACCACCACCACCGTCACGAGCCCCGCTCGCTGACGACGCCGCCGGGCCACGGCGGCGGCGGCGGGAGGCAGTTCGAGTACGACTCCGTCAACGCGGTGTCCTTCGGCTTCGTGGCCACCGCCGTCCTCATCTCCATGTTCCTGGTCATGGCCATCTTCGAGAAGTTCCTCCGCCCCTCCCCCTCGCCCGGCGGCGCTCGGCGGCGCTCGGATCTCGCGCCCCGGGGCCTCGCCGGGAAACTCGGCCACCCGTCCCCGAAAGTAAGTCCCTTTTGCTCGGCTTAGCCAAAAAGATTCACGCGTCTTTCGTGTACTTTAAGGTTAAATAAAGGTTTTTGCTTCGTCTTTCATGTGATTTTTCACTTTGTTGAGCATTTCATCGGACGATTGTTTTTCTCAAATTTTGCATGAGATCTTTATGTGGTTTTCTAGAAAAATCCCTTCCTGAAAATTATGTCGAGCTCAGTACAATGCCACTCGACGTGGGATAAAATCGAATTTAGAGATAGTTTGAGAGTGGTCAATGCACCATCGAAATCATTACAACTTGGTAAAAAAGATTTTAAAAAAATCCCATCTTTAAAGTGCAAATTGTGACTGTGATAATTAGAATGTGGGGAGTTCTTGTAGCGAGAGCTTCCTTTTCTTTTCTTTTCTCTTTTGTAATTTTTTTTTTAAATTTTCTTTTTGGGGACCATTTTAAAGGTTGTGTAGCTTTCTTTTATAACCTTTTCATTGGGCACGTCTGGTTCTCTCGCCTTTGAATGCTTCTCCGACTTTCAACGAGAGAAAAAGGTGGAATTATTCATAATTTGGATGAAGTTTCTGCCTTCTTTTGACGCCTAATATTTTCGTTTTTTGACCAATTTTGGGGTTAGAGCGATGATTGTTATTCTGACACAGGCTCTGGTGCCTACCCTTTGGCCTATATTTCACGCTTTTGCTTTCTTTCATCATCTCTCCTGTGCCTGCGATTTTAGTTTTGAGAAAATAAATTTAGGGTTTCTTTCTTTAGATAGAGAGAGAGGAATTTCCCTGTTTTTTTCCTCGCTCTCTCTCTCTCTCTCCTAGCATAATTCTATTTTCTTTTTGGCAATTCTTTACCCTCCATGTTCAAATCTCATTATTTGTGGAAAGTTTTGTGTGCTAAGAAGTATTTGGGTGACTATATACAAGATTGATATACAAGATTAATTTATATTGTCATGTTACAAATGATTAATTTTGTAATTGGATGGTATGCAATAATCGGACGAGAATATGCTACAAAACTCGTATAATAGCCTTTTGTGTTGTAGCATTATTCTAGATAATAAAGAGCCTACTCCATTGTGGATTCTATATCCTCCACCTACGAGTTAGATACCATGTGTCTTTCTTTATTGTAAGTACGAACTTTGTATACCTCCCATGTACTTACACTCTAGTTTCTGCCACTTCCTGCAACACACAAATCCATGAAGGATCATGCAAGAATCCACTGTTCGGTCGTCCATCAGCCGATCAGCTTATTCAATCTATGTAGCGCCAACTTCGTTTCTTTAGGTGCCAGGAAATCGCGACAGTTTCTTAGGAAAGTAATCCTGCGACCTGATGCATTGATCACAGCCGCAAAATGCTTTCATGGGGAATTTCGCGAATGAGTTGTGGATTAAGTAAATAGGTAGAACTTTGGTGATATATCGACCAATCTCGACAATTCCATAATTGGAAGCTTGGTTGAAGAGTATGTCAAGCGAAGACATACAATTTTTATCCGGCTAAGCACCCGTAGAAATCTGACTTCTGTGACACACCTTCTCAATTTTGGTTGCGAAAAGGTCAAAATTTGTCGATCAGTTTCAGTTTCCTTTTCACTGGTCCCCTTATTAAACAAGTCGGATTTGATTAAAAAAGAACAAGAGAAGATGCATCATCAATAGCACTACCATGTGATTGTTATTTAGGGGGCTTTGCTGATTCTTATCTGTTCTGCTTGCTGCCATTCACTTAATTTAATTTGGTTTTGCTTCTCAACATCTTCTATGACCTGCGCTACAGTGCTTCCTCTGTCTGGATGAGATCTTGTTCCCTTCAATCTTGCAATCGAAATGATGTCATGTTGCAAGATTGCGTGTCAAAAGTTTATGTTTACTATGTGCATTCTGGACTGTGTTCCGATGGCTTGAAGCTTTTGGTACCACTGGTCCAACAATATGAATGCGTAGCTGCAATATGACGACAGTGAAGTGATTGGTAATACGAGCGAACAGCTGCGATTTTGCAAAACAGGCTAACATGATTGCAATTTTTGTGGATGCAGATGACTGTGTATGATGATGGAGTTTCAGTGCTCATGCCCGGGGACGACATTCCGTCGTACATTGCCCATCCAGCTCCGGTGCCTTGTCCCCGAGAGAACATTTCGTGGCCTCCTCACCGATCTGACGCCCCAGCTTGATCGCCTCGCGAAATTCATGCTCGATCACCAAACGATCGGCCCACTTTCAGTGCCCACCACGGCATCGAGCTGTGAAAATGTTTGGACTTTGATGTCATTCTTGAGTCAAGGATGAGAGGAGTTTTTTTCGGGGTCTTCTCTTTTAGTGATGAGCTCCCTGATTTCTTGTACAGATCATCATAGAGTTTGCAAACGAAGTACTGCTTTGGGCTTCATTTTTAGCTCTCTTCTAGTGAGCCATTCTTCTTTAGATCTTAGTCTTGAAAACTTTACTCTTCCAAAAAAAAAAAAAAAAAAATTGCAATTTCGGGTTCTGGGCATTTTTCTGTTTTCCCTTTTCTATTGGTTAATGGTGAAAAAACAAAAAAGCATGAAGAATTTACTAATTATGCGCCCAAAAAAAGTAATGATATAGCAAGTGCTTGGATTTTTGCCCCTGTTACAATCAAGTATCTAAATTGTTTTTGATTATAGTCAAGTATTTCGATTTTTCGAATCTGTCTCTATCAGAACTTTGTTAAATCTTGCTGTGTCATATGATTTACTTATGTCACTCGCTTGCTCAGTAAAAACCTATGTCATCTCCATTAAGGTGTTGCGAGATGAGAGGAGATAGAACCATTTGGATCACTTTAGCCCCCCATGTCTCTATTGATGGGACATTATCTCGAGAGGTTATATTAGATGCCCCCATGGACAATTAATGGCTATTTAATGGTGTCAATGTTCATGTTTTCATTTTTCCTCCGCAATTTTAATACATGCCTTGCATTGACTCGTATTTGAAAAGTTGAGACTAACTCATATTTGAAAAGTCGAGACGCTTGATTGAAAATCGAAATTAAGTAATCAGATTACAAAATTGGTATAAATTCAAGTGCTTGCAGTGCTACCAATGACGAAATTGGTATAAATTAAGTACTCTCGTGGGGGGCTACCCGGGCCTCTTCATTTCCCTGAACCCAGCCTAGTATGCTAGGAAAAGGGCTTCACGGAGATCCGAGATGGGCTCCCCTCCCTTGGAGGGGTTGGCAGGGAAGCCCAATGGGGATGTTATCCCTTGATCCCAGTTAAACCCCTGTAAATGGGGCTAATTGGGCACCCCGGGATGTCCGATTCAGGGTGGAGCAGTTTAGGGACCTGCTCAGGTCCAGGTTCATCTTAGTTATGAGGTTTCCAAAAAAAAAAAAATAAAGATAAACGAATAAGCAAATAGATGGATTAGGTATGATATAATATTGGGGCTGGAAAGCCGAAGCGCATTAGGATTTAAAGCCAGACCCATAAAGAGAGGCATGGCCCAGGCCCATACCATATTCTATGCCCAGCTCAATTTCTAAAATGACTACGAGTTTAGACTTCAGTATGTGGGCGGCCCTAGATACACTCCAAAATGGCTGCATACACACCTTATATATGCTTTGCCCAAAGGGCCTTAACGGTGGAATGTTCATCTGTTCAGAAAGCGAGGATAATAGATCGAATCGGTCACCTTTAAAAGCAAGAATGGAAGTTGCGTGACGTTAGTTAGACTGAACAGAATGAACATTGCATGGTCGGAAATCAAAGGCAACCGTGCAAAGTTTCCAAAGAAAAGATGATATCGATGGATTTCTTCTTGCAGGTGCTTCCTTGAAGGTACACTTCGCCAAATCATTTCGCCCAAAAGCTTGAAAGTCACATGTTCTTTACACACAAAAAAGAACACCGACAATTAGCTCGAGGCTGCTCATCTGTGCATGAGTTGACATGTGATGTAGGATACGTATGATAACTCGTCAATTTCTCTATTATTTTGTTCTTTAGAACAAAAAAAAAAAAAAAAACATAAAAAACAAAACAAAATTCCATTTGATAATGTCAAGAAAACTGCTGCTTGATCAGAATAAGGGGCGATCAGAATACATTCACACTGGAGGAAGTGCATCAAAGTTATGAGCTGATTCTACAAAAGTCGATTTTTTCTCAATTGTCTAATGTTCCTTTGACCGGATCTTAGAAATATTTAATTTGTCGATTTTCCATTTGCCTAACTTCTCATATTTAATTGAATAGAAGATAATTGGTCCCATAGTTATTTATTTCAACAGCGTTCTTGAAACTCCTAAAGTATTGGCTAAAAGTTTATAATACGATACATATATGGTGATGAATTTTTTTTCTTCACAATTTCTTGTCAAATAATTACTTGGTCTCATAAATGGGTTGAATGAATTTTATCACAAGATTTTTATATTGATCGCAAAACACTCGAGTGTGTCTTGGATGTAAAGTCAGTCATATAGCATATGTAATACTTACAAGTAAACCGGTCAAAATGAATTATAAATCTATTTATTAACCCATATTAAATTAGCCGAGCTGTTATATTGGTTAGCTATATTTAGTAAATGAATCATAAATTAACTTAAAATGATAAAACCTAAAATAATATTAGTATTAAATGAGTTCACAATTTATTTAGATCCAATCAATGCTATGACTTTCTTTTCACTCTTTATTTCCCTTATTTAATGTCGAGCTTGCATTCACCTCAGTTCAATTTGAGTAAAAGTTTTTTTAAGTTGTTTTAAAATATGCAAATGTTTTAGTAAATGAATTAGTTTGAGTATAAATTGAATATGAGTTGGATCCAACGCCAGTCATTAAATTTTTATTATAAAAGAAATAGATTAATTTGAGGTTCAACGGTTTTCAACCCCACCTATAACTTCGGCGGGCACTCCCATGGCGATCACGAAATAACATGAAACCCAAGTAAAAAATTAATTTCCGTCCACACCTTCTGTATCTTTGTACGTGCTTGGCACGTGATTCGGGACAGCTTCATTTTTCTTTCTGAACGTCGCAGAAATTAATAAATGCTGGCGCAGGGAAAATGATGGAAGTTGTACAAATCTTCGGACAATACAACAAATGGGAAGACGTCCGGATGCCATGAAATTGTTCTTTTTCCCTGCCCAAGTCTGATCCCAACATCATGGGTTCTGGATCATCAAAAACATCACTCACGTGATGTGGGAAAGAAGAGTCCAAGTCTAACCGAAACTGCCAGTTTTGGGGTTTGTCTTCATAGTAAATAGCTCAACAGCTATATAAAATTTAAGCCCATTATTTATTTGTTTGTTTATAATTTTTTTTTATTTTTTTGGGGGTTTATTTGTTGTTCTTCTTTTTTGGCAATTAATAAGGAAAAGTCCATTTCTTCCTTTAAGTTTGTTCCTATGCTCCCAACGGCTCCATAACGGTGTATTTGTCCCCCCTCCCTTCGCCCACTTGTCGTGGAAATTCCATTCAAGTTTGTGAAACGGCATGATGGATAGCCAAGGGTATTGAGAAAAAAAGAAAGAAAAGAAATCTAAGTAATAAGAGCCTGATGTGGTTTTTGGTTGATGGATTGTGAGATTTTAAACTGGAATGATGCGAAATTATTCATTTGCTTGCTTCTCATGGTATAATATGACTAACTTAATTTTAATTAAATTTTAAAGTGTTTTATCTCGAACAACCAATGATGAAAAAGACCCAAATCATTGGTTGTTCGAGATTCTATACTGTCATTAATTTTCACTATGCACGAATCTCCAAACAAAACCTCATATCGAAGAGGTCAAATTGTCTCTCCTTGCAAACTTTTATTACCAATTTAGTTAAGGTTAAGGGGATCTGATTTTTATTTGGTTTCGAGTGGATTTGAAAAATATAGAATTTGAAAGATGGGTATTCGCAGAAAGATTATGACATTTGCATGAATGGCACCACCCGTTTCTTGCTCGAGTAAGTAAATAGATGTGGTATGAGAGAACGAGATGAGGAACAAAAGAGAGAGAGAGAGAATGAAACTATTTGCACCGTCCTTAAGTAAATGTCATTATATAGATATCGTCAGAAAAAGAATGATGTGACAAGCTTTTGACACTTGATATGTGACCTTTACTCTTCGTTTCGAGTATCTCGACATATGGCAGTAGGATTTATAACGCAAGAGTAATGTTGCAACCTATTTTCAAGGCTTTAACAGGGGACATTGCAAAGATTAAAAACTAGGGGAGCAGCTTGCAACAAAATGCCAAAATGAATAAAGTGGTCTTGCAAAACCTTTGTATGTATTCGGCATTTTCAAAAGTAGTAATATGTAAGTGGTCATCCAATGGAAATTAGAGGTATGTTTTTGGTACTTTTCCATGTTTTCAAAATTGAGCTAAAATTTTGATTCGACGGGTACATGTACCCTAAGCTTTGATAGGGGGGTGGCTAGGTTAAATAATTTGGAAAAATAGATGATAGAGTGTACCCAAATCTCATGGTAGGGTTGTACCTTGTGTTCTCAACATTGTATGACCCCACTTTATTAATAATGTAGGGAGAAATTGAATACTCGATGGAGCCATCCCAAGACGGAAGCTTTGATTCACATCTATCATTGGATCCGATCCCCATGTTATAATCTTTTAGCTTTAGATGAATGCACATGAAATTCAAAGTCAAGATCCAAAAATATCTTAATAACTTTGCACGATTGTTAATTCTTTTACCCTCTATTGAACTTAGGAAACTCGGAATACTAATTAACGGTCTTTTAATCTCAAAGATGATTTGAATGAAAATTAAGGATGCACCACCGAGTCAAAGAAAATTTTACGCAAATAGCATTACCTACCATCGATTTGAGGATTATGAACTATACACCATCTCAAATAAAATAGCATATAAAGATGCTTGCATTACGTAACCTCTTTTCTTACATTGATGGTGTATGCTTTGACCGAAGTTACATAACTATCCCTTTCTAAGGTGATCGCTTTTATTTTTGGGGGCCTAGAACTTTCGTTAAAAATGCTTAAACATGATCATTCGTGTAAGACTCAAGCTGCTTTGTCTGGTGGCCTACAACAATGAAGAACACAGCAAAGTAGGATCCAAACAGAGAAGGACAAAAGGGAAAAGTGGACAGCATGAGTTGAATTGAATCCAAGGCTTCTTCGGAAGACATTCTTCTCTTTCTTCTTGAATTATATTAAATATCAAAAGGATAAGTATACCGAACATTTTAAAACTTGTCAAGAAAATATAAGGGAGTCCTAAAATTTATAAAAAGTGGAATTAAATTCTAAAACTTGTTAAGTTGGTGTAATCAAATCCTTCTATTTGCTCCATCAAACTTGACAAACGGAAAATATTAATAAGTTTTAAAATTTCATTGAACTAACTCGATAAATTTTAGGATTTGATTGTATTTTTATAATAAGTTTTAAACTTGATTGTCATTTTTGAAAGTTTTAGAATTCAATCGCATTTTCATAACAAGGTTTTAGAACTTTAAGTATAATTATTTCATATATTAACGAGTCCTCCAAAATGCTTACTAAATAGACAAATAAAACAAAAAATTATATTGCCCTATTTCTCTCATCCTACAACAATTATATTCTAAACCTAAAAACATCATATATGGACCCAATCTAAATGCACAAAATTTGTCAAATTACGTCTTAAATCTAGAGTCTTAAATTTTTTAATTTTGTCAATTTGGTTTTCAACATTTTCGTAAAATTCCAATATATTCTTTTTGGCCAATCTTCACCAGAAACTGCTGATATAACAAATTGTAACATAGGAAAGCCAGCAGAAACTAAACCATCACGTCAGTGATTGGCAAAAATTTGATCAGAGAAATTACATCGAAATTTTCCATAAAAATTTAGGATTAAATTGATAAAATTGAAAAATTTAATACTGAATTAATATGCATACAATTGGTTTAGGATTGATTGGGTAATTTTTCTATATAAATAGTGATTAATTAGGGGCCAACCTAGTCCTCTGGGATCAGATGGAGGAGGGACAAACATTCAAAATTCATCCGGATCATGAGTGAAAAATATTATTTTTCCAAGTCGAATCCCTCCCAACACATCATTTATGACTTAAACGGGTGCGGGACGGATGCAGCATTCATGGGGGAGTTTCACTGCCGCAATCAGTACGAGCTAAGTAAGGACACCGTGGTTTTCAAATCCTCCCCAGCCTTTAATTTTAATCCTATGTTTAGACTTTCCAACTAATGGTGCCCTTTTAGTGCGCTAGCAATGGAAATTACTGTAAAAAAAAAAAAGAAAAAGTAAGGACGCCGTGGGTTTCCTCCGCGGTCACTTGACAAAATTCACTCAGCCTCCCTACGGCAAGGCCCCGTCGGGCAATGAATGCCGATGGCCATTGTGTGAACATAGGATACGACAGAATTGCGGTTTCGATACGACTCACAGGTTGAGAATCAATGCATTAACCAGCCTAACCGATCTGTCACCAACCAACATAAATAACCCTTTATTTTCCCATCTCCTCACATGCACATATTCTTAAATTCTCATTCACCCCCCAAGTCCAACTATACTTTTTCCTTGTCCTTATTTGCAAAAAGAGGAGGTAAATCCTGCTCCCAAACTTCCCCCAAGTAAATCATATTGCTCACGGAAAAGTGACTCGCGTGATTCCTGCATGCAAAGTGACAATGCATCAAATTGAAATTGAGTGGAAAAGGACAATAAAAAAAAACAAAATTAAGGTCAATTTGATTGCGTTACGATCTTCCCATACCCACAAATTGACCTCTCGGAGTTGACTTACCTATTCACATATTCTAAAGCACCAAAAAAAAAAAAAAAATTGCCCAAGAAAAGGATAAAAAAAATTACAAAAGTGGGGGAAATTGCAAAGTAGAAAAGAGGAGCTGCGTGCACCCGTAAATATTTTTTCGGCCATCTTCGCAATTTTCATAGAAATATGAAGCACTCCAAAGAAACTAGCGGGTTGTCCAGGGACTCGTTGCCGCTACTCATCCTCTTGCCACCGCCGCGGCCCTCCCGGTTCCTGCCCTCGGCCGGAGCCGGCCTGACCCGCCCCGGAGACGGGTTCGTCCTCCGCGCGGACTGGGTCCGGCCCACCGCCGGCCCGGCCGAGCCGACTCCCCGGCTCTCCGCGCGGCTCGCCGCCGGCGACATCGACCTCCTCCCGGACCTCTCCCCCGGGTCCGGCCTTCCGCCGCGGGCCGGCGTCGCCCGGAAGGAACCCGAACCCGGGTCCCTGCCTTGGACCATCCTCAGCGACCCGCCCGCGTTGGCGCGACCCGGAGACCGGTCCGACCGCCTGGCGGGCGAGCCACCCGGCACCCGGGATCTGCTCCCGTGATCGTTCCGGCCCCCGACGTCGCCGCCGGGCAGGGACCGGGACTTGGCCGCCGGCGGGCCCCGGAGCTTCGCCGGGGACCTGTTGCCGGCCCTCTGCTTGGCGCGGCCGCCTCCCCCGCCGCCCCCGCCGTCGTCGGTGAGGTTGGTGGCGGTGGACATGGTCTCGCTCAGGCTGCAGACCTCCGAGACCTCCTCGGAGAGCTCGTCGGTGGCGAAGCTCTTCTGGTGCCGCGCCAGCGCCGGGAAGTCGGGCTTGGGCTTCGGGCAAGTGGGTGTCTCGGAGAGCACTTCCTTGACGGTCTCCTCGTCCACGGAAGGAGGAGGAGGCGGGGCTCTGCTGTCGGCCGAGTTCACTTGGGCTCTCTTCTTGTGATCCGAGGAAGATGGAGCATCGTGGGTGCTCACGCAGCAACCCATTTCCGGGACTCTTCTTCTTGTCTCAGCGTGAGCTTGAGAGCTTGGGAAGGTGAAAGTCGAGGATGGAATGGTTGAGGTTGAAGGTGATGCGAGAGGGAAGAAGAAGAAGGAAGGAAGGAAGGAAGGAAGGAGGGGGAGGAAGCGAGTGGTGTTGGGGATCGGTTAAGGTGAAGGTCAAAGCAATGGATTTAATGTTGTTCTTTATATGTCGCTCCCCCCATGTGTTTTCACAGTTCATGAGCATGGGATGTCATGGGAGAGTGAGACTCTGCTTGTTGGATTAAATTATGGGGAAATTAAATAAATGGATAGTGAGGAAATGAGTGTTAAATGGGGTTGGACCGGTTAAGGTCAATGGATGGATTTTGTCTCTATCCGTACTCTCTCTCTCTCTCTCTCTCTCTCCCTCCCTCCCAATTTATGATAAAGAGGAGCCTGTGCTTTAGGGTTTTCTTCTTCTTCTTTCATGGCTACGATTGATTTTTTTCGATTTTTTTTTATGTAACTATCGATTCTAATGTCGATCTCGATTCTACCTCACCGTGGTTATACATACAAGTAAATTTAGTTAAATGTTGCAAGTTGGAATGGTGTGATAGGTCTGACGTTGATGGACGAACCCGAATATGTTTTTTTATTTTTATTTTGTTGTCAAGTAGATCATAATCACTTGTTTTTCTTCTTTAATCTTTTCTTTTCCCTAAGATTTTTCTGAGGATACTGGTGTGGCGAATATGATGTTTCAAGAGTTTTTTGGGGAAGGGATGCGTGGAAAATTTTACATTTGAGGCATTGAGCTTTGATATTGTTTAAATCTCATTTGTTTGAAGTCCTCGTCTTGTTGATGCTACTGGGACACCTCATTGGCCGACCACATCAACAATTAATGTCACATTAACGAACGAATTATGGAGATGATTTAGACTTTGATATTTCGAGAGAAACAGATCGCCTCTTAGTTTCCTAATCCTTTACTATTAAATTTGGACCTTAGAGTCTTAGATTCTGATCCACAAGTTCCACAAGTGGCAAGTGGATGACATACTTAAAATCATACCATCCGACCGAGTTAACAACAAAGTTCTTAATCATAAGAAGCCATTCTGGGGGAGGAAGAAAAATGACTTAGAAAGCCATGAGAGATATTACAATACAGGTTTATCTATGGAAGGCTAATCTACTTCTTCAATACACAATACATCGCCTTATATAAGCATGAGCTGCATCGAACATCACAAGGCATCTAGAGGACAAGTCCTTCTAATGATGCTATAGATGATAGTCACAAAGTACGAAACATGCTTAAAGCACTATAAACAAAGCACACTCCATGCAAGCCTGCTAAAGCACGGGGTAAAGCACAAATCACACAAAGCACACTCCACACCTAGTACAAGCCTGCTAAAGCACGTCGTGAAGCACAAAGCATATAAAGCACACTCCATATCTCGTACACTAGCAAAGCACACTATCATATCTTATTATTGAATCCCTCTTCGGTGTTGTATGCCGAGTTATCCCAGCTCTCTTCGTCTTTTGCTTTGCGAAAGGCGCAAATAAGGTTGTCAATCTCCCATTGTGACAAAAGCTGATTAGTAACAGGGTCATGAGGGATTCCTAATGAAGATGTATCATATGTTCTTCTTTTCTTAAAGGGAGAAGACTGGTTTGCTTAGGGCTATGGTCAGTGGGACCAATTTTCTTAAAGGGACAAGCCTGCTAAAGCACGTCGTGAAGCACAAAGCATATAAAGCACACTCCATATCTCATACACTAGCAAAGCACACAATCATATCTTATTACTAAATCCCTCTTCAGTGTTGTATGCCGAGTTATCCCAGCTCTCTTCGTCTTTTGCTTTGCGAAAGGTGCAAATAAGGTTGTCAATCTCCCATTGTGACAAAAGCTGATTAGTAACAGGGTCATGAGGGATTCCTGATGAAGATGTATCATATGTTCTTCTTTTCTTAGAGGGAGAAGACCGGTTTACCTAGGGCTATGGCAGTGGGACCAATCTTCGAAAGTGGTGGAAGCCAACTGTCAATTGGTGGATATGGATTCAGATGAGTATGGGTCTTCAATTGGTAGCCCTTCCCATGGATCTTGGATTGGAGCTGAGATCTTGTCCATGGTATTCTCTTAAGGCCTGATGAATTTGGTGGCTTTCTTTAGGAAATTCTGGATTAGTGTGTTGCTAGATTGTGTTTCCTTCTCACCACATCTCTAAAGGAATCACCTTGTTGTGTTGGCACAAAATTCTCCAAAGTTCCTTGTATTCATGTGGAATTTGTCTAATTTTTGCTAGGAGGGTTTTCAAAATATCATTCATTCCTAGTTGAGACTTGAAAGTAGAGACACCAACCTTTGCCGAAGTCTAGTAGATATCTCCACTTGGCCTAAGAAACATCCAGGACTTGTGAAAGATGATTAAGGTGTGAAGTTCCAGATTTGGCAAGCAAACTTTCAATTGTTCTTGGAAAACTAATCTCCAGATTCCTAATGATTAAACCATGATAGGAGTTCTCCCAAATGTGCAAAATTTAACTATCTTTGGATAATCTGGCTTACGAGGTGAGGCATTTGAACTATAGGAAATTTGATAGCTACTATATGCAGATTAAGTAGATACCAAAGGAGCCATTTAAGGTCTTCAGGAAAATGGGTCTATGAGTGAGATGGTCAAAGGATATATAAATGGATATTTAGGATGTAATCCAAGGGTCTCAAACATAATCCACCATATCTACTAAGATTCTTAGATGATAAACCCATAATAGATCAATCAACCTTTTGAAGACAACATTGTCTTGAATGAGTCCTAGGATTTCTGGAGAATATTTCCAACTTGGCCACTTTGGCACCATCGATTGAGCTTGAATTTGGCCATTGGTTGTTGTACTTGCAAACATGTTGATGGAACTCATTGGGGCTTGATCTGGCCTAGATATAAAATTTGCAAGCATATTCTTTTTTTCTAGCAATATGTTTTGTTTCAAATGAGTATTAAGAAAACCATTCTGCCCATCTCAAAAGCTATAGGTGCGGCTTGCTTGAATTTCAACATTTGGGGAAAGGAAGATATGTTATATTCGACAAGAAAATGGTGACCTATGAGATATAATTTGAATTTTATAATTCCATACTTAACAACCAAGATTTCTTTGAATGTAGAATGGTAATGAATTTGTGTTTGGGAGAATCTTCCACATTTGTGTCCATAAATTCTCCTCTTACCACCTAGTTGTTCTTCAAAAAGAATAACTGTCCAATATTTGTCACTAGCATCGGTCTAGACAGTTCTTTTTCTTTTAGAGGGAATTAGAAGAGGTTGTAATGATTGCTGTTTTTGCTTGAGTGGTTGGACTGCCTTAATTTGTGAAAGTCCCCAGGGAGGTGGGTCTTTCTTCGGCTTTATATGCAATGGATGAATATAACTGGTAATCTTAGGAACAAAATCCTTTAAGTAGTTAACAATTCTGAGGAATTGTTGGATTTTTTTGTGTGAGAAATTTTGATCTTGGAACTAAGTAATTCTTTTGCAATATGATTACTTGGTTGGAATGTGCCTCCTTGAGCTGCATGCCCAGAAACTCAATTTTCGTTTGGGCAATCTTTATCTTTTTTTGTGATAACACAATGCCATGCAGCTTGACAATATGAGCAAATTGAGTGAGCAACTTACAATGAGACTCTTCGTCTTTGCTGTAAAGCAATATGTTGTCAATGTAGATTTGTGTACTCGCACTGATTGGATGGAATATTTTACACATGGCCTTTTGGAACAATGAGGGTGTTGTCTTGAGTTCAAAAGGAAGGACCTTCCACTGGAAGTATTGGTTTGGTATGCAGAATGTTGTCTTTTGTTTGTCTTCTGGGTGAATTCCAAGTTGTCAGAAACCTACCTTCAGGTCGAACTTGGAGTAAACTTTTGCATTTGACAGACTGGAGAATCAAGTTTTCCTGTTGGGTAAGGGAAACTTATCATCCTGGAGGAACAAAATAAGAAATTGGTAATTCATGACCGATGGTTTTTTTCTCCTAACTTGCTCGACATGTTTTTCCACATAAAATGCTTCACATGCCCACTATGAGTTTGTGGGCTCATTAAGTCCTTACTACATGAGATCTTTGCATTCTTTTCGGCCTAATTGGAGGTCTGATGGATTCATTCATGTGTGGCTTGCTTTGGTTGGGTTGACATCCTCATTCTTCTTGAAGGGCAATTTGATGAAAAACATTGAATTTTTTTACAAAGGACTGGAACATTTGGTAAGAAACTCTGAGTGGTTTTTGGTGCATGACTCTAGAAAGGTCTGGAGGATTGGAATAAGAGTTTCATGTTGGATTAAATAAAGTCTCTTAGTCTCTACAAATTCTCATAACTATGTTTAAAACTTAAGCCCGTTAGGCATAACCTTGAGATCCAGGATTTGAGTTAAGATTTCCCTACCAATGATGATGTCTTGATTTGGGGGGGATTTGATAATTGGATTTTGATGGGTTTACCTCTTATTTGGGTGGAAAAAGTGTTTCCAGATGCAGAAGTAAAATACCAAGTATGAGGTTCCCAATATTCTTCGGGAAGAAGTTTTGGATCAAGGATAGAGGAGTCTACACCACTATCTATGAGTGTGATAGGGGAATGGGTTTAGAGGATTGGGATGGAAGGAACTGGATAGAAAACATATGGCTTGAAAGAAGCAGGTTTTTCTTTAGTGACCTGGATGGATGAGAGTTGGTCATGGCTTGCTAGAGGGGATGATGGTTCATAAAAAAAGAACATGCCCTCGTGGGTAGAATCATCTCCTTCATGTTCACTATCTTTTTGAGAAAATTTTTGTGGCACAAATAGTCTTATTGGAAGGTTCATCTTCAAGATAAAAGATTGACTTAAGATCATCTTCTGCTAGAGAGATACCGGTTTTCTTGTGGATCACATCCACAAGAATCATACTTCTTTTGTGGGCTTGTGGACAATTTGTTGCAAAATATGCACGAGGGGAGATTTGAAAAAAATAGAGAGAGTATGAAATAGGACCGTTTCCTCAAAAGAAGGTTCAGAGTATCTCTAATAAGGTCTTAAAGTAGCCAACCAATCTCAAATAAGGCTTCAAACTCATCAGTTAGCAAAATATTCTCCATTCGGAGAGCCTATGCATCTCTCATGCATGATGCACATAAAAAACAAAAGTTTGTCAATGAGGTTCGGCAGCGCTCCGACCAAAATCTCTCTATTTCTTTATATTTTTTATTTTTCACATTCAGGTGCAACTCCACATTATCACCAAATCAAAACCGAAAATTTGGTTGATTCTAATTAAAGTGCATCGTTTATAAATAATCAAGATTTAATGCTATATGCACTAATGTTCAACCAATAACAATATCATCTTATCATAAATCTCCTTGTAATATTATGATCTAAACAGCGTTTGCAAGATTAAAAATTAAGGAAACTCATGCCTTGTCAATAGGACAGACTGACATTGGAAGAAAATGAAAAAGTTACCTACATTGGAGAACCTTTTAATGTGATTTCAACTACGGTGCAAAAGCTCATAATATTTGGTAACTTACTCAATTTCAAACAAGGTACATTAGACAATTCAACTATGACATTGACAACAACTTTATCTTCTTTTGCTTTATCTACAACAATGGCTCGCATTGAATTGTATTCTTGTACTTGCATAACTTCCACTTGTATAAGTCTTTGCATCTCTAAAAGAAATCACATGTTTTTCAATTGATAGCACTTTTGACATTCACGGCTTTCAATTTGCTGAAGCACTCTAGTGCAGCAGGGCCATGGTATATTTTCTCCAGATTAATAATATTTTTGAGGGACAAAGACTCTAAGAACATAAAAGCAATGAGTGGGAGGCCATTGGATGAATTATTAATATACTTGATCGAGGGGTCATTGTGAATGTCGAGTTGCTTCAATTCTCAAGATCCTCTGGGTGCACAACTTGTGAATGTTATTTTTGAAATCTCTCAAACTGTGCAAATGCAAGTATTGAGCCTTTTAAGTAGAGTATTCTACATTCATTCTCTTCAAATAATGTTATTTCACACTTTCAGTTTGAACTCCATGGTCCCCAAACCTCATGTAAACATTTCCTAGTGTGATCCAAAATCTAATCAGGTTCCCAAATAATAGGTCATCATCCTCCAAGAGTATGGTGGAATCCCAAATTGGTATTTCCAAAGTGGTTAGCTCTTATATACTCTTTAACTCTACAAGTTTAACATCATACAATTTTCATAGTATTCCATTCTCCCATCCATCAATCAAAGCTTCCTTTCATATTTTAACTCTTCAAGTTGATTAAGTCTTTTAGTCTAGTCTAGATTGTCCAAAGCTTATGGCAGCTGCTTAGATTTAACGATCCTAAATTTATTAGTTCCTCAATTTTTGTAATATTGTTTTGCATGAGAGGCATTTTACATGCATCTTTTGTGCATCTGACATGAGATGCAGGGGTTTGACAATTGATAAAGATTTAGCCAATTGAGGAGCTTGGTTTAAGATTAGGTTGGCCACTTTAAGGCTTTATTTGAGACAAGATCCACATTGAGTCATTTTTTAAGAAAATGGTCCAATTTCATGCCATTTTTTGAAAATTTCTTTATGGATACGAGATCTCTTTTGAGTAATTAGAGACTGTAAGTAGGCGGTTGTTGGAAAAGAACACTTCCCAAAAAGAAAAGCAAATCAAACAGCTAATAAACATATTTGAGCCAAAATAAAAGTACTAATAAGTGCCATGGATAACTTGTTAAATACCTTATTACTGAAAACATTTCATTTTCAATGCATTGTTAATATTGTGGTATGGGTAATCAATGCATTAAACATAAAAATATTTCCATAATAGGCATGACTAATAAGTGTTCGGACCTTCTGTAAAGGGGATAATTGTTTAAAAAGTCCTAAACCTATAGTATGCTAGCCAATTCAGTTGTAAATTTATCAATTGTGTCAATTTAATCCTAAACCTTTTAACGATTTGCCAATTTAGTCATTTCTAACAATTTTAACCGGAAATCACTAATGTAGACACTAGCCAGTTTACATGACATGGTTGGTATTGATGTGGATGATTTTTGTAATTTTCTAAATATTTTCTAAACTTGTTTTTTCCTTTTTTACCCTTTTCTTTTCCTTAGTGGCCGGTCGCCGACTATTGGAATACAGTGGCCTCACTAGATTGGGCAAGGGCGACCTTCCCCAGGTGACACTAGCCCTCGCCGACCATCACTTATGGCTGGCAATTGGTGAAAAGAAAAGGAAGGACAAAAAAGAAGAGAAACATTCAATTTTTTTTTTTTTTTTAAAAAAGATCATTCATGTCAGCACGGGGTATGCCATATAGATAACCAGCATTCACATCAACAATTTCCAATTAAAATTGGCTAGAACGACTAAATTGACAAATCGTCAAAATGTTTAGAATTAATTTGACATAATTGAAAAATTCAAAATTGAATTGACTATCACCCAATAGTCCTATGACTTTTTGGACAATTTACCATCTATAATAGAATGGATTTTGTATCGAAATCCTATTAACTAATATAAAGCGAATCTTCCTACATATGAGAGTGAAAAATGCAATGGCCAATTAGATATTTTACTAACAAAAGGGAAAGACATTTACTATTAACTAGGGATATTACTATTCTTTCGAGGAATTTTACGAATCATAAGACTCATAGAACTTACGGCTACCAAAAAAAAAAAAAAAAACTTATGAAATGACATATGACGGGTATATCGTTGTCGGGGAGGTTGATTACGAATGTCATACAAAAGTCACAATCGATTTAGGCTGGATGCGGTCCTATATGAGGACCCGATGTCAACAACACAATTGAGGAATAAAGGGAGGGGACGCTCGCAATGCACTATGACAGGCCACCCTGCCCTGTCAACCAAATGTAGGAAATTAATGTAGACGTAGACGTATGTAAGAAGAAACGTGCAAAAAATCAGAAGGAATTAATGGGAATTATATTATATTCAGAGATATTTACACAAGTGAATATGAATTTTGGTTCAATATACAATATCGTCTCCGAACTTTGAATTTGTTTAATGTAATTCTTGAATTTTTAGTAAATATTAAATCTAGTCCTTATATTATTTGAAAATATCTAATGTCATCATTTCATTGATATAAGTTTCGAGGCAACATTGAATGTTTTCTATAGTTTAAAGATTAAATTGAACATGTACAAAAAGTTCAATGAAAAGTACAAGGATAACATTGTACATTGGATTAAAGTTCATGGACCATATTGAACAAATTAAAAGTTTATGAACGACATTGCACATTGGGACAAAATTTATGGACTATTTATGTCATTTTCCTGAAGATCAATCACATTACTCAACAAGTTATAACTTGAGAACCACTTGCTTTATTGAATGAAGTACACTTTAGTCTATACACAAGGATCAAGGGCTACGCCTCTTCGGGAATAATTAGAGAAATTACATAAACAAGACATCATTAACTTCCAAAGAATTTGGGAACATTAGTTCATGGTGTTGCATCATTAGGGAACATGTCCTCATTTGGCTCTAATCATGTCTCTTTCATCTAAGTAATTACTTCGGCTGCTTAGAAGATAATTCATGAGTAAAAACTTACAATATCAATGTGATGGGTTTTCTTTCTAACCCAATTGAATTGATTTGATTTTATTCTAGGTCAATGTTTTTCCTAGTCATGAGAAAATGAGGACGCCTATGTTGGGGATGCAACCCCTTCTTCTTGGCCATCATCATCACCGAGAGCTCGGTTCAGAAACATCGCCAACCGGACCCCGCCTTGAGCGACTCTTTTCATGACGATCGGCATCCTCGAGTCAAAGTAGTCATCTGTCATCATGCGACATTTCAAAACACGTCACATTTTAGTACATTGTTGATGTGGTTGATGTCGATAACACTAACTCTTGTGGGCAGAATTACATGCTTCGTGTCACCTAACTAACGGTGCAAACGACGACGCGTTTTATGAGATGTGATATAGCTTAGTTACATAGATCTAACTCAGGCAAAAGGATCTCTCCTCGAACACAATCTGCAGATGTTCAGCTTATGGTCAGGAACCCTATCGAGGCTATGAATCTTTTACCTGCGAGAGTGACGCCCGGCTCAACGCCTTTGTAACCATATTTGCAGGCAATGGCTATGCTCTCAGCTGCATACTTGCTCGGACATGAGTCGAGGTCGTCGCAGTGTGTCCATGACGAAGTATCATCTGACCAAGCCCCCTTATTTCGCAACAGAAAGAGGCAACAGCAATCAATTCCAGTGGTATTTCCATATACGACAAGACTTAAATCTACGTTGAATTCTTTCTTAAATAATCCTTAAGATGGTGCTATGAGATGGCTTTGAACGAGAGAGAGAGAGAGAGAGAGTACGTCAGTGTAGTTAGCCTCGATGTCTTGAAGGAGGAGAGTCATGTCCTTCTCGTAGTAATCTTTTTCTGCTGTCAAAATGATCTCCCTATCCCATACCTGATCATCCAAGAGAGAAAACAAGGAGTCAAATAGCATCTACATTTCATATTATAAGCTGGTCAGCTAGCTTTCGGGATACCGCACGCGCACATCACATGCATGCACGCGCAAGGCAAAGGCTGACGAAGGGATGAGTATCAAGCAACGCAAGGCTTTAGCTATCGTTAGCCTTTTAGTTTACTGCATCTTTTCGCTTAGACGCAATGCAAAACCTATTTTAAGCAAACACAGTGGAGTCCAGCCAAACTGATGGTACAGCAACAAAGCGTAAGCGAATGGAATAGGTTTTCATTTTTTTTTCGCCGAGTGAAAATGGGAAATCTGAAATCGAAGTTAACGCTTACATGATGAAGATTAGATTTGTGCCTGAACCAGCGCAGCTCGATAGAGTTCCCTCCTCTGTCGCTCGTGAACCCGATGTGCATCGGCTGGCAGAAAGCGCGATAAATAGTGAATATTATTTAGAAAAGATTGCTAATATCTTTTTAACCTGTAAAGATCATAAATCAAAAAGGCAATAACTTTTAAAGTAGGCTGGATTACCTGATGAAGATCTCCCATGAAGTGTGACAAGAACAACAAGGCTTCTGTCATATTATCTGTAATGCTAAGAAACTCACATTAGGACATCATGTTCAGAAGCTAAAATAAATTGAACAAAGAGTATTTCTTGAAAAAAAGAAAAAATTAGAAGTTTTAAATTACATCTCCGATCTGCAGTTCCCTCTTTGTAATGCAAGAGCTGAGAAGTGAAGTTTGTGACGGCACCAGCAACACACATGTCCTCCTTGCCATGTGGATCGTGGCAATCCCCTAACGAAACCATGTGAAAATAATTTTCCGTTAGTATCATGCATTTTTTCTATGTATAAGCTCCAAGGCCATAGAAATTTAACTTAAAAGTGTCTTACTAGCATAGTCGAAGCTGCAAGCGTCGTCCGGGGTGTCAATGAAGTGGAGCGGGCTTGTCCACTGGTACTTGTGCCAGTGCCGGATTTGATCCGGCCATACGCAGAGCGACGAGAGGTCGCCTTTGGCGTATGGCGGTAATAGATGCCGGACGACTTCGTCCACCTCCGGCTTCAGTAGAGACTGGAAAAGAGAAAGCAACAGTTGACTTGCCAATTACGGGTACAGGTGACCCATCAAGCTTTTGCAGTTGCAATTAGTGAAGATCTCCTCATCGAAAATCTCAGGGCATCTGATGTCGCACCTCTTGTACAGATGATAACAGGCAGGATGAAGGATAGTGGAACTTTTAAATCTAAGAGATGAAATCGGTATGACGGAAACAATTTGGAATGTTTATTTTCATTTGACAATCTGCACTACAAATGGGTAGATTTTTAGGGCTTTTATGGGAGATCGATCGAATTTGAGCAGCTAATCGAAATCGTTATTTTTTTGTTCGTTCCTGGTGTGATCGTATTATAAACTGGCAGCTGATTACCCGATAAAAGATCGAACAACCATATGGCAACTAGAGCTCTTAAGAGCCTGTCAAAGGCTAACAAGAGCTTAAAACATCGACTTAATGGGACATGGTCTTCTTTCAAATTCAACAAGCGAAGGTCGGTGCAAACCCTAGTCGGAAAAGTGCTATACTTATAGAAAACCCAGATAGGGAAAGTGCCATGAATGACTTCAATTAGCCCACTTTCCGACCAGTTCAGTGAGGATTTTCCACTGCGGAAATGGATAAACAGAAGGCCCGGAGCCACGTATGAAAAAGCATTACCTGTGCAATTTGACATGTCATGATGTGCCCTTCTTTGCTCCAGCAATGGACCCCAGCCACCAACATGAAAACCATACACATTGATGCCAACAACCCAAGAGAAGACATTTTCATCGTATCTCAAAACAACGCAAGCTTCCTCTCAAACCGTTCTTCGCTATAACACAGTGGTATGAATATCGGAAAGACGAAAATGATCGCGAGAAGAACAATAAGATTTATATACACAACTTTTGAGTACATTTCCATTGCTTGCACGAAAGCACATGTAACTGTTTTTTTTTGCTTGTCCCAAAAGTTTGACTAACATTGCATGGAGAATAAGGCATATTCCGGGATAAGCATAGCATCAACATATAAAATAGGAGCGAGAGGATTAGGTGGCCGGAGTGAGCAATTGTTTTTTGCCTTAAAAGGTTGACAGAAGAAGAGAATAGCTAGTCAATTCGGTGATGAAGATCATTAATGTGGCCGAACTGAAGAATCTGGTCCCCACGCGCTTTGCTTAAAAAAAAAGTTGATGTACTCCAATCATCTTTCATTTATGTGCAGCTTGCTTCGGAGAAGCAAACACCCGGTTGAGGATTGATGCCAAGCGAACACCTGCCTGAGCTATCCTCTTCTCTACAATGGGCAGCCTGGAGAGGAAGTAGTCATCTACACGGAAGAAGATTGATACACTATTAGTATGTAAAATGAAGAAAACTATGCAACAGAATTGAGGAAATTAAAGTTGTGGTATGTCCAGTGCCACCCCAAGGGGTACCGGGTCAATCAACGTGATAGGATACTAGTAGAAAAATAAAGGAAAAGATCAACAAATTAGAATGAGATGTCCTCTTGAAGCAATGTTGAAGTGGATTTATTGTAAAACAATTGACATTTCTGCCTTCTCATCTCCATTACAATGCATGTTACAGCTTTTGACCTGTTTGATGCCATAGCTTTTACAGCACATAAAGAAGCAAGCAGATGTTCGAGACATTTCATACCTCTCAAACAGGAAATGCTATCTATCAATAAAATGGCATCACCAGAAGGTGATAAATGATGAAAATATTTATGTAATTATTCATTATTGAGAAAATCAATTTTCACCTACCAGAAAAGCAATAGAAGGAAAAAAAAGGAAAGACAAAACCTGTTAGAGTGCTTCCTGGAGTGGCATTCCTGTATGCGTATTTACATGCCAACTTGATGCTCTCAGAAGCGTAACTGCAAAAACAAAGATGGTGCTGATGCTTGTCCAAATGACAAGATAAAAAAGTTGACGTTTTATCCGATCAATGAGAAAACTGTATCTCACTTTGCTAGGTCAGCTTCAGCCTGGGATACTGTTTGCAGGATAAAAACTACACTCATATAATAGGTGGAGAATACATGCATGACTGGAAATGTTATAATACTCTCTGCAGTGATGCATGACATGGTGTCCCAGTGAAACAATCAATTCGACTAAGATCAGCACACAAAAAAGCAAAAGAGAAGACTTACGGATCAGGACAAACTGTTTTGTTAGATGCACAATCTCCCCAAGATGGTACATCATTGGACCAGCCATCCTACATCATCAAGATATATAGAAAGGGTAAAGACAGTTACAAAGTTAGAAAACAGTTGTTCATGCATGATTTTGCATGACGGGTCATGCTCTCACCAAATTCTAAATTAAGTTACACCAATGGCAAGCAAACTATAGAAATTGTAAACTTGGATTATTTTAAAGTATTCATTATTTAAAAATTAGGTACAAAGTATTAGTTGGACAAATGAGAAAGTGCTAACAGCTACAAAGACAGATCGCTACCCCTCCACCCTATATAAGACTATCAAAGTGTCCTCAATATGATCAAAATCAGGCTTTTCTAGGGTGCAACGGCATAAAAAGGTCTATAACTTACTATTGTTATCAAACAAAGAAACAGAGAAAACTTCAGTTTACACAGCTACCATATTTTTATATGATCACACCCCTGGAAGCCATATTCTGCACTTTATTATTAGATACGACTTATTCTATCAGTCACATCCCATGATACAACATCATCTGCTTCCAAATGCACTTTGTGATTTACTTTTTTACTTTCTAATCCCTAGATAAAGAAACAAAATGGAGCTCAGTGCATCATAAGCCTAATGAAAATGACGATATTCTTTACTTAAGCAAGACGTGTTACTACAACACTGTAATTTTCACGAGAGAAGCAGAAGGTGCTGAAAAATACAATAATCCAAGTTAAAATTGGAAAAGCATACCGTAATATTTCTCTGAATGGCTTGGATCATCTGAGAAAGATCAGACTGATAAAATGTTTTTAATGCAGAATCAATAATCATGGTGTCCCACACCTGAAATGACATCATTTTGCCAGATGTAAGGATTTTTGTTTAATTTTATGTCGTCACAACAACGAGATCTTCCCACTAGATGAGAGCAGTCGCTACTTGCAAATTCGCAAAGCTGACAAACAGGAAAACTACAAGGGCGCATAGTCAAGAGCTGGGTAAATCTGAAAATGAACTTGATCTCGTCCCTTGAACATAAGGTCAGTCAGTTCTCATGACTCTCGATTACATTAGACAGATTGAAATCATTATCCTGCCTAAGAATAATCATTACATGAATAAGTCCGTACTTTCACTTAGTAGGTGTGCTCCATCATGCATAGATCAACTTAGTTTCCCACAAGCTTCATACTTCAGAAGACATGTTAAAAGATGAGGAGAGATCAACAACATAGAACATCCAAAGGCTTCAACATTTACACTTCTTAAGATAAAATTTCCAAAGTAGTCAAATTGTAAGGCATTCCAGAAGTTTGATTTCTTCTATCTTAGAGGACGGAATTGCTCCTTGTCTGCACACTTGATTTTCTCAAATTACTCCGTTGGCAATAGACTAGTTAGGCCATGGGGATTGATCAGCCGAAGAAACACTTACATGGTGCAAATTAGTCTTCCTCCGGTACCAACGAACAATGATGGTATTTCCACCTAAATCTCCAGTGAAACCAACGTGCAGGGGCTGCCAGACAGAAGTAGATACTTAACCTGAGATTTTTTCATAGTTTACAGTTGACATGGACCATGGATTCGCTAAACACAAAGTCATACACAATAAAGAATTCCATCCCTGCAGTAGTATATCTAGCCCATGCAAGATGTTTCTCAATGACTACCACATAATTTACTCTTGAAAGAATTAAAATATGCGAAATATGCGAAGGCTATCTATCTGATGGCTATTAAACATCTCATTCTTCATCTAAGCTAAGAGATTCCAGAAGTGCAAACCTGATGGACATCTCCAACAAAATGTGATAAGAAAAGAAGCGCCTCTGTTAAGTTGTCTGTAATAATCAGAAATGAGTGAGAACCCAAGATGGAAAAACATGGACGAGGTAATGGACAAGTAATGATGCGTCCTTAGAGAAAATGATGTTTACAATTTGTTATTGCATAGGAGCTGCCAGCTGCTTCGAGTTGCCTTGTATAATTGTAGATTGCCCCAGTAACACACATATCTTTGTGTCCAGAAGAATCATGGCAATCTCCTACAAGAAGGTAGAGAGTATTATTATCCCCTTTTCAGCACTACATTTATTCAGAATAACCGTGGGCAAGGCCTAATGACAGACATGCGGAGTATAGTACATTAGGCCAATGAAGCATAGCTTAAACTCACCTATTCTGATCTCTAACATAGACTCTAGAGTGATACAGAGGAGTCTTTGCACAATATAATGAGGCTTTTGTCACCTAAGCTCTTAGATAAATTTCAACAGCAAGGCAACCAGTGTTAATATTCATCACTTAATACTGCATATAAGAAACTACAAGCAAACATATGTCCTACATGTCAAGAGATAATAGCATAATTAGTTTAGTCTCCTCCGCCTCATGAATGCGCTTTACGTAATTTGGTAAATCAGAAAAAGCAATGACTTGCTTGCGATATCCAGCATAGCTTAGATGATGGGAGAGCATTAAAATTGATGACACTGTCGATACACATATAAAAGCAGCATGACATCAGATGCATAAAGAGTACTAGAATCAGTTCAACGCAAGCTTAATGCTATCTCAAAGCAAGAACAATATGGCATGCGCTGTTAACAAATATAGTGGCTAAGAGAAGAAGATTCACAATGCAGGAATTGTAGACCACTCACTGCAGTATTCATAGTTACACTTGAAATCTGGTGTGTCAACATAGTGCAAAGCACCACTCCAGTGATAGTGGAAACGAATCTCATCGGGCCAGGAGCAAAGAGATGCAAGATCCCCTCCAGCATAATCAGGAAGTAACCGTTTCACCGCAACCTTGGCATCTTCAGTTAGATACTCCTTACGAATTCAAAAAGTCAAAATCAATTATTTTCCAACTGAAAAAAGAAATACCAATGACACTCCAATTTCATCACTTGATGCACATTGATTTAAATAAATATATGATTATAGCAATTGGAACCCATTATCATTCAACAATCCCACCTCTTCCCATCTAACCGAGTGAATCGCCCCTTTATCTTCCATCAGATGTGATATCAAATCAATGCAATCTATTGGATAATTAAAGTCAGATCCAAATACAACTTACCTTCCAAACACCCCCTTTCATACACTATTGCAATTTTCCTTACCTCACAAAAGTTATTTCTGAATCTATTAACCACAAACTCTACCTTTCTCCGTGCAGCCACCTCCAAAGTTTTCAATTAACTGATATATCCGTGTAATGGACCAACTAGAGTCTGTAAGCAGACTGGCTTAACCGAACTCATTAAAAATTAAGTAACTTAATCAAGGAGAAAGCTAAAAGCCTCCTCACAGCGTAGCCCACCACCCAGCCAAAGACACAACTTTTATCTATAGAAACCAACTCTTCCAACTGGTCTGCAGGGAAAACATTTTGACTGGAGAAGGCGAATCAATGCTAAAACTTATGCTATCACGACAGTCCTTAATTTATAAAGGACAAATTACGATCATAGCGAATGAATTCAGTAACTCAACCGAAGCAGATCAATAAAAAGGACCAGACATCGAAGATAATGAATCATAATAGCTAAAAGAAAGTAGTGAACGTACCTCTGCTATTTTGCAAGTTACATAGTGACCTTCCTTTCCCCAACCAAGAACGCCACTGATCAACTGAAGAAGCACGACAAACCTCCAAACCCAAAGCAACCCAGTTCCACCCATACCACCCCAGAAGAAAAAACAGTCCTTGAAACTGGCGTCTATCAAATTAGGCCAAAAAATCAACTTCAATTCAGTAGCTTATCAACCATTGCGTTAATATCAAGAGAACCCACCACTTAATTTGCTGAGCACACGACTTCAAGATCAAAATGGGGAGTCGAAAGTTCTGATTTTCAGATTATTCAAGAAACGAGGAATGGCAACTGCTCTGAGTTCAAGAACTCCAATTTGTCATCGAGCCTCGTCCGGGCAATCAAATCAGCAGAGACCAACGTGAAGACCGAAATTTCAGTTATGAAAGATTACCCGATTCTTCAGATAATCATGGTTTTCCAGGTGGGGACCGTTGCTGGTTTCCGGTGCAGCTGCCGATCAACGACGAAAGAGACGATGAAATACCCAAAGATAAAACATATAAAAAAATAATAATGATAATCAAGCGACATCGACGTTCGCGTGTTTGGGTTTCTGTCTGAAGAAAGAAAGTGATTGGTTTCTTCAATCTATTATTTGCAAAATTGCGATTGGTCCCTGGATTTTGAAGTTTGTTTCAATTTAGGTCCCCAATTCACTGTTTGTTTTAAAAAAAATTGCAAAATTGTCCCTGACGTACTGCATATATACCTAATACATTAATTATTTTTTGTAGGTAAATGGTGACCACCACACATAATACCATCCAATATGCTTCTCATATAACCCGGTACTTAAATTTTGAAATCGCTCTTTTAAAATCATTTTCAAGCCGAGCACACCGAATCCAACGTCGTTGTCCATTTCTATAACGGAATTGGCAAAAAAAAAAATTAAATCCCAAAAGAGAAAACATACAGGAAATAATAATGAAGCGAAAACCACACATTGTTTTTCAGAAAAAGTGATTTGTTTCTTCAATCTATGGCAATTTTTTGTTTTCATAATTGCGATTTATCCCTGGATTTGAAGTTTGTTGCAATTTACGTCACCAACCACCATTTGTTATTAAAGAAAAAATAGAAAAAAGTTAGTCAATGTGTTTGGTTGGATTTTTGGAGAATTTTTTTGGAAAATGCAAAGGATTTTAAGTTAAAAGAGTTTTCTAAAGTTGTATTTGGTAAAATTATAATCTAAGTCTATTGTGAAATATAAAAAAAAAAAAGTATTTTGGCAAAATAGTATTTAGAGAAATTATATTTATAACAAGCTTTCATCATTAAAAAAAGAAAAAAATGCTAGCTGGTTGGCGAAGGGTAAGCAACCATCGTCTAAGGTTGCAAGACTTCAGGTGGCCCTCGGATACCACCGACAATGGTCGCTTGGTCGCGCAATACCTCACAAAGATCGTTTGACCCTGACGAGGGCCAATTTGGGGTCACATGACCCTCGAGGGTCGTGTGGATCGGGCGACCTAAGCGGTGACCTTGCGAAGGTTGGGGTCGCAATAACCCAAATCGTGCAGCCCCTCATGGAGGTCGCCATGACCAAGATCACACGTAGGTCGCCGCGACCCCCCTGGTAATAGTTGCTTGGTCATCGTGACCATGTTGGGAGCGACCCCCCTGACAATAGTTGCTTGGTCGCCGTGACCATGCCAGCCTTTCTCTAGCCCGTCACCAAGCCCTCATAACACCACGCAACCACGTTGGCTGACCTCAATGGATAAAAAGATGAATAGTGTAATATACAATGGCAAAATCGAAAAAACAAAAAGTCAGTGAGAATAGTTTTGGAAGAAATTTTTTTATTGATTCTCCCAACAGCATGCCGAGGCTATTGAAATGTTCAAGGTAGGCTCATACCTACCTTGGGCTTTCAACCTTCCAAAGGCCTACTTTCCCTCGATGATGCTTACAAATTTTTTTCCCAAACACACATTTTTAGCCCAAGGAACTTTAGACACCCAAAGTAGCTTGGGAAAGCTTTTTCCAAATTCACCTTACAAATATCCCTAATACCTTAAGTATGTTTGTTTTATAGTTGATTGTACCCATTTATCATGATATCAGTTAATAAGTTTCTTATCTTAGGCAGCACTAAAATCTCAAAATCACTCAATTGAAATACATTTTCAAATCGAGTATTTTGAATCCAACATTGTCGTTCATGTTTAAGGGCCTATTTGGTAACATGCCAAATATCACATGGTTCTATTCTTTTGTTCTTTGAAAAAAAAAATAGAAATCTATTTGGTAATATTTTTGTTTATGAGAACAAATTTGCTCATAGAAATAGATTTGGAACAAAATCAAGAAGTAAACAAATGTTGCATCTTTGCTACCGGAAATAATTCCATAATTAAGCCTAAACCATTTTTTTTCTCTTTTCTTTTCTTTCTTTTTTTTGTTGTTGTTCTTCTTACTCTAGCCACGACGGCCGGTGACCGGCTAAACAAGGTTCGGTGACCTCATAGGAGCCTTGCCCAACCTTGACGAGGCTCCCCCAAGGCCAACAACCTCACTATCTCTCTTTTGGCTGGTTCCCGACCATTGTCATGGCCACGCGATTGGTTAGAGGAAGAAGAAGAAGAAGAAGAAGAGAAGTAAAAAGGAAAAAGAGAAAAGGAAAAAGAGAAAAGTAAAAAAAGAAAAATGTAATAAAATTATAAAAAAAATTAAGAGAAATTCTAAGTTATAAATAAATTTAAGGGTTGTACTAAACTTAATTCTATTTCGGAAGTAGAAATTTTGTATAGCTATTAAATGCTTTCGAATGTTCATAAACTCGTTTAGGAACATAATTAGAAAAAAAAATTATTTCTGAGCATAAGTTATTCCCAAAAATAAAAAAGGTCACCAAACTCATCTTAAATTTCGAAACTTTTTTCTCACCGAACCTATGACACTAGTCTAGACAGCCGATACGATAAATATCTGTTCTTTGAAAGAATAATTCCTTTAATTAATTCATTGATATCATTTTCATGACGTGGAAAAACATACAGATAATTTCAGGTTTTTTTAACCTATGTTCCCCTTCATACCACGCAAACTTCGATAGCCAGATTAGTCTTGTGAATCGTGATGTAGAGAAACTCGAGTACTAGTTACAACGCTAGATTCATAGCTAAGAAGTACCAAAAGAAAAGCAATGCGAACACAATCAAGTTTCTATTGACCGAATTACATATAAAATATCACAATTTCATAGAAGAACACAACATCATTACAAAGATATCAAAGGGTGGGTTTGTAGTTCAAACTCCAACCTCGTTATTGCATGTGAGAAATCATCGTACTTTCTCGTACTATCTCGACAATATATATAGAAATTCTGTATTTTTAGACACGTGGCGATGGATTATGTCATTTCCTGCATACCATTCCAATGCCATCTGCCACTCCGCTGGTGCAGCTCAGCATCGCGTATTGCCTCAGGAACGAGACCTCCTTGTCGTCCCCGGGAGCGAACACGCAGGCGGCGCAGTCCGACGAGAGGAGGGAGCTCGTCCTGTACCTGTCCTCCCCGCCGACGACCGCCATCTCGACCCCGGGCTTCGCCGGGTTCTCGAAGTCCGCCCGGTAAGTCCTCCCCAGGACGCCGTCAACCCTCGGCGAGAGGCCGAAGAACCTGAACTGCACTTCCAGATGGGCGAAGCTGTCGTTCCTCGGTATTCCGTAGCTGTGGATCCTGTCGTCTTCCTCGGTGATCGGAACCACACTAACGTAGAGCTCTAGGGCTTCTTGCACGATCAACGTGACGCTGTTCTTGCTTGCGGTCCTCTCGAGTTTGATCTCGTCGCCCGGCGAGCTCCATTCGGAGTCGGGAGACTCCGGTAAGGTTACGGACGTCCCGTCATATGAAAACCGCAGGCGGTCGATGTCGTCGCTCCATGTCTCAGCCCTAGCGGCTTCGAGAGTGAACGTGTGGGAGCCAAAGAGGAGACCCAGGGCTTGGATCCACGTGAAGTCCCGGGATCTCCCGACGGGTCGGAGGCCGATGAACCGGGCATTGACTTGGAGGTCGGTGTCGGACACCAGCGCGTAGTGCTCCTCGCTCCGGCCGTGGAAATAGAAAACTATGTTGTCCCCGCCGACGAAGCGGGGGTCGTAGCATGCGGCCCCCATCCCGCTGCAGTTCGGCTTGCGCTCTGCTCACGGGGAAACGCGTTAGCTACATTGAATGATCAAAGAACAAAGGATGATTCGGAGGTTGTCTGCGACTACTTACTTCGGCAGACGGCTTCGCATTTGGGCGTGTAGCAATCGAGATAGCAAGCTTTGGCCTTGGGGTCTTTCGGCTTCACCTGAGGGCACTCGACCGGACATGTCACGTACCTCATGAAGCACCTGCTCCGGCGGCTGTTGCACGTCACGCGCTCTCGCTTCACTTTCGCCAGACTCGCCGAGCTCGTTGTGCCCGCTTCCGCCATTGCCTCTAGAGAAGCACTCATCATCAGCACGAACATCACGATCGACATCGAACAACGAACACTGACAGATGCGAACTCCATGATTTCTTTATTTTCTGGAGTTGTATAACTGCAGATGTTAATGAGATAGAGATACAGAAGCCAGAAAGCAGCCTGGGGCTCTTTAAATAAGTTCTTGCGCGAAGTGGGTTTTTGCTAGATGTTAGGCAAATTCTAGCTGCTGGCGGTCAGATCGTAGAAGATTAGACTAAATATCAATATTTAAGTAATTTTTTGCATGCAATTAACCATAGTTTTTAGGAAAACAACGACCCCGATTTCTGAAGTTTTGACCAATTTCAAAATCTTAGTTTAGTGATCTCCAAAATGGGATGTTCTTCGTACGTACGTCAATCCCTTGGATTATTTTCTTCTTTTCTTTTAGTTTTTAGTCTACGATCGTGAAAATTTGAGATTTCAGCTTTTGAAGTCTTGGCGTCTGTTGAATATAGGAGACAGTCGCCGAGATTACATTTGAGTCACATGGTTCGGTACGCAAGTCTGTGTCGCTTATGTAAATACGCCGCGGTTTAGCTTGGTCGAGTACAAGGCCTCGTGAGCAAACAAAATCGGGAAGTTTAGGGCTAAAATCCCATTTTTCAGAAGATGCGCCACCTATAACCCGAAAATGCCCAACTTGGGGGACCATAGGTTGCAATTTATTATCTTTTTGTTAATATATATGGAAATGGAAGGGGATTGAGTGGTGAGTTGCCTAACTGGTTGCTTGGCCTTCCGCACAAAATGAAATAGTGCACATCGATCTAACAAATATTGCTTGCAGTTTTGTTATATGAGGAAACCGCAGGTTTTGGATCCATTAAATGAGTCAATATCTAGAGGTATCAACTAGTGAATTATCATGTTTATTAGGGGTACTTGGGAAAAAGGGATAAAATTCCTCGGTGTATAAATTTAGCAAGTATATACAATGAATGTATGGAAGAAAGTTGATGTAGTAATTGATCGGGCATCTATAAATAAACAAATATATTCACCAAAGTAGTATACTTAGTGAGAAAGGAAAAAGTACCAAAAAAGTTATAAACATATTATATTGGTATAAATTCAGTCATAAACAGTTCAATTAGGTCAGTTTAGTTTTAAATCTTTTGCATTTATATGAAGTGAATTCATCTAGCTAGTATTGGCTTGAAATTGATAATATAGACATTGGATATCCTATGTAGTGTAGCCAACATTGATGATGATAGTTTTTAATAATATTTTAATTTTATGATTTTTATGGTTTTTTTTTCTTTTTCTATTCTCACTCTTTATTATTATTTTTTTTTTTGGCTTGCCAACCCTCGCCAAATCTGGGCAAGGGCTTTGTGGCTAGCGAGGCAAGGGTTGGCTGTTGACCCTGGCAAGCCCTCAGGTTTCAAAAAAAAAAAAAAAAAAAAAAAAAGAAAAGAAAAAAAGAAAAAAGAAAAAAATATTATAAAAGAAGAAAACAAATTACCAAAAATCCTAAAATTTGCCTACTGTAGCATTTATCTCAAACTTTTTTCTTTTTTTGATAACATTAAAAGCTCCAAATTGTGCCCATTCTAATACATTTATCTTCCTTTAAATTTCCGTCCAAAGTCACCAATAAAAAGCTAACGTGGATTTGATGTGGCACGTTTAGGAACAAATGGCTTTGATGTTACCGGAAAAGAACAAAATAAAAACTAAAAAAGAAAAAGTGCAACCGGTCGCGAAAAATTGATCATCGTCTTCAATCACTTGGCCAAACTCCTCCAGCACTCTTGCTTTGCTGCCCACCGCCACCTCGACATCCGTCGGCGCTCGTTGATGCTCGTCCGACCGCTCGCGAGCTTCAACAATAAAGGTCAAACCCTGAAGCCAAGCTTTGAGCTCGAGCAGCCATGGTTCCCATGAGCTTCGAAGCTCGACCTTCAAGCTGCTTCAAAAGTTGGCCTTGGTGGCTTGTGACCACTCTCGAGCTTCGAAGGTCGAGGTCAGAACATAAAGCCAAGCTTCGAGCTAGAGCAGTCATGGCAGCTGCAACCTTGGAAGCCTGGCCATGATAACTCGTGACCACTCACGAGTTCCCTAAATTTTTAATAGATGCTTAATCTAGTTCTAACACATATGCAAATATTTAATGTTTTTCTTCCATTAATTCAAATTCAGAGATAGTATTGAACATTTTTATATAATTAGGGATTAATGATGTGAGCAATTCTGAACATTTTGGATGCTACTTTCATATAGTTTAGGTTACCTTGCTCAATGGCCGATGACTATGGTTGGCAAGTGAAAGGAAAAAGAAAAAGAAAATTAAAAAAAATTAAAAAAAAATCATTTAAAAAAAATTATAAACATCAATGACAAGATGACTGGTATTCATATAAATGATTTCCGGCCAAAATTGACCGAAAAGACTCAATTGGCAAATTGTGAAAATATTTAGGATTAATTTCATACAAGTGAAAGATTTAAGACTGAGTTGGTACAAATGCAATAAATATAAAACTTTTTGGGCACTTTTCAATTTAATAGTTCCTCAAAAACATCTTCAGATATGACCTCGACCTCTTACCATCATCATTTTATTATTTAAACATAAAAAACAAATGGCCTCGAACAATTTTATTAAATAGCCAGTCGGGTTTCTTCACTTACAAATAACTTTTGTCAAATGAAAATTAAGAAGCTCCAATTCACTAAAGAACAAAGTCGACATAAAAATAAGCACCATCATTCGGCTCAACCTTTGTCTAGTTAGTAAGGGAATGCGATTACGAAATTGATTTCGGCAGTTCTAATAACGTAAACAGGCGATCTTATAAGAACAAATTACTATAGTGATAATTACTTTCTACTACAACGAAAATTGATTCAAATCTATTCTGCTTATTAAGCAAACCCAATGGCTGGTTTAATCGCAAACCTTCACAAAAAAGAAAGTCAATAAAAAATCCATGCGTAAATATAAAGTACCAACCATGCATAATTATAGGCGCATAATTGTTAGGGAAATCCTTTATGATGTTTTGAATATTACAAAATAAATCAAAGGCTATTAACGTGTTTAATTGTTGAGTAATAGACTATGCAAATTATAGAATATGTAAATGATATTATCAAAGTCTATACTTGGAAGAACCAGAAAACTAAACATAACACATATCCAAAGTTTATTCTGAATATTTCTAGACTTCTGTGTCAAAGTCTGAAGACTGCCAAATTTTAATGTCAAAGTTTTTCTACATCAAAAATCCGTTCACTCTGACAAATTCTAGACTGAACGTGAGTGAAGAACCAGAAGATAGACTCTATGTTGAAGGTGAACTTATTTAGACAGTGTCCAAACCTTAAAGCTAAATTTGTTTAGAAGCAGAATATGTTCAGACTGACATCCAGATTATAGACTCTACTTCAGTCTAAAGACACTCATATTTTACTTCAGACATATTTTACTTCAAACAGAACGTAACAGATTCAGAACGAAGCAGACTTAAAACGAAACAATCTGACATAACGTAATACAAGCCACAAATATATAACGGCTAATGATTTGGTTTGGATTCTACATCAAGATTGATTTGATTGACTCAATCTAATTGATTGACAATTACATCTTGAAGATAAGAACTTTCTATACAAAGGAGCTCTACTTATGGAAACCAAAATTTAATTTGTATAGGCGATCAAAATCAATTTGGGATTCTACTTCTATCACTCAACGGCTACCAAATCTTCTAAATATAGATTTGTCTATGGGTAGATTGGAAGACAATCCTCAAGATATTGTCCAACAGCTAGTTTGGAAGTGGATGAGTATTTAAGGAGATCAAGGACCGATGAGCAAGTGAGAGACAGAGCGTAGATTTTATAATTCCAAAGTCTAAATGACCTTTGATCATACACTTGTCTCTTGTGAGCTTAAATATTTGTAATTGTGAGAGAAATACCAAAAGAGTGATTTAGTGAGATAGTGTAACCTACTACTAAGTGTTTACACTCAAAGTTGTAATTTTTTGTTGATTGCATAGTGGAATCCAGCTAGAAAGCTGTTAGCGTGGGAGAGTGAACGTAGGCTTGATCTAAGTCGAATCACTATAAACCTTGTGTTTTTATTTTCTTTCCTAAACTCCTTTATTTTGTTTGTAATTCTATTTAACTGTCAAAATCTGAACTCGCTCAAAGTCTGTTGTTATTCAGACTCAGTTTTAAAAGTCTATTGTTATTCAGACTCAGGTTAAAAATAAAGGTTTTCACTGCATTTTGCAAAATCTGTTTTTACATCTATTCATCCCCCTAACTGTTCATACTAGCACTTTCAGTAATCACCAAGATGATTCATGAGTCATAAATAAAGTTCTTATTTCTTGACTTTGAATTCGAAATAACTGTCGAGCATTATATAAATTTCTCAACTTTTCTTCAGTGGCAATTGAAATTTTATTTTGAAAATGGTTTAGAATCTTTGCAATTTTATATTTGCATCAGATGTCGGCAAGGGTAGTGGTGCTTCGGCAATGGCATTGCAAGGCTGTCCTCCTGATCGAAGCGACTAGTGGAAATCAAGGCAATCGAGAGTCTGTAGTCGCCATCAAATTGGGTTCCTCTTGCAAGGGTAACTAAGGGTGCGTTTGATAACATTTTTGTTGTGAGAAATATATATATTTTCAGAAACACTTTTTTTTTTTTTTTATTTCTGTTCTTAGGAATAGTTTTTGAGCATTTGAACTCGTTTGATAACTACACAAAATTTTTGTTTCTAAAGGAGAAATGCATTTGGTAAGACCCGATATATTTTTATAATTTAAATTTTCTTTTAATTTATTAATAATTTTATCACATTTTTTTTTTCCTTTTCTTCTCCTTCCTCCAATAGGTCATCGGCTAGCAACCGGCTAGAGAAGCAAGGTTGGCCTCGAGGGAGGCTTGCCGGCCATTGATGAGGTCACCCCGAGCCTCACCGTGATTGGGCGAGGCTGAGCCTCGCCCTAGCTGGGGGAGGCAACCTCTCCCGGCCATCAATAGGTCGACCCTTGCCATGGCTGGGCGAGTCTCTGCCTCGCTCGGCCATTGTAAGGTCAGCCTCCCTCGGCTAAGGTGAGATCGAGCCTTGCCCGACCACCCTCGCTAGATCTAGGAGAGGTTGAGCCTTGCTTAGCCATGGTGAGGCTCCAGTGAGGTCATCGGGCCTTGTTTGGGCAACCTCGGCTGCCGGCAACTAGCTAGGGGAAAAAGGGAGGAACAGAAAAAAAAGGAAGAAAAGAAAAGGAAAAAAAAAAAAACTTGAATCTTGGATCTTGTTTTTTGAGTTGTTCTTGGGAACAATTTTTTTGTTTTTTTTTTTTGTTTTTATAGTTGTTTCAAATTTGTTCCCGAGAACAAAAAACTTACAAAACGCGTTTCTATCCTATTTTTACTTCTAGGAACAAAAGAATAGAAACACATGTTCCTAGGAGCATTATCAAACGCACCTTGATTGGTTGTTGCCTAGGAGTTGTGGAGAGACTTGTTCAAGATCCAGGGCAACGAGGTAAGTCACCACATATGTCATGGCCATCTAAGAACATACAAGCCTTGATCATCGGAATCAAAAGGTCCAAGCTTTTTACCCCCAAGTCAAAATTTTCTTTATAATGAAATGGAGAGTTTAGATTTAATCTTAATAAGACTGGGGTGACCTCGAGCACTGTTGTCACTCAACCTCCCTCTCTCTCTTTAAGGTTTATTTTTAGTTTTCATTTTGAATAAAAATGCCTTGAGCAATTGCAATAACACATTCAAGTGACAAGTAATTATTCGTCGGCCGACCATTCATTTCGCCGTGATAGCTTAGGAAACTTTTTGATGTAAGAATTTCAACTTTAAAAACCTACTTCGAAAAAATCTACTCTAAGGCCAAAATGTAAAGGGAACTTTGAAAAAAGGGAGCACATTCAAAGTAGGGTGAGCTTGGTACGAGGGTAGAACCCAAAATCTAAGAATTGAACTAGTCGAAACCTATCCAGTTTTTTAAAGTATGTATCATAAGTTTTAGATTCCAAAAATTAGAGAATCTATTTTAGCATGTAGGTTCCAAGTTCTAGGAACCTAAAACTTGGAACAAGTTTTTGTGTTTTTATGGCATATGTTTTCATGTGATTCCATAATATTCCACGACATTCAATGATGAGTAGGAACCACTAGTCTAAACTTTCATTTTATGGTAAAGTTTTTTATTTTTTTAATATTTATATATTTCTTGTATTTAAATGTAAGTTGTGGTAAGTGAATTGTGACAATAAGTGGTGATCATTAAATACGATAATTTACTATAATTGTTAAATTAATAAGATAGGTAGAATTTGAGTAGATCTTGAAATTCATTATAGAATAGGTTTTATATTTTAGGATAAACATGGTAGATTTTGAGCTAAAAAAAGTGAAGAATCTGTTTCGAGGGATTCTTGAAATTCTTGCCGAGCAACATGCCGAAAAGAGCAATCGAGAAGTCCAATTTGAGAACCTCGCCAGCAAGGCATGATCGTTCGCGTGCTCCATTTTGCTCCTGCCTTCCTTACACGTAGCGTCGCTACCCGCCGAGCAGCGCCGACCCTTCTGTCCGTTTCCACGCGGCTCGTCACTGCGCTGCTCCACACCTCCGCTCCCCACTCCCCTCTCGACCCATCTCGCCGGGAACCCACGATGAAGGCCGTCGTGATCACGACCCCCGGCGACCCGGAAGTGCTCCGGCTGCAGGAAGTCGGGGACCCGAAGCTCGAGGACGGCCACGTCCTCGTCAGGGTCGCGGCCACCGCGCTGAACCGGGCCGACACGCTGCAGCGGAGGGGCATGTACCCGCCCCCGAAGGGCGCGAGCGAGTACCCGGGCCTCGAGTGCTCCGGGACGATCGAGGCCGTCGGGAAGGGCGTGTCCCGATGGAAAGTTGGGGATCAGGTGATCTTTTTTGCCTCTTCCTTTTTTTTTAGCTTTGTTAGCTGGATTTGTGGGTGAAATGAGTTGAATTTCTTGGTGGGTCTTTGTTATAAGGGTCGAATTATGTGATATGGGCGTTGTTGTGTGGATCTCTGGGACCTGTTTGTGAACACAATCGCTTTTTCTTCTATTAGATTGAAAGGTTTGACTTTTCACAGTTTGAGGGTTTGAGGGTGTAGTAATTGAGGAAAGCTGCTTGGTTTAATCACGCCGGGTAGTAATTAGCATCCCCTTTTCTTGGGTTTTTCAGTAGTGTATCCTAGTGCCTCGATCGCGAATTTTGCAGTATATTATTGCTTCTGGATGTGCACTTGGTTTAAAGTAGAATTCTTTGCAATGTTTTCTTGCAATTCAGACATAAACCACTCGTATTAGGAAGTATGTGTGCGTGGAAGATTTGCTTGTAAGGGAAATGCGGTAGATATGCTGACAGACTACTCTGTAACAATCTGCATGGTTTAAGGTAGTCAAATGTTCTGAGATTGGATGGCCTATGGACAAACCTATCTGATGGCGAACCAATCGTACCATAATCTTCAACATGGTACCTCATGTTTGTTCCTGCTATAAACGATTTCTTTTAATGATCAATAAAATTTCATCAGGAAGGTACCAAGAGGGTGGCAGGGTACCGCCACCTAAGTAGAATAGTATGCAAAAATACTGTTTCAGACATTTCCAATTTGCTATATGCTATATGTAAACAGAACTTTCCTGGCAGAATTTTTGGCTTAGCAGCTTTTTAGTGGGAGACATGCACCTAATTTTCTGGTGTTGAGGAGATTATTTAAACCAGTGAAACAATAAGCTTTTGAATTTGGGGTCAAAGTGCCACACCCCATGATTGAGAGATGTTAATTGCAATATCAGCAAGAAACTGCAGCTGGGAACTGTATTTGTATATATTTTGGATCCTAGAATTTAGCAAATGTTCTTAATATCTACCCAGAATATGGGTGGTTACTGAGGAAATCAATATTCCTTGAGGCTGTTTTATGTAGGAACTTTTATAAGCTTGAAGCGTGATGATTTTATAATGTTTTAGTTGTTTGAGGACTGCTGGCTTTTGAGATGTCAAAGGTAATATTAACACGATTACAAGAAAGTGGCAATGCGATAATTTGGTGATGTGCAGGTTTGCGCTCTGCTTGCTGGAGGAGGTTATGCAGAGAAAGTAGCGGTTCCAGCAGGGCAAGTTCTTCCTGTTCCTGCTGGAATTTCGCTTAAGGATGCTGCGAGTTTCCCAGAAGTGGCTTGCACTGTTTGGTCCACTGTCTTCATGATGAGTCACCTCTCTGCAGGGGAAACATTCTTGGTAATGGCTTGAGGCTATGACTGTGGACGTCTTATGTGGTCATGTGATAACTAATGTTTAGTGAAGGTGTTTCATTTTGCTGCTTAGCCTTGGGAAGCAATTAGCTTTAGTACCTGAGTTTTTTCACTTTTTCAGTTGCCCTCTTTTCTCTTGACAATTTTCTAAGATGGATCAATATTGAAATACATAAGTATGGGCAACACTTCAGCAGCCCTTCACTTCGGCATCCAAAGGGCATCTGATAGTGATGCTTGGGAAGGCTAAGCCTAGAATCTTAAGTACAAGTAGAATTCTTTTAATGAGAACAAGCAAATTTCTCATGGGATGGAAAGTAATGTCTCCATTTGCTTAGTTTCATTTGGCTATTATTAGCCCAATTTCTTCTACCATTGTTTTCATTCATTAGCATGCTAATGAAAATTACAGATACATGGTGGCTCTAGTGGAATCGGCACATTTGCTATTCAGATAGCAAAATACTATGGTGCTAGGGTATTTGTAACAGCAGGTATTTTCAAACTAATTATAGCTTCTGCAAACTTGGCCCTTTCAAAACTATAACTTTTGTCGCATCTTCGATTCACAGGAAGTGAAGAAAAGTTAGCTGCTTGCAAGGATCTGGGTGCAGATGTTTGCATCAACTACAAAACAGAGGACTTTGTTGCACGAGTGAAAGAAGAAACTGCAGGAAAAGGTGCATCATGCATATTTTTTGTTCTTGATATCAATCAAAGTCATCAGACATAATCACTTGATTGGGAGTTAAGTGTTCTTTATTCATATGGAAGATGATTGGTATATTATTTTAGAAACAGGAGGGAGCAATTACTAAACCTTTTTTCACATAATCTTGCTACACTTGCTTTCTGCATTTCCCGCAACTTATTATTCATGTTGGCTTTTGTGTGACATTCTCACTCTGTTACAGAGGCAATAAAATGCCTTTTCACGGTGTTGTCTGCATCTTATTACTTTGGTTGATTAGAGGGGAAGGTCTGTAGATGTGTAGTTAAGTTAATCCTTTTCGCCCTGAATCACAAGAAGTTGACTGATGTTGTGTCCAAGCATTATGAGGTGATTTTAACTTGGCAAAGCCATGTCTTGACATAGAAATCATTCTTTTGAACACAGATCCAGTCGTTCTGATTGTTGAGGCTTATAAGTGAGATTTCACATAAACCATGAAGTTATAGATGAACCATGCAACGCTATGTTGGTCTGTGAAAGGAATTTATTTCCAAAAATTCATTTTGGCAGGTGTCGATGTGATTCTGGACTGCGTTGGTGCATCCTACTTCCAGAGAAACCTGGATAGCTTGAATTTGGATGGGAGGCTATTCATCATCGGCACTCAGAGTGGAGCAGTGACACAAGTGGATCTGAGAAGTATTCTGGCCAGACGCCTCACTGTGCAAGGTTCGCTCAATGCATTTTGTTGGTTCTTGAGCTTGATGTGGTTGGCAATTGGATATTTGGATTGGTTGAGGATTCTTCTGATACAGTTAGCGCCATAGAAGCCATTACCTTATGGAACTTGGGCACTTCATGCATATGATTTGAGCACGTCAAACGGTGATATTGGCAATATTCTTTTTGCAAAATCATTGTAAACTCGTGTGTTTGTATATGCAGCGGCGGGCTTGCGTACCAGAAGCAGAGAGAATAAAGATGCGATCGTAGATGAGGTAGAGAAGAAAGTGTGGCCAGCCATCGAGCAAGGCAAAGTGAAGCCTGTGGTTTACAAGTATCTTCCTCTAGCCGAAGCGGCAGAGGGCCACCGGCTCATGGAAAGCAGCCAGCATGTCGGGAAGATTCTACTTGTCACATGAAGTTGTGGACTTGTACTGTCCTGTCCAGTTTAAGTTGCGTGAGAGGGTTGCTTGTTTATGTGAATGAGAACAATGCACAGTACCTGTTACGATCAAATGGCAGAGACAACTAAAATATACTAAATAACTACCTTGTTCTTGCTTTTGCTAAGAGATATAAAAGCCCTTTGGACTTTGGAGGGAAAATAGAGGAAAGCTTAGTAACAAGCCAAGCAAAGGAAATTACTATTTGGCTGTATTTGGCAGTCGGGATAAAATTTGGGATATGATATGATTTATCGTATCTTATATTTGGTGCTCGCTTAAAATAGGATAAAGTCGGATATAATGAGGGTATAGACAGAATAAAATTATCTCATAGAGGAGGTAGGATAATTGTTAATAGGATTTTTAATGTCTTTAATAGAAAATTTATTTTTCTCAAATAAAAAACTTATTAAATTAACAAATTGAAATTATATTTCAATATAAATAATATTTGAATTCTAATTTAAAAAATAAAAAAAATGGAAAATTATTTTTCAATTAATCTTATTTTAATTTATATATTCAACTTTAATTCTATCTAATAATAAACATTCAATCTATAAATTAAATATTTATACTTATTATATATTTGAGTTATTTTTGTATTTTAGGTATGTTAGTATAGTTTACTATTTGATAAAATTTTATTAAATAATGATGAAATGGGATAAAATAAATAATAAAGAAAATAATATAAAAAAGAGGAAAAATTAAATTAAATTAAATTAAGGAATAATGTTATGAGAGATTTTCACCATTTCCGTTTATGAACATTTAGGTTCATTTACTATCACCCTTGATTGTAGCCTTTTCGAGCTTCTCCCCCTCACGAAAGAGATGAGTTCGAATCTTAGAGGCGTCGCATTCGCACGACTCACTTGCAGCTGGGTTTGTGGTGGTGGCTCAGTTCGTCCCGGGTTTACGCCGCCGGTTGGCATTGGGCATCAGACGGTGATTCCTAAGTCACAAAAAAAAAAAAAACACTTAGGTTCATTTACAATGATATCACTTAATATATATATATATATATATATATATATATATATATATATATATATATATATATATATAAAATGTGCATGAAATGATATGAACATATCTGACTTTAATACTGTGATTTACCAAACAATAGATAAGATACAAGATAAATCATAGGATTATTATCCAGTCCTATCCCGATTAGAAATCCGGACGACAAAATAAGCCTTTATGAATTACAACCGTTAACTGCGTAGAGTTTCGACAGCCAAAATCTTTAGGACTAGCAGGCACGGTATTATACATGGAATTTTATTCGTTGGACATAAACAAGGCAAACAAGGAGACGTTGATCAGTTTTGGGCGTAATTGGAGGTTGGAAAATACCCGATTAATTAGGTGATTGTAAACTTTGAATTCTTCGATTTGTTAGTAGATTTCTTCGACTTAGATGGCAAGATCAGATAGTTTCTTTGTTATTGATATCTAAATTTTGACCTTTCCATAAAAGGAATGGACTTGACCCCTAAACATATATTGCATCCCATTATATTTAGGCACTAATAGCATTTAGGACGACCTCGTTTGCATCGCCCATGTTCAAGGGCAAAACAGATATTGTAAGGATTCTGATATACTTTTCAAAGAAAATTTCAGGATAAGCGCGACTTTCGAAATTGGATTTGAAAAATGTGGAATGAAGGTATTAAGAGAGGAAAGTGGTGATCAAGATCTGATTTGATTCCAAGAAAACTGAATGTATGCAATATACACTGAAGAGAACGGAGAGAGCAACACCCATCGCTGGCCCATTCCTGACGGGGACTCCGTTCTCCAGGCGTTCGCTGATTGCTGTCCGCGGGCGTTACTTCCATGCAACGCGAATGCTGACCATCACGAGCGCCACCGATGCGGCGGCGGTATTCCCAGTATCATAGTGACTTTCTAACGACCAGCGAGGCCTCCTGCACTGATCCCAGCAGCCTCGGCAACGCTGGGTCTCCCACCACTTCTGCCATCAGCTCCTGCTTTTGAACTCCGGTGGCTTCCACGCTCTGCACGTATTGAAATGCCAAAGGACAAGGCCATCGGTCAACAGAGGAGACCCTACGAAGGGCGCAGCGAGCGCCTGGTCAGAGGGAATGAGCGCTCTCTCTCTCTCTATCTTTTCTTCGTTAATGTGTTTTAGATTCTATTTATGAAGATCTTAGAGTGCCATTTTTGCGGCTTGCAGTCAATTTTATGAATCTAGCAGGAATGCACAGAGAGGAAGGGCCTACGGAGTAGGTAGAGTTGGATTTTTACTTGATATCTTTTTGTGCCTTTATGTATATGCAAGCAGAGCTTATAAAATTTAGGACTAGGAGCTGCCTATTCATCGACTTGCGAGATGCCTGCACATCGCTTTTGTGAAATAACCAAGGGATTAGGAGTCAGCTTCGAATTTGTTGGGCCTATTTGTTTCGATAAACCTTAAATCCTAAACCGTGCGGCAAAGGTACCCTGAGCAATTGCAATGATTGTGTTCATTAATATTATCACACATAAAATTATACACGATCCAATGGATTTTTTTTTAAAGGGAATATTCTATAATTTGACATGCGATTCGTATCATTTCACTCCTCTCGTTCAAAATAGTTTTATTTGCACTGCCTTGTCTTTGATTTTCGGAGGTTATTCACTTAGTTTTGAATCCGGATGGATATTGTCTTGCTTAACTTATAGTGTTATTGTTACTGCAAAAGACTAAGTGAAACTAAGCTGATAGATTTAGTAGAGGTAAATCAACTTCTCTGACAGAACCAACGGGTCCATTAGATTAGAGGTTCTCAGCTACTAAAGCAAATATTTGTGGATTACTAAGATGACTTATCTCCAACGGTTCATGGTTTAGGAAAGATGCAAGAGCTACACTTTTCTATTCACATCCATGCGTCATTCAATTAGAACAGGCTGATCGATGGATTTTAAGGACCTGTTTTTCTTTCACATCTTCCTGGTCAAGCATTGCTTTGATTTCTGCAGAACCGCAATGCCGACAGAAATTACTACACCTGCAGCAGTCCCTTTTCCTTGAAGTATTCGACAGATTGGTCATAGATACTCTCAATGCTGTACTTGTAAGTGAACCCCTCATTGATTAGTTTCTCCGAAGAGAGAATCAACTTGCCCTTGGACGGGAAATCCCCAAAACTGCATAAGGAAATCGGCTCACAATTATAATGACAACGAGATTGGTCTTTTGAATAACCTGCGCATACAAATGTACCAGAAAGTTGGTAGTGACTTACTCTGTTGGGACTTTGTACCGGGGGTATCTTTTGTTCAGGAACTTTGCGAGTTCTGGAAGACAGGTGTTGGCAGCGCAGCAGATGTATCGTCCAGAAGCAGATTCATTTTCGGCCACAAAAATGTGAGCGCGGCAGGCGTCCTCAACATGCGTGATAAAAATGGAACCCGACAGCATTTGCATGTCTTTCAGGCCATTTATCAAGAACTCGTTTCCTGCAAAAAGAAATATCAGAGGCATTAGAGGACAAGCACGTTTCTCTTGTGCATTTCTGTGATTAGTTTTGTTCCCGCTCAGGATCAGTTCTGTCCGGCCTCCCAAGTTAATGAACTTATAGTACTGTGGACGGTTTTCGACCTGTTAGCAGCGACATTGCAAGACAGACGCTGCTGGGGACATCCTGTGTGAGAGAACGGCCAGCTAGGAGGGTTGGGATGACAGTTATAAGGTCAACATCATTTTCCTCCGCAAATCTCCACGCTGCTTTCTCCGCCAGCGTCTTGGAAGCGGGGTACCACTGAATATAGTGAAATTGGAAAACCCATCATTTTCATATTGACTTCTTTACCAGCTCAAACGTCAAATCGAACACCCCATGGCCAACTGATTTTACCCAGTCAGGAGGCTTCACAGAGGTCAGGAACTCAACGTCAGTCCAGTTTTTCTCATCCATGACCAAACCCGTCCCCTGAAGATTGTTGATCGAAACTGCAGCTGTTGATGAAGTCCACACGAGTCGTTTAACTGCCTTCGCCCTGGCGCAAGCTCTGATAACATTCAGGACTCCCTGCATGGCTGGCTTGATCATGTCATTCTGTAAAATTAGAGCAGAAGCAGTTTCAAAACCCAGTAAAATGACTCGTCGAAAATTACTGTAAGTGTAAGGACTCAGGTCTCCACTATACATACCGTCCGCTTTGGACACTAAGTCCTTATGGTTTTGTTCTTCTTAAAGCAGCTCATACTACCGAAGAAAACGCGTTTACACAATTTAGAGGAACCCAGCCTTATAAAATTAGTCGTGTAGCCACGTACTACCGAGGCAATCTTAGTCCGTCCCACCCTGATTTGGGTCGGTCACATTCTCCACCCCTTATATGGCACAACGCCTAGCCCCACACGCTGCAGGAGTCGGCTCTAATGGAGTCCTCGGTTTTTTTTTCTTCTCGGGCAGCCCATACTAGAGGAACCCAAACCTTATAAATTAGGCCCCTAAATGATGTGGGACAGGAGACATGCACTTAGCCTCGCCTGCATACTGCCGAGGACTGCCCCGGGTCTGGGTCATGCATTTGTTACATACCTCAGGGTCTTCGAAAGCAAAGTTGATTGGGGTCGCGACATGGAAGACGAAGACACAGCCGGCTATAGGAGCATCAAAGCTCGATTCATCGGTGAGATCTGCCCTGAAAATCTTGAGGACACCCAACTGCTGGAGCTCATTGAGATGGGATACCCTCTTTTGATTATCTGCACCAATGTAAAATAGCAAATCAACAGACAGTTCCAACTTCAGTGCCCTATCCATTTGTTCGGCAGCTTCCACACAATCAAGCCATGCCATGTTGCTGGAGTATGAGAATACTTCCGTAGTCTGTGAGCACTACCAAATTTACTAAAATGCGATCTAAAAAGTCAGAACTATGTCGTGGCCAATTTTATTGCGTGGGCTACTCTCGTGAGCCATTCTCATTGATCACGTGAAACATACACTATAGTAATGGCAAACTGACGACCTGAATCCTGCTGTTCACATTAAGCTAAATGGAAGAACTTGGTTTCGTCTGCTGGTGAATTGGCAAAAGTTTGAGCACAGGAAGTGAAATGAAATTTTGCGTTGTTTTGGAGGGTAAATTGGCTTTTTCTCAAACAAATGGGGGTCCAACTGCAAGGAACTAATCAGCAATCAATGAAGGAATATGCTATCAAAACAGAGCATTCACGTGTACCGACAGACCAAGCAGATGGAGGAAATACTTGATCTTTACATGTTTTTTGGAAGAAAAAGGTAAAAGGGAGATCAACCTGGGTCCCTAACAGTTGTATTCACAGCATAACCCTTCTCAAGCAAAAGCTTGATCAGCACAGAACCCACAAAACCAGTCCCTCCAATAACACATGCCTTCTTGTTCCCTCCAATCTCTGCAGCCATCTCTCTCGCAGCGGGTGGTCGGCAATTGAATTCTTGAGAGGAAGAAAGAGACGGTGCGAATCACGCACTAGGGAGACAATTACTGAGCAGTAGAAATAGCAAAGAATTTTGAGAGGATTCTTTGCCTTTTTGAGCTGATGGAATTTAAAGTGCATCAAGATAGTCTTGTCTATTTTTGGGGAAAGAGTATCTAAGAGTATCTAAAAGTTCATTTTTCTTGTTCGAGTATCCATAAGTCCACTTCTTTGTGAATAACGTAATCTTTTAGGCTTAAAACAAGAATGTAATAATGAAAGCCACAACTCAGCACACCCTCACTTTCCTTCATCTAATCCGCAAAAGGAGGCAACTAGGAATATAATTGTAAAGTACTCACCAAGTGAACCTAATATGCTATTTCTAATTTGAAAATATGAATACCTGATCTATTTTAAAATTTTGAACACAAATTCTGTAAAATTGGGAAGATTAGGTTATAAGAAACATGAGACATTTTATAAATCAACTTCTAACCATCTTACCATCTTACTAACTTTTAAATAACGATTTTATAGATTAGTTAGGCATAAATCATAAATTAATCTGACGAAAGTTTATGAATTTTCATGAAAATCTTTTAAAAAAAAATTCTTTATTTCCTCTTTTTGATCCATTTATATTTGTCTTCTTTATTGCTTTCTGCCGAATATATTGGGAAAGATTTTGGGATTGTTACGACTCTAATGGCTCAAATTTGTATAACTAAGTTTCTGAACGACGGAGATTTTTTTTTTTTTGTTCAACCAATAATGTCTTTTGCTGGGATGACCATTTTAAGCATCAAAATGTGAACATAAAACTAGCTGCATATTCCTTGCATTATCGGAATTTCTTCTCCCATCCTTATTTTGTTGATCCTTTTATTTCGTAACTCGTTGTATGTAGTCACCTCTGCAAGAGTACTTTCCCCCTTCTTCATCTGAATCATTTTATTAATTCCATTGGCAGCCTCCACTACCGGCATATCGAATTAGATCAAATTGGACATCAAGCAGATGATAAGCTAGAAGTCGAGCTTCTTCTGTGCATGATGGATTCATCTAAGCTGTGGGAAAACTAGGAAGGCTGAAAAGGCGGTCATACATATCACATCCAATTGGGAGTCTTCTAGGTGACTCGTACTAAAGCTCAAAGCAAGTGAGGCACTAAACTAAGAGAAGTGATTCTGAACAGGAAAGTTTTTTTTTTTTTTTGATCGAGAAAAAGATGACTTACTATTGATTACTTAGCCACTGTTCGAGACAATTACATCTAGAGCATCGATGCATAATAAGTCTAGAAGAACAAGCGGGGGATGAAACAACCAGTTGGGGGGAAGGATATTACAACAGCAGGCCTTTGTGAGCCAATCAGTGGGCCGGTTTGTTGTTCTCTTGCGATGGGCCGGGATATGTCATTGAAGTCCTGCAATTTCGCTCGGGCCCAGTCCAGGAGTGGTTGGAGCTGCCAGTTCACTTCCGTCAGATTTGTAACTCCTTGCACGAGTGAAAAGCAGTCTGTTTGTACTTGCAGAGAGAGTTCCACACGGTTAGCAAGTAGATCTAGGGTTTCAAGCAGAGCCAAAGCTTCTGCCTATTCCGCTGAAGCCGCCTCCACCAATTTTGCGAAGCCGTCCACCATACATCCTTGGTAGTCCCTGCAGATGCACGCTGCAGCAGCTCTATTTTGTGATTTACCACCGGTCTCTGTTTCTGCAGCATTGGACTCGACGAAGGAAGCGTCTATGTTAACTTTCAGCATATGAGGGGGCGGTGGTTGCCATCGATCAGGTTTGGCTGTGAGCTTCTTTTCTTTCTCTTGTTGTTGGGTCACGGATTTGAAAGTGTCGTGGAGGGTTTGTGCTTGAATAAGAACTTGCTGCAGGTGCAGGGGACGCCTCTTGAATAGGAACTAATTTCGTCCCTTCCAAATGCTCTAGAGGACAGCCGCTACCTGCTCGAACTTCTTTGTATGGTGGGGGTTGGTTTTAAGTTTACCTAACCAATCATTTAGGCGAGTTAACCCATATCAAATCAGAGTTGTCCATGGACAAAGCAGAAGAAGATGTTCAATGGTTTCAGCCTCTTTGCAGTAGATAGGGCAGATGGGATCCGGTACGATCTTTCTTCTATATAAGTTTTCCCGTGTAGGAAGAGCATTATGAGAAGCTTGCCAGAGAAAGAATCTGATTTTTGGGAGGGTTTTTGCTTGCCAAATTTGTTTCCATAGATCTAGATTAATGTGATGTGATGAGGTTGCTGTTTGGCCTATACTTGCTGGATTTTCTCTGACTGTGTGGTAGCCACTTTTCACTGAATAGATTCTAGAGTTGCTGCGCTTCCAGACTAGTTTATCTTTTGAATCTGGCCTTCCAATAGGTGTAGCAAGAATTTCCTAAGCGATTCTTTCATCGAACATCGACGCCACCAGCTGGGTATTCCATTTGCTATTTCCGTGTTCAATTAGAGCTGCCACGTGTTCTGGTTCGTTTTTTGTTGCCGGGCCTCCAATTGGACCACTTGGTATCCATTTATCTGCTCTGATTGATAGATTTTTGCCATTCCCACCTGAGTACATAATGTGTGGCCTGATAGAATCCCTACCTCGAGTTATGCTTTGCCAACCCCATGAAGGTCGAGATCCGTGTCCAGCTTTCCAGAAGTCTCCATGAGGATAATAGAGGCCTTTCATCACTCTGCTCATTAAGGATTGAGAATTTTGTGAGATGCGCCACGCTTGTTTGCCCAACATAGCTGTGTTGAAAGCAAGTAGGTCTTTAAAACCGAGGCCTCCCTCATTCTTTCTGAGTTTCAGTGCTTCCCAGTTCTTCCAGTGTATTCCAGCATTTTTACTGTTTGTTTTCCACCAAAAGTTAGCAATCCTCCTCTCAATAGCTTTGCATATAGAAACAGGGATCTTGAATATGGACATGGCATATTGAGGGATGGCCTGTACAACCGATTTTATCAAAATTTCCTTCCTTGCTTTTGATACAAATGTTCCTTCCAGCTTTCTAACTTTCTATTTATCCTTGCAAGTATCCATGCGAACATGTCTTTTTTTGAGCAGCCTCAATTTGTCGGGATCCCTAAATATTTCCTTGTTTTTTCAATTTCTGGAACTCTCAGTTCATTGGCCATATTTCTCCTCAAGGTGATTGGACAGTATTTGCTGAAGTATATACTAGATTTGTTTAGATTTATAGCCTGGCCAGAAGCATAACAATATTCATGTAGAATAGTTGCCAAGTTTTGACACTCTAGGATTGAACCATGGAGGAAGAAAATTGAGTCATCTGCAAAGAGCAAATGCGAGAGGGTGGGACAGCTGTTATTCAGCTTAATTCCTCTAATAGTGCCATCTTCAACTGCCTTGCCCATCATATAGGATAAAACATTGGCTACTAATATGAATAGATATGGGGAGAGAGGATCACCTTGTCGGATTCCTCGTGTAGCCTTGAAAGATGGTAAAGACTCCCCATTAAAATTCACACTGAAAGTAACGGTTGAGACACATTGCATCACCCATTGTACCCACTGTGTGTAGAAGCTCATTTTGGTTAGGCATGCACTAAGGAAATCCCATTCAATCCTGTCGTACGCCTTTTGCATATCTAGCTTTAAGAGTGCTTGAAACTTCTTTTTTCTCTCCCGGGTTCGTAATCTGTGAAGAACTTCCTGGACCAGCAGTATATTGTCTTGTATCAGCCTTCCCTCCACAAATGCACTCTTCTGCTAGTAGAGTTGGTAGCAGGGGTTTTAATCTATTGGTCAGCACTTTTGAGATAATTTTATAAATGAAATTACACAGGCTAATGGGGTGAAACCGTTTCAGCTTTTCTGGATTTAGAACTTTGGGAATAAGGGTAATCAGCGTGCTGTTCATAGTTGGATTGAGATAGCTCGTGTTAAAAAATTCCTGTATCTCTGTATAAATATCATGACGAATGTCTGGCCAGTGTGTTTTGAAAAAGAGGCCGTGCATACCATCCAGTCCTGGGGCTTTATGGGCTCCTAATTGTTGCATAGCTTGTGTAATTTCTTCCATAGAAACAGGTTCTACTAGTTGTTGGTTCATTCCCGCATCCACCGAGGCTGGTATTTGTTGTAGAAGGGGCTGAAAGTTTCGTGGCCCTGCTGATTCATACAGCTTTTTGAAATATGTGCTTGTCATCTCTTTTAGTTGCTGTTCATTACGCACCCATTCATCGTTTGGATTTTCAGCAGTGATCTGATTTCTGGTTCATCTTTGAATGGTTGTAGCATGGAAGAATTTGGTGTTTTTATCTCCCCAAGCTAACCACTTAATTCTGGATCGCATTCCCCAGTACATTTCTTCTTGTCGCCACAACTGTTCAATATCTTTTGTTAGTTCCTTGGCTGCCTTGCTTTCTTGAGGAACCCCTGTGCCGTTCATTAATTTTTGTAGTTCACTATTCAGCTAAGTTAGCCTCCTCTTTGCATTGGTAAATTTTCCTTGGCTCCATTTTACCAACTTTTTTGCCACATTCTGCAGTTTCTCAACCACATTGAGCTTATGGGAGTCGGGATCAGCCCGTGTGTCCCTGACAAGGCTCTTACATTCCTCCTCCTCTGCCCAAAAGGCTTCATACTTAAAGTTCTTCCTCTTTCATTTTTTTGGTGTACAAGTAGACAGAATAAGTGGAGTGTGATTAGAGCCAATTGCTGGTATGGCTATACATTCTGCTATGGGATATTTAATTCGCCAATCTGAGTTGCACAATACTCTATCAAGACGCTCCTTGATCAGATTTTCTCCTTGTCTCTTGTTTGTTCAGGTGTATGCACACCCCTTACATTCCATATCCAGCAAAGAACAATGGTTGAGGAAATCCCTGAAGGCTGCAATCCGGTAATTTTCATCTTTTTTCTTGCCCACTTTTTCCCATTGATATAGAATTTCGTTGAAGTCCCCCATACACAACCATGGCAAGTGATAAAGATTACTCTCTCTAGTAATATGCTCCCATAACAGTATTCTCTCCTTAAATTCATTCGGCGCATGTATAAATGAAATGTGCATGCGTTGGTTGCTAGTTGGCAAATGGCATCGAGTGAAGATAACATGTTCTGTGAAGGAATCTATGGTTAAGATTACCTCATCATCCCAAAATATTGCTAAACCCCCTGCTATTCCTTCTGGATTTACTATAAAACAATGCTGAAAGCGAGTCTCCGCCTCAATTTTAACGCCTTATGCTCCTGATTTTTAGTTTTCATAATAAAGATAATATTGGGCCTTTCTTGAGTCGTTAAGACCCTTAACGCTTGAATTGTCAAGGGGTGCCCAGCCCTTGACAATTCCAGCTCAATATCTTCATGGATGAGTTGATGGCTTATTAGGACTAGCCACCAAAGCCCATTGAGCAGACTTTTTTGCCACATGACTAGGAGTTTCAACCAGCTGAGTAGTGTCGACCATTACTGATTTTGATGATTGAGCACCATAGGGACATAATTTTTTTCCTTTTTTTGAAGAGGACAACTTAGTACTTCTTGCTTTCTCCCTTGTTGGGCTTTTTTCATCAGCTATCTTCTCCACCATTTTTGCTTCGGCTTTTTTTAAACTGTTCCTAATATATCACCATGACAGATTCATCATCGAGACAGCTACTTCCTCGCTTCTGGGGGCCCTTCTCTGCGAAGAGTACTAATTCTTGTGAAGAGACGGTATGGTGGCAATCCTGTAAGTTGAAGTTTTCAGCATTGCTCAATTCGCGAAGTTGTTGGGTTTGCTGCATTACGTTCTGATGTAGTTCTGGTTCAGGGGCTGGTTGAATGGGAGTCTCAGGCACACTTTCCTCCTCCTCAAGCTGAATTTCTTGCTTGCCATAGAAGATTTTGCCATATGGACTCAGCTCACGTGCCTCTGCGCGAAGCCAATGTCCAAACCTACCTAGTAAGTTCTTTGCTAACCTTGTCTCCTCATATGGAATTTCTTGATAGTTGGTTGCATAGTGCCCGATCTTCCCACATGAATAACAATAGCTCGGAAGTCTTTCGTAATTAAACTCAACCCACAGTCTTTTGCTATCAAAATTCACTAGTACACCTGTTTTGAGAGGGGTTTCCAGATTCAACTTTACTCTAGCCTTGCCAACTTTGTGATTCCTATTCCCTTTAGCTACTAATTTGACATCTACTACATCTCCAATTTTAGATGCTAGTTCCCTGACTACTGTATCTATTACTCTCCCAATGGGTAGGCCAAATAAGTTTACCCAGAAGTCACACGTGTTAAAATCGTAGCAAATGTCAGGGGTGTCGGGATCACATTGCTTTAAAACTAGTAGATTGTGCCCAAAGGACCACGGCCCTGAATTGAACACTCGCTGTTTTCATCCTCTGACTGGAACGAGAATTGGAAATATCCAGGTTCAATAACAGCACAAGTGAAGGTTTCATTTCGCCAGGTTTTTTGCATTATGCCAATAAAAGCATTGAAGTTGATGTTGGTCTTATTAAAAGACTTCCCAAATAGCGTTTTTCGGCAAGTCTGCAGGTTTTCCGTAGGAACATCACCTATAATCTCTACAACATCTTCATTTGACCAAAGATTGCCCAAACTCTTACAAAGGGCAGCCACTCTTCTGTCTTCTTCATCTTGATTGGCCATCTCGTGAATACAGGAACATGATCGAGCTAGGGTTTTAGTGCTGACCTGAGGGGATAGCGAAGCCACCAAGGACGGGACGATAAATTCTTTGCGATTGAAGGGAGTTCTGGGTCTACAGTTGTAGATAACTAGAAGTCGACACCAGCTAGTAGATGAAATTTGTTTGAAGATCGAGACGGAGCGCGTGGAATAAAGGCGAGATGAGATGAGGGAGGGTTTTGGTGTGGACGGAATGGGAATGGGGTTAGGGTTTTTCTACCCATCCTCTTATAAGCGATTACGTGGGGCGAGGAAGGATGAAGGTGGGATGCGGTAGTGATGGGTAGCGGGAGATGATTCGGAAGTGGGAAAAAACTACCCGTAAGGTAGGAGGAGACTACTCAGGCGGTAGAGAGAATTCTCCATTGCAGAGAAAGACTGAGTTACGTCCTGAACAGGAAAGTTTCAAACATAAGGAAATGATTATGAACAGAAAATCTAAAACACAAGAAATGATTTTGAGCAGGAAAGTCTGACATAAGGAAATAATTGTGAACAAAAAGTTTGAAACACAATAAGTGATTTTGCACGGGAAAGTCTGAAAGATAAGGAAATGATTCTGAGTAGAAAGTCTAAAACACAAGAAATGATCCTGAATGGGAAAGTCCGTAACATGAGGAAATGATTCTGAGTAGAAAGTTTGAAACACAAGAATTGATCCTGAACGGGAAAGTCCGAAACACAAGGAAATGATTTTGAATAGAAAGTCTAAAACACGAGTAATTCTTAATAGGAACGCTTGATCATAAGGAAATGGTTCTAATTGGGAAAATTTGAACATAAGAAAATGGTTATGTTAAGGTGGATTTGAACATAAGAAAATGATATTTAGACTCGGTGAGTGAATATACTCAATGGGCAAATCAGACTTAGGGAGGTTCCAACTCAAAAAGCAAGTCAAACTTAGGGAGTATATCTCGACTCAAGAGCAAATCAGATTAAAAAAGCATCGAGACATAGAAGCAACTCGGATTCAGACTTAATAAGCAAATGTTATCAACGATAGTCAAATCTGAAATTTACAAACACTTCCAAATTCAATTCATCATTTACACATCACATGAAGCCACACCTAAAAAAAAACAATCAAACACATTCTAGCCATGTAAGAAATCCACAAAATAGATCAAACCATCACATCACATTCACATTCCTATTTCGCATACTTACACTAAGTTCACATAACAACTAACCAAGTCAAAAGCGCTAAGTGGATCGACACAACTTAGCACGTAGGGTTTTCACTTATCTCGAAAACAACTTCAAATTCGGAGCTTTAAATCGCCTTCAAATAGAATAAAGCCAAAACCGAAAATCAACAAAGCTTGATTCGAAAACAACAAAATCAATTGATAAAAGGTAGTGATATCAAATGATTTACCTAGTTCAAACTCACAAGATTGAAATAGAAACTTCGATGAACATGAGTGGGGGACCTTCGTTTCTAATTTTTTTTTTTTTTGGTCAAACACACATGTTGCATTCAATATAAGGAAAGTTTACAACCTGAAGATAAGGCATTAGCATAAACTAGATCAAGCAAAACATAAGGCGGAAATAGGATCCAGTTATGGACCGAAACTGAGTGATGGGCTAAGACTGAGTTACGGGCCTTCGCAGCCCAATAGGCTACTAGGTTAGCTTAACGGTGGCAGTATTGCAGCGTTAGGTTAGAAAACCTAGATAGCAGAACGATAGCTTCCTTGAACAGTGGTTGGAGGTCCCATGGCTGCGGTCGCTTGCCTTGCAGTGCTTCAACAAGAGTAAGATAGTCGGATTCCACCTCCAAATGAGCTTCATGGAGCTGTTGTCGAGTAGATCTTTGAAGAGAATAGATAAGAGCTAAAACCTCCACTTTAAAAGTGGATCGCGCCAGGACTCGACTGGAGTACAGATCCGTAATTCTTCCATTATGATCTCTACAAACACAAGCGATTGAACCTTCTGCACTACCCGGCTTATGACTGGCGTTGATATTACATTTCAGGGTACCCAATTCCGGAGGACGCCAGAGGTGCATCAAATCAAGAGTGATGGTTTTATTAATTATTGTGATGGGCCTAAGTTGGCCCGTCTGCCCATGTTGGGCCTAAAAACTTGGCCCACAAGATTATGGCCCATGGATGGAGGGATACATTGAAGAGTTGTAACTTTTGGGGTACGTCTTTTGCCGAAGGGACACGTCCTTTAGAGATGACGTATTTAAGGGGAAAAGATGGAGGAACGCACCGTTTGGCAGTACGTACGTTCCTCCTCCCTCTCTCCCTCCAAAAGAAAGAACAAAGACAAAAGAGACGACACTCTCTTCCCTTCAAGGCCAATTAACATCATTGGATCGAACGGGATTAGTTTCTCTTCCTCATATCGGTGTCGGTGTTTAATCTATGGTTAACAAGGTACGTTCGATTCTGTGATGTGCCTTAGGATCGGTGATACATGTGATTTTCTCGGGCTTGTCTTCCGCACTTGTTTTAAGGGTTCGATTTAGTGTCGAATCCGATTTTAGGGAATCAGAAATTCCCTTCATTGGTATCATAGCCGTAGTTTCACGTTTTCCTGACTCCTTTCATGTATATGAATGATTTTTGATTGAATTTTCGTGAAAAATCGGCCGACACCAATCGGGGTGGAAAAATCCCGACACTTGAGCACTGTTCATTCGTTTTTTTTTTCCCTGTAAGTCAAAATTAGTTTCTGATGGCGTAGGGTCGAAGGTCTCATCGAGACGAGCAAGACGAGTGGTGAACGCCACCAAAGGTTGTTGGACGCACCCCCACGCGCAGTCGAAGCGAAACGGCGTCACCGATGCGTGTGTTGCATGCGCCAATACGAAGATGTAGGCGCGCGGGGCTCGTCGATGGCGCGTGTGAGGCACACGCTAACTAACGTCATCGTGACATCAGCTGCACGCATGTCACATGTCTTTGGGTCGATCCGTCCGACCTGGCCCAACCAGCCCGACTGGTCCGACCGGTCCAACCCGCCGCCCATTGACTCCGACCCGGTTGACCGTTGACTTTGACCGTTTACCCAAAAAAAAGGGGAGGAAAAGAATGTGTTTCTTTTTCCAATTAAGTCTATGTGGATTATATGTGATCCCTTATTTGTTCTGCATTTGTTGCAGGAACAATACCTCCCCTTAGGTTGTGCACACCTATTCGCGCAATTACCGATGAACAAAATGAAATGCTTTTTAAGTTGATAGCTGAGTTGACTGATCATCGATGGGAGAGTGGCGACTTAATTGATCACGTTCTTGAAATGAACAGGAAAATTCAAAAGGTCATATGGAATGGTCGTCTCATGCTACAGTATAAGATTATGCGATTTTTCATGAACACTCTTCCACCAGAATGGCAAGGAGTGTTGAATCACATATGGGATGTCAACAAAGCTGCTTCATATAGGAAAATTGTGATGGATTTTATAAATGATTATTACTGGATTGTTACAAGGGAAATGATCAAGAAATTGAACAAAAGAGGATCTTTCCCAGTTTGTATATTGACTTGGTCCTAGATGTTTTTGGCTGGTTTTTATTTAGTGTGCTTTGTAGACATCTTATATAATGTTATCTACCTAGTCATTGATGGTGTGGCAACTAATATGCTAGTTGTATTATGTGAAAGCATTATCATTATATCATTGTTTGATATCAAGTATTATTTGTTTTTTGTTATTATTGATTCTTGTGGGTAGTTTATAGAAGTTTTTTGTAGATTCATAGAATTTATTTTGCATAAGACAATTATATTAATGATAGTTTTAAGTTAAGATTTTTGGAGGATGATTAGAAACATAGTGACCTTTTGATTTTGAAACTTCACTTAAAATTGTTCATTAATATGATGGGTCCGTGCAAAATGGATGCATAGATGATAGACATTAATAATTCGTGCATATATGTCTGATATGTTCAGATCAATGGCTTCAGCCACAAAGAGCATAGTCATTAAGCTGAACAAAGGTGAGAAGTTCAATGGCGATAACTATGAGATGTGGCACATGAAAATCCAATATGTGCTGGAAGAGCAAGAGGCACTAGAAACTCTTAACCTGACCATGGTAGAACCTGAAGAATGAAACACTGCACAACACAAGAGAGATAAGGAAGCATTTGTTGCATGGAAAAGAAAGAACTCTCTTGCTCGCATTACGTTGTTGAGTAGTATGGAAAATGACGTCATGCGAGTTTAGGCGTTTTGAGAATGCTAAAAGAAATGTGGGAAGACAGCAAGATTTGGTCATACTTCGGTGACCAGGACCGAGGCAGCTCACTATTAGGTTTGACTCTTATAAGAAGCCTCGTGGTCAGACCATGAAGCAACATCTTAGAAAGATGTCAAACATGATTAACGGGCTGAAAGATTCTGGCCATGTCCTTACTGATGAACAGCAAGTACAAGCAGTGATTCGTTCCTTGCCTCAGAGTTGGGAGCATATGAAGGTGCACCTGACCCATAATGAGAATATCAAAACCTTTGAGGATACAATGCGTCATTTTGAGCTGGAAGAGGACTGCCTCTTGGCGGCTAAGCCGGAAGTTGAAATCTATCATGCTGGTTCTAGCTCACATGGAGCTTCGAGTTCCAAAGGCAAACGTCCTAACTGGTTCGATAAAGGGAAAGGCAATGAAGCAGGTCCTTCAGGGAAGAAACCTAAGCTTAACCAATATGAAAGAGGAAAGCGTCATTGAATGAAGAAGCTTACAAGGGTGAAGTGTTACAAATTGTGAACAGAAGGGTCACTGCTCGCGGAAAGTCGTGAGCCAAATAAGGTATACACCCCTTGTACTTTTCAGAACTTTGATTATGTGTCGAGTTCTTTTTTAACTGAATCTAATCCTTTGTGAACTATGGATTCGGAGCGACAAACCATGTAGCGAAGGATAGAGAATCCTTTGTGAAATTCCGACGAGTACCAACTGGAACTAAGTGGATCTATGTGGGAAACAACTCCAGAGCTGAAGTAAAAGGAATTGGCATCTGCCAACTGAACATGCGTGGTGGATGCACTTTATTCCTATATGATGTATTGTATGCTTCGAAGATTCGTCGAAATTTAGTGTTTGTTTTAGTGTTGGTCAAACTAGGTTTTAATATGAACTTCCATAATAGAGGTGTGGATTTGTTTTTGGATACAAATTTCTATGGTTGTGGTTATTTTCTGGATGGTTTCATTGTATTAGATATTGGGGGTGTTTGGTTCGGCTTTCCCAAGGGCTGAGCCCCAAAGCCCCTTAGGAAAAATTTAAGGGTGTTTGGTTCGGCTTTCAAAGGCTACTTGGCAAAATGTTTGCCTTTGGAATGCTGAAAGCCCAAAGCAGGTGGGGACCTGCTGGGCATTTCAGCATTCTCGGCATCTTGATGGGAGGCTTAATAAATTTTGCTTATTCTCCATTTTACCCTCAAAATTTTGTTAAAACTCCAATTTTACCCTACCCCAAAACAAAACCCTACCTTCTCGACTCAGACGCTCTTTCTCTCCTCCATCACGCAAATCGACGCTCTTTCCTCTCTCCATCACGAAGCTCTTTTCTTTTCGTCGATTCTCGCGGCATCCGTTCTCGCCGATTCTCGAAGCATCGCATCCGCTCTGCGCCGATTATTTTCTCTCCTCTCTCTTCTACCCGGGTATGCCCCTCTCTCTCTCTCTCTTCCTCCCTCTTTATTCCTTTTCGTCGCTTGATGGTAAACGCTATTATCGGTCTTCTCGGTTTGTTCCTCTCTCTCTCTCTCTCTCGCACACCGATCCCTCTCTCTTTTCTCCCCTTGTTCTTGTTCGTCCGTTCGGGTGTTTGTTCAATTTCAATTCGTGGGTATGATTCTGTTTTCTTGGGTTTGCACCGGAACCGCGTGATTTGGTAGCGCACGCCAAGTGCTTATGAAAATGTTTCTGTTTGGAGCCGTGACCACCTTCTCGACTTTGATTTGCTATTGAAGTACTGGTTATTGTCTCGTTTATTCTTCGTTGAGGCCTGGTTTGTGCGAGTGCCAGCCCCATCCACGTGGTGCTATGCTGTGTTTTAGTTTTGAGCATCGGGTGTTAAATATTTCGGTGCGTTTGGGCCTTGTCGCTAGAATTGGGTTTGGAATTTGATTGATCTAGGAATGTTGCGGTTTTTCAGTTCTTGAATTTCACACAGGGTTTGGTGTGCGATGGGTGTGTGCTTGGTGGAGTTTGCTAGCTGAATTTCGGGCTCTTTCGTTCTGTTATGTGCGAACTCGTTTCTCTCAGGAACACCTAACCGAAGAAGGCAGGGACGAGTTGCTGTGTGGCGCGAGTCCGGGTGGGTCGGCTTCCGGACGTGGTGCGATCACTTGGCTTCCCTGTGCTCCGATCTCGTTCACATTCCGACCCCCGACACACCCTGCAACAGGTTGGTCTACGATCTTGCTTGCTTTGATTGATGCATTGTTATGGAAAAGTATGATTAGCTTGGAAAACTGGATTGTCTGCGCTGTGATGAGAGGGACTTCGAAAATTCCCTTGTAGGCATTGACCATGATTGCAAAATGCTTATACAATCGCCTAGTTTGGCATGAAACAATGTGGGAGAGTTGTAAAAGAGCGAAAAGTAGGATCATATGATGTGATTGTAATTCCTGGATAGTTTGGTTATGTACTTTTCATTAGGCAATTGTTTTTGCTGGAATTCCACACAAGCTGGAGGATGCCCATGTTTTCATCTTGTTCGTAGGTGAGAAATGAGAGCGGGCAAGTAATGGGAAAAACGGCCGAAGGAGTGATGGAAAAGAAAGAAAGCAGAGAGAGAGAGAAGGTTTGGGCTGAAGTGGGTCGGTTGGTCCGACGCACAAGGAAGTTCGTGGGTGGGGCTCGGCGCATTCTCGTCCGTGGCCGTCACCCACTCGTCACCATGACGTCACTCTCCCGTTGCCCTTGCGGGCCTTTATTTGCCCTCTGCCCCATGATGGGCGATCGAACCCCATTTGGTTTTCTTTTTTCTTTTGGCTCGGTGGGTATTAATAATAATTGCCCCTTTTCAGAAAGTCAATATATGCATGTGGTGGAATTTGGGTGTTGTTCTTCATTCGTGGATTATTATATCTTTAATCCGATCTCAAATGTGGAGATTTGATTTCGCGCACATGGATTAAAAATCTTCTGGGCTACCAATTAGCTCAGCTTAGTTTTAATTTTGAGTGAACACACGATGATTAAGTTTCAATTGAGTCTTTAGAAGTGCTTGTTGAGTGCTAGGAAGCTAGAGAGAGAGAGAGAGAGACAGAGAGGTCTCAACTCTCAAGCCGTGCTCCTTACTGACGGTGTGAGATTTGGCGATGGGTTGCTAATTTTGATTCGAAGTAGTCACGGATATGCTCCCACGAATGTGTGTCGCCCACCCGATCAAGCTCCAATGATTTTTCTTCATCTTGAGAACTCGTTTTGTTTTGTTGCTTGGTAGGCTTTGTGATGATTTGCAATTTTTTCGAGGAAAATTTCAAGCAAAAAAGCCTAAAGTGTACTTATTTTTTCAAATAAAGATTCAAAATGGACATTATTTTTTAAAAAATATTAAGTAACCAAATCGTTTCAAATGAGAAATTGAAAATGCCAAATCGTCTCAAATAAAAGAACCTCTTGAAATGGAAACTTTGGGAGTGCTTAACAAAGTGCTGTTGTAATCTAGTACTTTAATGTGAGTGTGCATTCTTTATTGGTCTGAGGTGTACATATATCATGTTGATGATGTAAAGTTAAGAGAGTTTGGACTGCCTATTGTTTTTGCTGTCATAAATATATGATACAACTAATATATTGGAGTCTGTTGACTTTGTCCATCTCTTTTTCTGTCAATCTGATATGCAGCACGTTATTCACGTGCATTCTTTATGATTTGCAGCACGTTATGCAATGCTTTTGCTGGTCTATATCAAGGATATGTCCTATTCAGAATGTATTAGCTATAGTTTAATTGGCTTACGCCTTGAATCCATTTTCAGTATGTGCTGGTTATTTGCGGTGTTCAATAGGTCATGCTGTACTTGGTGAAAGAAGTTTAGGGTTTAGCAAAGGACTTACTTAGGTGAGGTGAAAATAAGAGAACCTCTTCAAATGGAAACTTTGGGAGTGCTTAACAAAGTGCTGTTGTAATCTAGTACTTTTAATGTGAGTATGTAAAAGAGTTTAACCGACGAACCATCAAGGATTTTTTATGCAAGTATAATGTTTTTGCGTGTCCTTATTTTTTCTCAATGTTAGTTTTCTTTTCTTTAAGTGAATATCTTTTAGTTTTTTAATAAGAGAGGGTCTAAGTGGTTGATCTTGTTTGTTTGTATCTCTTAAATTTGTTCATGTCACTTTACTAGAAGATGAGTTCATCAAAGGAAAAGACATTTTGGAGCTCGGAAGATGTAGGGAAATCTTTTGTAATTTGCATGAACAAATTGAAAAAGGCAATCGTCCTGCAAACAACAAAAGAGATGGATGGACAGTCATAATTAGTAAGTTTGAGGAGCTAACGGGCAAAAAATATGATAAACAAAAAATGAAGAGTAAGTGGGATAACCTCAAGGAAGAATGGAAAAGATGGAGGTCATTGCTTTACAAGGAAACTGGATTAGGATGGGATTCAAGGAAGAAAACCATTGATGCAAGTGTGAATGGTGGGGCGTAAAATTCAGGTTTTCTCACTTCTTTTTTCTTTCATATTAAGCTCACCTCTAAAGTCTACAACTTATGCAAATGCTTCATTATAACAGGCTAATCCAAAGTTTAAAGGCTTTTAGGATGAAAGGCATACATCGATCTTGAAGTAAAGTTAGATATGATGTTCAGAGATACGGTTACTACGGAGGGAATCACATGGAATCTGGACAAGGTTTATCTGATAATGATGTGGAGGCCACACAACCTGGTATCGATGATGTTGCGGTCTGCGGTGAAAACTTGGAGGATCATGTGGATGAACCATGGAACTCAAACTCGTAAGGAAACCTGAGACTTCAAAGATGCAAGCTGGGAAGATAAAATTGAGCACAAGAGGAGCTAGGAACACAAATTAACAGGCTGCTTACGGTTGTTGAGAGTAGGAGCACTACCGTGCTCAACGCAACCAGTTTGATGGGTCCTTATGACGAGGACCTTATAGAGATATTGGGATTCATACCTGAGGTGGCAGACGAAGACTTGTACTTTTTTCAATTTCTCATTTTAAGGAAAAGATAGACAATAGGCAAGTTTTCATGAGCTTAAAAGATGATGTAAAAAAGTAAGTATCTCAAATATGAGATGAGAAAAGAATCAAGTCTTCGTAGATAGGAGGATGTTGCAGCATCTTATTATTTTCATGTTTGAAGCTTAATCATTCTACTTTGTTTTCCATCTATGGATCTTTATTTGCAGCCTTTGTGAACCTAATTTCAATTTACGTTTGATGTTAGAATTGTTTTCATTTGGTAATCTCTTAATGTGATAGTTTGCATATATGCGATGGTTAATATGTTGTTTCTCTTTATATTTTGTTACCAGCTCAGTTATAGAGGATTTATGCGATGGTTAATACCATTGTTTCTTTATATTTGGTTACTTGAAACAGTTATGGATGATTCATTCAAGGGAAAATCATGAGCAAGGGAAAATGAATTATGGGATCCTTTCTAGGTCACTCAAGCTGCAATTTCTTTATCAGGCGACCAATCTTTGCAAACAACCTTGCGACCTCAACATGTCTACGTTTATGTATGGTTAAAGAAGTTGATTGGCGAAAGATGCTAATCCGATAAGGTGCTACAATATGTTCGAATACATAGATTGTATTCGACAATTTAACTTACATATTGATTTAGTAACAGTTATGGCCTTCAAGGATCTGGAATGCTGATGTTAGAGAAATGGTTGGTATGTTTTCTTCATATTCTAAGACATGGTATAGGTAATAGATTAGCACAAGGAGCGTTTTCCAGCAGCAGCTCGAGGGGGAAAACCATAAGTAGCCTTTGTACTTTTTTAGATAAAGTATGCGATATGGGAAAAGATTTGATCCAACCAACTGATCCACAATATAGAAAAGTTCAGAAGATCAAGAAAGATCGGCGATTTTATCCATATTTTAAGGATTGCATTGGAGCTATTGACGGCACACATATTCCAGCGGTTGTACCTAGTATGATCAAATTCGTTTTATTGGTCGAAAATGAACAACAACTCAAAAGCGTGTTAGCCATATGTAATTTTAATATAGATTTGTCTATGGTAGGTTGGGAGGACAAGCTCATGATACCCGTATCTTTTATGAAGCTATTGGAAGACGTGACGCAAATTTTCCCCATCCTCCTCTAGGTATGTTAGTCAATGGTTTAGATACATCCATATATCTAATTGGCATATGTTGATTAAATTTACAATATATATATGTAGGTAAATATTACTTAGTAGATGCTGGATATCAAATCCTGCTGGTTATTTGAGGCCATATAAAGAAGTTAGATATCATTTTTGGTAGTTTCAAAAAGGTCCTTCATGTGAATTCAGGTCTCTCTGGTTCCAGCTAGGACCCTAGTTCCTTAATTTCTAGGTGAATTAAGATCGGGAAAAGGAAGTTTTCCAATCATTGACTCAAACTCATTGTCGAATCCCTCAGCAGAATATGGAGGTACTTATGGCAGAACGAGTCAATCTAGTCTTTCACAATAAAGTAATAGATGGAACTGCCATTAAAAGACTTATTAGCAGATTAATAGATCACTTCGGAATGGCATATACATCACACATTCTGGATCAAGTAAAGACTCTGGGTTTCCAGCAAGCCACTGCTACATCCATTTCATTAGGGATTGATGATCTTTTAACAATACCTTCGAAGGGATGGTTAGTACAAGATGCTGAACAACAAAGTTTGATTTTGGAAAAACACCATCATTATGGGAATGTACATGCAGTAGAAAAATTACGCCAATCCATTGAGGTATGGTATGCTACAAGTGAATATTTGCGACAAGAAATGAATCTAATTTTTAGGATGACAGACCCCTTTAATCCAGTCCATATAATGTCTTTTTCGGGAGCCAGAGGAAATGCATCTCAAGTACACCAATTAGTAGGTATGAGAGGATTAATGTCAGATCCTCAAGGACAAATGATTGATTTACCCATTCAAAGCAATTTACGCGAGGACTATCTTTAACAGAATATATCATTTCTTGCTACGGAGCCCGCAAAGGAGTTGTGGATACTGCTGTACGAACATCAGATGCTGGATATCTTACGCGCAGACTTGTTGAAGTAGTACAACACATTGTTGTACGCAGAACAGATTGTGGAACCATCCGGGGGGTTTCTGTGAGTCCTCGAAAATGGGATGATGCCGGAAAGAATTTTTTATTCAAACATTAATTGGTCGTGTATTAGCAGACGATATCTATATGGGCCCACGATGCATTGCCATTCGAAATCAAGATATTGGAATTGGACTTGTCAATCGATTCATAACCTTTCGAACACAACCAATATCTATTCGAACCCCTTTACTTGTAGGAGTACATCTTGGATCTGTCGATTATGTTATGGTAGGAGTCCTACTCATGGCGACCTGGTCGAATTGGGAGAAGCTGTAGGTATTATTGCGGGTCAATCTATTGGAGAACCAGGGACTCAACTAACATTAAGAACTTTTCATACCGGCGGAGTATTCACAGGTGGTACTGCCGAACATGTACGAGCCCCTCTAATGGAAAAATCAAATTCAATGACGATTTGGTTCATCCCACACGTACGCGTCATGGGCATCCTGCCTTTCTATGTTCTATAGACTTGTATGTAACTATTGAGAGTGAAGATATTCTACATAACGTGACTATTCCACCAAAAAGTTTTTCTTTTGGTTCAAAATAATCAATATGTAGAATCAGAACAAGTGATTGCTGAAATTCGCGGGAACATACACTTTCAATTTGAAGAGAGGGTTCGAAAACATATTTATTCTGAATCAGAGGAGAAATGCACTGGAGCACCGATGTGTACCATGCACCTGAATTTACATATAGTAATGTCCATCTTTTACCAAAAACAAGCCATTTATGGATATTATCAGGGTTCGTGCAGATCCAGTAGAGTCCCTTTTTCACTCTACAAGGATCAAGACCAAATGAATCTTCGTTCGACAGAAGAGAACGAAGATATATTTCGAAATCTCTCAGTGAATAATGATCAAATGAGATACGAATTATGTAGTTCTGATTTTCTGGTAAAATAAAAGAAGATAGGATTCCTGATTATTCAGAACTTAATCGAATCATATCTATTGTTCATTGTAATCTCAAATATCCTACTACTTTCGACGAGAATTCTGATTTATTGGCAAAAGGCGAAGAAATCGATTTCTTATTCCACTACAATCGATTCAAGAACGAAAGAAAGAACTAATGCCCCATTCAGGTATCTCGATTGAACTACCGATAAATGGAATTTTTTACGTAGAAATAGTATTCTTGCTTATTTCGACGATCCTCGATACAGAAGAAAGAGTTCGGGAATTATTAAATATGGGACTCTAGGGGTTCATTCAGTCGTTAAAAAAAGAGGATTTGATTGAGTATCGAGGAATCAAAGAATTTAAGCAAAAATGCCAAATGAAACTAGATCCATTTTTTTTTTCATTCCCGAAGAAGTGCATATTTTCCTGAATCTTCTTCGATAATGGTACGGAACAATAGTCTGATTGGAGTAGATACACGAATCGCTTTAAATACAAGAAGCCGAGTGGGCGGATTAGTCGAGTGGAGAGAAAAAAAAGGATTGAACTGAAAATCTTTTCTGGAGATATCCATTTTCCTGGAGAGACAGATAAGATATCCCGACACAGTGGCATCTTGATACCCCCAGGAACAGGAAAAACAAATTTTAAGGAATCAAAAAATGGAAAAATTGGATCTATGTCCAACGGATCACACCTACTAAGAAAAAGTATTTTGTTTTAGTTCGACCCGTAGTGACATATGAAGTATTGGACGGTATAAATTTAGCAACACTCTTCCCCCCGGATCTGTTACCGTAATATGCAACTTCGAGTTGTCAATTATATTGTTTACAGAAATGGCAAACCAATTCGGGAATTTCTGATACAAGTATTCAATTAGTTCGGACTTGTTTAATTTTGAATTGGGACCAAAGACAAAAAAAAGTTCTTCTATCGAAGAGGCTCATACTTCCTTTGTTGAAGTAATTACAAATGGTCTGATTCGGAGATTTCCTAAGATTGACTTAGTGAAATTCCCTATTTTCGTATCTCAGAAAAAGGAATGATCCTCAGGCTCAGGATTGATCTCAGATTCAGATAATGTGTCAGATCACACCAATAGCAACCTTTATTCCAAGACAAAAATTCAACAATTACTTAGCCAAAATCAAGGAACTATTCGCACGTTGTTAAATAAAAATAAGGAATGTCCATCTTTGATAATTTTGTCATCATCTAATTGTTTCCGAATGGGTCCATTTAACGCTGGAAAATATCACAATGTGATAAAAGAATCAATTAAAAGATCCTATAATTAAAATTAGGAATTCGATTGGCCCTTTAGGAACAGTCCTTCAATTTTTATTCATTTTACTATTTAATAACTCATAATCCTATTTTGGTAACTAAATATTTGCAACTTGAAAATTTAAAACAGACTTTTCAAGTAATTAACTATTATTTAATGGATGAAAATGGGAGAATTTTGAATCCCGATTCATACAGTAACATCGTTTTGAATTCATTCAATTTGAATTGGTATTTTCTCCATCATAATTATTATCATAATTATTTTGAAGAAAGATCCACAATAATTAGTCTTGGACAGTTTATTTGTGAAAATGTATGTATATCCAAAACGGACCCATCTCAAATCGGGTCAAGTTTTGATTGTTCAAGTTGACTCTGTAGTAATAAAGATCCGCCAAGCCTTATTTGGCCACTCCAGGAGCAACTGTTCATGGTCATTATGGAGAAATCCTTTACGAAGGAGATACATTAGTTACATTTATATATGAAAAAATCGAGATCCGGTGATATAACGCAGGTCTTCCAAAAGTGAAACAAGTGTTAGAAGTGCGTTCAATTGATTCAATATCGATGAACCTAGAAAAAAATTGAGGTTGGAACGAGCATATAAAAAAAATTCTTGAATTCCTTGGGGATTCTTGATTGGGAGCTGAACTAACTATAGTGCAAAGTCGTATATCTTTGGTTAATAAGATCCAAAAGGTTTATCGATCCCAGGGTGCAAATCCATAATAGGCACATAGAAATTATTGTACGCCAAATAACATCAAAGGTGTTGGTTTCCAGAGGATGGAATGTCTAATGTTTTTTTACCTGGAGAACTAATTGGATTGTTGCGAGCGGCGCGAACGGGGCGCGCTTTTGGAAGAAGAATCGATCTGTTACCGCGCCATCCTATTGGGAATAATAAGGCATCTTTGAATACTCAAAGTTTCATATCTGAAGTGAGTTTTCAAGAAACTGCTCGAGTTTAGCCAAAGCTGCTCTCCGGGGCCGTATCGATTGGTTGAAAGGCCTAAAAGAGAACGTTGTTATAGGAGGGATGATACCCGTTGGTCGGATTCAAAGTTAGTGCATCGTTCAAAGCAACATAAGAACATTCTTGAAACCAAAAAAGAATTTTTCGAGGAAATCGAGATATTTTGTTTCCACACAGAGAATTATTTGATTCTTCCATTTCAAAGAAGTTTCATGATACATCAGAACAATCATTTCGAGATTTAATGATTCTAAAAGTGGATTCATACTTTTTTTAATTAAAATTAAAAACTCTTTATTTATGGTCATTTTTGGGGTAATCGAAAAAAGATAATAAATGAATAGAGGGTAGGGCTTGGATTGTGTATCGATGATCCACATGGCCAATCTCCGGTAGAAGAAAAGGTTCCATCGGAACAATTATTTAGTTCAGGGCAACCTCATCGCTTTTTTTCAAAAAAAGCGGAAGTGGGGGGGAGAAATGACAAGAAGGTATTGGAATATCAATTTGGAAGAGATGATGGAAGCGGAGTTCATTTTGGTCATGGTACTAGGAAATGGAATCCTAGGATGGCACCTTATATTTCTGCCAAGCGTAAAGGTATTCATATTACAAATCTTACTAAAACTGCTCGTTTTTTATCAGAAGCTTGTGATTTAGTTTTTGATGCAGCAAGTAGGGGAAAACAGTTTTTAATTGTTGGTACCAAGAATAAAGCAGCTGATTCAGTAAGGCTGCAATAAGGGCTCGATGTCATTATGTTAATAAAAAGTGGCTCGGTGGTATGTTAACGAATTGGTCCACTACAGAAACGAGACTTCATAAGTTCAGGGACTTGGAGAACGAACAAAAGGCGGGAGACTCAATCGTCTTCCGAAAAGAGACATAGCTATGTTGAAGAGACAAATTATCTCACTTGCAAACATATCGCTGGGCGGGATTAAATATATGACGGGGTTACCTGATATTGTAATTATTGTTGATCAACAAGAAGAATATACGGCTCTTCGAGAATGTATCACTTTGGGAATTCCAACAATTTGTTTAATCGATACAAATTGTGACCCGGATCTTGCAGATATTTCGATTCCAGCAAATGATGACGCTATAGCTTCAATCCGATTAATTCTTAACAAATTAGTATTTGCAATTTGTGAGGGTCGTTCTAGCTATATACGAAATCCTTGATTAATAATAAGATAAATAAATTATTTTTTGAACTTCATAAATTTCTGAACTCAGTTTACTACTCTTGAATCGCATAAAAGAGATCCAAATTACTGCGGATATTATGTGATTCAGTTCGTATCCAAAATAGAAAATTCAACTAAGCAAGTCGAAAAGAGAGATGGATTTGAATCAAAATAATTCCCTTTAAAGTTCTATTTCTGTCTGAGGGCAATATGAATGTTTTATCATGTTCCACCAACACACTAAAGGTTATGATATATCGGGTGTGGAAGTAGGCCAACATTTCTATTGGCAAATAGGAGGTTTTCAAGTCCATGGCCAAGTCCTTATTACTTCTTGGGTTGTAATTGCTATCTTATTAGGTTCCGCCAGTATAGCTGTTCGGAATCCACAAACCATTCGAATGACAGTCAAAATTTCTTCGAATATGTCCTTGAATTCATTCGAGACGTTAGCAAAAACTCAGATTGGAGAAGAAATATGGTCCATGGGTTCCTTTTGTGGAACTATGTTCCTATTTATTTTGTTTCGAATTGGTCAGGGGCTCTTTTACCATGGAAAATCATAGAATTACCTCATGGGGAGTTAGCCGCACCCACGAATGATATAAATACTACCGTTGCTTTAGCTTTACTCACGTCAGTAGCATATTTCTATGCAGGTCTTACCAAAAAAGTTAAGTTATTTCAGTAAATACATTCAACCAACTCCAATCCTTTTACCCATTAACATCTTAGAA